>CM071594.1:250532286-251145500 GCA_036435485.1 Saposhnikovia divaricata | reverse complement strand
TCAATAGGTTGGTTGGTGAATTGGGAATGCTTAACACAAGTTAGTAAAGCCCTCTATCTGTAAAATCCATGTTTATGTTTGTATGTGCAAGCTAATCAATCATTATGTGCTTAGACTTTAAAATGCCTAATTAATGATTGTTATAGGTTGCATATAGTGTGATTTTGCATGAATTCATTGTGTTTTAAGTGTCTTTTATAGCACAAATCTGTGAATTTATGCTTGTTAGATTGCATGATCATAGGGGGAGTTAAATTCATAATATTCTAAATATTGCATGATTTTTAGATGAATTTACCTTTGATTTTCATGTAATTAGAGGCCTTAGAATTGAAAAACTTCAAAATTTCGAGTTAGGTTCTATCTCGAAACTCATCTAGAAATTCGACTTGAATTTCGACTTAAGCTGTCAGAGTGAAGTTTTTGAAAAAAAATTCTAAGTCTGGGAAGAATTTCGAGTTGGCTATCTCGAAATTCGACTTAGAGTTCGAATTCGAGTTACCAGTGTGCCTAGTTCTATCTTCAAAATATTCGAGATAAATTCTATCTCGAATCTTATCTCAAAGGTTGAGATGAGGTTTCCATTAAGGGAATATTTTGAAAAGAACTGAGAATTAACTTCGAGTTAGTCTATCTCGAACTTTATCTCGAAGTTCGACTTGATGTTCGAGATAGAGTTCTTAGTCTATCTCGAAACTCAACTCGAATTTCGACTTGGTGTTCGAGATAGAGTTCTCAGTTAAGCTTAAGGGAATTTTTCGAGTTACACTCCTAACTCGAAACATATCTTGAATTACCCTGTTCTTTTTGCTTCAAGGGGGTATTTTGGAAAGAATTTGAGATTAACTTCGAGTTAGTCTATCTCGAAACTTAACTCGAATTTCGACTTGATGTTCGAGATAGAGCTCTTAGTCTATCTCGAAACTCAACTCGAATTTCGACTTGATGTTCGAGATAGACTTCTAACTCGAAAAGTATCTTGAATTTCCTTTTTCCAAGTTTACTACAATTCAATAATGTTCAAGATAGGATTTCCCTATAGTTTCTGCTGTAATATTGGTTAAAGTGCTTATTTGTGCATAATTGTTCGAGTTAACCTCTATCTCGAACTTTATCTCGAAGTTCGACTTGATGTTCGAGATAGAGATGTTCGAGATAGAAATATTCGAGATAGAGTTCGACTTAGATGTCCCCTGTATGGACTTAGTACTTTTCACATTTTTTTAACAGGGACATTTTTGTCATTTCACATTCATCTATATATACATCTCTAACTCGATGCCTAATTCACTTTACCTAATTCTAATTTTCACAGCAGCCTCTTCACAAAACAAGGCGATTTCATAACTTCATACCGTTAACCCTTGTTTTTGTGATTAAACTCGTACTAGTCACGAATTACTGCCAAATTTTTGACTGAGATTCACTGTGTAATCATTAACCTTTGTGTTGGTGTGTTTTGTAACCGCATATACACGCGCATATACATACACACAAACATCAAGTTTTGTGTATCTGTTCCAAAACGCGATTTCATATTCTCCACAAATACACACGATTTCACTGATAGACACACGAATATTCATCCTTGTTGAATATTCAGATCCAGTAATTGGCAACTGTTCATATTCCGTAGTTTAAATTTTCGGATTATCTTTTGATATTCTCGAAAAATTAAAAGGAATAAAACTGATTAATTCGTAATTTATTTGTTTTTCTCAATTAAAATAAAAATTCACATCTTTTAAAAGAAAAACATTTAATTAAAATGGCTCACCAATTTTCCCTTGCTAAAAACAATTTTTATAATATTTCTACGGAAATTGGTGATCAACTCCCGCGGTTTAAGTTTTGGATACGATTTCTCAATTTGTATTCCAAAGCTAGCCATGCTTTTACTGCTAAACCTACACTAGTACATGATGCTTTACAGCAGTTATGGACTAGTGCGGTTACTTTTGGGAGTAAATCAACCCCCTACGGTTTCAGGTTTACCTTAGCGGGTCAGGAATATGAGGTGACCGAAGAAATTGTCAACAGAGTTCTGGGATTCCCAATTAAAGATGCCTATGATCCAGAAGCCCCACATCTGAATCGCTAGGGATGGGCACTAAGTCACTTGCAACCATTGCTAATCAGGATAAACATCAAGGTAAACCAATGTCTACTCCTGAAAATATTCAAATGTGGCTTAGATATGATGCAGGAGTTACCAATTTGGAGGCATCATCACAAGTCTCATCACATGCTCAAAATCCATCTGTTCATGCTGAGGCATTTGATGAGATTCCTGATGAGGAAAGCGATGATGCACAAGGTAATCAATCAGGTAATCTCTCCCTGCATACTATTCATTCCTCCTCCTATGTTTCTGATTCCGCGACCCAAGAGACTGCTAACCCGCAGGATCTATCCCAGGGTAAGAGCCATATTTCTGACTCTGAGTCTGATACACATTCCTATTCTCTATCACCCCTATTAACGGAAGTCAGAAAACCAGCACGTATATATATACAAGATGATGAGGAGAGTGAACCCGAAGAGCAGCAACTTATTGGAAAGAAAGCTAAACTGTTCCACGCTGCTACTTCACAACCACAGTCAAACCCTAGCGTGTCACACGCAACCACTCCACCTCACGCGAGTGGTTCACCCCTTGAACATTCTGCACATAGGGATTTTGATTTTGGTGATGATGATGTGCCTCTTGAAGATACTGTTGCTTCAAGAGGACATGAAGTCTTAAGAACTTCAGCCGTACCTTCACCGGTACGTACTGATGCTGCAAAGAAGATCGGTTCTGATGTCGTACAAGGACACTTTGCAGCCTCTCAGCCTGAGATTCCAACTCAGGAACAAACAGAATTTGATCCCATAACTGTCAACAACATTTCTTATCAATTTTCTGCAGGTACTGCTTCACTATTTGGATCAATCATTGAAGACATACACGAGCGTGAGACAGGGAGTGTGTGTGAGAGGTTAGGGAGAGAGGGACCTTCATTTTTAAGGCCCGAAACCGAGCGCCAAATACCAACAGAACGAGTATTAGAGCGAGGTCACCTAAACCAAACACTGTCCCTTAATATTGAAAATTTTGATACTCGTATGACTTCAATGGAAAATCAGATGAGGCAGTTCGGGCAGACAATGGGGCAGTTCGGGATCAATATTGGAAACAACCAAAGGGCTCTAGACGACTATGCAGCAAGAATGGCAAGTCAAGCTACAGCTTTTGATGATTTGACAAATAAGGTCAATGACTTGGGACATGCTGGTGGTGTCTTGGGAAGCACTCTCAATGAGAGGATGGGGGCATTAGAGTCTACAATGCATACAATGGCTGTGGAAATCAGTAGATTGATGTTCGCAGTCAGGAGTTTTGTGCCCCCGGAGTGCTTCGAGTCGCAACAACCTCCCCCCGATGCTGGTGCAGGTGGTGCAGGTGGTGCTAGTGGAGCGGGAGCCTCTGGTTCTGGTTTTGGAGGTTCCTATGCAGCTGGTGGATCTGAAGACCATGGTGGAGCTCAGGATAACTCACCTAAGGGGGAGAGTGGAAAGGAGACGAGACAGCAGGCAGTTCACATCGAAGAAATTGAAGAACCCGCTGATCTTGTCAAGCAACCAGAAGTTGAGCCGTCTGTTGATGAAGAGGCTCTGAGGATGAGAAAGGGTAAGGCAGTAATGGTTGATGAACCATTTGTTGATCTGAGTCATCAGGAAACAGTACAGGAGGTACTTGACTCAGATTCTGACATGGAAGACGTACCGTTGGCACACGCTATAAAAAGATCTTTGAAGGAACAAGGTGGAGGTGCTGGGATGTCTTCCGGACTGCCTGAAGAATTTCCTGTTGACGAGGAAACCCTTAAAGCTCAACAGTTAGCCTTGGAACAAGCTCAGTTCCATAAAATGAAGATGATGCAAGAACATGCTGCGTTCCTAGAACAGAAGGTGGAGCTACAAGGGAAGCAGTATGAGTATGAGCTTGCAAGGCTAGCTAATCCTCAAGTTGATCTGGACAAACGAAGGATAGGGCTGAAATGGGATGAAGCAAGGAAGATAATGATGGGACCCTGTGCGAAAGGAGTTCATAACAAGGATGCAGATGATCTGTTCTACAACTTGAATTTGCAGAATCCAATGACTGGGGACTATATAAATGCTTTGAAGAGATTAATTTCTAAAGTCAGGGTTGGATACAATGCAAATCTTAAGGAGTGGCAGGTTATCTTGTCTTTGGTAGAAGGAGTCCCAACATCTTTCCTATATGTGGATGACCAATTCATAATGAGAAGATCTGCATCAGAGTTGTTCTTGCTAGCGACTAAAATTCAGTACTCTCAATCTGAGGAGCTAAGCATTCTGTACAGGGATCAGTTAATGCAGCTAGCAGAGGACAAGGGTCCAGAATTCTCAGCATATCCAAATTTTATCCGGATGGTAGTTGACGGAAAGATGAAGAGGGTTAGCATGGAGGAAAATGATCTAATGGAGCTTTCAGTAGAATCTCTCAAAGCTGTCTGTAGACAAATGATGAGTAAGGGATTCGCTTCTGAGCTTAAAGATAAATCCGTGAAGATCATTGAAAGAGTTATATTCAAGAAGAGCAATGAGGTGTGGAAGTGTGATGTCATTGCTCCAAACCCTCTTGATGACGTGAAGATTGAGCCGGAGCTGATAGAGAAGAAATGGAATATTCTTCAAGCCATGAAGAATGTAGATGAAGCTCTGACTCTTCCTTCTGGAGCACTAGAACAAGGAGAAATAAGGGAGGCTATTGGTGTTCCAGGAAGTGAAAGTGTATACTGGATACATGCTTATGTTGAAGATACAGCTGATGCCTTAGTATTCATAGATGCAGACCAAAATCAAACAATCTTGCATATGAGTAGACAATGGCTGCTACGGACTCAAGATGCTGCATTTCTGGAGAGAGTATTATATGTATTCAAATGGGGCGAAGTGGAAGATAAGTTTGTTGAAGAAAAGCAGAGACTCATGAGTTACCTGTCTGAAGTAGTGGTGGAAAAGAAGAGAATGGAGCGAGATGCGGCCAGTGTCCACAATACTGACCGTGTCAAGGGCTACCCCAAGATGATCTATTGTCAGTTCAAATCTGATAAATCTCACTGGAAACCTCAGCTCATCATGAAGAACTTCGAGGATATTCCAAAGATCAGAACTACTCAGGAGGTGGACAAACTCAGAAGGCTTTTCAAACATCCTTATCCAGAGCCCAAGAACCCTCTAGAAATGGAAGCTGTGAGTCTGTTGAATGCTAGGTGGAAGCAGCTTAAAGATCCAGTATACAAGAAAGAAAAGCAGCAGAAGGAGAAGAGCAAAAGGCAGAAAGAAGAGAGAGACCAAGCTGCTGAAGCTAGAAAGAGGAAACGGAATTAGGGTTAAAGGTGAGAGTGGTGTGAACTTGAAGTTGGAAAAACTTCATGTCTTTTGGTTGCTTTAACTCACTTGAGGAAAATTCACCTTAGAGTGAATCCAATAAGGTGATACAAGTTTGACTAAAAGGTATGAAATAATCCAGGTGATAGGAATCACTCAAATGATCTTTAATTCGAAGTTCGAATTCTGTTTCTAGTTTAAGTTCTTTGTATTGTTTTCATGTAAATTTCAATTGTAAATTATTCAAGACTGTAATGTTAATTATCTTTTCTCGTCTCATTGTTTAGTTGAGTTATCCTTCATTAATTTGAATGTCATTGTTAGACAATCAAATTGGGGGAGATTGAAAGGCAGAGTGTGTAAACTTGTAACACTATAACTAATGTAACTCAAACTAAAGGAAAAGATACTTAACCAGAAGACAATCAAGAACAAGAAGTCACAAGAAATCAACACTAAATGAAGACAAGGTAATTGATACAATTCAACATGTTAACTATGATCAATCCAAGAAGAAATCATTGAGAGAAGTTCAAGTCAAAGTTGTTCATGCCTCAGTGATTTGGAAAGCCAAGAATCAAGATCATATCTATCAGTATCAATAAGACCAATTGATTTCAAGTGAACAAGAAGGAAAGCAAATATTGGAAAGCCACATTTCTAATTGGATATGGTAATTTATTCAAGAAGCAAAAACCCTATCAAGACTAGTCACTTATGAACCAGACCGTTGCATCAAGTGTCAGGACATTGATAGCAAGTTTATGTCAGTAATAAAGATCCATATTCAAGAGCTTAGTGAAGAATAAAGAAGACATGAAAATATCACAGGTTCGAGATGTGCATTGAAGTTTCAAGTTGAAGACCAGAATATTTTCTAAGTACTAAATATTCTAGATAGCCAAGTAGAAGTTTCTAAGTAGAAGTTCTACTTAGAACTTCGAGATGGCTAAGTAGAAATTCTCAAGTAGAAGTTCTACTTAGAGTGCAGCTTCAACATGACACATGGCATCTTCTGATTGGCAGATTTCCAAGCTTTCAAGATATGGCAAGAATTATGTGGACATCATTGGGCCACATACATCTTAGTCTTTGAAGACTACAGGACATAGATTACATGTAGTATAAATAGAAGTACTTGTGTAATGTTTTAGTTAGTGAGCAATTCTAGAGAAAAACAAAAGAGAAAAAGAGAGAGTGCATTCACAGAGCTTAGTATCATTCACTTCTCTCTCAACTTCTGTTATACTTTGTAATGAATGTTGTAGCAACCCTTTCAAGTTATATATAAGACATATATTCCTTGAATCTGTGTGTTCATTTATTGCATCGTATATTTTGCTTCTCATATTCGAAAAGTTGTATTCACCCCCCCCCCCTCTACAACACATTTGGACCTAACAAGATTCATACCCAAATTGGCAGAAAAGTGCTTACCCTTCTTCACTTTGCTCAGGGGGGCAAGCAACAAAAAAGAAATCACCTGGAGCCCTGACTGCCAGCAAGCACTTGAAACTATCAAGCAATATCTCTCATCACAACCCCTTTTAACAAAGCCGGAGCCCGGGGAACCCCTACATCTATACCTCTCCGCCGGGCCCCTGGCCGTGGCCGCGGCCCTAGTCCGGGTAGTCGAGGGAAACCAACGGCCGGTGTACTACATCAGCCAAGTCCTAAAAGATGCAGAAACCAGATACCCCAATCTGGAGAAGTTTGCCTTTGCCTTGGTCACGGCCTCAAGGAAACTCAGGCACTATTTCCAAGGCAGAGAGATCAAGGTGATAACAGACCAGCCGTTAAGGCGAATAATCCACAAGCCAGATGCATCCGGAAGATTAATAAATTGGGCGATTGAGTTAAGCCAATTCCACTTGACGTTTGTGCCCCGGACAGCCATCAAGGCACAGGCTCTGGCAGATTTCATAGTTGAATGCTCCTTCCCGGAACCACAGCAAGCTACAACAGTAGCTGAACATATGATAAACCCGGACCAAGCCCCGGGGTCATGGACTCTCCAGGTGGACGGATCCTCAACAGCTGACAGGTCCGGGGCAGGAATAATCATGAAAAGCCCGGAAGACTTCCAAATCAAACAAGCCATAACATTCAAATTCCCAGCAACAAACAACCAAGCCGAATATGAAGCTCTTCTAGCCGGGCTAAGGTTAGCACGAACTTTGAGAATCAACAGCCTGAACATCTATAGTGACTCCCAAATCGTGGTGCGGCAAACCAAAGGGGAATACCTAGCCAAAGATCAAAAACTGGCCCAATACCAAGCCCTTGTCAAAAGTTACCTAGCCCCTATCAAATCAGCCAAATCAACAGGGAAGAATACTCCGAAGCTGATGAATTATCCAAGCTGGTTCAGAACTCAGCCGAACTAGACAGCTCGGTCTACTTTGAAGAATTGGGAACCCCGGCCATTGAACAAAAAGAGGTAACCGAGATAGAGGAAACCCCGAGCTGGATGACCCCTTTCATCCTCTACTTGGAGAAAGGAGAGTTGCCCGAAGATAAGAACGAAGCCAGAAGATTGAAAAACAAGGCTTCGAAATACTTCATAGAAGAAAACCAACTCTATCGCCGAACCTTCTCATCTCCAACACTGAAGTGTGTAGGTCCGGAGGAAGCCAACTACTGTTTACAAGAGGTACATGAAGGGGTTTGTGGGGATCATATGTCCGCAAAGTCCCTTGCATACAAAATCATAAGGCAAGGTTACTACTGGCCAACAATCCACTCAGATGCAGTAGAATTCGTCAAGAAGTGTAGAAACTGCCAATTGTTCAGCAATGTACCAAGACAAAGCCCGGTTCTGCCATCTTCAGTCTTATCCCCTATCCCCTTTGCTGTATGGGGAATCGACATAGTAGGGCCCTTCCCCCGGGCCAAGGGCGATCTAAGGTACCTCCTTGTAGCCATTGACTACATGACTAAGTGGGCCGAAGCAAAGGCAATGAGGACCATAAATCAACAAGACTGCATCAAATTCATGGACAACATATTAATGCGGTTCGGCCTACCCAGGGTCCTGGTCTCAGATAATGGTCCCCAATTCATCGGCTCAGATTTCGAAAATTATTTAAAGGAAAGGGGAATCAAACACAAGAAATCTTCAGTAGCCTATCCCCAGGGCAACGGGCAAGTGGAAGTGACAAACAGAATTTTGCTAAGGGGAATTGAGAAGAGGCTGAAGGAAAGCAAGAACAAATGGCCCGAAGAGCTGCCACATGTGTTATGGGCATACAGAACTAGCCCACGGTCCGGGACAGGGGAAACTCCGTTCAAGCTAGCATATGGAACCGAAGCGATGTTGCCAATTGAAGTGGGTTCTCCTTCCCACAGGGTAATCAACTTCGATGAAATTGCAAATGAAGAAGGGCTACGAGTTAATCTAGAGCTAGTTGATGAGGTCCGGGATAAAGCAGTACAGAGAATGGAGAAGTACAAAGAAAAAACAAGAGAATACTTCGGAAAGAGGTCAAGGGTCAAAAATTTCCAAATCGGGGACCTAGTACTCCGGGATATCGTGGCTTCAGACCCCACTAATACAGGAAAGCTTATGCCTAAGTGGGAAGGTCCCTACAGAGTTAAAGAGGTAGTCTTCCCCGGAACCTACAAGCTCAGTCACATGGACAACACTGAAGTCCCCAACACCTGGCACGGCCTCAGACTAAGAAAGTACTACCAGTAAAGGAAAATATTTTCAGCTCATATACGGGCATTTTTTGGCAATTGTACTTGGGAATCATGTAACCATTCTGTTATCAATGAAAAAGAGCTCTATTTCCTACTTGCCATTTCAATCTTACAATTATTATCCAAATTCCTACTTGGAAAAGTTTTCATCCTTTCCAAGTAGGCCAAAGCCCGGGACCTTAGCAATGCTTCGGCCCGGGAAGCCATAGGCATCCAAATTCCTACTCGGAAAAGTTTTCATCCTTTCCAAGTAGGCCAAAGCCAGGGACCTTAGCAATGCTTCGGCCCGGGAAGCCATAGGCACCCAAATTCCTACTTGGAAAAGTTTTCATCCTTTCCAAGTAGGCCAAAGCCCGGGACCTTAGCAATGCCTCGGCCCGGGAAGCCATAGGCATCCAAATTCCTACTTGGAAAAGTTTTCATCCTTTCCAAGTAGGCCAAAGCCCGGGACCTTAGCAATGCTTCGGCCCGGGAAGCCATAGGCATCCAAATTCCTACTTGGAAAAACCACAACTCCCCAATCCGGGATACCCGAATTAAGGAGTGGGGGGGCAATACAAGCCAAACAACCAACAAAAGAACAAGGTAAAACTTGCGAAGCAAAATAGACATAAAAAAAACAGCGGACAGGCCGGGCTGACCGACAGCCCGAAACACCTGACACTTGAAAGTTACACAACAGCAGAATTCGAAATTACACAATAAGGTTCAAGGAGTACAAAATAAAAGTTACATGGGCACAGCCCGGATTTTGGACGCAGCCAAGGATAAAATTTAAGCTTCCGGAGGAGGGGAGGAGCGGGGAGCGGCATAGGGAGTTGGCTCACCATCGCCCTTGGCCAGCTTAGCTTCGGCATCCATATAGGCGGCAACGAAGCTCTCCCAATCTGCAGACTCCGGAGTAGTCTTACACAACTTCTCCGCAACTAACCAGCCCCGACGAATCTTCGCCGCGGCGGCAGTTGCAAGTTCAGTGGCATAGACGTCCGAATCCCGAAATTCGGAGATCACCTGTTCCTCGGGCTTCTTTCCCTTTAGCTCCTCCCGAAGTTTTTTGATCTCCTCCTTAGCATCCCTATACTTGTTCCGAACCGAGTCCCGCTCATCAGCAATAGTCCGGGCCGCGTCTTTGAATTTAGTTACCCGGGCCTCAGTTGACTCCTTAAGGTCCTCGAGCTCCTTCTTCGCATTGGCCAATGCCCGGTCATGCTCCTCCCGGGCCTCGGTAGCAGAACGCAGCATTTCCTGGGCATCCCTGACAGTTTCCATCTCCCGGCGAGCAGCGGCGCAAGCCCCGGCCATACGAACCCCCAGCTGAAAAAACGAAGTTAACACTCAGAAAACAATAACTAAGACAAGGGAAAAAGGTAAAACAACCAAAAGAAAGCTCGGCGAAAGGCTTACCTGGCCATAAACCCCCATCATGTCCTCGAAGAGGTAGATAGGAGAATCTTTGCTTATCGCCTCCCACTCCTTCTTGCTAGGGAGATCGGCAAGGAAGCCAATGAAGTTCCTCTCCTCCGAAGTGAGGGGAGCCGGGATGTGGGGCCCAAAGAGTTCAGCTGGCTCGGAGGAAGTGCCCGGAGGGCGCTCATGCTCGACCTCGCATTCGGATGTCATGGTCCCGAACTTCTCCTGCTGGACCGCCGACCGGGGCCTCTTCCTCGGAACCAGGGATCCCCCATCTATCTCCGCCTCAAGGGAGTCCACCCCCGGAGCCCTAGTTTCACCACCTCCCTCCTGAGACTTAGCGCCACTGGCCTCTCCGGGGACTTTGGTATTGTCCCGGACATGGCCCAAACCCAGTAATGTAGCGTGAAGAGCTTCATTAGTCTTGTTCATTTTGGTGAATCTCTCGAAATCTGGATTATAACCGGGAAGACCTGAAAAGAGAGTTACATTAGCCCGGAGAAAGCAGCAAATAATCGCACGAAGATTAAAGCAAGTAGAATATAACCCGGACTTATATCCTATCCCGTAAAGGTACTGGTGACTCATGAGGTCCTCCCTAGTCACCTGCCTCCCAAGCCCCCGGCAGAAGCTGTATACCCGGTCCACTGCCGCGTCCTGGAGATCATACACTTCGAAGTTCATAGCCAGGGGCTTCTCCTTGAAGGTAGGCATGAACCGCATATCCACACCCCGGAGGAATACGAACTCACCATTCCAGCCCTTCAAGGAAGGCAGCATGCCAAGGGGCTTGGACGCCGAGGAAGGGTACCCACATGCCTTACCCCGGAATTTAAACTCGAACAGGGGCACATTGTTGGAATGCACCAACTTGAAGAGATGGTGGAAAAGCTTGAAAGTTGGCAGTACCTGGGCAGCCTCACAACACCCCAGGAAATAAGTAATCCACTTCACCGCGTTCGGAGTCAACTGGGTGATTGGAATCCCATACTCAAACAGGCAGAGTGATTTTACGAATTGGTGACACCTAGGCCCATACCCCGACCTCAGGTGCTCCAACCAAACTCCGACCCAACCACCCTCGGGTCTGTGGTATATCTTCTCCCCGGGCTCCGGCCATCTCCACTCCACATCGGCATCCAAGTGGAAGGTAGCCCGGAATATTGGATCCCAATCAACCGGAGCCTCCAAATATTCCGCCCAAAACGGGCCTACATCTATCCCAGAACCCGGCCTATGCCCGAACTTAGAATCGAGGAAGGCCCTATCATACTTGGTCATGTGCGCAACGTCTGAATTTTGTGAAAACTCCACGCTTAGATCCCTGAAGAAATAGGCCTGAGGGATCCCCGGATCCCTCCTCACAAAATAGTATTGGGTGTGACCCCAGCTACCGTCCGGTTCACTAAGGCTATATCCCGAACCCATATCCTTGGTCGCTATGTTCGTCAACACGGAAAGGCGGCTCTTCTTCTTACCCATTAGGCCCCAATCTAGGTCTATTAATTCTAAGTTACTACCCGAAGAGCTGACACTACTAGGAGAAGTGCTGGGTTCGGAGAGGGGTATCAATACACGGTTAGCGGTAACACGTCTCTTAACCATACAAGGCTACAACCCCGGGCTACCCAACAAAAAATGAAAACCTAAGTCAATTTATCTACCCAAGATGCAAGGCGATGTAAGGAAATAAAAGCAAGAATTGAAAGACCGGGGCAAGGAAACTTACAGTTAGTCCGGAGAGAAGGTTGCGAAGGTCACTTGGAACAAAATTGCGCCTTTAGCCCGGAGTACAAATCTTCAGAGAAGCAGAATAACGGCAGCAAATCAAAAGCTCGTAAAAGACGAAGTGGGGGGAGGTTGCCACTATTTATAGGCAAACCCTGAATTCTAAACGCCATGACCACGTGGCGGCCCAAAAGATTGGCCCACTATCTCCAAAATCTGGGGATAGTGGGTGACAGCTGTTATTTTTTTAAAAAAAAAAGAAAGAAGAAAAGAGAGAAAAGAGAGAAAAGAAACAAAAAACGAAATCCAAAAACGCATACGTACAATATTATATATATTCCTTCATATACGTGCATTTTCGCATATATACAAAGCCAAAGCCCCGGGATGTACACTTCAGTCCCGACCCCGGGCCTGGGGGCAACCAAGGACAGTCCAAGCAACAAGGCCTTCAAATACCAACCACTAGCCCCGGGCGTACGTACTTCAGTGCACACCCCGGAACTGGGGGCAACCAAGGCAAAAGCCCCCCCCCAAAGAAGACGCGGACTCAAAGAACCACAAAGCGTCCAGCCCCGAGGACATATGTCTAGCACCCCAGAGAATCCAGAAAGTCCACTCTCCAAGGCAAAAACACTCCTTACTACTCCCCCATCCGGAAAATCCGCATTAGGGAGTGGGGGCAAATGATAAGCCATAAACATCCAAGGCCCAACAAGGAGCCCAAAAACAATAAGCAAATCATCTCATGAGGATAAGAGCGGCCCAGCCCAGAGTAGTGGACCCCGGGCCCGGGGCCACTACCACGTGGCATGGTCCCCACCCCAGACTAGGGGACCCCGGATTGGTGACACTCAACATACGTGGCACCCCACCTCAGCTGACATTCATACATATGGCGCTGACCAACACTAAAGGACAAGGGGAGGCACGTGCCAAGCTATGCCTACAACAACATGGCCACACTCCAGCCAACGGTCACCCCAGACTAGGCCACGTGTCCTACATCCCGGATATTCAGCGGCTTGTCCCCCAGATCCAACGGTCGGGGGTGAAGGTAACCTACCCCTAAACCCTAGGCCTAGGGCTATAAATACCCCTAGTAAAGAGGGTTTAGGGGTTAGACACTACTACACACCGACACACATTTATTACTTTTGTGATACTCTCCTTGATTATAGTCTTCCAAAGCCAACTCTTATTCTCACGCCGGAGGCACCTCGGGGCCGAACCCCCCCTCCGGTGTTGTTTTGTAGGCACCCCACCACAGCTACACCCCTTCCGAGGCAGGAGTTGGTGAGGAAGGACCCGATCAAGATTCAGAGTTATCAACGATCGACTCAGGGAAAACAGAGAATAAGGACTCATCCTTCCGAGCATAATAGGCAGTAGGCAGTTTCTGGAATCCATGTGCCCTTTAAAACAATGAAGACATGCTAACAAAATACAATGCCCTGCTGCTGTCCAACTACATGGTTAAACCAATCGGAAAAAAAATAATGAAAGATAAAAGTATTCGGAAGTTTAAAAAATAATTGTTCTCCGACGCATATAACAAGAAATATTAGCTACATCTTGAGATAACATCTACCAAAAAGCATAGACCGCATGATACATGTTTCACATTTAAAAGTCTATGGTAGCTAGACATAGTTCTCAACAGTTACAGAGGCAATCCAATCTGCATTTGCCTGAGCCATAGATACACTCTGGGCGCGGTCTCTCGTAGAATTTGGAGATCAGTGCTAAAATTTAATACTAGTATGCATAAAATACTTGCACTAAAACATTCATTTGGAAATATATTTTCATTATTCAGCTTTCAAACTCATCCTTAATACTTAATTTGATTCAAATTTTTGTTGTTTAGTGAAGACCGTGATCGAAATATGGGCCGCTGAAAGCTTAAGGATTTGCGCAGTCACACAGCCTACGCAACCATGAACCATGACCCGGGCATGCCACGGGCAAAGAGTCTGAAACTCTGAAAACACTTGAAAACACTACAGAACTGATTCCAGTTGAGAAAAATCTTTCAATTTTGTAAAATCGTGGAATCCAGCCATATTGCTCACTGTTCAGACAAAATTGTTACTGCTGCAGCAACATCCAATGAAACCACCAAATATGCAGGTTCAAGTAAATATGCAGGGACGTAGCTAGGATTTTATTATTGCCGGATGAAAATTATTAACAAATATATAAATAAATGTCTACATGATTAAAAAAAAAAATTATATACTTCTGAGAACTCCTCTAGCAGAGTAAGATTGTTAGTTTGCAAACCCTCAACCCTCAATCTTCAGAAATCAGTTTTCAAAACTCTTCGTCCTCTCCTCTTAGAAAGTACGATCTTGAATATTTTCAAATAAAATTCTCTTCCTATGTCTTTGATCCTTAACCGCCAAGAATCTATCTCTCTCGTAAATAAGCATTATTTTAGAAGTATACAGATATACGAAAATAACCTATTCACTGAACCCCTGAGCTTCGTCCTCGTGTGTTGAGCATACAACAACGAAAGCAAAACCCAAAGCGAATAAACAAGAACAAGAAAATAACGACAATCACACAAGACAAAGATTTACGTGGTTCGGAAATTCCTACTCCACAAGCCACACTAATTTTGTATTGATCTCTCACAATTGTGTTGTGTTGTGTTATGTTACAATTACATGAGTATTTATAAGAGAAGAAACTGGGTCAACCAATCAGAGTCTAATTCTGAAATTCCTAACTCTAATCCTAACTCTAATTAGAGTCCAATTCTGGAATTCCTAACTCAAGTCAGAATCCGATTCTTAAACCTGATAGACTCCACAAACCCAACAATCTCCCACTTGGAGTCTGACCACATCTTCACTTCACTCTTGTAAATCTAGTAACAAATAATCCCTCGATCAATAACTCTAACTAGTGCAGCACCTTCTCATCAATCAGTTCTGAAGGCCAGTTGAAACTATGCAAAGCTTCAACTTTTCATTAGTAACCACCTTAGTCAACATATCTGCAGGATTCTTTGAACCAAGGATTTTCTTCAAGGACAAAGTACCATTGCTAATCAACTCTCTTGTAAAGTGATATCTCAGCTGAATATGCTTCGTCCTAGCATGAAACACAGGATTCTTCGCAAGATGAATAGCACTCTGACTGTCGCTATACAAAGCACTGTCCGCCTGTTTCTTGCCCAACTCCTCAAGAAAATTCTTCAACCAAATCATCTCCTTGCTAGCTTCAGAGATAGCCATATATTCTGCTTCTGTGGTTGAAAGAGCAACACTCTTTTGAAGTCGAGACATCCAACTAATTGCTGTGCCACCCAACGTGAAAATATATCCCGTAGTACTTTTTCTTGTATCCAAACATCCACCCAAATCTGCATCAGAGAACCCTTCCAAGATAACATCTTTCTTGCTGAAACATAATGCAACCTTGGATGTGCCTTTCAAGTAGCGCAACAACCACTTGACTGCTTCCCAATGCTCTCTTCCTGGATTAGACATGAACCTGCTAACAACTCCCACTGCATGAGCAATATCTGGCCTTGTACACACCATAGCATACATCAAACTGCCAACTGCAGATGCATACGGAACTTTAGCCATATCTTTCTTGCCTTCATCCGTTTTAGGTGACTGCTTTTTCGTGAGATTAAAGTGAGTCGCCAACGGTGTACTTCTGGTCTTCGCATCCTGGACACTGAATTTCTGCAACAATTTCTCAATATACTTCTCTTGAGATAATTTCAAAGTACCTTCAGATCTATCCCTTATGATGCTCATACCAAGTATCTGTTTTGCTGCACCCATATCTTTCATCTCAAACTCCTCAGACATCTGTCTCTTTAACCTGTTGATTTCCCTCATGTTTGATCCTGCTATCAACATGTCATCAACATACAACAACAATATGATATAAGATGAATCAAATTGTTTAAAATAACAACAATGATCCATAGCACTCCTAGTGTACCCATTCTTCATCATAAAGCTATCAAACTTCAAGTACCATTGTCTTGGCGCTTGCTTCAAACCATACAAGCTTTTTATAAGCTTACAAACAAGGTTTTCTTTCCCAGCTACCTGAAATCCTTCTGGCTGTACCATGTAGATGTCTTCCTCAAGATCACCATGTAAGAACGCGGTCTTAACATCTAGTTGCTCTAGATGTAACTCCTCTGCAGCCACAATACTTAGCACAATTCTAACAGTAGTCATCTTAACAACCGGAGAAAATATATCAGTATAGTCAATACCCTTTTTCTGTTGATAACCCTTGACTACTAACCTCGCCTTGTATCTCTTGCTGCCATCAGGTTCTTCTTTGATCCGGAACACCCACTTATTCTGTAAAGCCTTCTTTCCTGCTGGTAACTCTGTTAAAGACCAAGTCTCATTCTTCTCAAGAGAACTCATCTCTTCTTCCATGGCTGATTTCCACTGAACTGAATCATCCACCTGAACTGCCTCTGAATAACACTGAGGCTCTCCATCCTCAGTCAATAACATATAATATGCTGAAGGAGAAAATCTTTGTGGTGGCCTCACAATTCTGCTAGATCTTCTTACCTCAGCTTGTGGAGTAACTGGAACCGTGTCATTACCATTCCCCAAACTCCCACTATTTCCTGCAAGATCTTCTTCTGTAATCTCTTCAAGCACTGCTTTCTCTTTCTCATGTTGTTCCTTTGCAAACTCAGAATCGACTGCAAGCTTATCCTTGTACACTGCACTTTCGTTAAAAGTAACATCTCTACTTCTAACGACCTTCTTCGTTAGTTCATCCCAGAAACGGTAACCCATATCATCTGAGCCATAACCAATGAAGATACACTTCTTTGCTTTTGGATCAAGCTTGTCCCTATCAGAATCTTTAACACGCACATAAGAAACACAACCAAAAACTCGCAAGTGTGAAAGATTTACCTCCTTTTTCTGCCACTCTTCTTCAGGAATCTTGAACCCCAAAGGAACTGAAGGTCCTCTATTTATGAGATACGATGCTGTGCTAACTGCATCTGCCCAAAAAGTCTTTGGCAACCCTGCATGCAATCTCATACTCTTGGCCCTCTCATTCAAGGTTCTATTCATGCGCTCTGCAACACCATTCTGCTGCGGTGTCTCTGGAATAGTTTTGATCATTCTAATTCCATATTCTGCGCAATAGCTTTTAAACTCATCACTACTGTACTCACCACCATTATCTGACATCAAACTCTTAACCTTCAAACCGGTCTGATTTTCAACTTCGGTCTTCCACTTCTTGAAAGTAGCAAACACATCTGATTTATTCTTCAAAAAATAAACCCATACCTTTCTAGTGGAATCGTCAATGAAAGTGACATAGTAGCGAGATCCTCCCAACGACGCAACTGCTGTTGGACCATATACATCTATATGAACTAGCTCTAACCTCTCAGCCTTGGGTGTCCTCCCTGATTTTGCAAAAGTAACTCGTTTCTGCTTTCCAAGAACACATGGCTCACAGAACCCAACTTCCACATTCTTCAGCTCTGGAATCTTACCCTTCGAAGTTAATAGCTTCATACCTTTTTCACTCATATGACCAAGTCTTTGGTGCCACAAAGTTGAAGACCCAATCTCATCAGCAACTGTATTTGCTTCATAGCTAGATTGTTCAACTATGTACAACGTCCCCTTTTTCTCTCCACGAGCAACAACTAGATTCCCCTTTATAACCTTCCACTGTCCGTCTCCGAAAGTAACTCGATACCCTTCCTTATCTAACTGACCCACAGATATCAACATCTTCTTCAGTCCAGGAATGTACCTTACATCTTTCAACGTCCAGCTAGTCCCCAAAGAGGTCTTGAGATTAATATCTCCCATGCCCGTAATATCCAGAGTCTCATCATCAGCAAGACGGACTTTACCAAAATTTCCAAGTCTGAAATTTAACATCAAATCCTTGCAAGGGGTAGCATGGAATGATGCACCAGAATCCATAACCCATGATTCAACCGAACATTCAACACAACAAATCAAAGCATCGTCACTCACCACCTCTTCAACTACATTAGCTGAATTATCCTCTTTCTTCTTTCCTTTAGGAGCTGCGGGAGCCGTACACTGATTTCTGAAGTGACCTTTCTTCTGACAATTCCAACAAACAATCTCCTTGCGATCTTTGGACTGTCCTCTCTTCTGTGACTTCGATCTGCTACGCCCCTGATTCTGCCCCCTATCGGACTTTCTGCCTCTACTCTCAGTACTCAACAAGGAACCTGACGACTCTCCTGAGTTTCTCCTACGAATATCTTCTCCAAGAATCGCATCTCGAACTCCATCAAAAGTCATCTTACTGCTCCCAGATGAATTACAAATAGCAGTGACAAATCCTGACCAACTGTCAGGTAACGAGGATACCAACAATAAGGCTTGTACTTCATCATCGAATTTAATATCCACTGATGTCAATCTTGATAGGATAGAGTTAAATTCGTTCACATGATCAGCAACACAATCACCTTCATTCAATTTTGTGACAAACAACAAGCGACACAAATATACCTTATTCGAAGCAGACGGCTTCTCATACATATTTGATAACGCCTTGATCAATCCATAAGTTGTCGTTTCCTTGACGATATTGTAAGCAACGTTCTTCGCCAAAGTCAATCTGACAACACCCAGGGCCTGCCTATCCAATAGCTTCCAATCTTTCTCATCCATCTTTTCTGGCTTCTTCTCCTCCAGCGGTTCGTGTAGTTTTTTCTGATACAAATAATCTTCAATTTGCATCTTCCAAAACCCAAAATCTTTGCCATCAAATTTGTCGATCTTTACTTTCCCTTCTTCTGCCATCGCTCCCACTCGCCTGAAAACCTAGGCTCTGATACCAGTTGTTGAGCATACAACAACGAAAGCAAAACCCAAAGCGAATAAACAAGAACAAGAAAATAACGACAATCACACAAGACAAAGATTTACGTGGTTCGGAAATTCCTACTCCACAAGCCACACTAATTTTGTATTGATCTCTCACAATTGTGTTGTGTTGTGTTATGTTACAATTACATGAGTATTTATAAGAGAAGAAACTGGGTCAACCAATCAGAGTCTAATTCTGAAATTCCTAACTCTAATCCTAACTCTAATTAGAGTCCAATTCTGGAATTCCTAACTCAAGTCAGAATCCGATTCTTAAACCTGATAGACTCCACAAACCCAACATCGTGCACTCATCAATCTTCCAATGGTAGTATTTGCAGATCTCCACACTCTTGTGAATATATCATCAAAAGCACTGTTCCCGCCTTTTAGTTTATATCTACAGTTAGGACAACTTCTTTTCTTTTCCAACCAAGGATCAACACAACTGCTATGAAACATATGGGAGCACGGCAATTTACTTAATTCTATGTCGAAGGTCAGATCTTCCAAACACACAGAACAAGCTTCTTCTTTGCCGCGTCCTCCCTTGTATCTCCCTTTCACTACACCTTTAAACTTAGGATGCGCCTCATCATCATCCATAAAATCCTCAACATTGTCGATACCCACATCATCCTCTACGGAATCTATGTCCATGTAATCATAATCTAAGTCCATGTCATCTACATCGTAAACATAATCTATGTCCATTGGATCATCATACTGCATGTACTGTACAAGTTCCTCCTCATTCGCCATTCGGAATATCAAATATTCAATTTAGCCTCAACTAGAAAGCCGAAATTTATATGTTGAGAGGACAAAGAAACCAGGTTCCTCCGGTATTTAACTAGCCTCTCCACCAAAAACTGTATTGTAGACATTGTATTCTAACCTACTGTATTATCGTTAACATTGCATGAAAATTAAGCAACCCGAATGTAGAGTATAGGGGTGTCAATTTCGGGTAATGTGTCGGGTTTGCTGTACCCCTGTTTTTGGGTCAACCCGAACCCGACCCGAACCCGAAATGGGTTGAAAATTTCAACCCGAACCCGACCTGTTATGTACCCGGTCAATCCGAAAATGACATGTTTTGACCCAAAAATAATAAAAAATAATTATTTTTATTTTATAAAATAATTTTTATTTAAAATATATTAAAAAAATATAATATCAATTTAAAGAAAGAATGACCAAAATGCCTAAATTTTCACTACCCACTAACCAAAATGCCCAGATTTCAAAACACCGACTGACATACCCACGGGATACGCCGTTTCCACAGGCGTATCCGGGTTACTGTAGCTGCCAGAAAATGCTAACAATTGCCTGAAAAACCAGAGCTCTTTTGCCGGCGACTTTTACCATTCTGGGCTCTTCCATTCGATGCATTCCCTCCAGGGACTTTCCACACGATTACAACATCATACAATGACCACAAGCTCGTCTACTTCATATTCCCGAACTTCGTTAATCACCTCCGGCCCCGCAAGGTCGAAATGAAGCTCGTCGGAGTTGTTTGAGCTAATTGAATCGCCGTTTTAGGCGTTTCAAATCCGGCAAATGAACTGATATAAAATTAGTATAGGCATGTAGAGAATCGAAACCCGATTCTAATGGTATACGGTAGGTGATGGGAAAGTCAGGGGTGTGGTCGGACGAAGAGCTCGAAATTAGTCACCAGAATCGCCGTTTGAGAGCTCTGCAGGTGACGTGTGATGCGTATCACCTGTTGCGTAAACTCATTTATATACATGATGTAGAAGGCCTGTAACTGACTGAGGCCAGTAACTAAAACTACTACCCACGTTATCTAACTATTTACAGAAGAATAGGTATACTCTAATTAATAAGATTCACCAACATTGCTTTGTTTTAGGGATGAACTTTTCCATGAACTACCTTGCCGTTTTTCTTTTAACCAAAACATTCTATTTCTCTCCTTTTTTGCATTCCAAATGGGCACATTTTTATTTGTGTGCTTGACAGAAGTAAATCCCTGTTTTTTCTTATACTCGGAACGGAGACAAGTCCCCCTTAGATTTTTTCTGTAGGTTTCAGTTAAGTTATGACAACAAGGTGATTTACTAGTGAAAATTATTTGTCTTGCTATGTGATTATGCTGTGACCTTCATCTATTGATTTGCAATTAATTTGACTTTGTATGATCTTATCATTTTTTCTATAATATGTTCACCAGTAAACTTTATTTCTTCGAAACCTCTCTTTTTGGTATTATTAATTTCATATGATTTTAACAGTTTACTTCTGTGCCTGCGAAAACGCTTTGTACTTTCAATAATAATACCTCCTTTGATTACTTGTAACTTGCTTTGTAGATACTATATAAATACTTGCCTAAATGCATGTGTGTTGTACATCATATACACAAATACCATATCGCTGTTAAATAAATGTGTTCTGTTCTTCCGAATCAAACAAATGTCCATCTGATCGAGCAATTGAAAGAAGCCTACCACACCAGCTGAAATTAATCTAGCTGATGTTTACAATGCATAACCATTTATGTACGTGGAAAACAGTGATTAGTGTTTTTAGTAAAATAAAATAAAATTAGGCGAATATATTTCCAGAACAAATCCATGTCTATGCGATTTGTGTATTAAACTGTACTTCATTGGATTCTTGCTTTACTATTTTTACCTCATGGAATGTCCTGATATACATGCTATCACTGTAATTTTACTTTACCACCATCCAATGTGTGGTTTGTTTAAGGTAATGAAAATGAAACACGATATTTTATGTCAACCTAGTTCTAGAGTTTGCTATTGACATTGCACGAGGAATGCAGTATCTTCATTCTCAAGGAGTGCTTCACAGGGATCTCAAATCAGAGAATTTGCTCCTGGGTGAATATGTGTGTGAAAGTTGCTGATTATGGTATCTCGTGCTTCGAATCACAATGTGGGAGTGCAAAGGGATTTAAGGGTACTTACCGTTGAATGGCACCTGAAATGATCAGAGGTAACAGCCCAAACAAAGAAAGTTGATGTCTACAAATGGCATTGTGCTTTGGGAGTTCTTGACTGCCTTGACACCATTTGACAACATAACTCCAAGGCTGCTTTCGCAGTATGCCCTTAAAAGGTCCTTGCTACATTCTCTTATCATTGTGAATTTTCTGTTCAGTAGACTTCTACTATGTTTCAAGAGTTTGTGATGACTGCATTACTTGGCATTGGCATGATACACGGCTCTTATATCATCACTGATTTGCACTTCACATTCACAAATATATAAGTTCTTATGAGTCAAGCTATCAATCTTTTTTTTTTTTTTTGATAAATAGCTATCAATCTTTTATGTCACAATATATAGACAGAGGATATAATTTATGTTACACTTGTCTTCGTGTTGACTTTGTTGATGCCTTTATACATCTAGACTTGGAGTTCGTGTTTACTTTGCTGATACTTTTATACATCTAGGCCTGCATAAAAGAGTAAATTATGCAATGGTAGCCATAATTTACATCGATTCTCAAACAATTGGTTGAATTTTTAAATTTACAAAAAATTAACCCAAATTTATTCATGCAATTTAAATAAATGGCTACCATTAAATCAAATCTTAACGGAATTATGAGAAGAGGGGCAAAATTGGGGTTTTCATAAATTCAGACACTTAATTTTTTTTTTAGTTATTGATAATATCAATTTGACTCTTCCCTTTTTCATTAATTTCTTCTTGGTTTTGATTCTCACAAACACAGTAAACACATCTATGATTTAGTATCATTCTATTCATCTGAATACATTTCATTTATCTTTCCCAATCAATTAAAATTTGGAATATTATTAAAATTTGGCACCCCAATCAATTAACCAAGTTTTGATGATCTCCAGTCGATCAAAATCCCCATCCTTTTAAACCAAACTTTGAGTGACACTCTGGAGGAAGATTCAGTCTACTGGGGTAAGGAAGCATCTGGTAAGTACACAGTCCGTAGTGCTTACCGCCTCTTACGAGCTCAAAAAAATGTTTGGAGGCCAGATGATCAAAATAGTATGTGGCGTAAGACTTGGAGAATCAAGGCTCCCCCAAAGGTTCTAAATTTAATGTGGCGTTCTTTGTCAAGCTGCTTACCTTCTATGACATCTCTTTTACAGAAACATGTTCAAGTAGACCCTATATGCAAAATGTGTCGGCGGGAAGTGGAGTCTATTGAGCATATATTTTGTCATTGTGCTCTAGCGGTTCAATGTTGGCATCTCGTTCTCCCTCAGATTCTGGGTAGTAATTATGAGAGTTTGCAACAGTGGTGGGAGAGAGTTTTGCAGATATGTGATCAAGACAAGAGGGCAGAGGTAGCAACTATGTGTTGGTCGATTTGGAAGGCAAGAAATGATTTGGTCTGGAACAATAGCTATACGCGAGTAAATGTTGTAATTGCAAGGGCTAAGCAGTATCTTCTACAATGGACCCAAGCTCAAAAACAAAAATCGATTTCTCAATATCCTTACTTTGTCGAGGGTGATGGGAAAGAAATTTGGGTGGCACCACAGTCGGATTTTATGAAGATATCAGTCGATGCAGCAACGTTTGCGGAGCAAAATGCTTCAGGCATGGGGATAGTGAATCGAGATAGCACAGGCCAGGTGTTGCAAGCTAGGACACGGTACAACTTGGGGTTAATTTCAGCTAATATGGCAGAGGCTATGGCTGTCAAAGAAGCTTTAAGCTGGATCAAGGATGCAAGCTGGAGTAAGGTTATAGTGGAGGCTGACTGTTTATCGGTCGTCCAAGCCATTCGGAGTGATACTCCGCTTCATTCTCCGTTTGAGCAGGTTATTACTGATTGTCGAAGTTTGCTAAAGGAGCTCAACACAGTTTCGCTGTTTTTTGTAAAACGATCTGCTAATAAGGCGGCGCACGAGTTAGCATGCTTGTCTTATTCATTTCCAGATCGAGTTTTCGATAGGACTTCTATTCCTATTGAGGTTTCAAGTGTATTGGCAAATGATTTATAATCAATAAAATTTCTTTGTTTGTCAAAAAAAAACCCGGATCCAATTCTAAAAAATCCCAAAAATTATCATTTTTGGAGTTTTGGTGACTTTGGTTGATTGACAGAAGATATAACTGAAAATAACTAAACGAAGACGTTGGAGTTGGCAGCTGCCTGTATACAATTTCTGGGATTTTATATGATTATGAAATCGCCTCCGATTCCTCCTTTCCCCAATTCTCATATCTCTCCTCTCTCCCCCTCCATCTCTCTCCTGTATCTCTCCAGCTATATCTATACCCACACCTATACATACAAACTAACTCATCGATTTCTCGATTGCCTGAGCGGTGATCTCTCCCGATTGGCGTTAGTTTCCGGTGAATTTAACGGCACGGAATCAAATTAGGGTTTGAGCATGAGATTAATGTAAAATTATAGACAAATTATAAAATTACAATTATTGTTCAGGAGTAATGTAAAATTATATATACACAAATGTTTAACTTTCTACATAAATCGTCTTTTATTGATTATTTCAGAAACTTCTAACAATAAAGTACAGGTCAATATCAAACAACTTACAACATCTATCTCCTTCACATAATCATGAATTTCAAGAAGATAGTTGTACAAAAAGTATCTAACTAAACTTCAAACTGGTACTCGTCCATGATTCACGATTCTGAAAAGTGTTGTTGCGATCGCACCGACGTCATCCTCAACCTCCTCCTCAAGAATAGCATCTATTTCATCAAACAGTCTATATGGTGCAAGATCCTCCTCATCCGCGATTCGAAAATATTCAACATCCAATCTCGCATCCACAACAAATCCAAGATTAATGTCATCATCTTCGTCGCATACAGAAACCAGATTCATCAAGTTTTCAACTAGATTTTCTGCCAAAAACTGCCTAGTAGTAGGGAGCATACGAGACTCGACAGATGAAAGTTGTTGTTCCCACAATTCGTAACACCTAGTCGAACGAAGGCTATCAAAAGAGAACAAAATACTTGGAATCGAGTATTCTTCAGGGTAGCCTTCCATGTCGAGCACTTGAAAATCACCTGGAGTTACCTCTGCTGTAAGATTATGAGTTTCCGAGACGGTAATATTCACAACACACCATTGTCTGTGTACCAGGGACGACGGTGTATGTGATATGTTAATGGAATGCTCCAAATCCAAGTTACTCATCATGTTGCTGATATTGAAGATTTCAAGTGTTTACTTGTAGAAAGAATATATGGACTTCTCCTGGGTGGGTGTAATGGAGTATATATAGAGGCTACTTTATTTGGTTTCCTAGTAAATCACGCGGTTCATATTAGTGTTAGGATTAGCAAACGCGGCTATTCAAGTTGGTGAGTGACTTGGTGGGCAAGGGCAGCGTGGGTTCCACAGATTTAAGATCGCATGTGTTGGTATAGTGTATATGATACATCCAGATTTTGGTAGATTCGATAAAATATCCCATAAATTTTTGTTGAATTTCCAAATTTGTATATTTTTATCATTTTTTAAGATTCTGACAAAAGTTTATAAGATTTGAATAAAATATCCCAAAATTTTAAGAGTAATTTTAAAACTTTGATACCACAAGAAGAATTTTTTGTAATTATAATTGAATTAGTAATGTTTATGAATTTTATAAAATCTTGAATAAATGATTCTAAATTTTTGAAATGTAAAAAATTCCATATTACAAAAAAATTGTCGTCTTCTTTTGCATTTTAAAAATATCAAAATTTTAGAGGTTAAAATATACACAAGTATAATCCGTATTTTAAAAATAAAAGGAAAATAGATAAATACAGAAATAGAAGAAAAAGAAAAAGGAAAATGGACAAGGAGTCGCAATCAAAGCCAATACCAAATTTGTCCCCTCCTAAGTAGGTCCTCCCACGTTACTATTAGAGCATCTGCAATGCAGAAGACCCCTTAGCTAAATTCAAACATATAATACCATAAATAAAATTTATAGAGATTATGTAAAAAAAATTCATTCCAATGGTACATTACCCTTGTGATGGCCCAAAATATTCATCTGGAAAACTAGCTGGCCCTTTTTACTGACGGGACACAGTACATCGTGTACCGTGATATGAGGGGTGTTGCGAAACACGATCTTCCGTAACAGGGCATGATACGGAACTGAGTCTTCCGTGTTATGCATGATACAGAGACCATGCTCCGTGACTGTGCTGCGCACCCACCTAACACGGGACACCGTCCACCGCATCATGCATAACACGGAAGACGCAGCTCCGTATCTACGTAATACGGAGGACGATTCTCCGCATCATGCTAACACGGAGGACGATTCTCCGTATCCCGTCGGTATTTCGGGCCATTTTTTTCAAAATCAGTATTTTGGGCAAAAACTTGTGTAAAATAGGCATTTTGGTAATTCTCTCACATTACCCTTAGCAACAAATTTAGATAATCTCTTTTCGTTGGCTATATTTGGCCAAACTCTAGAGACCTGTAAGGAAGATTTTATATGATCTATTACCTTATAAAAATATATTCAATTTATAACAAGCTGAAATAATAATAACATACTATATTTACAGTATAACCAAACATTATAGCCAATATACCATTGGAACACAACATATTACAGGTTCAGCAAATTTTACATAATCATTATTTTATCTGATTTAACCAACCATTTTTAGCCAATACTGTTGGAGATGCTCTTAAAACCCAAAAAGTAAATAATAGTGACAACATACATATTATCCTACAAAGTTTAAGGATATGCGTAGAGCCGATAATTTCGTACACGATACGAAAATACGATACGAAAATTATAGATTTGGGTTGATCTTTGCGGTACACGAACACGAAGTTACACGGATGAATTTAGTGTTGATTTTGGATTTACCCTTGGGTACACGACACGAAACGAAAATACACGAAATAAATAAATATTTAAATAATTTTATTAAAATTATATGAATACATATTTTAAAATGATATTTATATAAAATTTTTACATAAGATAAATATAAAATAGTTTCAAATTTTATTTTCACAAGACTTGAACACACTTAATTCTTTCTGACATATTGATTTAAGACTCGACTAGTAAAAATTTAATATTTAAATATTTTTATTTTTATTCAAAAATAACACGAAACACGACACGAAATGTACACGAAATGAAGGTACACAAACACGAAACAAAACGAATCCTTAACAGGTCGATTTTGGATTTGGCATTACGTACACGAAACACGAAAATACACAACACGAAAATATACGAAACAAACGAATTGCCATATGCGCAGCATACAGCCTACGCAACCATGAACCATGACCCGGCATACCACAAGCAAAGTCTGACACTGTGAAAATACTTAAAAACAATACAGAACTTATTCCAGTTGAGAAAAATCTTTCAATTTTGTAAATTCCCGGAATCCAGCCATACTGTTCACTGTTCAGACAAAATTGTTACTGCTACAGCAACATCCAATGAAACCACCAAATATGCAGGCAGGGCCGGTCCTGAACTTTCGGGGCCCAGTGCGAAAAAAAATTAGGTCCTTCATATAATTTTTTTGAGTAAAATAAAATTTAATTTCAAATGTGAAAATCAACCAAGTATAAATGTAATCATACATGACTAAACTTGATGCTTAAATTTTACTAAAATAAAAATATAAAACCTTAGAACCGAATAATGTACTAAATTTTCTCTCGTATTTTTCATTTTTAAACATATTTACAAATTTATAAATCAAAGTTTAACTACAAAATAAAGAGTTTCCTCTTATATGCGAAGATTTATCCAGGGGCCTCTTCTAAATATAGCAATTACTAAAAAATTTCTAGCAATCACTAACTGATGGTTTGCTTATAATGTTTTGGATAGTTAACTATAAATGCATGCATAAAATTTAATCTCAAATTAGTTACATATATACACATAAACTGGATTTTATAAACTTTTGGGCCACTGAACCCAGTGGGCCCTGTGCGGTCGGCACGGTTCGCACTGGGTCAGGACCGCCCATGGATGCAAGTTCAAGTTAGGTTCCGTTTGGAAAATCTTATTTATCAGATATAAGTTATTTTTTTCTGAAATAAGTAACTTATTTTTGTAAGATAACGAATGTTAAACCTTCCATACACATTTATTTCTAAAAAAAGTATATAAATATAATTTTTCTTTTCAGAATAAGTAACTTATAAGATAACATTAAGGCGGGCCAAACGGTGCCCAAATGTAAATGTAGGGAACTCAATAGACTTGTTTTTTTCTTACTTGCAAGGATTTTTGTAAAATCCCTAATTTTTATTTTATTTTTAAAATTAGATATTAGATTTTAAAGTAATTTTTAATTAGATATTTGTTTTAATTAGAAAATTCTAGAATTCTAAAGGATAAAATCCATTATATTTGGAAAGAAGAGTAAGAATAATTTAGTGAATCAATATATTTTTAATTAAGTTAATTATGTGTAATAGAATATTTTTAATTTTGGAATTACTTGGAGAGGTTGTAGTAAATTTTAGAATTACCTTGTTAGAATTAGGGTTATGTGCCTATATAAGACCCCAATTGATTATCGAAAAAACTTGTACAAAATACTCGTCCGACAGGTGCGTCAAGAATTCAGTTCATATTCGTATATTAATATGCTTTATATGTTTGCCCTTGCCATGTTCTTGTCGTGCCGTTATTTAGTTTAATAATTCATGCTTGATATTCTTACATCATTGTACATCTTGTATGAATTGATTTTATTCCAGAGACTTTAAAAAATTAGCATACATCATGTTTAAAATTTTAAAATTGAATAGTATTGATATAAACATAGCCTTGTTTGTCGATTAAATTACCATGTACATTAATGATTAGATCCTTTTAATGTAAAGCTAGTGTATAAGGTCATGTATATTTTGCTGGTTACATTTGATTTTGTTGGTTTAACATTTAAATAATTTATTTGTTAAATTTGATTTTCTGATTTAGTGTTAATGTACATGACCATTAATATAACCGTAAATATATTTCCTGATGAGGGTAGCATGAACTAGTGTCTTGATTTCTGGAAAGAGTCGTACCTTGGTTAATACTTAATTTATGCAAATTGTTTTTGTTTTTCTAGTAATGGATTAATATTAAAATATTAATTTATTGGTTATAAAGTGTGTTATGGGTAAATATAAGTATTATATTATTAAATTATTCTAATTTGATAATTACTTCCGTTGCTCATCATATTAAGTTATTAACCACAGTCTTTTGTTCTGTATAATTTAGTTATTAATTGTTATGTTAATAATGGGTTAGGATTATTTTAGTATGAGTATATCAATATCAGATACCTTACTGTAGTTTTACATATATAATTGGATAGCTCGTGCATGCCATTATGCCAATTAGTTAAGTTTAACATGATTTGATTGTTTTCAGCCTACCCGTTTTATTCGATTAAGTGGTTGTCTGCCTGCTATGCTATGTTGTACATGTATAAAGTTATTTGTAAGAAAAATGATTAATTGTTTTTTTTGTGTTTATTAATTAAATTATAGGATCAGTCCGTGTATTAATTTTCAGTGTTTGTATCACATTCGAGGTAAGTAACTTTTCGTTGCTCATTAATGTTATAAAATCTGTTTTTATTATGCTTCAAAATATCTGTTTGATTTGGTTATCGAAATTTGTGATATCGAAAATTGATTTTAGAAAATAATTATTTTAGAATTCCCAAGTTTTAGTTGCGTATCGAATCATAGAATCCGGTCACTGGATAGTGTGACATATAGAATCATAGAACTAGTTTACGCACCTATCGGAACACATAAATACCTTGTTGAGTAAGACTTAACGAGGGACGTAAACTGGCCCCCGTCGAACATAGAACCGCGTCACTGGTTTAGTGTGATCGTAATTTAGAACTGTGGGAATAAATTATGATTTTATTGTTTTGATTTTTGTATCGATTTTAAGTTTCAGAAATTTTGTTCTCTTTTAAAAACAATATTTTTGAGCCATTGAGCGATAGTTACTTGCTGGGCTTCGCAGCTCATTGTTTTAATATGTTTCAGGTTCGGACATTTGGAAGCTTATTAAGATTAAGGATTTGAACTGTGTGGATTTCGTGCTACTTGACTAGATGCTATTATTGGAAAAAACTTATCGGATTATTGATTAAGTTTTCAGTACTTTATTAAATATTGAATATTGGATTTGTGGAGGTGCGTCTCCGATTTGATGATTTTAGAATCACTACTAGAAAAACATCAATAGACATCGGTTAAAAACCGATGTATATGTAAAACCAGAACCGATATCTTCGCATGTGTAGAGAAAGGTATGGGTCTTAGACATCGTTTCTAACCAAAGAACTGATGTCTGTAGTAATTTTAGACATCGTTTCTCCAGTAATATGTCATGACTATCATGTGAATTTTACGTTAATACAAGATTTATATCATCTTAAACATATGACATGTAATATAAATCAAGACATAAACATCAAAAAAAAATACAAAACTAATGTCCATGTCAACCATTAACATCAGTTCTTTGTAGTGGACTGATGTCAATGTTTTTGTTTAACATCAGTTTCTTCGTAGTGAACTGATGTCTATGTTGTGAATTTACATCGGTTTGTTATTAGGTAACTGATGTATATGCTTCAAATTTACATCGATTTTTTAATTATCAACCGATGTCTATGAGTCTAATATACATTGGTTTTTTAGTTAACAACCGATGTCTATTGTAGATTATTACATCGGTTTCTAATTTTTAACCGATGTCTATTGTACATTATTACATCGGTTTCTTATTTTTAGCCGATGTCTATTTAATATGAAGCTGATGTGTTTGTATTCTTTTTACATTGTTGCATATAGGTGTGTTGTTGTTACTTTGTCATATTTAACATCAGTTTTTTGCAAAAGTGATGTCTGATTTGTTTTTTTTATATGTGGATGCACTGCATATATGACATGCCCGAAAAACCAAAACCAAAATCAAAATGGCAAACCAAAACTAATATAACGAAATCAAAATGCCAATATATACCAAAGCCAAATATCGGCAACTACATTTCAATTCACATTAAAACTAACCACATAATCCAAACCATCCAAAATATCCAAACTATGTACATCCGATCATCCAAAAACTAATTCATCCACAATCTAATTCATCAAATATGAAAGTACTGCCAAAGTTAGAACTACTACATAAAAACTTTATACAAATTTTTCAATAAGGCTAAGAGTCTCAAATCGGACCTCATCAAGCTCGGCCCTTGAAAAAGTTACCTTGCGAGTCTTGGCATTCCACTGAAAAGTGTAAACACCAGAAAAATTACAAGGAATGCTACTATAATTATATACCAATTATGCATCGAAGGAAAAACTTATACCTTTTTTAGAAATGACATTTCACTGTCCATTACAATTTCTTTCATGAAGTGCATAACTACATAGCCACATTCAATGCCACCGGGTTGTTTAGGACATCCTTATTTTACAAAAAAAATTGGATCAATAACTAAACTACAGATACAACACAGATCCACCAATTTGATAATGCAACTGTTAAGAGAAATAACTAAAACTGCAGCAATTAAAACTTACAGAAATATATTTGACACTCGGGGCTTTATTTCCCCTTCTAGCCTGAATATTAAAAGCAATTACCGCCCTGTCACGTGTGGCAGTGTTAATATGGCTTTATGGTCGATATCTGAATAAGTAAACAATCGATATCAAATAATTAAAATACATTGATACTGTTTTTTCCAAGTCGGGAAAAGTAGTTGAACGAGGCAAAGGATTGAGTAGGTAAATTTCGCCACCCCATATTAGGGCCAGTATCCAATGGTAACTGATTTTATTAAAAAAAATACGAAAAACAGAATTTAAACAAAATCATATAAATTATATAAACATAATTTAAACAGAATTTAAAAATACGAAAAATGTGGAAAGACTTAATGTACTTACTTGGAATTATGCGGCATGAGGAAAAGACGATCCGGATTACCCTCTTTCAAACGATTAACCAAGTAAGTTTCAAAGTCGCTGTTTAGGGTAAATGCAGCTCTGGGGTCACAAAAAGCAAACAAATCCAAATTCTTATTCTCACAAACCACAGAATGCAAGTACTTATATTAAAAACCAATTAAAGTAACATTGAAACGAAATATGCAGAACACAAGAATACATGACAAAGGACAAGACAGACAAGAATAATAAAAGTAATACTCACGCCATGTATGCAGATATTGCACCTTGGCCAATCATTTTAAACTCCAGCAAATCGATTATATTTTCATGCAATATGAATATCATCTTATCAGCTCCAAACACCTCGATATCACATGGAATCTGTATTGAGGTCCCAGTGGTCTGCATTAATGTTCTTGCATGTTTATACAACACTCGAAAGCACGGTGGAACATTCTTATTAATCTCCATGTTCTTAAACATGGACTGCACTTTTTGCAAATCATTCCTAGGTTCCGAAACTTTTTTCTTTGATTTCTGCAAATATAGAGCAATGTAGGAAAATATAATTAATAATAATTTGTTGAAATTTTTTAAGTTTCTAAATTAATTTTATTTGATATGACTTAAAAGAATTTGTTGACAACTATACATGCATATATTTATTAATATAAATGACAATTTATTCACTATCTAATAAAACTACATGCATATACTACATGCATATTACTTACATACCACGAGAGGGGGGGCATTTGGGACTATGATCAAGTCCCAGGGCCATGAGACGTGGGAGCCAACAGCTTGGTTGACTGTCTCCATTTCACCTACTACCGGAATGGGAATCAAGGCATCTCCTTTAATTGGGCCATCCACCGAAACACGAGCACATCCAGCCTGCATAGGCACTCAGTGTATAGATTTGTTCATGTCTTCATCATCAAATAACAAGCCGAATGCAACCTTGTTCTCAATAGTGCCTACTGCCAACTCACATTTTCTCGAACCCTACATACATTAATATTGAAGAAATAATTTTTACCTAATTAAACAAGTATTGCACTTTACTCGAGATTGAATATAGAATAATACTAATTTGGAAAAACAAGAAAAGAAATATGCAATTGATAAATTAAAAAACAAACTAGCTATTTTACCTTGTTTTCTGGTGGAATAGGTATAACAGGAACACAATCATCATCATCTGGAACCATCAATGGTTCCAGATGTTTAACAACCGATGGCGAAGCAACTTTTGGTTCACAACTTGCATGTTCGGACAACCTAGGAGATGGATTATTTGATCCAAGCATGGCCTTCAGTTCAGCCAACTCCTGCCTTGTCCTCTCCAACTCCGCGGCCATCTCCTGCTTGGATTTCTCGTACTCCACGTCCCTCTCCCGATCACGGGCCAATAACTCAGCTTTCGTAACTCTGCATCTTTTTCCAGCAGGTATGTTGAAGAACACTGTCGGGGTGACGAGGCTTCCAACTCCTCGAACTCTTCCTTCATGTTTGGGAGTTTTCAAGGCCTTAGTCAACACATCCACACTTCCACAAGGAATAAATTCACCCTTACTTTGCTTCTCTAGTAAGGTATCCTGCAGTCATGAAAATATATACATTCGAATTAAAATTTCATTAACATTTGTGTGTACTATTTTCTTGTTAAATACTCACAATTGTATCACATATTTCCGTGAACTCTGGATCAGCCTCCTCATCATCTTTTCGCTTCTGAGCCTTTTACCACATAATAGCCCGATCAGGTACTTCTCCGGGCTCCAAATTACCTTTCTTTTGCTGATTAAAATAAAGGGACAATTAAAATACTGAGCTAGTTAAAGTTAAAGTATTCAAGTACACTACTTAATTGGTTCTTACTTCTTCTTCGAGTAATCCAGTATAACCCTTCCTAGACGTGCGGTGAGGATATTTTCGTTTACGAACTCTCTTGCTTTGTTCTACACTAAGTTCCTACAGCAAAAATTATAAAAAAATATCAATAAAATTCAGAACATTAACAAATTATGTGTTTAACAATTTATCTTGGATATTTGTGAATTTCAATTAGTTCATGAATATAACGCGTAGTACCTGCCAGTCCTCGGTGATCCTCTGAGCAACAAATTTCTTCCAAGCCTCCTTACCAACAAAAGCATACTGCTTTGGAGGCTTTCTTAAATTCTTCTTCTATCCAAGATTCGGCTTCACAAATTTTCTATTTAAATATGTCTTAAACTGTCTCCACTTATCAGATGCAGATTTTAGCACCCCCTTCCTAAACTTCTTGGGAACTTTGAATGTCTCCTGCAAACAACATTAATTTTGCAGAAAAGTGGTCAGCACTTCACTAGCACAAAACAGAGCATATCATTGTTTAAAATAATTATATGAAGATGATAAATCACATATCGATTCAATTTTCCATTACTTTCTACAATTTAATAGAAAGAAAATTATGTTTTATATACCATAATATCAAGCCATAATTTCTCTTTTAATCCAGCATCTACAACTCGCCAGTCCGGATAGTCGATCGGAATCATCATCCTAGCCAGCATCCCAGTGGAGGACGCTAGTTTGTGCCTATTATGTCCGACAGGAACTCCAAATTCATTGCATCTGACCATTGATTTTTTGCCTTGCGCCTTCTTCACCACCACTTTGTACATAGCGCAAACACCTCGTGCAGATCCATACCTTTTTCTGGTAGACTCAGAAGTAGTAACTGTTGCTTCTGTTGCTTTCACGGATTCCGACATTTTAGGTTGAGGAGGTTCCGATGCTACTTGTTTTGTTCATGCCTCTGCGGGAGCCTCCTCTAGAGCCTCCTATATCGCTTTATCTGACCTCGTGGCATCTTCTTGTATTTTAACTTTCAATTTCGTCTTTTTAGGTGCCATTTATCTTCAACCTGAAGAATACGACATAAAAATAATTAGTAACCTTGATATCGATTAGACAAAAAAAGTGCAGATCAGATATGTAGAGGATAAATCTTTATAAAAATAATTCTGTTCGTGCAAGTGCATATATACAAAAAAAGTGCAGAACAAATATGCACATAAAAATGCTCAATTAGACAACGGCAATATGGTTACCAAAGTGATCTGCATAATTAATTTAATCTAAATTAATTCACAACAGATAATAACTAAAAGCAAACTAAAACAAATTTGTAACAACATTACAATTTCATGGTAAACAAATTAAAATTTACATGTTGCAACATTACAAAACTAAAAAATTACATAAGTGACCAAAAATATATATAAATATATATATATATATATATATATATATATATATATATATATATATATATATATCAATTTTTAACCCAAGTTCCCTCGACATTTTGTCTGATGCTATGTTCAACATCATCGGATACATCACATGTAGGAATTCTACAGCAGAATGGGGGATTTTCCATGGTGGTGTCTCCTAAATCATCATCGTTATACACCTCCTCATAGTCTCGAGTCGTAGATGTTAATACAACAGACCACTTGGCATCAACTGGATCTTCAACATAAAAAACTTGCTTTACTTGGTCCATCGACACATATTTATCTTTTTGGTGGCCTTGTCGACTTAGATCGACAAGTGTGAACCCTAGATCATCTACCTTTATGCCCTTATCATTGTCTACCCATTTACACAAAAATAATGGATCTTTGAATGCACGATAATCTAACTCCCATATTTCTAAGATAACGCCGTAAAACGTCATATAACTCTCCACGGGATTTAAATCCTTGGCACTAGACACCTGGACCGTATTATCAACTAAAGACACATCACTATTTTGAACAACCCTCATACCATCTCGCTCATTTGTAAAGTATCGAACCCCGTCAAGAACGGAAAATGATGGCTTTCCAGCAAGCCATCTTATTGTCTCTGAAACTCCTTCTTCATTCTCCATCATTTCACTACTAACTTACACATTGTCACAAAAAGTAGGAGTAAATTTCATATTATGGATCCGTTAAAGTAAGCACAAAGGAAACTATAATAAAACTAACTTTTTTTCAAACCAATCGGCAAAAAGCCGATAGTGCTCTCTCAAGAGCCAATGACCACTTTTCTTTTTTCCTTGGTGGATTCCCTCTAGATACTCCTTATGCATTCTATAAAAATGCATATATTAATTAAACTACCACAAAATATTTACATGAATAATTAACAGAATTACAAGAATAATAATTTCTTACAGAATATATGGATGTACTTCATGGTTGTTTAGAAGGACATGTAAATGAGCCTCATCTCGCTCTTTTTCTTCAACTGATTTCATCTTCACAGCAGATAATGGACCACTTAGCTTGCCTGCATCTTTCCGAAGGCCGGCAGTGGTGCAACTCTGCTTAATAAACTCTTGGCATAATTCAATCGATTCTTCTCCAAGATAACTTTCCGCTATACAACCTTCGGGATAATAACGGTTTCGCACGTAACTCTTCAACATCTTGTTAAACCGTTCAAATGCATACATCCATCTATAAAACACCGGCCCACATAAACGTAATTCACGAACCAAGTGGACTATGAGATGTATCATTATATCAAAAAATGATGCAGGAAAGATTTTTTCCAGCTCACACAAAGTTACTATCACATCTGCCTGCATTTTATCGAGTTTCGATACGTTAACATTTTTGCTGCACAAAGCATTAAAAAAGAAACACAATCTTATTATTGTGACCCTGCCATTTTTGGGAAGAACCGCACGAATTGCAACAGGAAGTAATTGTTGGAGTAGGATGTGGCTGTCGTGGGACTTCATCCCAAACATCTTTAATTCATCCAAGGCTACGCAGTTTTTATTGTTCGATGCATGTCCATATGGAAGCTTCATGTTCATTAATGATGACAACATTTTCTTCTTTTCTGCCTTTGATAAATTAAAAGATGCAGGGGGTAAGTAGGTTTTCTTTTTTCCTACTTGTGGAGCTAAATTAGTTTTAACCCCCATATCAATCATGTCACGACGAGAAGCCTCACTATCTTTGGACTTAAATTTCATATTTAGTAATGTACCAATCAAACTATCACACATGTTCTTCTCTACGTGCATAACATCAAGACAATGACGAACATGGTGAAACTTCCAATATTCTAACTCGAAAAAAATCGACTATTTCTTCCATGGACAGTCCACCTTCTTTGATTTTCTTACTTTCATCCCAAATTGAAATTTAATTTGTTCTTGTTGTGATAACACCTCTTCTCCCGAAAGAGGTGGGCTTGCCTGCCTCAATTATTGCTCTCCATTAAATGCTGCCTTTTGCCTCCTATAAGGATGATTTCTAGGCAAATAACGTCGATGACCTAGGTAACACATCTTCCTACTATGGCTTAAATATTTTCCAACGGTATCGTCACCACATATTGGACAGTACATATAGCCCTTATTGACGCAACTAGATAAATTCCCGTATGCAGGCAAGTCATTTATGGTCCACAATAATTTTTTTTTAAAGTGAAATATGATTTACTATATGCATCATACACATTTGGTTCGCCCTCTTCCTAAAGCTTCTTTAAATCATCAATCAACAGCTATAAATATACATCAATGTCATTACCAGGCTCATGCGGACCGAAAACTAATATAGTTAACATCATAAATTTCCTCTTCATGCATAACCAAGGAGGAAGATTATAATTTACTAGTATTACCGCCCAGCAAGAGTATCTATTGGTTGGACCATTGTTATGTGGGTTTATACCATCTGCCGATAAAGCCAAGCGAATATTTCTTGCCTCACTACTAAAGGCAGGCCACCTATAATCGATATTTCTCCGAGAAGGAGAGTCGGCTGGATGCCGCATCTTTCCATCTTGTATTCGATGATTTGCATGCCAAGTCATAAGTTAGGCGGTAGAAGGAGATTTAAACAACCGTTTAAATCTCGGAATAATCGGAAAATACCACATGACTTTTGCAGGAATATTAACCCTTATTTTACCATCCTTTGCCACCTTCCAGCGAGATAGACGACACTTAGGACACTCAGAAGCATCAGAATATAAACCCCGATATAGTATACAGTTGTTTGGACATGAGTGATATTTTATATACTCTAGGCCTAAATCAGACATGGTTTTCTTTACTTCATATGCATTAGGTGGCAGCACATTATCCTTATGAAGGAGAGAGCCAACGGAAGAGAGCAAATCTGTGAAGGCACTATCACTTATACCAAAACTAGCTTTCTAATTATGTAACTTTATCATTGACTCTAACTTGGTACATTCGCTACCCTCATACAAAGGTTGTTGAGCATCTGCCAAAAACCTCCTAAACTCATATGAATCATTATCGTGGTCAGCAGAATTATATGCAGCATCACAAACATTATTGGTTTCTGATGCATGTACATGTGCAGGGGTAGGTGCAGCATTCGTCTTTGAAGCAGCAGATGTACTACCAACTGATGACTTAATCCTAGAATCCTCTTGGTGCCAAATCCAATCAACATACCCTAAACTAAAACCATTTTCATATAAATGACCCCTGATGATTTTTACCGAGAACTTTTTGAAGTTGACACATCGTGCACAAGGACATGGAATGTTCTTGGGATCACGACAATTTTCCTCGACATATATCAAGAACTGTTCAACACCAATTTTATAAGCTAATGAATCCATATCTTTCGAAATCCACGACTTGTCCATGTTATCAGTAAACTACCTGATTGTCACTTCATATGTCAAATAACAGAGCAGGCATTTTAAAGGGACAACTACTGTCTATATTACTATGGTGATAACTTTGATATTCAAATTATTAACACGTTGCTAAAACTAATACAATTATCTTAATTGATTTATATTCTCTACGCACTGAAATACAAAAATCTTTCATATACTCGATTAATTAGAATAAAAATAGGAGTAAATTATTATATCGATGGTTATAATATTGTTCCCCGGATTACATTTTACTTTTTGCATAATTTATAAACATAATTATTTAGAATATATCAACCAAACAAACTCTATATATACTTTAAATTAAAAGTAAGTAAATGGAAACAACATCAATAAAACATAAATACATTACGCAATTAAGAACATACACAAACAGACATTAGCCAAAGAACATACTAAATAAACTATGAACATCATATACATAAATTAAGAACTACACAAACCTAGCCTATATATACATACAATCAAAATAACTGTGAACATATATTTATACACATACTATATATATATACTTATAAACATACATGCAATTGAACATACATGCAAATACAGTTACAAAATAACCAAATACAATGAAAAGCAATGAAAAGATTCGAGCAAAGTACCTAGCTAATCGACCAAATCGAGCAAAAAACGATTACTCCAAGCTTCTTCTTGAACAGGCTCCAAGCTACTTCTTGAACAGGCTCCAAGCTCCAAGATTTGTTAACAAATCGAACATTAGTTGACCTAATATTGAAAGGGTGTTTAACGGAGTACAAAAAAATTGAATTAATCGACCTAATGTTGAAAAGGGGTTTAACGATTGGAGCAAAGATTACAAGAATCACCTACAATTTGAGCTGGGGGTGAGGGTTAATTTTACCTAATTGAAGAAAAGAGGGGTTAGGGTTCTTCGCCAGTCGCCACAGCGGGGGGGGGGTTGTGTTTTGTTTTGATTATTTTTTTTTCTTTTTTATTTTTTAAGTAGAAAGTAGTGCTGAGCGGGAGTTTAATTTTGGTTAAGGGGGAAGTATTTCGCTAAGGGGGGAAAGGAAAAGGGGGAAGCGCGGTTTTATTTTTTTTTAAATAAACTCCAGACATCGGTTTAACGATGACGTGATGTATTTACTACTATTAGACATCGGTTTAGTTTTTATAGATGTTAAAGAGACTTTTAACATCAGTGGCTTTTCTGACCGATATCTAAAGTATGATGTCTATTGCAGTTTTTCTAGTAGTGAATATTGAATTTGATCGCTGCTTTGACTATCGTTAATTTGGATTATTTGAATAAAGAATTCTATTTATTTAAGTTTCGTTTTTAAAATTAATATCCCGAAAATTCGGGATGTTACAGTTGGTATCCGAGCAGGTCGTCCTTCCGAGTGTATTAGGTATGGGTTTAGTACATTCCCTAGGATGCGGTCCTATAGACTATCGTATAAGTTTTGACCTTTAAGCTAGTAAATTATTTTGAATCTAGGACACTTGTTTTTGTGATGATTTGACCTATTTGACTTTTGTGCTTTTTGATCATTGATTATAAGTTTAGAAGTTTGTTGTTGTAGAAAAGATGGATGGAGAATGCAAAAATGGCAATCAGGGCAATGATAATCAGAATGGCAACAACAATGGTGATGGTGGAAATGTATTCGACCAGCTAGCTGAGACTCTGGCTACGCTCGTGAATCAGCAACCCAGGCAGCAGAATATCGTCTCTCAATTCAAGCGTTTGAACCCGCCAACTTTCGATGGGGCGACTGATCCTGCCATAGTCGAGATGTGGATACAAGAGATGGAAAAAGCCTTTGGACTGCTAGGAAGCAATGAAGAACAGAAGGTCACCTTAGCTATGTATCAACTGCAAGGAAGCGCTTACGATTGGTGGCTCATGGAACAAAGAAAGAACGAGACTGCAACCACTGAGGGAGATCCTGAACCATACACATGGGCAAAGTTCAAGAAGGCATTAGAAGATAAGTACTTTCCGAGAACCATTCGTCTGTAAAAGGAGAGGGACTTCATTCGGCTCAAGCAGGGAGGAAAGTCCGTTGTAGAATACGAAGCAGAATTCGCAAAGCTTGCAAAGTATGCACTGACATTAGTTGCTGACGAGACCAGTCGAGCTAGAAGATTGGAAGAGGGACTTCGAAGCCACATCAGGAATTCGGTGGCATCTTTTGAACTTCAGACGTACGAGGCTGTGCTCAATAAGGCTTTGGTGATCGAGAGGGGCTTAATAGAATCCGAAAAGGCAACAGGCAATTGGAACAAGAAACGGTTCGCTCCAACTGGTGGACAATCTTCTCAAGGGGGACCACTCAAGAAACCTCGCGTGTATGATCGAAGTCAAGGAAATCAAGATAAGTGCACTATGTGTGGCGGGAACCATGTTGATACAGAGTGTCGTTGGAACAGAGGTGTGTGCTTTCATTGCGGAGAAGTCGGACACAGGATTGCTCAATGCCCACATAATCCACCACCAAGAAAAGAAGCAGACAACAAGATCGGTAATGGACGTGTATTTCAGCTCACGGGAAGTCGCACGAACAATCGTAATTAAGGTATGATTTCTTTTCACTTGTAACTTATTTGATGTTATTTTGTGAATTTGCGGACCAAATTCTTTTAAGGAGGGGAGAATGTAAAATCCCTAATTTTTATTTTTATTTTTAAAATAAGATATTAGATTTTAAAGTAATTTTTAATTAGATATTTGTTTTATTTAGAAAATTCTAGAATTCTAAAGGATAAAATTCATTATATTTGGAAAGAAGAGTAAGAATAATTTAGTGAATCAATATATTTTCAATTTTGGAATTACTTGGAGAGGTTGTAGTAAATTTTAGAATTACCTTGTTAGAATTAGGGTTATGTGCCTATATAAGACCCCAATTGATTATCGAAAAAACTTGTACAGAATACTCGTCTGACAGGTGCGTCAAGAATTTAGTTCATATTCATATATTAATATGCTTTATATGTTTGCCCTTGCCATGTTCTTGTCGTGCCGTTATTTGATTTTAATAATGCATGCTTGATATTCTTACATCATTGTACATCTTGTATGAATTGATTTTGTTCTAGAGACTTTAAGATATTAGCATACATCATGTTTAAAATTGTAAAATTGAATAGTATTGATATAAACATAGCCTTGTTTGTCGATTAAATGACCATGTACTTTAATGATTAGATCCTTTTAATGTAAAGCTAGTGTATCAGGTCATGTATATTTTGATGGTTACATTTGATTTTGTTGGTTTAACATTTAAGTAATTTATTTGTTAAATTTGATTTTCTGATTTAGTGTTAATGTACATGACCATTAATATAACCGTAAATATATTTCCTGATGAGGGTAGCATGAACTAGTGTCTTGATTTCTGGAAAGAGTCGTACCTTGGTTAATACTTAATTTATGCAAATTATTTTTGTTTTTCAAGTAATGGATTAATATTAAAATATTATTTAATTGGTTATAAAGTGTGTTATGGGTAAATATAAGTATTATATTATTAAATTATTCTAATTTGTTAATTACTTCCGTTGCTCACCATATTAAGTTATTAACCATAGTCTTTTGTTCTGTATAATTTAGTTATTAATTGTTATGTTAATAATGGGTTAGGATTATTTTAGTACGAGTATATCAATATCAGGTATCTTACTGTAGTTTTACATATATAATTGGATAGATCGTGCATGCCATTATGCCCATTAGTTTTGTTTAACATGATTTGATTGTTTTCAGCCTACCCGTTTTATTCGATTAAGTGGTTGTTTGCCTGCTATGCTATGTTGTACATGTATAAAGTTATTTGTAAGAAAAACGATTAATTGTTTTTTTTGTGTTTATTAATTAAATTATAGGATCAGTCCGTGTATTAATTTTCAGTGTTTGTATCACATTCGAGGTAAGTAACTTTTCGTTGCTCATTAATGTTATAAAATCTGTTTTTTATTATGCTTCAAAATATCTGTTTGATTTGGTTATCGAATTTGTGATATCGAAAATTGATTTTAGAAAATAATTATTTTAGAATTCCCCAGTTTTAGTTGCGTATCGAATCATAGAATCCGGTCACTGGATAGTGTGACATATAGAATCATAGAACTAGTTTACGCACCTATCGGAACACATAAATACCTTGTTGAGTAAGACTTAATGAGGGACGTAAACTGGCCCCCATTGAACATAGAACCGTGTCACTGGTTTAGTGTGATCGTAACTTAAAACTGTGGAAATAAATTATGATTTTATTGTTTTGATTTCTGTATCGATTTTAAGTTTCAGAAATTTTGTTCTCTTTTAAAAACAATATTTTTGAGCCGTTGGGCGATAGTTACTTGCTGGGCTTCGCAGCTCATTGTTTTAATATGTTTTCGGTTCGAACTTTTCGAAGTTTATTAAGATTAAGGATTTGAACTGTGTGGATTTCGTGCTACTTGACTAGATGCTATTATTGGAAAAGACTTATCGGATTATTGATTAAGTTTTCAGTACTTTATTAAATATTGAATATTGGATTTGTGGAGCTGCGTCTCCGATTTGATGATTTTAGAATATTGAATTTGAACGCTGCTTTGACTATCATTAATTTGGATTATTTGAATAAAGAATTCTATTTATTTAAGTTTCGTATTTAGAATTAATATCCCGAAAATCCGGGATGTTACAATTTTATTATTGCCGGATGAAAATTATCTATCTATTACTATATATTAAAGGAAAACACAAGGGTAAAAATTGCCAATAAAATGGCTGTGAAATGTCCATTTTACCCCTTCATGTTAAAAAATTACAATAGTGCCACCATTTTATAATTTATACTAAATATATATTACTTTGTGTATTCAAGAATCGAACCCTTAACCTCCGCTCAAGAATCTCATGTCATAACCAAGTGTGCTTCATCGATTCATGAGATTACTTAAAAATCTCATTAGATTAATCATATCTTCTTCTCTTGTCCTGTTTTATTTTTTGTTATAACTTTTGAGTAAATAAAATATTTGTTTACATTATTTATGTAACTCCGTTTTTTTTCAATTTCCGTAATTTTATATATAACTATATAAAATGTTGGTTTATATTTTTATATAACTTCCTTTTTTTTAGTTTGTGTATATAATATTACTATACATTCAATCATTATTATAAATTTTTATTATTTTGTAGTTTTTTTCCAATTAAATGAATATCAATTATGTTGCAATTGCTATATTTTATTTTTTAGATAAAACTTTATCTCTTATTAAACTTAATAAAAAACGCAAACAAAAATCACATTCTCGATGAAAATTGAACACAAATCTATAATAATTAGGTCAATTGAATATATCGAACTAGCAGAAGTTAAAAATGCAACAAATCTATTATCTATTACTTCAGTCTATCAGTAGGATTGTGTTTCAATAAATATTTATATTCTATATATAAAATCAAACATAATTATAAATAGATCATATAATTTTAGGTTTACAAAAATTTAAAAATGTGAGTTAAATTAGAGATTTTTGGTCGACCAACTATTAAGACTTTGAACGATTAATATATAATTGATATAAGAAAGATAAAAATTTAAAAATGTAGAAAAACTTTTGAATTTATGTTTAAAAAGAAGAACTTAAAAAATAAGATCTATGTTGTTTATAAAAAATAACGTGATTAATATGTAATGTAAGATGAAAATAATATATGATTTTTTAGATCATAAATATTATAAAATTGTTATATAATAATATATAATAGAGACTAAGGCCTCATTTGTTTATCACTGAACGATACTATATGAACTGGATGAATGGGTTTTCTTTCGTTCAGACTGTTTGATAAATATTTAAAGTATTTGGATGAGTCAATTTTTCTCTGGACGACACACCTTAAAAAAGTTAACTGAACCATCCATATACTTGAGGTAACTTTACTTTTGCATTATCATTTTGCACTACTACTAGTCTCCTACACTCACGTTAAAAAGAAAAAAGAAAAAAATCTTTTACACTATTTTATAATATATGTTAATTTTCTTATTCTTAAATTACTACTTACAAAATTATTTTTAATACTATCATTATTTACAAATATTTTCATAAATTTATTCTCATAGATTATTAATGAAAAAAATGTATAAGAGAGTTGAGAGTTGAGAGTTGTGCATGTGGATCTTTTTTTGGATGTGGTTAGAATTTATCTTTTATCATCTCATATTCTTGGTTGGATTTTCGCTCATCCCAAAATTTATTAAAACAAATCCTTATTTATATGACATATAAGTCTAAATATTAAAAAAATTATTCAAATCATGTGCATTATTGGAGTAAAAAACTATAATTTTAAATCCAAATTTAACGATATTAAGTTTAAATTTTTTAAATTTTGTCATTCAGATAAAATGAAATTGAGCTAAACAAACAATATCACTCGTTCAGCATTCAGATTATTCATTCGTTCAGAATTTCAATCATTCAGAAAACATCGTTCAGATTTAACAAATGACCCCTAAGTTGAGAGAGCTAAGCAATAGAGAAGGGGGAGATCATTTCATTATTTTGTTATATGCTTTATATAGGCCATGTAAATGTCTGTTACAAGGGAAATGTAAAGCCAAAGGTTGGGTGTATTAAAGAGGGATATATGAAAGGCTAAGAGTCATCTATGAAATTCTAAGAGTCATCACTCCCTCTTAGATGACTCATACAAACATCATGCCTCGTTAAAACCTTACTAGGAAATACCCAGTGGGAAAAACCCTAGTGAAGGAAAAAGAGTACATGTGTTGTACATTTAGTAAAGCGAAGAGTGTAACATATCTCCCCCTCATTTTAACATGACTATGAATTATCATCACATATCTCGAAGTTTCCGCATTCCAATCTTGTACACCAATTTCTCGAATGAAGAAGTAGGAAGTGCTTTTGTAAACAAATCTGTCGGATTTTCACATGAGCGAATCTGACAAACATTAATTTCTCCTCTTTGCTGAAGCTCATGAGTGAAGAAAAACTTTGGATCAATGTGCTTCTTCCTATCACCTTTAATGTAACCTTCTCGAGTCTGAGTGATACATGCTTCATTATCTTCGAATATAACAGTAGGACTTTCCTTATTGACTAAAAGACCACATGATTCTCGAATATGATGGACCAAAGACCTTAGCCACACGCATTCTCGACTAGCTTCATGTAGTGCCAATAATTCAGCATGATTCAAAGAAGTTGCTGCAAGAGTATGCTTTGTAGACCGCCAAGATATTACGGTATCACCATATGTGAATACATAACCTCTTTGTGATCTACCTTTGTGGGGATCAGACCGATATCCTGCATCTGTATAACCAACTAATTCTATTTTTGAGTCTTTAGAATAAAACAAACCCATATCCATTGTACCTCGAAGATATCTAAAAATTTGTTTCACACCATTCCAATGTCTTCGAGTTGGAGCAGAACTATGCCTTGCCAATAAATTGACAGAAAAAGCAATATCAGGTCGTGTACAATTGGCAAGGTACATTAGTGCACCAATGGCACTAAGATATGGTACTTCAGGACCAAGAAGTTCTTCTCCTTCTTCTCTTGGGCGGAATGGATCCTTTTTTCTTTTCAAGTGAGCGAACAACCATAGGTGTACTCACAGGATATGCTTTATCCATAATAAATCGTTTAAGGATCTTTTCAATATATGATGACTGGTGGACAAAAATTCCTTTGGGTAAATGTTCAACTTGAAAACCAAGGCAGAGTTTGGTTTTACCCAAATCTTTCATTTCAAATTCCCTTTTCAAATAATCAATCGTTTCATGAAGTTCATTGGGGGTCCCAATAATATTTAAATCATCAACATAAACTGCAATGATAGTAAACCCCATTTTTGTCCGTTTAATGAAAACACAAGGACAAATTACATTATTAACATATCCATTTTTCAAAAGGTACTCGTTGAGGCGATTATACCACATTCGACTTGATTGTTTCAATCCGTACAATGATCTTCGTAATTTAATTGAATAAATCTCTCTGGGTCTTGAACTATATGCTTCAGGCATTTTTAATCCATCGGGAATTTTCATGTAAATGTCATTATCTAGTGACCCATACAAGTAGGCTGTCACAACATCCATTAAATTCATTCGGAGCCCTTCTAAAATTGATAAACTTAGTAAAAATCTGAATGTTGTTGCATCCATTATCGGGGAATAAGTCTCTTCATAATCAATTCCCGGTCTTTGTGAGAAGCCTTGTGCAACAAGGCGTGCCTTATATCTCACAACTTCATTTTTCTCATTTCTTTTGCGCACAAATACCCATCTATATCCAATCGGTTTCACACCTGCAGGTGTTTGGACAATAGGTCCAAAACTTGACGTTTTTCAAGTGATTTCAATTCTGCCTCAATAGCTTCTTTCCATTTTAGCCAATCATTTCTTCTTTTACATTCATAGATCGATCTAGGTTCATGATCCTCGATTTCTTCAGAAATGTCAAGTGCAGCTGCATATGCAAATATTTCATCCATGACAATTTCTTTTCTATTCCACCTTTTCCCTGAAATAATATAATTTATCGAGATCTCTTCATTGTCCTCAATTTCAGGTGTTTGATCATCCTTTGAAGACGTCTCTTCAGTGATCAATTCTATTTCATTTGGAATGATGTCATTTGATGTACCAGCTTGTTTATCAAGTTTCCTTGATTTTCTAGGATTTTTATCCTTGGATCCAATAGGTCTACCACGCTTCTGGCGTGCTTTAGACTCATTTGCTAGAATGATTTTATTTTCTTCATCAGAAAGTTTTATTTTACAAGGAACGTTGACAGCCGGTATATGTGACTTCGTCACTGTCTTGACATCAGTAAATGAATCAGGCAATTTATTTGCAACCTCTTGTAGGTGGATAATTTTTTGAACTTCAAGTTCACATTGGTTTGTGCGAGGATCATAATGAGACAGAGATGCTGCATTCCACAAAATTTCTTGTCTTTCTTTTTCAAATTTTGACTTATCTCCCCCTAATGCAGGAAAAACTGTCTCATCAAACTGACAGTCGGCAAATCTTGCCTTAAATAAATCACCAGTCATGGGTTCCAAATATTTTATAATTGAGGGAGAGTCAAACCCAACGTATACCTCTAATCTTCTTTGGGGTCCCATTTTTGTTCGTAGGGGAGGAGATATTGGAACATAAACTGCACACCCAAAAACTCTCAAGTGAGAAATATTTGTTTCTTGACCATATACAAGCTGCATTGGGGAATATTTATGATAAGCAGTCGGTCTTAAATGAACAAGTGATGTAATGTTGCATGTCCCCAAGCAGTATTTGGTAATTTTGTTTTCATAAGCAAGGTTCTAGCAATCAATTCTAGCTTCTTAACAAAAGATTCTGCTAAACCATTTTGAGTATGCGTGTGCGGAACCGGATGTTCCACATCAATCCCAATTGACATGCAATAATCATTAAAAGACTGAGAAGTAAATTCTCCTGCATTATCCAATCTAATTTTCTTAATTGTATGATCTGGGAATTGTGTCCTTAATCGAATTATTTGGGCAAGGAGTCTTGCGAATGCAACATTACGAGTGGACAATAAACTAACATGCGACCAACGTGTCGATGCATCTATAAGTATCATAAAGTAGTGAAATGGTCCACTTGATGGTGTGATAGGTCCACATATATCTCCTTGAATTCTTTTCAAAAAGGATGGACACTCAATCGCGACTTTCACATGCGATGGCCTTGTTATTAGTTTTCCTTGAAAGCAAGCAACACAAGAGAAATCTTTGGACAATGTAACTATCTTATTCTTTAGAGGGTGACCATTTGAATTTTCAATAATTCTTCGCATCATTGTTGAACCCGGATGACCTAAGCGATCATGCCACATAAGAAAATTTTTCGGGTTTGCTAATTTTTGACTCATTATCATGTGTGTCTCTACTGGATTAATAAAGGTATAATATAATCAAGATTTATATGATGAGAGTTTTTCTATTATTAGCTTCCTCCCAGAGACTATAGACGTGATACAGAGATATTCATCGCCATTCTCATTTGTTGTCTCAATATGATAGCCATTATGGCGTATATCTTTGAAACTCAAAAGGTTTCTTTTTGATCGGGTGGAGAACATGACATTTTCAATAAATAAATGTGTACCATTAGGTAACACTATATTTGCTCTTCCGGAGCCTTCAATAATATCTAATGCACCCGATATTGTATTTACATTAGCTTTAGCTAATATGAGATGCGAAAAATATTCTTTATTTTTCAAAATTGTATGTGTTGTTGCACTATCCGCCAAACAAAATAATTCCTCATCTTTTACATTTAGTGAGAGGCTTCTGGCCATATTTCTTCACAAGGAAAATAGAAAATATTTCATTCATAATAAAAGGGATTACATAGCATAAGCTTAAGTAAAGTCACCCAATTCAAAGTTCAAACATAAATATTTAAATATTCATTAAATAAAGCAAAGTTTTAATATATGGCTTAATTATTGCCATCAACAAATTTGGCCATCTCTTCATTCACGTCTTCAAAGAAATCACCAACTTCCATGTGAGTGAGACCCGAAGGATCAATCTGCACCATCAAGGTGTGCTTCAAGATGAGCAATTCCCAAGGGATCATTTTGTTCAGCAAAATTAGTTTCAATATTTTTCAAAGAGGTTTGATAAAGGTCAGCAAAGTGCTTGGAGGTACGACATGTACGCCTCCGATGACCTTTCATTCCACAACGACTACAAATACTTTCACCCCTTTTAATCATCGTACTTCCCTCGGGTTTCTCCTCATTTTTTATCCACTTCTGGTGGTGAGGCTTCCTTTTAAAGTTGGTGAAATTTTGATGATTATGACCTCGACCATGCCCAAAATTATGACCACGGGCACGTCCACGTCCATATCCACGACCACGACCACGCCCACGTCAAAATGGCTTATTATATCCATATTCATTATTAGTCATCGCATTCACTTCAGGGAATGGTGTTGAGCCAATTGGACGGGCTTGATGATTTTTCATCAAAAGTTCATTATTTTGCTCAGCAAGAAGCAATAAAGAAATTAGCTCAGAATATTTTGTGAATCAACGTTCACGATATTGCTGTTGCAAGAGCATATTATAGGCATGTAAAGTGGAATATGTTTTTTTCCAACATATCTTTATCGGTGAGCTTTTGGGAGTATCACCATTTTTTGATGGTCATATCTTTCTTTGAGATCCTTCCAAAGAATTGATTGGTCTTTAATAGTCAAATATTCAGTTTTTAGGCCTTCATTAAGATGATGGCGGAGGAATATCATAGCCTTTGCTTTATCTTGCTCGGAGGTTTTATTTCCCTCTTTTATGGTGTCACCAAGACCCATAGCACTAAGATGGATTTCAGCATCAAGAATCCATGTCAAATAATTTTTGCCGGTGACATCAAGTGCATTGAACTCGAGTTTTGTAAGATTCGACATTATCACTAAAATATAATTCCAAACAGTGTCAATTTATAAAATAAGCATAAATACAACATATGTTACCAAAAACATTATATTGACATGAACACTTATAATTTGATAACAGTATTCCATCAAGAAAATCATGCATAATTAAACAATTAGGCATATTAAACTTTGCACGCATATGAAATTAATCCATTTTACTTTGAGCTAAGGTTTGTCTACTTTAAATAGATGGAGATCTCAAGGAAAGCTTCAAGATAAGAAAATATAAACATGTTGTATGCAGTTTATTTGTTACATAAACTAAGAGACATAATACAAACAATCAGTATGTATGGTTGAATTCAATTTACCGTGTAAATGGAGGCTGATTATAAAGACACAGTAGATTGCATTCAATCTACCGTGTAAATGTAAGATAACACACTACTAAAAAAACAGGATTAGACATCGCACTTAAGACATCGGTTCAAAATGCCACCGATGTTAAAAGCTTTTCTTACATCGGTTATTTTAAAACCGATGTCTCATATAAATCAAACATCGGTTTTACTTAAAAAGCGATGTCTAAAACTTTTTAAAAAAATTTAACGACGACTCAGACATCAGGTTTCTTTTCAAGCGATGTCTAAAACTCTTTTTATAAAATTACAACAATGACTTCCCCATATTTTTCCCCGCCTTAGAAAAGTTTCTACAATTACTTTCCCCCCTTTTCCCCTTTAAAGTAAATTTCTCCTCCCGCTCTTTTACAACCCATGCCAGCTATCCCCTGAACATTAAATTTTAAAATAAAATTCATAAAAATTACATTAAACAAGAGATATCTTACTTTCTTACTTACAATTTATTAGTCGATCCCCAAATCAAAACTGAACTCTCTCGCCCTTTCTTCCTCAACGTAACCCTAACTTTCAATTAAGGTATGTTCCTCTCTCTCTCTCTCTCTCTCTCTCTCTCTCTCTCTATTTCTCTCTCTCCCCCCCCCCCTCTCATCTGCTTCGCTGTAAGTTTCAGTGTCTTTGAAATTTTCGATTAATTTGATTGATTAATTGTGATTTTATCGAGTTTTTAAGTGTCGATTAAGTGATTTATAGTGAATTATTTCAAGTTTTGCTTTGATGTTAATAGATTTCTTCGATGCTTTCGGTTAATTTGTCTGATTAATTGTGTATTTTATCGAGTATTTAGGTCTGGAATAAGTGATTGATTATAATTTGTGGTTTTTGTTTGATTAATTGATGATACTGTAATACTGTAACTTCAGACAAATATCTGTATTAACTTGTGGGAAGACTTGTCAAGTATCATATGGTAACCTGTTATTTCTTGTATATTGCAGGTTCGTTTGCTTTCCCAATTCTTTGATCTTGAAGTCATTTATAAAATTATGATAATGAAAATTGTTTTGTGTTTTCCTAAGATGCTTACAATTGATTAATTGACTACAGGAAGAACTGAAGAATTTTCCCCTATCTCTGCATCTTTCGTTAAATGTAGCAAGGCGTTAAGAAATCTGCAGAACTTGCTTCTTTTTTTTTCGAGGCAAGTAGCTAAACTCTAGACAGTTGTATTTCTGCTTGTTTACTAGTGTTTGATGCAATTGCAATACTGATATCTTAATCATGTTTCTTAATTTTCGTAAGGTCTTTGACTAATCGCGACTAGTCGTCGACTAACCACAACTATGTTGTCGACTGATCGCAACTACTCCGGAAATGTGATAACCATGATAATTACAGACCATTAATATATAATTTTTGAAGATTACATGTGCATTTACAGTATTAACCGAAAATAATTATTTTGCAAAAGATAGTTAAATGTGGTATCTAACCAAGTATTAAGATGACACAAGGGTATTTCTTTAGTAAGAAGTTGGTCACTTAGAGCACTGCTGTAGGACACTTATCATGCATTTGTCCCAATGCGTCATATACTTTTAGTGAGGGACTTGGTCAGTGAAGGGGAAAGGGTCGCAACCCGGTCTTATGTGCCTTGTGTTGTGAATACTACTAACTTAGGGTTGTCGGTTTTTCTGCATAGACAAAAGTTGTTTTCTAGCTCCATTTCAACTGTGTACTTGCTTATATAATATATGGGTACAACTAAAATTGATTCCATTAGTTCTATTGTATGATGCAGTTGCTTTAATTTTTATCGTTTCTGTTTCTTATTTTATAGAACAATCCCTATATCGCAGCCTTCCTTAACTAGTGCTCCTTTTTCTTCTCAGATGGTTGAATCAAGATTTATGGAACTTCTCAATCATTCTGCTTTTCTTTTGAAGAAGAAGTGGATGTTTGGTTTGCTAGATGATTTTACTACGAAACAGCTACCTCACAATGTTACATGGGGATTGAGCTTGTTATATGATATGGAACACAAAGGCAACAGAGCTTCAGTTTCCACTCAAGGTATGTATCTATAGTGAGAAATGTTTTTCCCTGTGTTTTGTCTGTCTTACAGTAATCTCTCTTTCGAAAGAACATAAATATATCATCAATTGTCCATCAAATACCGAATCAATTTCATCAAATACCCAATCAATTTGTTGCATGAGTAGTTAATTAGGCACTAATAATCAAGCACTTGAACCTGGACCAGTAGTAATATGGCAGAGGATAATGTCATGCATGTCCCAGCAACACAAGGGAAGATGCCTCTACTGGTCTTCTTTAGAGATTTAAGGTATATTGTGAAAATGTAGTGGCTGATCCTGTTGCTACTCTAATTCGACTTTATCTCGTGAAACAACTGCAACTGAGTTTTCAATTGTTGAATGTTGTGTTCTGAATAAAACCCAAATTACATTTAAGGAGCAAAACCTTAATTTAGAAACTAATGCAGTGGTGAAGCAAGTTGTTGAATGTAGTGTTCTGATTTCTGTCTTCACTAATATTTAATTTTTATAGCATTCTCCTATGCTAGAGCTAGCAATAACTTATTTGAGAATAAGATCACTCGGGATTCTAGATATTCCTCTATATTTATCCATGCAAGGAGTTTTTCGAGGCTTTAAAGATACCACATATTGAATTGCATTTGATTTACAGAGACTGGACATGCCTGTGCCGAGGACTATTTTCCTTCTCTATAAATTGGTGAACTGTTAAATTTTTGTTATAGGTCGTAAATCTCAAGGAAGCTAGGGACTTTTCTGCTGACAAGAAGTTCATTTATGTTTTCAGAGTAATTACATAATCTTAATCTCTCAAAATGTTTGTTGTATTAAAGTAACCATCTCAGCTTGTGTGGTATCCAAAGTTCTATTGTTTTATACTTGCATATCTGTCGTTCATGATATTCTTTTAACTACCATGTTCACCTAGAATCACACTGTTAGTAAATTACCTAGATTGTTTAGTTTTTTTTGTTCTGCTGCATTTAGCCTAAATATCATGCCATACTACAATAATGCCATACCTGCATATGTAATTTTGATTTATATGAATTTGAAAGTGATATTTCTTCTCCAAACATCTTTAAGCTGTTATTTTACTTGCAGAGAGTCTAAAGAAATTTCCTCGACTTGCCAATCCTTCCAAGGTTCAGTTGCAAAAGATACAGGAGTAGAACAGCTGGCCAGTGGTCACAACTGACCGTGGCACACTCAATAAGCTAGCATCATAACATACTGGACTTAACAATCAGATTAACAGTAATAATCAAATGGTTGGGCGAGCTGCCTCAAGTAATCGATTATTTTCTGCTTTGGTAGTTATCGATATGGAATGTCAGATGTTTTATGTTTGGAATGTTTGGTAATTGGTTATTGAGGATGGTAGCCTTGAATTGTAGCTATGAGCGATTATATGTATTCATCTTGAACATTGAATTTGGTAATGATCAATATTAGTTATGTGATACATTTTTGTTGAGTTTTTCCGTATAAATGTGTGTATAGTAGCTGCTTATAAAGCATAGGCTGAAAGCAGAAAGAATTCAAAGTAACATCACAAATAACTTAAAATCGATGTCTAATTAAGCTATAGTTTAATTAAAACTGATGTGGAAATTAGATTAAACTGATGTCTTTCAAATATTTTACATCGGATATTTTAATAAAGTGATGTCTTCGAGTATCTTTAACATCGGTTCTTAAATAGAACCGATGATAATTAACCTCTTAGACATCGTTACAGTTTTTGTTATCGATTTTAATGTCTATTTTTAACTGGGTTAATTGGCATTTTGGTCACTCAACTGACAGGAAACTTGCAATCGGGTCATCAAACTTAAAAATTTTTCAATCACATCATTGTACTCTTAAAAATTTTCATTCAGGTCACTAGCCGTTACACTCCGTTAAAAATTTGACGGAAAGTTGACTAAGTTTTGTGAGTTAGCTTGAATAAATCCCTTGTGGCATGTACAGTCAGCTGAAGTAGCTTTTTGATCACCGAACTTACTAGAAACTCAGCTGACTGCACATTAGTTGAGTGACAAAAAACGCCGCTTCAGCTGACTGTACATGCCAAGGTGGATTTATTCAAGCCAACTCACCAAACTTAGTCAGTTTTCCGTCTAATTTTTAACATATAGTAATGGCCAGTGACCTGAATGAAAATTTTTAAGAGTACAATGATGTGACTGAAAACTTTTTGAGTTTGATGACCCAATTGCAAGTTTCCAGTCAGTTGAGTGACCAAAACGCCATTTAACCCATTTTTAACTTGTGTGTTACATGCTTAAGTGGCTCTAACCTTGATAATATAACAATATTGAAGTTACCAATATTACAAAATATTATAAACTAGTAAAAGATTCAGGGAAAAGACATCAGAAATACACTGAAAACCGATGTGTAAATATGTATTAGACATCGGTGAAAAACCGATGTCTAAACTTCAGACTTTTAACATCACACGCGAAGACATCGGTTTGTTTTCAGAATAGACATCGGTTTTTACCCGATGTCTATTGACATATTTCTAGTAGTGACATCAAATCTTTTGTAATACTCATATTATAGATTAATGCTAACAAGTAAGATTATACGTACCTTCTGGATAACTCCACGTTTTCTTGCACTTCCCAGATTATTTTTTCGCAATCGTGCTGATAACGTGTTATATAATAATATATAATAGAGACTAAGTTGAGAGAGCTAAGCAATAGAGAAGGGGGAGATCATTTCATTATTTTGTTATATGTAATCAAAGTACAAGCAAGCCTTTATATAGGCCATGTAAATGTCTGTTACAAGGGAAATGTAAAGCCAAAGGTTGGGTGTATTAAAGAGGGATATATGAAAGGCTAAGAGTCATCTATGAAATTCTAAGAGTCATCTAATAATACATAACAAAAATTACACTTATTATTAGTAATAACCCGCCGTATTATTACTTGACTATAAATTATGAAATTACATATTTTGTATAATACATTAAAATGATGCATTGTGTCATATAATTTAGATTGATAAATGAAATTTTAAATATATGGACACCACTTAACATTTTAAAAGTTATCATTTGTAGTCATGTACATTACCTTTATATAATTTTTTAACTATGAAAAATAGTATATTTGTCCATATATGTTATAGTCGATTTATAAATTATTAGTATTAGTCTGTATTGTGAAATTATTAAATTATATTAAGTAAAATACATTAATTTTCAAAAGAGCATATAAAATAATTGAATTTTAGTCAAAAATGAGTTCTCATAATTTAACCTTTCAATAATAATTAATGATTGAGTTATAACATATATTTAGATAAATGTAAGATGAAATCAAAAAGTATGATTTTAGATATTATATAAATGCACAAGTCATTAATATCGTCTAATCCCACGATTAATTTTTTTGGAAAATGAGTTAAAAAATAATTCTTAATTATAATATAAAAATAAAAAGATTTAATTAGACTATTAGCAATGTATGATTGACCTAAAAACAAAAATATTTAAAAGCATAAGAAAATTAATTGAATTTATATAAAAAAATATGAGAACTCTAAAAATAGGATCTATGTTATATATAAAAAATTAACGTAATTAATATTCAATATTAAGTGAAAGAATATATAATTTTTTAAATTATATATATTACGAAACTATAATAATTATTAAAAATGATCAGTTAGAATATAACTCGACTATAAACTATAATAATAATATGAATTTTTATGTAACATAGTAAATTGATCAATATAATCTATATTGGTTGAATTATAACATATACTTATATCAATATACGTTATACAATCAAACCAAAAAAAAAATGATCATAAATATCATATACATACAAAAGTCATTAATGTCGTCTAATCATATTTTACGTCAATTGAAATATTTGGAAAATTTTAAAGTTGAGTTAAAAAATAATTTGAAATTATAATATAAAAAATGTTTCAATTTACCTAATTTTTAAAACAGAACTCCGATATTTTGTAAAAAACATTAGAATAAAACTAATTATTTGAGTTTAAAAGTGTATAAATATGCATATATATGGGGAAAAAATGAGTGAGACAATCACAATGATGGCTTTCACTTAATATTAGGAGATTTTGTAATATATCTATAACTAATTTAAAATCACATGATTTTACATACGCCTATGTTATAGACGGGCAATTTTACTAAAGTAATTATTTATATTATAGTCAAATGTTCAATTTGATAAAGTTCATTCAATGCCATTGAAAATTAAATTAATACTTTAGCAATTAAAAGTAGTCATGTGATTATTATTGTATAAATATTTATCCAAATTTTATGAAATCTAATCAAATTAAAAAATATTTGGTTCATGAAATTGGTATAAAATATTACAAAATTACTATAAAAATATAAGATAAAATCGAAATCTTACCATTTATCGTATTTCTAAATAAAACATTATCTCATTATATGAAAACATGTTAGTGTTTGTAATCGAACCACTAATCTTCTCCTATCAATCTCATTTCATAATCATTGTACTATACTTATTTTTGAGTTCTCTTTAAAAATCTTATTAGATAAAATATATATTCTCCACTTATCACTTATTTTTTTTTAGTAAATAAAATGTTGGTTTATATTATTTCTAGAATATTGCATAGTATTTAATTAGAGAAAAATATTTTAATCGATTGAGTATACTCTACAATTCTTTGTCACCATTTTAAATGATTGATATTAAAAAATTTAGATTAATACTCTATAATTCTGTTTTACCATTTTAAATGATTGATATAAAAAATTAATTTTTAAATTATACATAAATGTAACCGAGTCCGAGAAAAAAATATGAATTTATTTACATTTGTTTCCGTGTAGATATTATATTATTGAAATAAAAAATAAAATTTGATTTTAAGAAATATGTAAATTTTATTGATCAAATCATACCTAATTAGTAATTTCATCACACAATTTTTAGGTATATAAAATTACAAGTATGTGAGTCATATTAAAGATTTTTGGTCTACGAACTAATTAGACTTTTGAATTTTTATATAACATCGTAAATTGATCAAAATATCTATAATGTTTGAGTTATAACACATACTTATATCAATATACGTTATACGATAAAACCAAAAAATTTGATCATAGATATCATATAGATGCACAAGTCGTTAAGACCGTCTAATCATATTTTACGTCGATTGAAATATTTGGGAAAATTTCAAGTTGAGCTAAAAAACAATTTGAAATTATAATATAAAAAATGTTTCAATTTACCTATTTTTTAAAATAAAACTTCGATACTGTGTAATAAATATTGGACTAAATCTAAACATTTGAGTGTACAAGTGTATAAATATGCATATATATGAAGAAAAAAATTGAGTGAAACAACTACAATGATGACTTTACATAATATTAAAGAAATTTTGTAATATATCTCTGACTAATTTAAAATCACATGACTTTACATACGCCTATGTTATAAACGGATAATTTTACTAAAGTAACTATTTATATTATACTCAAATGTTCAATTTGATAAAGTTCATTACACGCCATTGAAAATTAAATTAATACTTTAACAATTAGCAATTAAAAGTAGTAATGTGATTATTATCGTATAGATATTTATCCAAATTTTATGAAATATAATCAAATTAAAAAGTATTTGGTTCATGAAATTGGTATACAATATTACAAAAATTACTATAAAAATATGAGATAAGATCGAAATCTTATCATTTATCGTATTTTTAATTAAAAAATTATCTCATTATATGAACAGCTTCGAATGAAAAATTATTTCAATGGTCGTGCCTCGTACGGACTTTTATGCTAGTTAACAACTCATATGATATAATATATTTAAGTAAATGTTTACATGATTAACGGGTAAAATGACATTTTCACCACTGTACTATTTCCGGAATTGCAATTGCACTACTGTACTACAAACGGACTACTGTACTTTAGCGTTTTTAACAAATTCACCACTCCCGTCAGTCAAATTATAACAAATTCACCACTAATTTTTTACAATTTGACTGACGGGAATGGTGATTTTGTTAAAAACGTTAAAGTACAGTAGTCCGTTTGTAATACAGTAGTGCAATTGCAATTCCGGAAATAGTACAGTGGTGAAAATGTCCTTTTCCCCCATGATTAACTCATCCAAAAAAAAAAAAATCATACTTCTGAGAACTCCTCTGGCTGAGTAAGATTATTAGTTTGCAAACCCACAAACACAATCTTCACATATCAGTATTCAAAATCCTTCGTCCTTTCCTCTTATAAAGTACGATCTTGAATACTTTCAAATAAAATTCTCTTCCAAAGTATGTCTATGTCTCTATGATCCTTAAGCGCCAAGAATCTATCTCTCTCGTAAATAAGCATAATTTTAAAAGTATAAAGATATACAAAAATAACCTATTCACCGAACCCATGAGCTTCGCCCTCGTGCACTCGTCAATCTTCCAATGGTAGTATTTGCAGATCTCCACACTCTTGCGAATCTGTTCCCGCCTTTTAGTTTATATCTGCAGTTAGGACAACTTCTTTTCTTTTCCAACCAAGGATCAACACAACTGCTATGAAACATATGTGAGCACGGCAATTTACTTAATTCTACGTCGAAGGTCAGATCTTCCAAACACACAGAACAAGCTTCTTTTTCTTTGCCGTGTACTGTCCTCCCTTGTATCTCCCTTTCACTACACCTTTAAACTTAGGATGCGCCTCATCATCATCCATAAAATCCTCAAGGCTCTATTTTTTCTAATTTTTTAGAATTTTAAGATTTTAAATACTAATAAATATAAAAATATCTTTTAACATATTAGAAGTAGAGTATGTGTTCGAATTTATAGATGAAAAGATTTTAAATTTATAAGAAAAACATATAATTAAAAGTTATATTAGAAATAGAATAAGTATTTAATTACAAAACATATGATTAAAAGTTCTTTAAAGTTCTATTAAAAGTAAGATATGAATTCGAATTTATAAAAAATAAGAATTCTAATTTAAATAATAACTTCAAGTTTAAATTTTAATTTCTACAAGGCGATCTTTTGAGAATGTACCAAGATTCAAGTTGGTGACTTGGTGGGGCAGGGGCAGCGGGGCTTTCCACAGGTTTAAGATCGCATAACTTGGCAAAAAAAAAAAGTTTAAGATCGCATGTGTTGGTACAGTATGTATGATACAGCCAGATTTTGGTAGATTCATTCAGTGAAATATCCCATAAATTTTTGTTCAATTTGATGAGAATCATGTACCTAAGAGCAAGTGCAATAGGAGCCCAACTGGATGATATGGAGGGGAGAGAAGGAGACTTGGGTTTTTGATCAGCGTTGGAGAGAAATAAAATAGTTGGCCAGGCCCGGGAACTTGGGCTGGCCAAGCCTGTGTGCGTGGCAGTCTTTTCTTTTTTTATTTGTATTTTATCTCTCCTACTAAACTCAACTCATGTCTTGATTATATAAAACAGATTAAATAATAATTAAGTAGGACATACTAGAAGTTGGACTTGGGCTTTGCATTGGAGCTAATTGGCCACTTAATTTATCGAGTCCGATTTTTGCTGATTTGGCTTCAAAAAGAAGAAAATGTCAGTGGACTTGGGCTCGTCCACTGCACTTGCTCTAAGAGCAAGTCCAATGGGAGCCCAACTGGATGATGTGGAGGAGAGAGAAGGAGACTTGGGTTTTTGATCAGCATTGGAGAGAAACAAAATAGTTGGCCAGGCCCAGGAACTTGGACTGACCAAGTCTGTGTGCGTGGCAGGCTTTTCCTTTTTTTATTTGTATTTTATCTCTCCTACTAAACTTAACTCATATAAAATTAATTAAGTATGGTCCACAAAAAATTAGGACTTGGGCTTTTGGGTTGGAGCAAGTTGCCCACTTTTTTGTAAAGTCCGATTTTTTATTAGGTGGCAAGAAAATGTAAGAGAGTGTTAGGGGAGTTGGTCCTCTGCACTGGACTTGCTCTAAGGATGAACTCAGGTACAATCTTGAGGTTAGGGGTGTACACGGGCCGGTTTGGGCCGGTTAAAGCATTAAAACGACTCAACCTATTATAAATCGATTTGGAAATTTTTAACTCGACCCATGAAAATTAAATTTATAACCCAACCCAATTTGTTATTAGTCGGTTTGGGTCGGTTTGAACGGGTTGCTTAAATGTAAAAGTTAAATAAACAACTTGGATATGCAAAAGAATAATCAACCCAAAATGCAACAATTACATAGTCTGATAATTTGAAGTCCCTGGACCAAATGCAACATAGCAAGTAGCAACATAACTGAATGGCTGAATCAGTACATAGTTAACACAATCCTGATTCAACATAGTCTTAACTTGAGAGTACATAAACTATATGGGCTGATAGTTTGATAGAATGAATGGACATGCTAGTGGGCTGGACCTGGACTAGAGAACTAGTGGGTTGTTCAAATTTTAAACGGGTTGGGTTGGGTGAAAAAAGTCCAAACCCATACCCAACCCATTAACACCGGGTTAAATTATTTTTGACCCAACCTTGTTCCGGTTTGAAATTACTCGGTTTGGGTCGGGTGAAAATAGGGCCGATTTGGGTCGGTTTGATCGGTTTGGCTGACCCAGAAACACCCCTACTTGAGGTTATGATGAAACTTCATTTAAATGTAAATGGATAAATTAATAAATTCAGGGAAAGTTGCTCATATTTATCATAATACCAATAAGTATATTTATCAAAATACCAATAAATATATAACCAAAGGAAAAAGAGTTTCTACCTGACACTGTAGGAAACTTTTCTACAGTGTCGCCTTAAATTAAATCCGGGCCATAGATTAATCTAATCAAATGGCTCCGCTAGGGGCACCACACACAAATCGAATACACCCTCACACACACAATCCCACATAATTTTCTCCATTCTTAATTTGATTTTTCCCGTCAATTAGTGAATTTTTTTTTGAAATCTGACTTCACTGTATTTTTCTCCATCTCTCAACGATCAGTTTGCATATCATATGTGCAGGAAAATCGTGATTTTAATATGATACTGTAGAAAAGTTTCCTACAGTGTCAGGTAGAAACTCTTTACCCATAACCAAATACCTTGTAACCTCATGAGAGTCATTTGAGGTCTCAGACCCATTTTACTCTTTCAAATTTATATATTTTTATCATTTTTTAATATTTTGACAAAATTTAATAATTTTTGAATAAAATATCCCAAAATTTTAAGAGTAATTTTAAAACTTTAATACCACAAAACGCGATTGGATAACCTAAGTGGTAAAGGATTTATAGTCGGCTCAAGTCCTGGTTTGACTCTCGCTCACCCCAAGAATTATCTTGGAACAGATACTCACTTATAAGACATATAAGTCTAATTATTCAAAAAAAAAAACTTTGATACCACAAGAAGAATTTTTTAATAATAATTGAATTAGTAATGTTTATGGATTTTATAAAATCTTGAATAAATGATTCTAACTTTTTGAAACGCAAAACAATTCCATAAAATTCATGTGGAAACAACTTACAAAAAATGTCATCTTCTTTTGAATTTTAAAAATATTAAAATTTTACAAAGTTATAAAATACATAAGTAGAATCCGTATTTTAGAAATAAAAGGAAAATAGATATACAGAAAAAGAAGAAAATGAAAAAGGAAAAGGAAAATGGGCAAGGAGGTCACAATCAAAGCGTATACCAAATTTGTCCCCTCCTAAGTAGATCCTCCCACGTTACTATTAAAACCCAAAAACGGGTAAAAAGTAATAAATAATAGTGACAACATTTGTTTATCCCCCCAACCTTCACACTCCGTACCACCATCCAACACCGACTTTTACTTCTTAGTTTCTACACACAATACTTACATACGGAGTACTAGTTACTTACGAATCCACACACTCCTCTCTCTCTCTCTCTCTCTCTCTCTCTCTCTCTCCACACAATATATACATCTACACTCCCCCCCTGCTCTTCTCTCTCTCTCATAAACAAAGTCTCTTTATATCTTTAAAATTTCCCAGTTCCCAGAAAAGCTTAATTTTACTGCAATTATCTACTTTCAGGATGTAGATTTAACTTACATTTCTCCCTGTTAAGTTTAATTTACTACATCAACTTTTCTCCCTCCCTCCCTCCCTCCCTCTCTCTCTCTCTCTCTCTCTCTCTCTCTCTCTCTCTCTCTCTCTCTCTCTCTCTCTCTCTCTCTCTCTCTCTCTCTCTCTCTCTCCTCCCTCTCTCTCTTTCTCTGTCTCTGCTCTAATCCATTTGGAGCTACTTGATGTATATCATATATGAATTGATAGTGTTTCAGCAGCTCAGCTTAGCTTCTTTCAGCTTCTCAAAGGTTCAATTTTTAATGTTCTTTATCATTTGCACTGCAATTTAAAGCTTATTAGATATCTACATTTGCTGAATTTTAAAGATTCTTGAATTTTCATTTTCATTTTGTTTTTGTATATATATGTTTGGTTCAGATTTGTGGATGATATTGAATTTCTTGATACCCAATGAAGAATTTAAACTGTCTAAAGCAAATTGCTAACAATGCTAGACTAGAAAGGCCATTGTCATTTGGCGAGTACAACAGGGCTGCTTCTTGGTCTAAGTATTTAGTTTCGTCCGGTGCGGAAATTAAAGGGGAAGGAGAAGAAGAATGGGGTGCTGATATGTCTCAGCTTTTTATAGGGAATAAGTTTGCTTCTGGTCGTCATAGTAGGATTTATCGAGGGGTATATAAGGATAGAGATGTTGCTATTAAGCTTATTAGTCAGCCCGAGGAGGATAGCGAATTGGCTTCTGTTCTGGAGAAGCAGTTTAATTCCGAGGTTTCTATGATGTTTCGACTGCAGCATCCTAATGTCATCACTGTAAGCCATCTGTTGCGTGTTTTGTGTGTGGTTTCTTGAATTTTGTATAATAGTCGTTGTGAACATTCGAAGTTGGGGTACATTGTAATATTGTAAAGCATAAATATATTCATTATGCTTACCTGAATGTTATGTGGTTCAAGTGTATTGATTTTTGTCTTTCCGTGATTCTTGTTCTGATTAATGAAGGATACATCTAACTTAGGCGAGATCTGAAATGATTTATGTATCTTGACTATGTGTTTTTTGAGGACAAGAACTTCTCAGATTTTAGTTATAAGCACTGAAATTACCCCCTAATAAAGCACCAACCGAATATACCCTATTAAATATTGACCAACATTGTTTTGTTTTAGTGATGAACTTTTTCATAGACTACCTCGCCGTTTATCTTTTAACTAAAAGGTTCCTTCTTTTCTCCTTTTGGGCACATGTTCTATGTCTGTGCCTGACTTAAGTAAACTCCTTTCTTTAAATACTGGGAACTGAGTCAAGTCCACCTTAGGTTTTTTCGACCAAATTATACTTGTGAAATTGTTTCTCTTGTTAAGTAGTTATGCTATAACCTTAAACTACTGATTTGTAAATATATGACTTTGTATAATATTCTCAATTTATGTATAAAAACATTCACCAGCAAACATTTTTTTAAGGTCCACACTTTTTGTACTACATTTTTTTTATGATTAATGAAGTTTTTATACTCCTTGTGGAATAGGATGTTGAGCGCCGGCTCAAATAATTTTAAGGCCTTCCGCGCATTGCGCTGATGTTTTATTAATTGTATCTCAAACATTGTCGTTTTACACGTGATGCATATAGAAAAGAAAGCCTAACTAGTTACATCTCTTCCCCCTCTTCTCTGTGTCTCACGTGCAATTTCTTTTAAGTAATTAATTCCTTCCGCGCAATGCGCGGTGTCTCATTAATTGTGTGAGTCCGAAACACTGTCATTTATATGTAAGTATATGTCTGTATGTATTGACATGTGTCGTATGCTCGTATTTTTGAATCGCACGTATCTTGATTTTCTCAGATATTTTTTGATTCATTTTCTGGTGATCTTCTTTAAAAAAAATTAAAAAAATTAATTGCCAAAAGCAAGGGTTCTTAAATGTGAACTTGGCCGAGTACTCAATCCCCTTTATTGTAAACTTATGCCTATGCTAAATGATTTTTGTAAGCTTAATGGTATCTTTCATAAACAGCGTGTTTACAGATTTATTCTTTTGTGCCTGTCAAAAACGCGTTGTAACTTCAACAATTTTATCTCCTTTGATTACGTAATGCTTGCTTTATAGATACTGGAATTTCACATAAATGCATGTGTATAATGCACAGCATATACATAAATATCATACCACTGTCAAATAAATGTCTTTTGTTCTTGCGAACTAAACAAATGTCTTTGTGTTCAAGCAATCCGAAGAAGCCTACCCTACCAATTCAAATTACTCGTGTTGATGTTTAGAATGCATAACAATTTATGTACATAGAGAACAGGGATTGGCATTGTAGTAACTAAGACGTTTGGCTAATATTCTTCTGGCACATTGATGATTTGTGTGAGTCCGAAACATTGTGTAAGGGTTCTTAAATGTGAACTTGGCCGAGTGCTCAATCCCCTTTATTGTAAACTTATGCCTATGCTAAGTGATTTTTGTAAGCTTAACGGTATCTTTCATAAACAGCCTGTTTACAGATTTCTTCTTTTGTGCCTGTCAAAAACACGTTGTAACTTCAACAATTTTATCTGCTTTGATTACGCAATACTTGCTTTATAGATACTGGAACACATAAATGCATGTGTATGTTGCACAGCATATACATAAATATCATACCACTGTCAAATAAATGTCTTTTGTTCTCGCGAACTAAACAAATGTCTTTGTGTTCAAGCAATCGAAAGAAGCCTACCCTACCAATTCAAATTACTTGTGTTGATGTTTAGAATGCATAACAATTTATGTACATGGAGAACAGGGATTGGCATTGTAGTAACTAAGACATTTGGCTAATATTCTTCTGGCACATTGATGATTTGTTCATGTAGCACCAGAATGAATCAATATTGTATCACTTACTGTAGTTTATGTATTAAAATGTACCTAATTGAATTCTTGCTTTACAAATAAAACTCAAAGAGAATGTCCTGAATTCCTGATATAGTTCAATACTGAATGTTACTTTACCACCATCTGATGTATGGTTGTTCAAGGTAATGAAAATGAAACATGATATTTTGTGTTGATTGTATTTTAGTTTTAGGGGTGGCTATTTATTCTTTTCACATCTGTCGTGCAGTTTTTTGCAGCTTGTAAAAAATCCCCCGTATTTTGCATCATTACTGAATACTTGGCGGGGGGATCCTTAAGAGCATATCTCCATCAGCAGGAACCATATTCACTTCCTATTAACCTAGTTCTAAAGTTTGCTGTTGATATTGCACGAGGAATGCAGTATCTTCATTCCCAAGGAGTGCTTCACAGGGATCTCAAATCAGAGAATCTACTCCTTGGTGAAGATATGTGTGTTAAGGTAGCAGATTTTGGTATCTCCTGCTTGGAATCACAATGTGGAAGTGCAAAGGGATTTACTGGCACTTACCGTTGGATGGCACCTGAAATGATCAAAGGAAAGGCCCAGACAAAGAAAGTTGATGTTTACAGTTTTGGCATTGTCCTTTGGGAGCTCTTAACTGCCTTGACACCATTTGACAACATGACTCCAGAGCAAGCTGCTTTTGCAGTATGCCAGAAGGTACTCGTAACATTTTGTTTTCATATGTGAATTTTCTGTTGGGTGCACTTCTATGTATTAAGAACTTGCGATGAATGCATTTACTTGGTATTGGCCTTATACAGATTTTTCTGCTCTAAGCATTAGCCATTGTGGTTGAGACTCCATCCAAATCTGATTTTTGTGTGTAAGAGATCTAGTGGGAATTATGTACGTATATGTGAAATTATAATCTCTTTGATTGAAAATGCTAACTGAACTTGAGTTTTTGATGAATTGAGTTTATCTAGTCAAGTTACTCGGAGATAGTTATTGTGCTTGCAAGCTACTCTTTTTTGTAGTTGCACGCTATTGTTTGGTTTCCTTCGGAAAGTAATAAGGAACTTCTAATATTATCTACCTGATGAAGCTACTTGTGTGCTACTTACTGTGGCTTTAAAAGTTGTGTACATCCTATTCAACCAGTGTTGAAAACCTGGAAACAAATCACAAGAAGACTATGGTGTGTTGACAGTTGCATAGGTAATATAAGAAACGGATGACATGGTATATCTGATTTCAAAACATAAAATATATCAGATCTATTGAAGTCAAATCTTGGTATCGTCTTTTTGTCACAATGACTTCCCCGATCTATTCATGAGTAAAATGAACACTTTTTGCTAGCGCTTCTTTGATTTTCTTCTTGAACTCTATTTGTATGTTGTACTCCAACCTTCAATCATCACCAAGTGTTGTTTTTAATATTTATTCTGCCATCAACCTGGCTGTAGTCTATTTGACAAAGCAGACAAGTGATGTCTTGATACTTGTGCTCAAAAATCATTGCTAGCTGCACAGGTAATTGCTGTGATGTATTAGTGTTCTTTAAGATCACTGATGGGAAGATGATCTGCCTACATGCTCATGAAAAAAGGCTTCAGATGGACATTTTTTGTCTGTACCTTGCTCTTGCAGAATTGTTTAATCATATTATCGGTTAGTCGGTGTTTCCTTTGAGTAGGATACTAACCCAGTTGTGTTGCTAAGCTCATTTATGCTCGAATCACATGAGCATGTTATAGACTCTGCACATTTTTCAACCAAGATGTCATTCTTTATTTTGTTGAGCACCAAGATGGTCATTCTTGTGTTTTTGATGTGGAAGCATGATACAGTTAAAGTAATAATATAGACCACAACGCGAATATAACATTTCATGCAGTTGCTGCATATACTGTATGACTGATATGAATTTATCATCAGTTAGTACTTGAGTTCTCAATTAAAAACATTATTTCTCTGTTTTCTGTTTTAGTTTAGGTTACTCCTGAATTCATCTTGCACAATTCTATATCATTTAACGTATTTAAGTTGATGAGTTACAAGCACAGTGAAATAGTAATGGATCTTCTAATGTATACGAATACACTATGTAAGCTCTTTTCCTTTGCTAAATCATTTTATCCTACATAATTTGTTGTTGTTTTGGATAGAATGCAAGACCCCCGTTGCCCTCCACATGCCCTGTTGCATTTCACTATCTCATTAATCGGTGCTGGGCTAGTGATCCTCGGAAGCGGCCAGATTTCAATAAGATCGTCACAACCTTGGAAAGCTTTGAAAAGTCTCTCGAGCAGGACCCGGAATTTTTCTCATCCTACAAACCTGGTAGGCATCATACCATATGCCATTTCTTTCCTAAGTGGACAAGTGCCAGTAGATCTGCTTAAAAAGTCCTCTTTCAACCGTTTTTGATGCTGATGTATCATATTCTGCTATCGGTTGTTGTTTATTTAGGTTTATACAGATTATCAGTAGTTTCAGCTATAAACTATTCTGTGTGTATACCATCTTCTCACAATCTGGAATAGGTCTAAGTGAAGATAATTCCTGTGCTTGTTATGCTAGCTCTACATTTCTCCCAATATTTGTATGGGAAATAGTATGAAGCTGTTGGGATGAAGATGTTTGCACTCAAGGAACTCGAGTTATGTCATTTCCATCGATTATGCACTATGAATTTATATTCTCTTTCTGAATTTTATTGTTGCAGATGAGGTTGCAAATGTTGCATTTGGGTTTTCAAACCAGGTTGCAATCGTATTTTTGAAAAAAATTTCTGCAACATGGGTATTTTTGGAGAAAGGCCAAAGTTAAATTTTGTGAGCGCAAATATTTGTAGCGGATAAAATGTTTAAACTTTTCTTGTATGGGTTCTCTATGGTTTGAATATCTGGAATCGAGATTAGTTGGATAAGTGGTAGCCAACATTTTCAAATCATTATTGTTTAGTTTAGATTAGATGTATAATATATAGTTTGGCTTGTATAAGCAGCATTATCATCGGATACCGGAGTTAGTCCAACCTTGAGCAGTGCAAAGCTCATCTTTTCTCACACTAATAAGAAAATTAAAAAGCTATACCACTTTAGCCTTTAGGTAATATCCAAGTTTTCATTTACCGACTCCAATGTTTGGTGGTATTCTTATATATTCCCCGTTCGAAGACCAGGGATTGAGTTTCTGTTTCAGAAATTTGTTGTGTGTAGTATGGACGTATGGTCTTTGAGGTTTAGTCCCTATCCGATAATCGTATCTACAAATTATTAAAATTTTGTTCAATGTAAATGAGAGTGACCGTGTTGTCTTTAAATATTGTCTTGTACAGTCTTTTGTACTAGAAGATAGCGAGAGTCGGGGCCATTTATGGACCACCTGATGTTTGGTTCTAGTGTGTCAAAAACAGTCCCCGGATGGAGTAGAAAATCAAGTTTGAGTGGGCTAAATTCTTTTTTTTTAATATTTTAATAATTTATTATTACATAAATAAAATAAATTAGTAATAAAACTTTTTGAATTTATAAATATACTTGAATTCAAATTTTGGAACTAAAATTTAATCATAAATTCTATTACTATATTCATAAAATTTATAAATATTTGAGAGAATGAAAACGAAATATTACAATATTATAACATAAAAAATAAAATTTTGTTTAAGAAAATCTACTACTAATTTTATAATTATACTTAAATTTGAGATGGCACCCGTACCCACCGATCACCCCTCAGTGTACGTCCATCCATGACCCTACCCGATACTCGAATGGAGTAACATTTTGTGGCCAGGGTAACATGTAACCGTTAAACTAGTGGTACATTTTATGGCTTGAGATAGTGTTTTTTTTATATATATTTACTAAAAATATTATTTTTTTTAGTTTTTTTGCAAATTTATCATATTTTCAAAATATTTGTAAAAATATTAATTTATTTGCAAAAATACGGAAGTTGCATATGTAACTGAAAACTGGAAGTTGAATTTCATTTTTTTGTCAATTTCCAATTGTATATAAGGACTGTGCAACAATAAAAAATGAAAATTTAACTTACAGTTTTCAGTTGAATTCTTTTGCATATGCAATCTATGTAAAACATTTCTAACCAAAAGAAACAAAGAAATTTTTCGCACATTCATAATTTTTTTTATACAAATTGAACAACGCTCAATTTATCGAAGATTTAAGACCCTGACTTGATGGAGAGTACAAACTATAACAAGCGCACATAACACAACACTAAGTACTCACCTTTTACCACACTAAAATGGAATGTTTAAGGAAGATAATGGCATGGTAATAGGTAAGATTTGTACCGTGGAACACAGATGTTTGAAATCTTGCAACACACTGAAAATAAGGCAAGTAAAGAGTAGACCTCATGACTATGACTTCATGCCTACATTTTTCTTACCACCTTATTTTTTCTTTTTCTACCACCTAAACTAGTAAAACAAATAAAAATTTAAAAATTAAATAAACAAAAAATACATAAGTGCGATTGATTAGGCAGCTTGACATATTCTAAGGTTACCTTGGTCAAGTAAACATAAGCCAATAAAAAAATGACAGGTTATTAATAATATTACAGCGAAACACTAGAAACACAAAATAAATCGAGGAGTTGGGAGAGAAGTCGCCTTCTACTTTCCCTTCTGACATTCCACCTCTGTAATAAAATCCATTCCTTTCATAAATCTCTCTCTCTCTCTCTCTCTCTCTCTCTCTCTCTCATAATATTACATACATATATCTCTTTAAATTCCCAGTGTACCCTCCAGCTTCTCTTAAAGTCTCTCCACTCTTGTTCTCTTTCATCAAAACACCTTCATAGACCACCACTAAAAAGAAAAATATACTACTATTTTCTTGTATCTATTTTTCTTCTTTACAAAACCCAGGAATTTTAAACTTCTGGGTCTATTTCTTCATGGGTTGTCTCTAAGGTATGCTCTGAACTGTTCTTTGTTTTTGCTTCTTTACAATTGTCTTATATTGTGTTATTTATGGTATTTTCAAGAAGTCAGCTGCATATTGTTATGTTTTTTTGTCAATTTTGATAATTTATGTGTTCTAGTGTTTTTTTGTTAATTGGGTTTGTGATTCTTGTTTTGTTTACTGATTTCATTTTTCATTTTTGTGATTTTATGTTGAAGAGCTGATTTTAAGTCCATGTTGATTTATATGTGAAGATCTATCTGTCTATATGTGGTAATAAAGTTTGTATCTTGACTGTATTTATTGGCATGATTAACATTAATGATTTGTGTATAATTTTAAAATTCAAGATTTTGGCATTACTTATTAGGTTTGTTTTGGTTGTTTTAACTGTTTGAATCATTCCTTTTGTCTCCTACTTGATATTATAAAATTGGCACCTTAACTGTTTTTCTGTAATTTTCATTTTGTTTTTTGTATCTATTCTGAGGTATGATCTGTTGGTTTAAGTGTTGGGGTTTATTTTTAAAATTTTGTGTCATTGTTGTGATGTTCGTGTGGTCAATATAGGAAGGTGTTTATTTGATTACACGGAATTTCTGTTGGTTGGTGTAAGAAAAGATGCCTGGAGTTGTTATGGGTGAAATAGAGGAAATAGGGTTAGCAGTTGAACCAAATGAGAATGGAAATACCACCCCTTTAAAGGAAAATGCGATAGCAGATGAGTCTGTAAATAGTCCGAAAAGCACTCGGGTGGAAGAAAATGGTTATAGAGTTGATGAGGTAGTCGACACTTCAATTGAGCATCTTTATGATAATGTTTGCGAGATGCAGAGTTCTGACCAGTCACCATCAAGGCGGAGTTTTGGTTCTGATGGTGAAGAGTCTAGAATTGATTCTGAGCTCCGACATCTTGTTGGAGGAGAGATGAGAGAAGTGGAGATAATGGAAGAAGAAGTAGGGATGCGAAAGGTAGAAGATGATGATTTTCATAGTGATTCAGGTTCCAAGAAGGAAAGTTCTTCTGCAGGTAAAAAGTCTAGGAAATCTAAGGCAAAATCTCTTTCGTCTTGCAATTCAAAGAAAGCTTCTCACTTGAATTTAGAGTCTGATGCAACATCAAGTCCCAAGAGCCGAAGCCCCCAAGAGAAGCCTCCTTTAGATAAGCAGAATCATAAGGTGTTAGGGAAACCAAGTGGTGGAAGTAGCTCTGCCAAGAAACAAAAAAATATATCTCTGAGAGGGGTAACATCTCAAAATGGAGCTGATGATTCATCTGAGTCAGGTTTAGAAAATCCTGACCTTGGGCCCTTTTTGCTTAAGCAAGCAAGGGATTTGATATCCTCTGGTGATAATCCTCAGAAAGCTCTTCAATATGCACTTCGTGCAACAAAATCATTCGAAAAATGTTCAAACGGGAAGCCCACCTTAGATGTAGTCATGTGTTTGCACGTGACTGCTGCAATATACTGTAGCTTGGGTCAGTACACCGAGGCTATTCCCGTTCTGGAGCATTCCATTGAGATTCCTGTAATTGAAGAGGGTCAAGAGCATGCTCTTGCTAAATTTGCTGGTCATATGCAACTCGGAGATACCTATGCCATGGTGGGTCAGTTTGAGAGTTCGATCATGTGTTACACGATGGGTTTGGAAGTACAGAGACAGGTTATGGGAGATACAGATCCGAGGGTTGGTGAGACTTGCAGGTACTTGGCTGAAGCTCATGTACAAGCATTGCAATTTGATGAAGCAGAGAAGCTTTGTCAGATGGCTATAGATATACACAGAGATAACGGTTCACCTGCTTCTATTGAAGAGGCAGCTGATAGGAGGCTTATGGGCCTTATATGCGAAACTAAGGGAGACCACGAAGCTGCTCTTGAGCATTTGGTTCTTGCTAGCATGGCCATGGTGGCCAATGGGCAAGAGAAGGAGGTTGCATCTGTTGATGTAAGTATTGGAGACACGTACTTATCTTTGTCTAGGTACGATGAGGCCGTTTTTGCTTATCAGAAGGCACTCACAACTTTCAAGTCTACCAAAGGAGAGAACCATCCAACCGTTGCTTCAGTTTTTGTCCGTCTGGCTGACCTGTATAACAAGACGGGAAAACTAAAGGATTCAAAATCCTATTGTGAGAATGCTCTTCGAATCTATGAGAAGCCTTTACCCGGAACCCCTCCTGAGGAGATTGCCAGCGGTCTTACTGATGTTTCTGCTATATATGAGTCAATGAATGAGCTTGATCAGGCCCTTAAGTTACTGAAGAAGGCATTGAAGATATATAACGATGCCCCTGGTCAGCAAAACACAATTGCTGGTATTGAGGCTCAGATGGGAGTCATCTACTACATGTTAGGGAACTACTCTGAATCATACACATCCTTTAAAAATACCATTTCAAAGCTTCGAGCAAGTGGAGAGAAAAAATCTGCCTTCTTCGGGATTGCCCTTAATCAAATGGGCCTCACCTGCGTGCAGCGTTATGCTATTAAAGAGGCTGCGGAATTGTTTGAGGAAGCAAGAAATGTTTTAGAACAAGAATATGGACCATATCACCCTGATACGCTTGGGGTATACAGCAATCTTGCTGGTACTTATGACGCTATAGGAAGGTATGCCTTCTCCTTTCTTCGTTTAGTCTTTAAATTTTTTTACAGTGTTCCGGTTTTTATCTTAGTATAATTTTTTTGTGTCCTTTATCAGTAACGTTGATTAATTTCATTGTCTGAGGTGTCAAAGTGCATTCCCATAATCTGCACTTAACTTCATGGAGAATCTGCAAACGCAAACCATAATTTTGAGAATTTGTTGTGGTCCGTATATTCATAATTTGCATTTGAGTGTTTGATTATCAAGGTGATAAATTTATAGTACACAGCACCATCTGCCTAAGATATATCCTCTTTGAGAGGTGTAATTTTACAAAGAGACCTTTTTTAGTAGGGAGAATTCTGTGATGCTTATGTTGCATAACTTCTGTCACTGTAGTAGGACTAGTCCAGTGAACAATTGAAGAGCCTGTTTTGGCTTCGCCTTTATTTTGGTCAAATTAGAGCATATTTGCCACACACAAAATTAAATTTCTAGCAAATAATCCCCCGTATTGAAGAGAAAAAAATAACGGGGTCAAACAGGCTCAGATTCGACCAGATGACAGTGAAAAGAACGGTAAGACTACCTACATAGGGACCTTTACCCTAGTACTGAAAGTAAAATGTTTTTAGTGTCACGATTATAACAGGTACTTGTCACTGAGTCACCAAGTAGTGGGTATATATGATATAGACTTGACCCGGGATTCTTAACCCCCATCACAACTAGATATTCTTAAACTTTGTGAATCTTAGTGTTGTCAGTTGAAATCCTTGTGCAGGTTGGATGAAGCAATTGAATTATTGGAATATGTTGTTGGTACGAGGGAGGAAAAGCTTGGAACAGCAAATCCTGACGTGGATGATGAAAAGAAGAGGCTGGCAGAGCTGTTGAAGGAGGCGGGCAGGGTTCGGAATAGAAAAGCCAGATCATTGGAAAACCTTCTCGATGCCAACCCTCATGCAATACAAGGTAATGGCATTAAAGTATGACAAGGATGGTGTTTCTTTTAAAAACAAATCTCATTTTTTCTTTTGTTGGGAGATGATGTATTATATAAACATATTTATTCATACTAGCAAATACAACAAGGTACAGAGGTTGGGTTGGTTGGATTTGTCAATTGATAGTGAAGCTGATTGTAATAACTTTTGGTGGGGTTTTATTGTAATATTGATTTCATGTTGTTATCATATAATTGATGCATTTTGTTGTGTTATTATAAAATATAATTGTAGCACAACTGTGATGCTAAATCCCACTGATTATTTCGAAATCGTGGTTTAGGAATGGATGATTTGAATAATGTGTGTTGATTAACAGCTTAATCATTCATTGATGATTAAATAAAGCTTTTACTTTAGTTGGTACTTGGTATTTTCAGTTTTGTAATGTCTGGTGGTTGCTAAGTAAGATTGAGCTAGCTGGCTTGTATGATTTACTATTTAACAAGTCTGGAAATTGGCTGGTTGAGCCTTTTATGATTGGATAAGTCCATATCAACAAGGCCAGCTAAAATGATATGTAAAATTGTCAGGTGCAATCCACAACTCATAAAAGGGCCACATCCTTAGCTTTCAATGTATAGTAATTGTGGAGTCACTTTTGTCATAAAGATATTGAAAGGGTTGGGTCATTCAATTACTTTCTCGGACGCATGGCCCATATGGTTCGAGATTTGTCCTCCAAATTTTGATTTCGCTAATGTTTGATTTGATTTACCTTTAACATCAGAGCAGCCGGGGGTGACATTTTGGGAGCATCTTCAACGGTGTTTTGTAAAATGATTAGCTAAATATTGATTATGTAAAATTTGTTGAACCTGTAACGTATTTTACTCCAATGGGATTGATTATATTGGTTGGCTATATTTTAAAAATGGTAAGGTTGCTAAAGGTTCGACAAATATAGTCAATCTATTGTGATTATCTATATTTTTACCTAAGAGTTTTGTCCCATTGGAGTGGACAAAATTTTACAAATTTTCTATATATTTTATTTAAGGTAATTTATTTTAAATTTTACCTAAGGGCTTTACACCATTGGAGATGCTCTTAGATTGAGGAGAGAAAAGAAATATTTGAAACTTTCTTTCATAAACGTGTTCCTGAGTATTTTTAGAATTTGGAAAGAAAATTTTTTACAATCTATCTATCTATATTCTATATCCTATACTAAAATAAAATTCCTATCTCTATTTTTCCCTCCCATATTTCCCTCCTCTCTTTCATTTAATTATTTTTTTTCTTCTATCTTTTCTACCCTTCTTTTTCCTCCCTCCTCTTACTATTTTTCCCTCCTACCCCCCTCTCCTCTTCTTTTATTATATTTCTCTTTTATCTCTCCTCCCCCATCATTGGGGCTTTTTTCATAAATAAATAGGGAAAAGTAAATTTTTGCACATTTACTTTTGTTAAGAATAGCTATTTGCAATTTTACTAAGCTAAGTTTCTAAATTGTAAAAATACTAGAAATTAGGGCACCACTTCCCCGGTGCCCCCTGCCCAGTTCGACTTTTTTTTTTTTAAAGTGGGGTGCTATTTTGGTGGATTTGGGTTGCAAGGCCCCGCAGGGGCATATTCAACTGAATGCAACCACATGCAACTAAATTTCTGATTTCAAGTTCCATTTTTCAGCTGTCATTTTCGACCTCTTTTTTGAACTATATATATATATGCCATTATTCTAGAGAGGACCTCCTTATATAGAGAATATGAGAAAACTACTAATTTTATATGATTCTATAATAGAATCAAAGTTTTAATTTTTGGTTCTATAAAAAAAAGATCAATTTTTTTTGGTTCTATAAAAAAAATTCTGATTCTGTAACAGAATCACTGTTGACGTGGCAGTGCCACGTCATAAATGATGACGTCACTGATGACGTGGCAGCTGATATGGCATTGCCACATCAGCAGTGATGACGTGGCAGTGCCACGTCAGCAGTGACGTGGTGCTGTCAATTTTTTTTTGAATGAAATTTTAAAAAAAAAGTGGTTTTATTGTAGAATCAGAAAAAATATATGGTTCTCTCATATTCTCTATATAAGGAGGTCCTCTCTAGAAGGGGACTCTATATATATATATATATATATATAGTTCAAAAAAGAGGTCGAAAATGATAACTGAAAAATGGAACTTGAAATCAGCAACTGAATGCAACCACATGCAACTAAATTTGCAACTGAATGCAACCACATGCAACTTTTTTTTTAAGGTGGGTTGATTTTGGGTTCCAAGGCCCCGCAGGGGCATATATATGTATATATATATATATATATAGTCCAAAAAAGAGGTCGGAAATGACAACTGAAAAATGGAACTTGAAATCAGCAACCACATGCAACTAAATTTGCAACTGAATGCAACCACATGCAACTAAATTTCTGATTTCAAGTTCCGTTTTTCAGTTGTCATTTTCGACCTCTTTTTTGGACTATATATATATATATATATATATATATATATATATATATATATATATATGCGAAAGCAGGAAAATAGTATTTAATTTAAAGTAAGAAGGGGCTCAGCACATGAGCTAGAGAGAAGAGAAAGATTACTTATATTATTTCACAAAAAGAAGCACACCGAATACAGGATACAAAACTCTCTTATATAGAGAGTAAAAGAGAGCTCTATGTTTAAAACTCTGATTAGACTAGAACAATAATTAGAAACAAACAAACTACTTTACAATAAAGTAGAATTATTGAAGTTGGGTGCTCTTTGGGCCCATCGCCACTATCAATAATTCAAACTGATAAACAACTTTTAAGAAAATTACAAACAACTTTTAAAAAGCAAATATTATTGCCTCTTCCACTTTGCTAAAGTAAATTTTATTGTCTGAATTATTGAGCAAGTATGATTGCCGTCTCCTGATTAAGCTGTAAGATTATTAAACCAAATGAGTCTTTGCTTTAACAATCTCTGTTTGTGAACAGTACTCCATAGATAGTTATGGAGAAAATGGATCATTTCAAAATCTTCTTGGACAAAGTTTAAGTCATCTAATCAGCAAGGTGTTGTTTCTGCTGGCTCTTCTAAGAAATCTGAAAATGCAAATGCATAATGTGATTACTGCAACAATGCTGGTCACACCAAGGACAGGTGTTTTTGTCTTCATGGCTATCCAGAGTGGCACAAATTGTATGGTAAACCTAAGCCTAAACCCAAGAGACTGGGTAATTCAACCAGTCATAAAGCTGCTGCTCAAGTTTCTTCTACTATAACTCATGTGCTAGGTTCTGTTACTGATTCTACAGTGGTCAAAGATGGCATGGGATTTACAGACTTTCAATGTCAGCAACTCTCAAAAATGATTCAAGACACTATTCGACAAAATAACAACTGGAATGTGTCACCTGTTAGTTCTCAAATGACTGGTATATCTTCTCAATTTTCTTGTTCAACTATTACTATTCATTCAGTACTTTCACATGGTAGTGCTTCTAGTGACACTTGGATTCTAGACTCAGGTGCCACTAATCACATCACTTCACATAGGAACATTATGACTGATGTCATTTCCTTGAATGATAAGTTGTTCTTACCTGATGGCAAAACTGTTGTTATAACACATATCGGAAAAGTTCAATTAACATCAGATATCTTACTCAGTGATGTTCTGTGTGTTCCAGAGTTTAACTGCAACTTAATTTCTTTTGCCAAATTACTCACCAATTCTTCTTCTATTATATTGTTTTCCGCAACTGCTTGCTATTTACAGGACCTTACCTTGAAGAGGGAGAGAAAGATTGGTAACCTGCTAGATGGACTATACAAGCTGCATGTTCCTACTCTACTTCAATCTAAGACAGTGTCTAGCACTTCTAAAACTTCTGTAAACTCTAGTATTTTCAGTGACTCTGTGCTCAGAATTAGTGATCAACTTCAGTGTAATGTTGTTCCTCTTGATAATGCAATACTATGGCACAACAGATTGGGTCATCCATCTGTTGTCATTCTGAATAAAATTCCTGGTGTTAACACTTTGTCTCAGACGATGATTGTGATGTCTGTCATTATGCTAAGCAACACAGGTCACCCTTTCCATCTAGTGTACATACTACTACTTCTTGCTTGGAATTAATTCACTTAGATATCAGGGGACCTTATAAACAACCTACTCATAACAATTTTAAGTATTTTCTAACAGTTGTTGACTTTTCAAAGGCAACTTGGGTTTTTCTATTCTCTCAAAAATCTCAAGTTCCTTTACTTATTCAGAATTTTATCAAATTTGTTTCAATTCAGTTTCACAAAACAATCAAAATTGTTAGATCTGACAATGGTACAGAATTTACAAATTCTGAAATTCAAATTTTTTTTCAATCTCATGGCATTATTCATCATACCTCTTGCCCTGCTACACCATAACAAAATGGACAAGTTGAAAGAAAACATCAACACTTTTTAAATGTTGCCAGAGCTTTAAAATTTCAATCGAATTTGCCAAATGCTTACTGGGGTGATTTTGTTCTCACTGCCACTCACATCATTAATATGTTGCCAGTAAAATCCTTAAACTTCAAGTCACCTTTCTCAATTCTTTATAATTCCGAGCCCAATTATATGCAACTTAGAGCTTTTGGTTGCCTCTGCTATGCTACGCATCTTCAAGTTACTGATAAACTATCTTCTAAAGCCATTAAAGGTGTTTTCATTTGGTATCCTTTTGGAAAGAAAGGTTACAAAATCCTAAATTTGCAAATAAAGACTTGTTTTTATTCCAAAGATGTTCAATTGTGGAATCTGTCTTTCCTTTTCATACAAATTCCACTCAATCACATACAAATTCTCAATCTATATTTCCTTCAGTCCATATTCCTGTTGATGATACACCTGATTCTCAATGTCCTATTGTTACTTCATCTCATTCCCAACCTTCTGTCATGTCTGAGCACTCTGCAACATCTGTTCCTCCACCTGATAACTCTGTTCCTAATTCTATCAGTGTTGATACTACAAGACCTTCTAGAATCAAGAAATTACCAGCAAGGTTTTCAGATTTTACAGGACTTCCATCCACACATGCAGTGTTACCATCTTCATATCTCTCTCTCTCTCTTACTACAGGTCAATCCTCTACTTCCACTACTTATCCCATACAAAATCATATATCTTATACTGGTTTTTCCCCTAAATATCAAGCTTACTGAACCAGTATTTCTCAAAATACCTACACCCTATACTTTCAATCAAGCTGCTCCTCATCCTCACTGGTTTCAAGCTATGAAAGCTGAAATTACAGCTCTTGAGGACAATCATACTTGGGATCTTGTTTTAAAACCATCTGATCAACATATTGTTGATTGCAAATGGTTATTTAAAGTGAAGTATTTACCTGATGGTTCAGTGGAAAGATACAAAACAAGACTAGTTGCTAGGGGTTTTACTCAAACTCATGGAGTGGATTATTTTGACACATATGCTCCTGTAGCCAAGATGGTTACTGTGAGATTGCTCTTATCTGCTGTTGTTGTTAATCATTGGCCTGTTTATCAACTGGATGTCAACAATGCCTTTCTAAATGGAGATCTTTTAGAGACTGTCTATATGAAGCTTCCTCCAGGATATTCTTTCTTGTCATCCAAGTGCCCTGTTAATTTTACTGATTATGTTTGCAAACTTGTTAAGTCCATATATGGGCTTAAACAAGCTCCAAGAAGATGGTTTGTCAAACTTTCCTCTGCTTTAAAGGAATATCAATTTCAGCACTCTCACAGTGATAATAGCCTTTTTACTTTGAAGAGGGGTGATGCTTTTGTTGCTATGCTCATCTATGTAGATGATATTCTCATCACAGGGTCTTCTTCAAATTTAATCACTGAAGTTGAGACTCATTTACACTCTTTATTCAAACTTAAGGATTTGGGACCACTCAAGTACTTTCTAGGTATAGAGGTAGCCAGATCAGCTCAGGGTTTTTACCGCAATCAAAGAAAATATGCCTTAGATCTTTTAAGAGATACTGGTCATACAGGTGCCAAGAGTTCTGTTGTTCCCATGGAGCAAAATGATAAACTTCTGGATAGTAAATCTGATTTGTTATCTGATAGTGATGCTTCTACTTACAGACAACTTGTGGGTCATTTGATCTATCTAACAATCACACGACCTGATCTATCATATTATGTTCATATATTGTCCCAGTTTATGAACTCTCCCAGAGTTGACCATATGCATGCTGTCTTCAAAGTGCTCAGGTTTATTAAACAATCTCCAGGCCAAGGGTTGTTTATTTCTGCTACTGCTCCACTGAATTTAACAGCCTATTGTGACTCAGACTGGGGAGGTGATCCTCAAACAAGGCATTCTTTAACTGGATATTGTATTATGGTGGGTAATTCTTTGGTTTCTTGGAAGTGCAAGAAGCAACATACTGTTTCGAGGTCCTCTGCAGAGGCTGAATATCGTGCCATGGCTGATACTTGCTGTGAGGTGCTGTGGCTTGTTGCTGTGCTAATGGATCTGCTAGTATTTCCTAAACTTCCAGTTCAGTTTTTCTGTGATTCTCAGTCTGCCATTTACATTGCTTCTAATCCTGTATATCATGAGCGTACCAAGCATATCGAGATCGATTGTCACTTAGTTCGAGAAAACATTGAAAGAGGCATTATTGTACCAGCTCATGTTTCTACCTCTATGCAGCCTGCTGACATGTTTACTAAAGCTATTGGTGCTTCTGCTCTTTCATTCTTTAGCTCCAAGTTGAATGTCTGTGATATGTTCCAGACTTCCAACTTGAGGGGGGCTGTTACTCATACTACAAGCTAATTAGATATAATAGCGTTGACTCTGTTGACTTTAGTTTGTTAGAAGTTAGTTAGAAATGCAGCTCTATTCTCTCTGTATATAAACATACAAACTCTGTATTTTCTCAATTAGTGAATTACATTTCTTTTCATCACTACATTCATCTTCTTGCTTAGCTATGTAGATTACATTATTGACAAGAACCGTTGGTTCTAATGCTAAAAAAATATTTCTTTCCTAATATTTAAAATACTTTTATAGTTTCCAAGTTCGAATCCCACCAAATATATATCTCTATTAAACATATATATTATTTTATAAACTACTCTAACGAGTTTAAGAATCAATTTCTGTAAACAACATATTATTAATTAAAACACTATCGTTAAAAATACTATCAAACATGTATTACAATATTTTATTATCTTCTATAATTTATTTTCTTCCTAATTAAAAAATATATCTGAACATGAGATTTAAAAAGTTAAAAATATTTTAATAATAAAAATATATATACAACTTTAAACTTTAAAAATAAAATATAATTTAAAAAATTTAAGCAACCGTGCATTGCACGGGTTATAGGCCCAAAATTCTGAAAAAATTATATAACCTTCCCACTACATGGATATATACGTATATACAAGTAAAACCTTCAAACGATTAAATAAAAACAAATTCCGGTCAAAATCAAGAACTCCGGTGATACCGAAAATTAAATATTACCGAAACTTGATTTTGATGATGGGGTGGATAGAGGGTCGAGAGAGGGTTGTTTTGGATATTCACATGCTCGATTTGGACACCAAAATTACCACGAAAGTCGGTTTGATTTTGCATTTTGTGAAGAACTAAGATTTCATTAAGTAAGATTCTAACGTCCGTTAGAATCTTTTTAACGGATGGACCTAAACCAGAAAAATTCAAAAATTACGTAAAATACGGAATATTTAGTTCAGGTACTAAAACAATAAAATCGGAATAGTTGAGGGATGAAAGAATTTATTTTCCCCAAAAAAAAAATACTCCTTAAGGGTTATAGTAAGTACACTATAGATGAAATTTTCCATTTGATCGTGTTGTTAAACCCAAAAACAGTCTTTGTTACATAAAACAAAAAAAAACAAACCAGGACCAAAGCAATGTATAGAAGCCCAATTATCAAAAAATAATCAGAACAATTGAGAGTAAAGCCCACCACGGAAAACATAAAACTGGATAAATCAAACAGGTTGCAGCCCGCCGCCACTTGTGTCTCCTCTTCCATTGTGTGTGTACAATAACATACAGTATACAACAATAGATGGAAATCGCAAGCTATGTCGATAAACCTGTTGTAAGTAACACAATTAAGAGCTTAATTACTCTAGTTTGTGTTATTTAATGCCTACATTTGTGTTTTTTTTTTTAGTTGTTTTAATAATTGAAATTATGTATAATTAGGGTTTAATTTGTTTGTTGAAATTAGGTACCAGGAGATGTTGTGCTGGATCTCTCCTCCATGTCCAACCAAACTATTAAGCTCGGCGGTGGTCTCCGTCAGGTTACTACTGTATTATTATATGCTCAATTGCGTTATTTCCAAACTTAATTGCGAAAGAAATATCGAAACTTTAGGTTGCTTGTGTTTCGTAGGAGCTTGACTTCATTTATAGTGCCTACTGATGCATAAATTTTAAAATAATGCTGGAGTTATTTGCAAAATTTCGTGGTGTTTGTATTTGATTTTGCGGATGGAAATAATGTTACTGTGTAGCCAAACCTTCTAGTAGTTCTCTTTGGCCGGAAAATGTCTTTAAGTTCGTAATCAAGCAGACATCTTTTCGAATTTATCCTTTTGTAGTTGCCTGTAGTTTATTTTGAGGTTAAACTGTTTGCTTTGATTTCTTTCGTGAATATGAACAATATGTACATTCTAATTTTGTGCCTTGTGTGTTTTAGGACTGTGATTCAATAACTGCTATGAAGGCTGGTATACTGAGGTTCTCAAAGCCAAACAAGTATTGGATTGAGAGCTCCCAGAAACGGGTTAGTACTTTACTAAAACTCTTACTCATTTTATTAGACCATGTAGGATACACGTATATGGATTAACTGTACGAGAAATTAGCAACTTAAAGTAGCATGACCAGAAACTGCTTTTGGCTGATACTCTTTTGGAAATTTACAATCTTTAGTTTAATATGCTAATAATACCTCGGCTATAATGACCAGAACCTGCTTTTGGCTGATACTCTTTTGGAAATTTACAATCTTTAGTTTAATATGATAATAATACCTCGGCTATAACATTGCTTCCTGTTTTTCTCATATAATTATATTCAATAAACACTTGTGCTGGATTGATACTAGACAAGGATGTGTATTGTGTCTATCATATGTAAGGTTATCATTTGCATGTTAGCTAGTAAAGGCTTCTGAGTTTCTAAGAAATATGATTGCTAAATTATTCAAATAGGATATAAATCTGTATTCTTATATGCCCACTCTTAATCTAAGTAACAATCAAGACTTAGCTGTATAGATTATGATTTACTACTAATAATGTTATCCTCACATGGAATACTTAGCAGTATAGCCCAATTATGATATTGAATAAAATTTTAATCTTTTGATGGGAAGATAGGTGCTTTGTCCTGATTCTTGGCAGTGCTCTTGAACTATGTGTGTACTTGCTGTAAATATGAGCTAACAGTGATATGCGGGCTTTAGGTGGGCATTTAATAAGCAAAAAATGCATATAAAGGACCTGCATTCATTTTGATATTCACTTCTTAAAAAAAAATGTCTTCACGTCCTAATGTACAACAGAATATTCTATTATCTTATTTACTTGTCACTTGCACCTTTGCTTCCCTATAATTTCATATTTATGCTGAATTGTTGATCTTAGACTAGGAGCGTATTGTGTACATTGGCATTCCTTTATATTTAACATTTTCATGTGCACGTTAGCCAGTAAAGCCTTCTAGTTTGTGAGTGTAATTCTCAAAATTATGCAGTAAAATAAAAACCTAAATTATTATATATTTTATATCTTCTTCCAATATAGTTGACTAGCAACACTTCGCTTTACAGATTATTAGAAACCAAGTGAAAGTGTAATTTTGAAATATTATAACATGATTATGTTATTAAAATGAAATTTCATTCTTTTGATAGGAGTTAGATGCTTTGTCCTAATTCTTGGCAGTGCTCTTGAACTATGTGTACTTGCTGTAAATATGGACAAACATTGATACGTGGGCTTTAGGTGGGTATTTAATAAGCAAAGAGTGCCCACAAAGGACCTACATACATTTTGATATATCTCTCTTTTGATGTACTTGGTATTCTAAAAAATTAATTGATATCAAAACTGGGACCTTGTCTCCCTAGCGACATATAATGATCTTTACTTTGTTGAACAATCATGGTCGTATAAACTGTTATCCGACTATTCATCATGTTGTCCTATGCATGTTAATATGTTGTGGGATATGATTTATCTCTCTTACCTTACCGAGTATGATTACTTATATAGCCTTTGGCATATGAACTTTTCTTCATATCTAAAATTCAGGGTTAATGTTCTATGATCAAGTTGTTTCCTGGTTAAGATGTATACTCTTCTCTGTATTAGTCTTCTAGTCTTCTCCATATTTGTTGATTATTTATGGTTCTATTTGCTAGTATATATTTGGAAGTTTTGTAGTTCTTCCAGTTTCGTCTAGTACTAGTTTCTTCTAGTATATATCTGTTGAAATTTACAGTCTTTAGTCTAATATCATAATAATTCCTCACCTGTAACATTGCCTTTTCATCTTTCTCATATTCAATAAATACTTTCGCTGAAGTTGATACTAGACAAGGATGCGTCGTGTTGTGTACATTGGCATTCTATCATATGTAAGGTTATGATTTGCATGTTAGCTAGTGAAGGCTTTTGAGTTCCTGAGAAATATAATTGCCAAATTATTCAGATAGAATATGAACCTATATTCTTACGTTCCCACTGTTAATCTGAGTAACTATCAAGACTTAGCTGTATAAGTTATGATTTACTACTAGTAATGTTATCCTCACATGGAATACAGTAGAATAGCTCAATTGCGATATTGAAGATTTTTTTTTTTTTTTTTATGGGAAGCTAGTTGCTTTGTCCTGATTCCTGGCAGTGCTCTTGAACTGTGTACTTGCTGTAAATACGGGAAAACAGTGATAAGCAAGATTTAGGTGGGCATTTAATTAACAAAAAATGCCTATAAAGGACCTGCATACATTTTAATATTCACTTTTTATAAGATTGTCTTCACGTAATTATGTACTACAGAATTTTCAGTTATCTTATTTACTTATTACTTGCACCTCCCTATAATCTCGTATTCAATAACCACTTCTGCTGAATTGTTGTTCTTAGACAAGGAGCATATTGTGTACATTGGCATTCTGTTATATGTACATTTTCATGTGGACGTTAACTAGTAAAGGCTTCTAGTTTGGGAGGAGTGCAATTCTCAAAATTATGCAGTAATATACAAACCTGTATTATGATTTATTATATGTCTACTTCTTAGATAGATGACTATCAGGACTTCGCTTCATAGATCATGAGCCACCAGTAAAAGTGTAATGTCAAAATATAAAAATTAATATAGTTACATGTTTATGTTATGAAAGAGAATTTTCATTCTTTTGATGGGAGTTAGATTCTTTGTCCTAATTCTTGGCAGTGCTCTTGAACTATGTGTATTTGCTGTAAATATGGACAAACATTGATACGTGGGCTTTAGGTGGGTATTTAATAAGTGAAGAGTGCCCACAAAGGACCTACATACATTTTGATATATCACTATACATATGTACAAACAAAATAATTTTCCTTAATCAGGACTTGTATATTTGATCTACTTGGTGGTTCTAAATAATTAATTGATGTCGAATGGGACCTTGTCCCCCTAGCAACGTAAACTTACTTTGTTGAGCATTCATGGTCGTATAAACTGTTATCAGAATATTCATCATATTGTCCTAAGCATGTGAATATGTTGCGGGATATGATTTTTCGTACCTTGTGGAGTATGATTACTTGTATGGCCCTCGGCATATGAACTTGTCTTCATATCCAAAATGGGCCATATGAACTTGTCTTCAAATCCAAAATTTAGTCTTACTTTTTTGGATCAAATTGTTTCCTGGTTAAGATGTAAACTCTTCTGTATTAGTCTTCCAGTCTTCTCCATATTTGTTGTTTTTATTTATGGTTCTATTTACTAGTATATGTTTGGAAGTTTTATAGTTATTCCAGTTTCATGTAATACTTAGCTAATAAATATGATTATGACTTCGCTATAAGTACTGGGCAAAATTTTTGAACTTCCTAATGTGTGAAATTTGTTTCTGTTTCTCAATAATATGGTAAATATATTAGATAGTTTTATCCTGTATATCGTTATTTTGATATATTCTTTTTACAGTATGTACCTTCTGCAGGAGATACTGTTCTTGGAATAGTGGTGGATTCTAAAGCTGATGTAAGCCATTCTAACTATCTGCTTATACCATCTGTTATAAAAACTAATACTAGTGCTAAATGTCCATTAATATACATTAGAAAGTCTATCTCTTGTAAATATATATTAGAAAGTCTAGCTCTTGTTATTTATGCTGGCTAATTTCATCTTGGTCATCACAATTGTCAACACCTAAATAAGAATTTATATTGGGTTTTTCATTTTTCATATTAAAAGATGTATCATGTTTTATGCTCTCTCATGATTGTTTGCTAGTGGCAGTTATCTCCTAGTACTTGCAGTTTTCTAATATTGGAAGTTCCTTTATTTGATTATTATGTTTATGCTTCATATATTCTTAGGAGCAGGTGTTTAGCTATAGATTTCTATTTTGGCTAATAGTAAAAATTTTAATATTTCAAAAATTAAAAATCTTACTTTAAAGTTGATCTAGAGCTTAGAATTACTTGAATTGTTTTGGAATTAATTAAGTAGACTTGAACTTTCATATTCTATATATTAAGTTGGGTCAATTTATTTATTTCATTTTCAGATATATATTTTAATGACATATTTAAAGTAATGATGTAAGTTAGTTTGGCTTAAAGACAAAGTTTCATTTTCCTGGAATCATATTTTGAAAAAGTAGGTGCTAGTATTACTAAATGAATTTAACATCCCTCTCCTGTCTATTTTTTGACATGCAGAACTTTCTTGTAGACATAAAAGGACCTGCATTGGCATTTCTACCTGTTCTTGCATTTGAGGGAGGAACTAGAAGAAATATTCCCAAGTTTGAGGTGCAATCCCTGCACGTGATTTGATTTTTATGCAATATATTTCCTAGATGATTACATCTAATGTTGCTGTTTATCTTCAAAGTCTAGTAATGTGAGATAAATCTCAATAATGACTTCGGTGGCAATGCTTCAGCAATAATTTTGCATTTAATTCTTTATTTGTAAATAACTTCTTAAGAAACAACCGAACTTGTACTTTGCCATCAAGAAAATAAACTTGCACTTTGAGCATGTTGCTCTGTACTGATGTTGTTAAGAAAAGAGAATTGAGTGGAGGCTTGGGTTTAGTCGTATAGCCTTACATTGTGAGGATTTTTTACATTGCTGAAGATGCCTTATCTGATTTGGCATAGGATTTGTGTTGCAGGTAGGTACGCTGATATATGTTCGTGTTGTCAAGGCCAATGTTGGCATGAACCCGGAACTCGTATGCATGGATGGTTAGTTTTAATTTATACTATCTGCTTTCAGCAACTTTTGTCACCTCGCTTATATTATGTAACTTGGTATTTTATTGTTCCTAAACTCTAGGGCCCTTTTAGCTCGCATATAATTTCTCGTAACCACTTCTTATTTTTTAGCCAGTGGGAAGGCAGCAGAATTTGGGCCACTTAAAGATGGCTACATGTTTGAATCATCAACAGGCCTTTCACGAATGTGAGATATTTGATTCCATATCTTTATTATTGTGCAGCATCCTAATTATGTACTTTTTCTGTTTGTTTGTTCCAAACAGATTATCACTCTAATATTTATTAAAGTTTACTATGTTAATAGTTTGATAAAGCATGAGGTTCATTGTGTAGGTTGCTGAGTTCTCCAGCTTGTCCAGTTCTTGAAGCACTTGGCAAGAAGCTCTCATTTGAGATTGCAGTTGGCTTAAATGGCCGTGTTTGGGTATATTACTCTCATGATACTTAGTTTTTAGATTTCAGTAAAGTTTTGTTCAACAGCTGTCTTGAGCATAATTTTACTCCTTAAATAATGGCCATCAATTCTTTCCTGTTTCAGGTGAATGCTGCATCTCCATCAACTGTTATCCTCGTCTCTAATGCTATCATGAATTCTGAGACTTTGACAGGTGTACAGCAAAAACTTATGGTAGAGAAACTGCTCCAGAGAACACAGTAGGAACTAACTATATTCATGTAATAGCTTTAGTTTCAGTTTACAATATGTAAAGTATGTGCAAAGACGGGTTATGTTTGGAAACAATAAAAGACAGCTCTTTAACTTATTTGTTATGAACTATAAGATTTTACTCGCATTGGTCATTGTGAAAATTATATGGAGAGGAAAAGTTGAAGTTTAAAATTCAAGTTTTAGAGCTGTGGTGTGTCCACTTCACTGGATGTGTTTACTTGTAAATTTTGTAGTGTTGCATGATAAGGAAGATTTAGGTATCAGTTGGTTAATTAAGTTCAATTCCGAGTTACCAGTTGAAGTCGGTGTTATCACCAGTATGAAAGAAATAGAATCCTACATGTGGGCTGAAAAATACAATCCCCTGGCATTATTGTGTTCATATGCTGTTGTGTGTGTTTGCCTGTTGCCTGGTAAAGATGTTCTTGTAACACTTGACATTGTACCCCACTGGCATGTGAAGAAGATGCTCTTTCTTTTAAGTTGATACCGTAAACTTGGATGGGGATTCTTCCCCAGGGTGCCCATATTCTTAAGAAAAGCACGAGTGTGTGTGTTGAACAACATATTTGACAAGTAATAAGAGGAAAGAAAAGTAGTTTCTATATCATTTTCTCCAGTCTTCGTTTTTGATTTGGAAGGAAGAAAGGTCTTATCTGCTTTATTTTGCATTTGGTGTTTCCTCTTGTTTCCGTTGACTGAAGATAAAACATTTTGGTTTCTCACAATATTGTGATGATACGTCTTAAGTATTTCAATATTCTTGTGAAAATTGACAAGTTTGGTTTGCCTACACGGTGCTTCTCAAGTTGTGATTGCGATAGTCGTCTAGAATCTAGATGGTGTTGTATAAAGTTAGAACATGGGGCATGACACATTGACTACATATAACGGTCGTCCAGTTCGATTCCTGATTGGTGGGATTCTTGTGAAACTTCCAGTAAATTCCAGTTAAAAATGAACTGAAATTGTCGTTTTAAAACACCGTTATTGCTAGAACGGACACGGTGTTCTAACAGTGTAGAATTACGAACATCCCCCGAGAAATTAAGCGATGACATGAGCAGTGACAGAGGTCACAGTAGAAATTCGATAAACGAGTAACCCTTGAATAAACAACTTTAGTAAATTAGAATCTTTTCTCGATTTCAAATTTTGCAATAAATCAAATCTTCAAATTTGTTCAACAAATTTTAAAAATAATTTTATGGTCTGAAATGATTTAGAGTAGAAGTAATCATAATCGTATAACTTGGCCAAACAAATGATGTTAGATGATGTGAAAATAACTTCGGAAACACCATTCGCTGCCTTTTTAGTTCATATAGGTACAACAAAATGACGGTGTAAGCAAGAAGAAAAAGAACAAAAACGCATCGTAAATAAATTTATTTTATATTCCAAAAAAAGAAAAAACACACACCCATGTACCGGTTCAAACATCTAATACAAAAAATTATATCCTTTACAAAAAAAAGGTAAAACTATATTAACACATAGTGTACAATTTATAATTACATCTTATGTAATCGCAAAATAAAAATAGTAGTGCAACAAAATAAAATAATTAACATGATTTAGACTTTGAAATAAAGCCTGATTAGTAAGGGTTAACGTGCCGGCTAACTCCATTGACGCTAAAAAAAAGTTCAACCAAATCTTTCTTGTAAGGCAAGTAAGATCGCCGTGCATGATCATTCTCCTTCACCGGACCTTTCTTCGTAAAATGCTGCTGCGGTGCAGTTGTTTCTGTTCGGGCAGCTTCGAGTTCCTTCTTCGTATTTAGAAAGTCGAACGTGTCATTTCCATCACTATTACTCTTACGTAAAAGACCTCGAAGCTTCCATCTCTTTGAAGTACCTGTGGAGCTGCTCTTTTTACGAAGCTCTCGAGGATTATCACCTGTATTTGGCTTCCATACGCAGTATGTCTCGGATGGAACTCCTTCGAGCTCATCCGATTCAGAAGAGGAGCATGATGATGATGATGTGCAATTCTCGCGCTCTTCCATGAATAATTTTCCTAGAGGTAACCTAGCTGAAGCCTTGGGAGTGGTGGTAGATGTCACCGAATTAGTATTCGGAATGTTTTTTCCGAATACTAATTCGGTGTTGAAGAGTGGATAAACAGGACGGATTTGGCCGTTGGAGAAGATTTCATCAGCTGGAATTGGCGATAGAGGTGCCTGAGGGAACTCAAATTCGCCTTCATCTTCTTCGTCTTTTTGCTGTTGCTGATTATTATTATTTGCGGCAAATTTGTTGTCATCGTCGTAGTCTGTGTATTCGAGCATGAAATCATCGTTGGATTGGAATTCATTAACGACTCTGTCAGCAATTTCTGACAGTTTATTGGACGGAGAGTAGCTGTTGAAGCTAGCCGAGCTTAAAGACTGCATTTTCATTAAGGTTTGTGCGAATAAAATTGAAGACTTGCAAGATTTTTGGTATATAAAGATGAAGAGAAATGTAGAGGAAGGTTTGTAGAAGTTGTTTAGAAATTGTAAGGACCGAAAGTAGCACTTGTTTTTTTCCTAGTGAAGGACAAGATGAGAGGTGGATATTTATACCCACACATTCACTACCCAAGTATTCCCACTATTTCAATATATCGTTTCTTGATTTTTTGGCAGAAAATTTAAGGTGTTTTAATTGTATAGTTAAAAATGTTATCTTTAATTTTTTTTGAATAGTTCAAAATTTTTATTCAAAAAAATAAAGTTTTAAAATAACATTTTTAACTATCTGATTAAAGCACTTTAAAATATGTGCCAAATAGTAAAGAAGCAAATATTCAAAAATAGAGGAAGTAATAAATAATATTCAAAAGAGCGTAAAATACTCTCATACAATATTTACTTTTTTTTTATAGCGCATTTAAATTTTTATATAATAGAATAAACGAGAATCCATGATAAAAATCCGGTTTCATGAGGGTGAAAGTTCATGCTTAAAAATCATAGGAGTACCTCCAATGGAGAAAACCCCTTAGCTAAAATTAAATAAATAATATCATAAATAAAATTTATAGAGATTATGTAAAAAAAAACTTCACTCCAATGAGATATTACCCTTAGCAAAAAATTTAGATAATCTGTTTTCGTTGGCTATATTTGGCCAATCTCTAGAGGTCTGTAAGAAAGATTTTTTATGATCTATTACCATAGAAAAATATATTCTATTTATAACAAACTGAAATAATAATAACATGCTATATTTACAATATAATTAATCATTATAGCAAATATACTATTGGAGCACAACATCTTACATGTTCAACAAATTTTACATAATCAATATTTTATCTAATTTAGCCAACCATTTTTAGTCAATCCAATGGGATTTGTTAAAAATGTTACTTAAAATAATACAAAATAATTATTGGCTAAATTTTACCGAATCTGTAAGATGATGTGTTCCAACGGAATTGACTATATTAATAAAATTTATATATACAACTTTGTTACAGTTCTTGATAGGTTCGATAAATTTGGCCAGCGTGGAAAGGTTGGCTATAATTATAGCAAAAAATTTTGCATGATCGGAGATTAAAATTTTGTACAAATTATTTATGATATTTGTCACGTAGGACTTTTTTGTTAAGGGGCTCTCGTTGAAGATGTTCTAAGCAAGATTAACAGTTATAAATTAACAATTGAAGACAAAAGATTAATAGATAAATAAAAGCAGGGACTAACTGGAGTAATATATACTTTTAGTGGTAGTTATATATTTTGTTAAACTAACTCATTTTCTAGAAGTTGAAATTGGTGCTATGTATTTCATTTATAATGTTTGTTTTAATTTATTTAAATAAGAAAGAATTAGAAATGAAATAGGTAAGAAATTAATATTGTTAAAAATGGAAAATAAATTTAGTTGAGGGCTTGAGGGGGAGGCGCACGGATTTCACATGATTACGATGGATTCATGGTTGCGTGGATACAAAGTTTTACACACAAAAAGAAAAAAAACGAAAGATTACACTTATTCATTTATCCTGTTCATACTCGTCATTTACACGTGTTAGATAATGTAAATTTACAGGTAATTACAGGTTCTAGAATTTAGATTTCCAAAAAAGTAGTTTTATTTATTTAGATATATAAATTGTAATTTTAAATGGCTGAGGTTGTCCCAAGCTTATCATCCTCTTTACCCCACGACAGCCAACCAATGGCTTCTAAATCCTTCTTCTAGATTAATACATGTACAAATATTGTCATTCATATTGTCATACTATTAGTTAATTAGTTTGATTTTATTTTTATTTACGTCGCTCTCTAATCATTTTAAAGCCAATTGCATGACATATCATTTTAAAGCCAATTGCATGACATCGTACCGGATATCTTTGATTTTTCTGCAGAAAACGTGTGTCGATAGGATATAGACAATTAGACATAGATAGATGAGGCTCAAGTTTGAGAACAAAAAGTCTCTCAAAATTATAGTACTCCAGTGTTTATCTGAAAATATTAAACAAATTTTGAAAAATGTCAAAGCTAAAACAAACTGTTAAGGAAAAAAATAATTGCTACTTGTGTTGTATAAAATTGAGGAAAACATTTGTTATCCAAATTCAGTTTCTTGCCAAAAGACCTTACTATGGATCCGTTTGGGATAACTTAAAAAAAGTAACTTATTACTTTAAGTTAATAAGTTGATTATAAGTGATAAGTAAATCAGAAATTATAAGTTAGGAAAGTGTTTGGTAAATCGGAAATTATAAGTTTACTGTAGAACACGTATTTTTAATATAATTTTTCTAAATCGTATCGAAATATAGTACATATAGTATGCAAAATGATCGTTGAGAGATGGAGAAAAATATGGTGAAATTAGATTTGAAAAAAATATCGTCGATTGACGGGAAAAAACAAATTAAAAACGAAGGGATTTAGGAATAGTACAAATAAGTTAATAAGCTGGATAAAAGTTGGGACTTTCTAGCTTTCAACTTATGAACTTATAAGATCATAAGTCTTTAAAATAAGTTAGTAGGCAAACACTTGTAAATAAGCTGGACCGGACTTAAAGTCCAATAAACTGGCTTATAAAGCCAGCCAAACACCCACTATATAGTGTTATTCATACACGTTTTCATAACCTTTATTAATAAACAAAATTTTTGTTTAAAGATATTAGGTGATAACCCGTGAAAAACACGGGCACATAAATTGAACACCAATCGAAATTAAATATTAATATTAATATATTATTTAATAATGTATTGTAAAAAATCAAACCCAAGATAAAACTTAAAAAATAAAAGTAAATAAATCTTTATAATTGTTTAGTTGTAAAGAATCAAATCTGAGTTGAAGTTAAAAAAAAAAATTAAAGTAAATAAATCTTGTATAAGTATGTAGTTGTAAGGAATCGAACCCGAATTTAGTGAAAACCAAATTTGGTATTTTGGTACTTTTTTTTTTGAAAGGAAAGCTAGTTCATTGATTAAAAGTCATACGACATCTACAGAGATAATTGAAATTTAACAAGTACATAACAAAGATTAAATATAAGTTTTCTTCATCGAAGCTACAACCGTTGATCAGATCTTCAATTCTGTGCGGCCCCTTGCTAACATCGCTGGAAAATACAGCCTTACTGAAGGGGCTATCTAACGATTTGACGTAGTGATGAACATGATGTGCTCGATAAACCAACCATAATTGCAAGCCCATATAACTCTTTTTCAACGAACCATCACACCAAACATCCCACAAACCACAAAAATATGAACAAAAACCTCCGGTCGGTGGAGGAGCCACCGTCGGAGGAGGAACAGCTGGTGGTGGTCTTAGAGAAGAAGAGGAAAGTAGGGAGAGTAAAAGTGGGGAGAGGGTTTTTTGGTATTTTGGTACTTTGATACTATTGTGTACCATTAAAAATGGTTTCACACATTAATTAATAAAGAGTATAGATTACTTTATATCAAATTTATTTTGTACTATATTTTGGTTTCTCCTAGTTTCTTTCCTAAAATCCTATTTTCCCAAAATTATATGTCAATTTATAAAATAAAAAAAAAAATCGTTTTACAGTTTTAATTCTTTCATTACAATGTAATTAATCAAAAAATATTACAAATACATATGCTAATATACGATAACTTGCCTATCTATAAGAAGCAAAATTCATTTTTACTCATACCCATATTTTGAGTTCACCCCTAAAATTTTATTTTATATCTTTAAAAAAAATCATGTTATAATTATAAATGTATATTACAATTTAATCAAAAAAACCACTAGGATAACATATTTATCACAAGCGAATTGTATTTTTTAATTATAATTCTATTGAGTTTACAAATTATATATATATATTTTACGTACATATCATAATTATGTATTTTTTTTCTCGATTTTCTTAAAAAAGCTTAAATAAACGAAAAAATAAGATGACCGTAATTAATAAATATTTTTTATAAATAACATAATTTTTATAATAAATAAGTAATTAATTTAAATAAAATGTTTTTAAATCCATATTTTACACAGATTAGCATTTAGTATATCAAATTTATTTGAATATAAGAGACAAAAAGATGGTACGGACCTTTTTGTGCATTGTTTTTCACAAATAGATCGGTTGGAGTTAATCATTTGAGGAAGTGGATATTGATTTCTAGAAGCATGTTGTTTAAAGCCAAATTGGTTGCGACTTGCCAGAGTATTTACAGTATTTTGTTAAGATTAGTCCTTTCTACAGTATTCTATAGTCAGCTAGCTGTAAACTTTTGTCTTAAATTGAATTTGCGGTTTGTCACATTTAAAATTCGTGATTGCCTATTTGTCTCTATTCTCTACCCAAAAAAAAAAAAAAAGAAAAAAAAGTGAATAGTAAAAAGTAGTACTATATGTTAATTTCAGACAAACACAGCTAACATGTACTAATACAACAACAGTAAACCAACAATCAAAGAAAAGCAAAAGCTCTTCCCATCCTTGATTTTGAAGACAGATTTGCTTTACAGTTAAGGGGAGCACTTTTGCAAGTACAAAAATTAGTAATAACAAACTACACCGATAATCTTAGTATGAGGCAAGCTGCTCTGTTTTTATTTAAAAAAAATAAAAAAATCTGGACTATAATCGCGAAATATTGATAATTTTTCTTACCCCGAACCTTCTGGATGTTTCGGAATTCCTGTTCCGCCATTGTTGATGATTTTGCATGAATGATTAATAACTGAATAATAATTTATCTATCATCTATTAATTAATGTTTGATTAGTAAAAATAAATAATTGCAGGTTTAGAGAAGGATGATGTAAATGTTAATCATCTAGAAATTAGGAGTAATAATCTACACGACTACACTACACCTACCATTTTGGAAAAGAATATTAATGCTGTTAGATACCAAATACAATAACTGAAATCATCATTGGTATATATATAGACTTCTTTCTCGAGTGTGAATTGAGTTTTCGGGCGTCTGCTCTAGTTCAGCTAACTTGTAAGTTTGGTTTGGCTCGTACTCAACTTCAGTTTAAACTTTGATTAAATTTTTGTTCATCTCCGCTTGCACCTAAAGTAGTTCCCTTAACAGTCTTTTTCAATCGTTTGAACAATTTTTTTTTATTTTTTTAATCTAGAGACGTTTTAGTGTATGATGGAAATGAGAATCGAGAATAAAAATTCAAGTACGGAAATGGGAATTAATATGAATGAAAAAAAAAATGAAATTCCAAACACTATCACATAAGTTTAAGATTTTTTTTTTTAATCCAAATATCTCTTACTAATTATCTTTAGGTGATGAGAAGTCAAATAAAAAACTAAGTATTTACCGAGTCACTAAGACATTCTTGTAACAATAATATATACTAGTTCATTTTTAACTCAAATTCCAATTCGAGTACTGGCTAGGCTTACAAGTTCAATATTGATAAGTCACTTAAAAAAATCTAAGAATGTGAAACTCATGACGTGTTTAAATTGACGTAAGACTTTTAAGAGGCACATATGGTCATAGACTTAAAGATAACTAGCACTATAGCCCGTGCAAGGCACGGGCCCCATTTTAATTCATATAATATTTTTCAAATTTGCGATGGAGTTAATTATATCCTCTTGTCAGTGTGTTTTACCTTTCACGTACAACGGTTTACTAAGATTCAATTGTTAATAATCATTCTAAATTCAAATTATTAGCACACTCTAAATTTTGAGGTAAGAAGGATAACCGACAAAATTGGTATACAAGAAGAGTTAATCGTTAGCTATCAAGTATTACCACAATAATAGTGTCCTTTAGTTTGTTTTTCAGTAAAATCATAAAAGAATTACCACGATGGTAGTTCTTTTAACTACTTTCAATCTTAGCCCCAACATTTTTGAATATCTATTTTCTCTTCTACTCATATGTTTACCTCATATTTACTCCAATTTATTACTGATCATGTGCACTCTCACTTCGGCCTTTTTTCGATCACTATCCAGCCACCTCATTATACCTCTAAGATCCGTTCTTTCCTCTAACGACATCATATATGCACATTTATCTTGCCCCACCACCTCTCTTTCGTCTTTAACAACCTTAAGTTTGTTCGTCTTTTCTCTCTTCAATCATCTCCAATTCATCTTTGACAACGTCTCATCGACCTGCGTATCCATGTTTATATAAAATTACTATTGTTGTCTTTACGAGCTGAATAGGTGTTATTATAATAAAATAGTTAATTGTCATATCTCACACATATTAAACATGTATACGTTTTTTGAATATTATTTTGTTAACATTATTTTTTTTGAATCAATTAAACTCTTTTAATATTTGTCAATAAATTGGATTAACATTTTAATGTACCCAATTTAGTTATATTATCATTTTTTTAAGTTGATAAAAAATTGATGTGCCTATTCTTTTGCTGGTATTTAGTTGAGTGTATTTCGTATCTAGATGTCCAAATTTAACAATAAACGAATTCATGTTGTATGTATACTTGGGGATGTGCATCAGGCCGGTCAATTCGGGGCCGGGTAGTGTTATACTCGTCACACTCCCCGAATTCGAACATAATCATTGAACCCGTTCCGGTTTCCGAACGAGGATCATTATGTTCCTAGATTTCTGCCCCGAAACGGAAATAGGGATTCCCATGAAAAATCGTGGATTTCAATTTTTTTAATTAAAATTTTGAATATAATCGTTGAACCCGTATCGATCCCCGAATGAGGATTAATTTGATTCATGATTCTTACCACGAACGGGGAACGAGGATCCCCGCAAAAAATGGGAGATACGTAATTTTTTTTAGTTAAAATGTATATATTCTCGAATATATCGGATAATAAAATTAATTTGATAAATCATGATAAAATTATTATTACATTATAAATAGCGATTTGAATTAATTTTTTTTAATAAAAAAAGATGAAATATAGTATTAAAAAAGATGATAATCATTTAGGGACCAAAAACAGGGATCAGACTGGGATACCTTAATCCCTGAGATCATTCCCTTCCTTTGATTTTTTTTATATAATATTTCATGGTGTCCCGAAAAATTTATCGAATACCTGAGAAAAACGGGAAAGGGATCAGATCGAGATGACAGGATGAAATGCCTATCCATACGTGTCTCACGTGAATTAGTTTCATTTGTTATGAGAATAACAAACATAGACAACTAATATAATTTTACAAAATAAAACTAATATACACGTACCATAAATCAAAATTTGAATTTATGTTATTTCGTGTATCATGTGAATTCGAGGCCTATATATTTAAAATTTTATAATAAATACACATACTTTCAGTCGCTTTAATAATCTGGTAAATATATGTTTTAAAAAATATTTTTTTTTCTAAATATGATAATCAGTCGGGGAACGGAAACGGGGATCGTGCTGGGATACCTTAATCTCCGAGCCCATTCCCTTCGCACGAATTTTTATTCTATAATATTTCATGTTGACCCGAAAAATTTCCCGAATCCACAATCCAAACGGGAAGGGAACCAGTTCAGGTAGATATGGTGAAATGCTCATTCATACGTGTACCACGTAACAAACATAAATAAATATTATAATTGGTGTTTTCATAAAAATATTCATATACATGTATCAGAAATTAAAATTAAAATTTATGTTATTTCGTGTACCATGTGAATTATATATTTAAAATTTTATACTAAATACACATACATTCAATCAGTTATTCATTCAATTAAAAATAGTTTATATGTTCTTATCATTTTAATTAATTTTATTATGAATAAATTTGAAAATAAACATTAAAAAAAATTTAGCAAGTGAATTGTCTATGTATACAATTATATTGATTATAAGAAATGTATCATTAAATGTTCTAGTGAAGTACTAATACATGTGAACATAAAAATTTTGGTACATGGAGGTCATATTAAAAAAAAAAATTAGCAAATGGATTGTTTATGTATGCAATCATTGATTTGAAAAGATATATCATCAAATGTTCTAGTGTAGTGGTAATACATGCAAACATAAAACTTTAGTACATGAAGGTCATGGGTTCGAATCATTGGAAGTCATTATTTTTTAACATAATAAGTATTTTAGGGGTATTTTAGTAAATTACTAAATAGGTGGAAAAGCCTTGTTAACATATTATAGATATAATGGATATACCACACATATATCTGGACTGTTTTCTTTTGTTAACTGTATAAGTATTTTAGGTTTTGAGTTGGTTCCTTCAAAATGGTTTTCAAGTTGGTTGATTAGAATTAATTAATATGATTTTAAATGATCAATAATTTTTAATTACTTCATTCAGAAAAAAAAAGATTTTTATTTTTTGTTTAATTTAAAAAACAAGATTAATTATTGTTCGAAAATGAAATTTGGGACAAAGGAGAGTCTCGTATGATCAAAAATAAAACCTTATTCCTAGCCATTACTGCCACAAAGCTGAAATACTAGCAACTATTTTAAGGTCCAGAGCAACTTTCATTTCTTGGACCTAGTTGTCTTTAACATTAAAACTTTTTTTCCAAACAAAAACATTATCCATAAATTAATGTTACAGTTTTAATATTAAAAGCATAAATACAGATCAATAATTTATAAAAACCAATTTGAAAAATAAAGTAAATCACGGGAGCCATTTTATACCTGATCACTACAAATTTAATAAACCAACACTTCTTTGCCCAAATACAATAATAAAAATTTTAACAAATATTCCCTCCATCCCATTTTAAATGTCACTTTTCTAAAAAATATATATTAAGATAAAGGTTAGTTGGATAATATTTTCCAACTAATACCCTTAATTAATACATTGAAAAATGAGAATAGCGTTAATTTGGAAAAAGTCAAATTTTAAATATAATAAATATAAGAATAATTCTGGAAAATTAATTTAAATTTGTATTGAAAAAGAAAGGACATTTTTCGAAACGGACATGTATTTTAGAAAGGATGGAGTATTTACTTGCATACATTAAGTACACATTTATTATAGTAACAAGGATAAGTAGATCATTGTTTTAAAACTCTAGAACTAAAATTTATGCTCTGGATTTAACAATTTTGGAGAATTTTTTCAAGCAAAGGCAAATCTTAAAATAATGTATAATCAGGATAAAATTTTCTCCTAAAGCTTTGAAATTTTACGATTGACCATAAATTTGTAGCTCTTTCCCTATTTTTTTTTCTTTCTGCTAAATTTTTTTACTGATTTGCTTATAGGCTCTAGCTGTTGTAGAGTGTAGAGTGCTAAGAGTGGAGACCCTGATAGTGCGATCCTGTAAAATGATTGTTCTTATTTCAATGAAGTGTTCATGATATAGCCAGCTAAATAAGCAAACATGATTTAATTGCTGCATAAATTGTGTTCGCACATTTTTCCCACTACATCGATGACTCTTAGCGTGCTAGATAAATTTATGTACTGGCACTTGTTATTGTGTCGCTTACTTTTGTTTTTCTTAACCAATCCATGCTAGGCTTCATCATTTACAGACATTCTTCACCATGATACTCATTTTGATTCATACCCACTATAATTATCTTTTATTTGTCGTATACATACATCACTTTCTGCGAAATATTTATTAATTATTTGTTTATGACACTGTTTCTTCATGGCTAGGCCCTGTTTCAGAATCTAAAGTTTCTCTGGAGTACAGGTGGATTAACAATGTGTATTCGTTTTTCGGCTTGTAGTTCACTAGATGTGTTATAGGCATTTTTTCTTTAATATGGTTCAAACTCTTGACATCCCGTAAAAGGAACGAGTAACATACCTCAAATCCTCAACGGGTGTGGGGAACGTATTTTGATCGATGAATTAGGAGGTGTGTGAGGCCATGACTTCTCTGAAGTCTTTTCGATGTTAATGAATCATGAGAGTGATACAACATAAAAATGAAGGGTGAAAACTATATATTCAGACCTACTATTCGTCTCAATCTATTACCAATATATAAACGCATAATTTTACAAATTATTTGTTGCCAATTAAGTATTTCGTACATTTGTATATATTGTTCATATACAAACACGAAATGATGTATATGGAAGAAAAATATGAAACATTGTTGCTACTTCGTAGATCATAACCAGAGGCGTGGTAGTAGCTGAACAATTTCAACTACGATCTGACGAGCGGCAATGCATACTAAAATGTGAATGACAAATATAGTACTGCAAACTATAATCAACAGTCAAGCTAGTCGCAACTCGCATCAATTTCAACAAGCATGTCCAACAAGTAAGAAATAGAGTAACCATCCACAATCACATTCAATAGTACCGCACAAAAAAACAATAGCAGGATAGTTGCAGAAGGTTTACTTTCCAGAGAAAAAAGGAAAACATAGCAAATATCAGCCTCAAAAATCTGATTACGAGAGGGAAGAACATCACCAAAAAAGAAGCCAAAGTGCTAAACAAGTAACATATTTACTAGTCGGTTCAAATATAGAAAAGATACCCACATACTTCTACTGCGAGAAAGGGAATAGTACTCCCTATTTAGTCTAACCTTCATTCAAAATTACCACTGCACCTGACAAAATATATTCTAATAGTTACGTGGCCTCAGGTTATATCGGGTCTGTGGCCTTCCCTTCCCCCAAACTTGCTGGGATTCAGAGTCAACACCTTGTTTCCGGCTTTTACGCCTCTGTGTATTTTCTTGATATTCTTCTCTTTTGCGACAAGCACGGGAATGCATTCTGGAGTCGATTTTTTCACTGTCCTTGTTTTGATTGGTTGGCCAGTTCAAGTTCTGGGAATTGTTTCCACAATTTGTCAATTGCCTGCAATTTGGAGCATCACCAGGGCGCAGCTTCCCGGAATCTACATCAACCACATTGCTCGACTGGTTAGGTTTCTTTTCCCTTGAAGCCTCATCACCGATAAGACCGCGCTGCTCCAACGAATTCACATCATTCTTCAACTCCAGAGAATTGCCACATTTCTTCCAACTCTCTGCTAAATCCTCTACATCCACATTCTCTTCCAAGCGAGGAAATTCCAAAGGGTTACCAACACTTTTCTTCTTATCATTACAACCTGAAATCTCATCATTGGTTGAGTTTTCAGCTTTATCTGGATTGGAGTTTTCCTTCTCCGTGTCTGATATCAGGCCAGTATCAATCTCCGGGTCCCAAGCAATGTTATCGATATACATATCCGGATCAGGCAAGGGATGCTCACAAGGCAGGCTATTAATCATCGCAAACAAGCGGTCTTGTGCATCAATAAGAGCTTCTTTGGCACCAGAATCATCCCACTTTAGCACATTCTCATGGCAGTATATATACTTCTGAGCAGCAAGAACGCTATACCACTCAATCCCACCTAGAAGGCAAAACTTTTCCTCCAATGGAAGCTCAGTTTTCTGCAATATCGCTGCACGGGCAAAACACAGTAATAAACAAGCTATAATGCTAGATCATCAGCATGACTTCAAACAACAACCACAAAAGGATAATTATATACATGGAATTGAACACTCAAAACAATCTCTTTACAAAGACACACTCTTCTACCAGACACAAAAACTTCATATACAAATTAATAAAAAAATCGAGGTATCACTCTAAAAAGATCACAGCATGTACAAATAATTGAAAGCATACTGAGTAAGACACCAAAACCGTGCCAGCACCACACAACCAAAATAACGAAAAACATGATTATTACCTATTCATATACGAAAAAACAAATCAAGTCCTTAATAATGTCCGAAAAAAACAAAATCAACTATACCGAATCTCCGCAACTCCTTTTACTTAAAAATAGCGATAACAACGTAAGCAAAACAAAACAAGCAAAACAAAACAAGAGACAAAAGTATCGTATATCCTAGTCTCTCCCTACCGTAAAATATCCAAATTATCTAACAAAAACATAAAATCATAATATAAATTTCATTCCGTAACACTAAAACCAACAAGAGCATCAACAAAAGCACAATACAACGCTTAAATCGCATCAACTTCAACAATCATCCACATAAAAACCAGTAATGATCATTTAAATTAAGTCCAGTCTTATATAAACACAATCAAATTACTCAATTAATCATCAAAACATATAAATCATCTCCAGGACTAGTGAAAATATCATCAGTACATACACACACATACAGATTTAACATATACACACACAATACATACAAACATGGCAGTAAAAATGATCCTTAAAATAAAAAAAACAAATAAATTGTTGATAAAATAGAAGGGGGGAAAAATAGAGAAGATGACCTTGACGATCAATTTTGTGATAGTAATGTACGGGAGGGAGTGGGAGATCTTCGACAATCTCGCGGCCATTGTTAGTCGGAGGGTTCCAAGTTCGAAAAGCGACACGTTTTTTTCCCATTTGGATTTGGAAATGTAAAATGACAAGATGATGAAATGTTTCGAATTTTAAAGTAGTAGTTGTAGTAGTAGTAGAAGATTAGGGATTCGAACGGGCGTGTATCACGGTGTATCAGTGTATGTATCGGTAATTATGTTACACACTACCGACGTTAAGGGCGGAGAACATTATAAATCGTTTCATATTTAAAAGTAAATCGACAAATCCTGACAAAAAAAAAGGGCTAATCGTTTCTCGTTTTGTAAATTATATTCTAGTTCATCTAAAATTTGTTGAAATGAAATAAATATGTACTAGTAGTAACCTGTAAGGTAAACATGATTTTGTAAAATTTGTTAAATCTCTAATATAATATATTGTAAGAATTGGATATAATGATTAGTTATATATATATTTTTTCGAAATGATAATTAATGATGTGTCGTTTTAATATAGGTGTGTCCACATGTTCGATAAATATAGCAAATATGATGGGTTTAAGATGATTTTTTTTTACACAATTTCTATAATTTTTATTTATAACATGTCCGACACGAGTTTTGTTAAGAGGTTTGTATGGTTGAATATGCTCTAATGTTTGTAAACATATTTTTTTTTAAAAAAAAGCTAATTGATAAATAAATAATAATTTTCTTTTTTATTGAGTCCTAGGGATATGTACGGATCGGTTCGACTCGGTTTCTAGCTAAAATCGTTACCAAACCGTGTATTTCGGTTCAATTCGATTTTTATTTTTTAACCGTAACCGAATCATTCTAACGGTTTTTTTTGATTCGGTTAACTGTTAGTCAATTTCGGTTTTTTCCCGATTTTTATCTAATCAAAAAGTATAATACAAATTTAATAATAATAATCTTGAAAATATTATAATATAAAAAAATATAATTTCAACAAGTTTTAGCATCAATAAATTACAACGAGAGTTATAAATCAACCTGATAATGATTATGTGAACATAAAATTTGAAAAATGTAAATCGTTTATGTTAAATTAATGGTCTACAACTTAAGAAAGATAGATTAACCACTTGCAGAGACTACAATAATGATAGTACGAGAGAGTATATGGACAGTGAAATTATCTTTATTGCATTTAACCCCCCTTCTGTAATATATTTCGGGACCAATACAAACTTACAAACTTTTTTTGTTTAACATATTTATAACTTCGGTTCAACATTATTTAGCAAATAATAATTAAAATTTTATTGAATAAATATATTTTAATTATTCAAAACCCTTTTGGGTTCACCAATACCAAAACAGGGTATAGAAATATGAAATTTTATTTGTTTAATATGAGGTATGTTGAATCGTTGTTCAAAATATGTTGAACAGATATTACGATATTCTCAACTATCCTTCCGGAGTTCACCAATACTCAATTATGGTGTATAAATATGAAATATTATTAATTTAATATACTTTTCTTAATTATACCAATGTAAAATTATTTTATATAGTTGGATTCAACACAAGTATAACTATTGTTCAATAGATGATGTTGAACTTAAGTAATATATCTGTTGAACATCCATATTAAAAGAATTTCAATTATTCGTATAAAATGTTGCAAATATGTTTTTAATAAACTATAAAATGTTATAAGTATATTTCTGATTTCAATTATGTGTATTTAGTAAAATCTTAATTATTATTTTACAAATGATGTTGAACCGAAGTTATATATGTGTTGAACAAAAAAAGTTTGTAGGTTTGTATTTAGTAAAGTTTTTACTGGAACTCGGCCCTATATACATATAACATATGCATTATAGATATTGACACATAAAAGACAAAAATGTGTTACAACATTTAATTCCAATTTAAATTTTTTTAATTTAGATTTAAACATATATTTCATAATTTTTAGTATTAAAATAAAATTATGTAATAAATAACTATGTAAACCAGAGTGATTGTAAGAACCCTAATTTTTGGTAATATTTTTTTTTATGTAATATCATATGACATTGTGAATTTGGAACTTTTTGAGTCACCCATGTTGTTTAATGGAATTGATTATCTGAGAAATTTGTGTTGTTACATTCACTATGTAAGAAAAAGGGAAGATTGCTGAAGGCACGAGTCTTATTGCTATTAAGATTTATAAAACTTGGGATTTGAGAGCTACTAGAGTGTTGAGAGATTTTAAGAGACTATGAAAAGGAGTTATGGATATTTAAGGAATTTACACGAAATAAGTACTTAAGGAATTACAAGGGAAATCTCTACGCGACAAAATATTATTACGAGGAGTTAATTAAGATACGATATGAATTAAAGATTAAGTGACAAGCATTGGTGGAGTAATAATAATACAAGGAAGGATATTACATGCAAGCCTCGTGTAACTAGAATGTTAGAAAAGCAAACTAGAAAAGCAAAAAGCATAAAGTAACCATGAATAGTGACTAGTTGGATGGTGTTACAACCTAGGAGACAAGGAGGCATGGTGCATGCCTAGTCTACTAACCCTAGAGTGGAAACATGTGACATATTATACACACATCCATACACCAACCATAATACATCTCATTTCAAACACCAACCAAAACACAAAAACTCTCTCTCTCTCTCTCTCTCTCTCTCTCTCTCTCTCTCTCTCTCTCTCTCTCCTTGGAAGCTCTCGGCCGAACCAAGAAGGAGGAAGAAGAAGAATTTTTTTTCTTCAACTTCCCCTCACTCACAAATCACAATAAAATTCCTAGAGCCTCCTTGTAGCATAGCAAAGGTATGTTATCAATTTCATAGCATTTCATCCATTGAATTTTGCGATAAAAATTGTTGAAGGATTGGATGAATGGTAACCAAAGTTGTTTATCTTTTAGATCTTGAAGAATTAAGGTTTGTAAGGGCTCATCCAAGTGTTCTTAGAGGTTATAAAGCTCACCCAAGGTCCCTAGCTACTCTAGAAGGTATAAAAAACTCCAAACCCCTCTTAGTCATGTAGTGTTTATGGTTTTTAATGTTAGATCTAGGAGTATTAATGCATATCTTGGTTATATGAGTTATGGTGATGAAAATCTTGAGGTTATATGTGGTTGATGTGATTTTAAAGCTTGTGCTTAGAGTATGTGACCCCATGTATGTTATAGAGATGAGACTTGGTGGTTTTAATGGTAGATATGATGTATAAGTTGAGTTCTTGAAGGATTAAGTAAAGATGTGTGCTGAGTAAAAAGTATGGGAGTATGTACTGCCTTGCAGTGGACTTTTGAACCCCTTAAACTTGTCTCCCGAGGGTCTAATACCCATGGTTAGAAAGGTATTTGAATGTAGTTTCCAGAAATATAAAGTTCATGACTAGGTGATGTGTAGATTTTGAGTTATGACCAGAAGAGTGAGGAGTGGTTCTGAAATCCGGACTGCACTGTATGGTCTGTTTGTGAACTGTCTTTGGACCCTCAAACTTTCTGTAAACATTGTGAAAAATTGAGAATAGCTAGGTCTACAGTAAAGAAGGCTACCCAAAAAGAATCTGATTAAAATTTGAATTTTTCAATTTTATAAAAATGTTAGAGCGAGGTGTGCGCAAGTGAAAAACCACTTAGGTGATTAGTTTAAAGTAGTTTTAAGAATATTCACTTGAGTTTTGAGTTTGAGGAATAAATTTGAGTCGAATGGGTAAAGAATGTGATAATGTGATGACATGGTCATATAGGAGGGTTAGTGGGTCAAATGGTGGAGTCGCTAAGATGGTCTTGTATTCCTTAAAACATTATGATTAAGTGGTGTTGCTAAGATACTAATGAGCGAATATTGGATATTTATAGATTGTCGCTCCACTCCACGAGCCCAACCACCCCAACCTTCCCAAGGCAAGTTTTCCAACCCTAAGCATTTATTTTCAAAATATTATGTTCCTGATTCTACCTATGCAAGTTTACTTTTCAAAACTTATATATAAGGATTTTCACTGTTGTGTTTGTAGCTTCCAAATGTATTATATGCTTATGCTTTACGAGATTATGTTGAAGTTTGAGATTTATGCATATGTGTTGTACACCCTTGAACTTAGAATGAGAGTGTTTCCTTCGGACAACGACTCTAGCAATAGAGGTCGTAGCGGTCCAAATATACTATTGACCGGGGAGCGGTATATTATTATATCGTGATTAAATTGCGAAAACCCGAAGAACCATTCGGGAAGTATCGTATACTTAAGTATTTATTATTTTTACGTTGTTAAAAATACTCTAAAATATCTATCTTGGATTAAAAATCTTATTTTAATTAAATAATTATTTTATTAATTGTTTATATTAAATCTTAAAATATCATTTATTAATTATTGTTCAATATTTTAAAGACAAAACTAATCCAAGATACCTTCATCGTTTTCAAACTCGAACTCTTTCGAACCCAAAACATTTTCGAAAACCCCCGGTCAGGTTTTGCTTCTGGTACAATTTCAAGAATTATCGGTCGACTGATGTCGGACCTCAACTACTCAGTTTTCAATCAAAATAAAGTCTTTAAAAGAAAAAGAAAAAGGGGACTCTGGCAGGTGTGGGAATCGTTGACGAACGATTCCCGGGATGTGTAAGCGGCCGTGAGCCAGGCGGTCCATCAATTATTATTCTGGCCCAGGTGTTGCCGAAGGATGATTACGGATGTAGTTTTCATCGAGGGTGATTACGGATGTAGTTTTCACCCGGGGATAGTTACGGATGTAGTTTCTATCCTTCTACCAGTAGAGAAGACCCGCGGATTATTGGACTTGGATGTGGCGACTGATCATCGTCAATCCCTGTAAGGTTTTATGTTTTCTTTAAGTCCCATCCTCCACTTTGGAAAAATACTCAAATACTGCTTCTTGGGCCTAAGTGCCAAGTTACCGATAGTGTGGTTTTTGATAAGAAAAATATTGACATCGTGCAGTATCTAGAACTGCAAGATTTTCTATAAAGATTGGCACGTGTTAGTGCACTCTTGCAATTATTTCAAAGAATGAAATGTTTTTGAATGAGAAACCTTCTAAGCTAATGGAAGGAAAGAGGTTTGCAACGATGTATTCCCTGTACAGTATGTTAACCGTAGAGTGTTTTGCCGAAAATGATATACTCATATGTATATATATTTTCAAACTTGAGATATATTGAAATGGGAACCTTATAAAAGATTCATATGTTATTCTTAAAGCTCCTTAGTGAGTATAGATGTTTTATTCAAACTCGGACATATATATTGTCCAATTATGTTTTGAAATCTGAGATACATACCCGTATAGTTGGAAATGTTTTCGAAATAAGCCACATTATTATTTTTCAAAATGGTGAACTTGCTGAGCATTAGGTAGCTCATTCTTGCTTTATAAAAACTTTTCAGAAAGAGAAGAATTTGGTCGGTTAACTCCGCACCAGCAGAAGAGGAGTAGAAGATTTACCCCGTAAATGATTTAGTTCCTGACAAATACTACAGAGTAAGTCTGATAGGTTTTCAACTGTAATAGTAAGACTTGTCTTCAAGTGTAGTTGTATAAGTGGAAGTGCGTAAGACTCTAGATTGTACAGATGAATTGTAATATTTAGTGTTACTTTTGATTATCGTTTCTGAGGCTCTAACTTGTTTGTGCGTAAGATTGAGGTCTGGATGGATGTATTGTTAAGTTGTAAAGTTAATACAAGTATGATATGGTTGGATGGTGATGTGACGACCTGAATCCTTGACCTCGGATTTGGGGGTGTCACAGAAATGGTATCAGAGCGATAAGTTATAGTACTCAGAAACGAGAGTGTTGAGAGTTAAGTCTAAGTAGGAGAATGACATACGAGATCGTAGTAAACTTATTATTGGACTACCGGAAGAGGTACCGGTGAGTAGGATGGGCTGGAGTGTTTACTGGAGGTATTATACTAGGATCGATAGAATCCTTAGAGACCTTCAGAATGATGAATAGAGGTTTGAGAGTCGTACATGACCTATCATAGGTAATGATATAGGAAGCAGAGCGAAATCTCAAGAGCAGCTGGGGTAGAGGCGATATTGCCAATATGATCGGATGACTAGGCTGGCATAAATTTTGTGGCCCATAGTCCTCCACAGTTTAGGAGGCGGCATTTTAAGAATCAAGAAGTTTAGACTTCCCTACATAATTAAGGATACTTAGTACTTGGAATAATGAAAGTCTTTTACTTTGGCTATAAGACCCGATTTTCGATAAGTAACGGGTTTACCTGAAAGTTGGTCACTATGTCGTTGTGGATTTCATTACCCTTGATGGCGAATTTTACATGTGTTATACGAGAATGTTATCATAAGATGAGCGTGCTAGATAATTCCACGCATGATTTGGACGCTAGAGCATGGTAGTTCAACTTAGAGAACAAACAAGTAGAATTAACAAAGGGACTCAAGAGAAGTTGAATATGGTTGCAACGAGCGATACAATGATCTCAGAGTCTACCAAAAGAAAAGACCAGTGAGTCTAGAGTGGGATCCTTTGATAGAGATGGTATCAGGGACTACGTATATATGTATTGTAGACCTCAATATTTTTGGTATATGTTCACATACACACACCCGCCACTGAACCTATGGACTGCACTGAGATCCCTGAGAGATCTCTTTGATCTGTTCTCAGGAGGAACTGGCCACTTGTGATTCATGTCGAAAGGCATAAAGTAGGACCCTATGGACTTAGCAGGTGTCCCCGAAATGATGTGAAGCTTGGTCTTCAAGATAAAGCACAGAAATGATAGATATATTTGCGAAACCCTAACTCGATAAATGACTTTAAGATGATGATTGAGAGACGCACTAGTTGGTGTCTTGTATTACGAAGATGAAGAGATGGAGTTACCCTCATAATGGTGATAATGAGATGCGCGAATGATCATTAACTTATTGTGGTAACTACCGGCTGGTGCACTACTTCATTTTAAACTTTTCACTAACCATGTTACCTCGATTAGTTTATATCAGGTAACCCTTCTAGCTTTCTACTTCAAACTTGTGGAATAACAACCAGTGATATACTTTCCCTAAAGAAGGACTTATCCGAAGTAATTTTATTTGATCCATGAACATTCTATTCAAAAATTTATGATGATCTTGTTCGGCTCAGGCCTATTTACACTTTCTTTCAATTATCCAAGGAATGTTCAACAAATATTTCCTTAATTAATTGACGAATATTACTTAACGAATATTGATATTTGATTGCTTCTTTCATACTTGCACTCTTCAGTTGAGCTCATAAATATTTAACAAATTACCGAGGACATGGATGATCTAATGTCCTGACATCCCTCATGAATTCTTTTCCTCTATTCAAGATGAGATTGTACATCGTACATTGAAATCATAGTAAGGATATCATTTTGATATTGCTATTCTGAATTTAATTCTATTGTAGGATCTGATAAACCATGTGTACGGAGGCACCCTTGGGTGGACCGTTTCACTGGTAAGTAATATTTGATGAGAGGTTATCGATTGTTCCGATACCTAGAACATTCTCTTCAGATTTTATAGTTTTCTTTTTCAAACTTAATAACTTCTTATTTCCATTCGTTGTCCAAGTAGCCTAAAGTTCTTCAGTGGCTACGATGTTGAAATTCCGTTCTAGCCAATTGAAATTGGCTAGTCGATATGTCAATATGAATGAATAGTTGATTGTTCTAACTATTCAAAATTGTAATGTTGCGAAGAACACCTAGCTAGTTGTCCTAGCTAGTGGTGATGTCTCAAACAGGTGAACTAGCAAATTTTGTCTAGCTAGTTGCTAGTGTTTCTTGAAAAGGACTAGTTATTGTTTCACTGGTCCAACTCCCAATTTAATTTATTCAGCAATTCTGCCATGCATTTTGCCTATGGTAAGGCATGATGATGAAAGTTCTATGAATAACTTGATTGAGACCTAGTGAGGTCGCCCACTCGACTTGAACTCTTACCCATCTTCGTATAAGACTTGATATCGAATATTTTATTCTTTCATTCATACAATGAGAATTCATTTGAAACCATTGATTACTTGGATGACAAACTACTTCATTCTTTAATTGTCATGGAGTAGAATTGCTTTCTATTGGCTGACCGTCATCAATGCGACTTTAGATTTCCTCTTATTATTCAGGAGGAAAAATATCCACCCGATGTAAGAATTGTATAAAGACCGTCTTTATGACTTTTGTATCCAACAATCATTGCCCTCGTGCAACATTCTCTATGATATCATATTACAGAATTATCAGGACCTGAAGGAATAAACCTTGTTGTACTCTTTCTGTCTATCCTTACATCTCCGAAAATCGAGACTCCTAGTATTTGGAATCATCAACATTCTTGGAACATCCAATGTGGAATTCTTATTGAAATTATCTATTGGACCTTGTTATTTTGAAACCATTCCTTTCAAAAGTGATTACTCTAAGGTGGACGAGAGGTACAAAAGTTTAAAAGGCCCCTAATAGCAAATGGATGCATGGATATATCCCAATGATCCTTCGAGAATACCACCTAATCAAGTTTATTGGGAATCGCAGTAGCATGCAGGCCTCAGGCTGATTGGCGCCAATAATGAAAGAGGACGAGCGTATGACATCTTACATATACCATCAAGAACTGATACCCTTATCGGAAATGGAGGAATTGTTGACTAGTTAAAATGCATAGTTGTTTTTCAAAGATAAGGTTAAAAAACGGGTTTCACCAACTCAAGATCGACCTCTGTACTGTGCCAAAGTTGGCATTTCACACTAATATAAACGTTATAAAAATTATGGTAGTATCATTTGAGTGGACTAATGAGTCAGAAGCCTTTATGAATTAATGAACAAAGTTTTAAAAATATTTTTATCCTAAAAATATTTTCAAAATATGGGGATGTTTGTAATTTCATAAACTTTATTTTAGAATTTTTAAAATTATTTTTCTACTAATTTCCTATTTAATTTCGATTTTAAAATGATTTAATTAATTTTCAGCATGTGAAAAAGAATGTTTTGCCCCTGCCTCCATTATCACCACCCACCAGTTGCTTCTCGATCATTCTTCAGTCCTCTTTCTTTTTTTTCTTGCACAGCTCGATTCCCTCTCCCTCTCTCCGTTTTCTACATCAAAACAAACTCAAAATCCTTTTAAATCATCTCCTTTAACTAGCTATTATTATGAATAATAGTGTGAATTGGGTATTCTTGAGTTTTGTTGAAAACTTTATGCATATACATGTATGTGTATACACGATTTTGATATGTAAAGGTTGGGGGTGCTCGTTTCTTGTCTATAAAGCTAGTAATCTATTGTTGGAGGCTAGAACTGAAGCAGTGTTGCAATTTAGAGGAGAAAGGACCCGTTTTGGGCCTTTCCTCACGAGTTGCCGCCGCCGGCGATAAACTCTGGCGAGCCGGCGGCGTGGGTCATGTTTATTTCTGGATCCTTCTGTTAATTGCAGCTGCTATATGTGATGCTTGTTGCTAAATTGGTTTTTCTGTGAAATTTAGGTACCGGTAAAAGGCCGATTTAGAGCCAGTGTATGTAAAGGTGGAAAATTGTGAAGATCGAGTTATTCATCGAAGTAGACGAGTGTGTGCATGTAGAAGCTGACTAGTGATAAAGAAAGAGGAATGGATGATCGAGATGTTGAAATTGGAAATTTCATGTATTGAGGCAAGTTTACTATACCTCACTTATTGTTCAAGTGATGTGAAACCTTTTGTGTTATTTATTTGTTCTTTCGTTATCCTTTCTTGCAAGCAATTACATTCTTCATATTTATTCTAAATAATGTGAACCTGTTCTGTTGATTTTACGGTATTTCTTACAAACCATTTTGCTAGTGCCTATACCCTTTATTTTATTGCAGTGACATTCTTTTCTATTAATTTACAAACACTTATTCTCAAATTATTCTGTCATTTTTAATTTTCCTCACCTATCGTTCAGGTGCTGAATTCTTTTAAAATTATTGTATTTAAATATTACTCGCTTATATTAATATTCTTCAAATTATGTTTTCTTTCAAATTGAGATAAACTAATTCGAGGTTTATACGGTTGTTAAGGCATGTGTTGCTCAATGACGGTTAAAATCGAGAATGAGTTGGGATCTTCCTAATTATTTAAACTCATTACTATCATGTCGGTTCTGGCAGCTAGAGCCCATGGGTGCTTAGCCGACAAGAGTGAGACTTTGTATAATTGAGAATTTCTTAAATCTTCTTTTGAACTTCAGATTTTATTTAATCCATGATTCCTTATAAATTGTTGTTAAAAATATAAAATTTTGACAATTGATTTGTTCCTTAAATTATTAATGTTGTCCCTGTTGATATATGATTCTGCTTTGCTGTATCATAACATGCTTAGTTTAATCTTACTGTTTTGTCGTTTATGAACCCTTGCATCACATGCTTCCTTGAATTTTAAATTTTATTGCTGTGTTGTTCGTGATTCTTCATAGCAATCGCTTCAATGAACCTCTATCATTTATAATGGTAAATAAAATGGCTTATTTATTTAAAATTGTTTTAAAATTCCTTAAGTTGGGCTAATCTGTTATCAGTGAGTTTAAGGACCGAAAAGTGAAATGTTTTAAATTATTTATAAACTAGTATATAGATTAGAGAAGCATAAGAGGTTAGGGGTGGTTCCCTTAGTCCAGAACTTTTTATTTAGCGTAAGAGGCTAGGGGTGGTTCCCCTAGTCCAGCATTAAAGGCCAATGTCTTGCCTAATTGGGAACCCAATTTCAAAGGAATGGGGACTTTACGTGGCTGATCACCCGTATTGTCCGTAATCAGGAGAATAATAAAATCAAATTAAATGTTTTTAAAGGTTTTATGAAAAGTATGTTTTAATGATGGAATGATTTTAAAGAAAGGAATGTTTTGATAGATGTATATGTTTCAAGGTAAATGATTTTAAATTAGGAACTCAGTAAAACAATGAGATTAAGAATTGATAGAAGTTTCCCAGTTATTCCCTTCGCGAGTAACATTGTACGTTGAAAGTGAAGTAAGAATGATTGGGGGATTTCTGGATATTCTTTTTCTCAACGTTTTATCTGAGGCAGTGATGGTTTGTAGTAAATGGAAATTTTTTACTCTATGATAGAAATTGAATGATCTTTTGAGATAAAGTATTCATTGATATCGTTCATCAATGATTTAACGTAATATCGTTGTTTCACTATATTATTAACTTGCTGAGCGTTCTTTGGCTCACTCTTGCGTTGTTTTACCAAACCCTTTGCAGTTAGGTTTAGCGAGTATTTACTACATTTATCTCTGCGAATAAGAGCGATGAGGCATTCTGTACAGGATAGATTTCGGAGCTGGAGCGGGTAAGCATAGATTGGGTTTGAGCTACGAATTAGATAGTATAGTAATTTGTATTAGAGCAGAGATAGAAGTTGTAATAATTTGTATTGATTAGATTCTTGTTTCATACCATAACCTAGGGGTGAGCAAAAAACCGAAATGAAACCGAAACCGAACCGAAACCGACCAAAACCGAACCGAAAAAACCGAAACCGAAGCCGAACCGATGGTTGCGGTTTTTGATTTTTAAAAACCGAAATTTTCGGTTTCGGTTCCGGTTTTAGGTTAAAACCGAACCGACTAAAACCGAACCGAACCGATTATTAAAATAAATATATAATTTATATAAATTTATAAAACTTTCGACTGCTCCGGCTGGTAACTTCTCATTTTCGTAAACTATATATATATATAGGTTTCTACTATCATGTAAATTGTATTAAAACTAAGATTATATTGCAATCAATTTACATATTACATGAGAAAGTTCTAATTTGCTTTTGTATTAGCAACTGAAAGTACATTTTGTCATTTACTCATATACATTGCATATTATCACACATGCATGTATAAATTTTGTTAAAATATATTTTGAGCCCTGTATAACTTATTAGCTTACTAATGTCATATGATACTGTCATATAACATTACCACTAACATATACACATAGTGTATTCATTCAAAAACTCAGTTACTTTGTTTAAAACTGGAGAACGTTGTAATTTATAAATTTAAAGTCTTGTAATATATTTATGATTTTTTCGTTCGGTTTTATAACCGAAACCGAACCGTTAAAAACCGAACCGAGCTTTTTAAAACCGAAACCGAAACCGACGGTTCGGTTGCGGTTGCGGTTTTCAATTTTAAAAACCGAAGGCATGCGGTTTCGGGTTCGGTTTCGGGGTAAAACCGAACCGAACCGAACCGTGCTCTCCCCTACCATAACCTGGAATTGATCCTCGGTGAGGAATCGTTGGCGTATTAAGTTTTATTTGTATTTGTTAATTGGAATTTGTTTTGGATTGAAATACAGGTGGATAGTCCGATTTACGAATATTTCATGCCGAAATTTTCTAAAATTCCCTAGTATCAGATTCTATTTTATTATAAAAAGTATGTTTTCAGTATTGGGAAGTCGAGGCGTTACAAATTTTCTTAAATAATTAACCGTGTTAATTAATTATATTAAGACGGTGACAAAAAATCCATAATAAAAACGCAATTAATTTTACCGAATCAATGAATTCAAGTTATAATCGAATCCATATTTCAACACAACACATGTCAGGATTAGCTGTTGCGTACTAAATGAACACTTGTCCAGTAAAAGAGTAAATAAAATTTACAAAAGCTAGCTATTATGGTTTGGAGAGTAAGATATGTAAATTGATACTCCAAAATTTTACGTGGATTTGTCATAAGACTCGTGGCAGGCCAATTAGTTAAGGGCATGTAACATGTTTGGGTGACTAGCAAAAAAGCGTAACATGTTTCGGTAAAATGTTAATTTATTAATGTACATACAAATCTTTATTATTGTATAATTAAGAAACAGTGAACATTTTTGGTGGGAGACGATAACAAACTGTACCTCCAACAAATTCTTGTACTGTCTCGACAAAGTTGACAGGTGTCCCATAATGACCAAAAGGATATTTTGGATCCCTTTCTCCCATTATATGAGAGCAAATGCATGCATGATGCACATTTCAAAATTCAGGAAATTTGAGAACCCAATTTTTTTTAAGTCCTTTGGTTAATTAAATTGTGCAAAATAAATTGTTCTTTAGAACTTATTTAACACTGCTTCTGTCACATCCTAATAAATACTTAATTATAATTTTTCCTTTTTTAAACATGATCATGATGAATAAATAATTCACCATGTATGTATATATGTTGTATCTTGTAAATGTACTTTTTAGTTCCAACATAATTGAGCTACCGTTTTTAACTCGATAAATTAATAATTTCGATAAAATAATGAAATTTGTCGATATTTGGTATTGTGTTTTGCGAGTTCAAAAATAAAAATAAAAAACTTTATCTCATTATTCTTACTTCTTTATAAAAAAGACTAAAACTGCACTAAGGTGTAGTAATGTAAAATTAAAAAAGAAAAAAAGAAAATTGTAGTCGTGTAATTTTGCTAAATTTTTATATTAGAGAGTGTACAAATAAAAAGAAGCAGCAACGAAAGAAAAACAAATTTGATAGTGGCACATTCTTTACCAAAACAAATTTGTACTGTCCCACATCCCACCTCTACCCCTCTCTATCTCTCTCTCTCGCTCTATATAAACAACACTCACCATTTAAAACCCTCTCACCAAATCTCTCAGTCTCTCACCATTTCAAACCATCTCACCAAAATGCGACCTCCCCGCCGTCCTACACCACCGACCACAAATCCACACTATCATCCCTACCCTTATCCCAACCCTACGCAGTACCCTCTAGCTCAGGTTAACCAAGCTGCTCCTTTACCCCAGCAGCCGGTGGCCATCCCTGTTCCTCCTCTTCAGGCCATCCCTGTCCCCGCTCCTCCTCCAGCTGTTCCTGAATGGTTTGCAGACCAAGAAGCAAGAATAAGGACATATGATGATCTGGGAAACAATGGTGTTCACAGCATTACTGGTCTTGTTAGATGCCGACATTGCAGGAGGATTTATCCCATGTCTCTGGATATCGCCCAAAAGCTCGCAAGCTTGAACACATATATTGACAACCATCATGTTGAGCTCGGACAGCAACTCGCCCCGATGTATTGGGTGATTCCCAATGGTTTGTCCTGCACCCAATGCGAGGGTGGGAGCGCCTTTCCTGTAATTCCCAAAGAAAGCAACATGATAGACTGGCTATTCCTTTTACTCTCTCAGACCGTCGGAAGTCTCACCGTGAAGCAGCTTCTGGATTTTCTCAAACGCCAGCCTATCCGTTACTCACTGGATAGAAACAAGTCCAGAACAGTTTATTGGGTATACAAGGATCTGTACCAGCAGTTTGGTCACGTGTGGCCCATCCAAGCGATCCAGAATCAGAATTAACGAATCGAGTTTCGTTTAATGTCTTTTGTTCATTCTCCTTTATCGTTGATGAGGAAGCAGAGGTGTCTTGAAGCAGGTTTCTTCCCAGTTATAGCAAGCTTATAGTGGGTTTTTAAGTTATAATCCTTTTGTTCTAAGTTCTAGTGGGTCTTCTAAGTTCTAGTACTATTTAGGTCTTCTGGGTCTACTGGTTTGTTGTGGTTTTGGCAGTGCATTTTTACATAATGGCTGCATGTAATGCTTATTCTGGGCTTTGGCCTCAGTAATCTATTCATTTGCTTTTCAAAAAAAAAGTTGTTTCAGGGTTTATCATGTTTTAGTTGTTTAGTAGCCTGTTCCTCAGTGGTAATTTTATAAATGGATGTTTTACATTGTGAAGTTATCTTTGGAATCTAAATTCTAAATTTTAATCTATTAACTAATTTTTATGATTTAAGACTTCAAGTACTAATATTACTTTTTACTGAATATAATTTGCTATTAAGATCCTATGACTCATAGTCTTATCTTTGAATATAACCCAAACCCAAATTATACTTATCATTCAAAAATGATCCTTGATCCTTTTTCTTATACGTACTTGTCGAACATAAAACATCCCATAATTGTTACACTTGTTTGGCAAGGTAAAAAAAAAATAAAAAAATTCAATTGACATCTTGAAACTCTATTAGTGATCTATTCATTTCTTCTAACGAAATAAAATTATAGGAGTAACTTATTCTTATGTTACAATGAAGATATAGTGAATACCCTTTTTACGAGCCGATCAATTAATTTTGTTATTATTTAGATATATGCATAAGATTATTTACGAGCTGATCAATTAATTAATTTTTTTATTATTTAAATATGTATCAGATTGGTTACTAGATTGTATTTTTTTAGGCTTTTAGCTCTTATTAATTATGTTACTATTTAAATATGTATCATATTAATTACTTATTACATTTGCATAATGTTATGCCTAAATCTGGCATGACAGCTAGATTGATTTGATTAGCTAAATTAAAGGTTCATAATCTTTAAAGCCCACTATTGGAATCAGCCCAACATACTTTGGTCACGATATCTCTATTATGGGGCCACCTCGCTACAGGGCGACTGCGCTACAGGAACACCTCAACCTTTAAGAGGTCACTTCGCTTCCATCGTCATATCTACAAACTACGTTGGGATCGCTATCTCACTCTTTACTGGAAGGCTCATGGCCATACCCAAGGTCGCATGAGTGGTTGGACACAAGGGATCGCTTCGCATGCCCAGATCCCTTGAGGTCGCATGCTAGGTCCTGATTGATCCTTTATTAGCCAACTCTATTCGTTCGAGACTATGGGCTTCCACAGCTGGGCCATGGATCATGGATAAGGTTGATGATTCACTGCCACGTCAGCCCTAAACGAATGGGCTTGGGCTTTGGCTTATCTCTTAAAACCCTAGCCCGCCTAGGTAACTTGCTGCCCAAGAACTACGTCAGGCTTGATCCCTATAAATAGGGTACGTATAACGCCTTAGAAATTTTCAAAATTTTTAATTACTGAAATTATTTATTTTATATTAAATGTGAATTATGTGGCGTATAAATTTGTTGAGGAGGTGAAGTATCTGTGGAATAATATTTGGGGGCCTAGTTGATGTTTTGTATGTGTTGTGTAAGCCCGGCTATTTTTAATTATATTTTTGGGAATTTATTTCTTATTTAATTGTGTTATATTTATCTTCTGTGAATTTTATAAAATCCTCGGGATTAGTAGAATTCCTGAAATCTTTTGCATTATTAACTTTATTAGTTTATATGACTTTTAAAAATATTTCGTGAATTATTTTTGGTTTTGAGGATTTTAAAATGATTTTATGAATTATTTTTCCATTTTATGGATTTAATCTTGTAAAATTCATATTTAATTCGTTTTTAATCCTAAAAATATTTTGAAAATATGTGGGTGATCGTAATTTTACATTCTTCATTTTAACATTTTAAAATTTAATGTCCTACCCATTTTCATAATTGATGTCGATTTAGGAAATGTTTTATTTATTTTTTTCAGAAATGTATGCTTCTAAAAATTACTTTACTCTCCATATATTTTCCCCCAATTCCTTATAACCCCAAAATCCCTAATTTCATTATCCCAACTTCTCCTCCCCTGCATTTTGTACAAGCCTCTCGAAGATTCTCGACAAAATCTCTCTCCCTCTACACTCGGTTTTTCTCACTCACGGCTAATTGTAAGTTGCGATTCTGTTGATTTCTGCTACAAATCGACCATCCCTCTTCCCTTTGCTGTCCAACGTTGGTGTGGGTGCGTGCAAACAGTTCGTATGTAGGTGTATCGAGTTATTTGTGTGGGTGTAATCGGAACTTGATGTGTGTACTGTGTACGTGAGCTGTGTGTGTTGCCTGGATGCTGTTCGTGTAGCTGCTACCTGTGTGCGTGTGTTAATTCTGTGCAGAGCGTGTGGTTGTGTGCGATTCAAACTGTGTGTAGTGTGTGTGAGTTAGTGTAAAATCGTGTGTGTGAGTTAGTGTAAATTGTGGGTTGTGTGTGTGTGTAGACGAAACAGTGAGTGTGTGTGTGTGTGCATCAAACTGTATGTGTGTGTGGTTCAGCTGGGTTATGTGCAACTTGGTTGTGATTCTAGACTATGGTTATGGCTGTGATGCTTGGGCCGGTTTATGTGGCTCGTGTGAGTGTGTATTCCTGTGTTTCCAGTGAAACTCGAAGGGGGTTTTTGCCGAATTTATGTGTGTGACTTTTGGGTTGTGGCAATTTGATACATCATTACATTCGGGCTTTGTTCTTATCTTTTTGTGATGTTACAATTGTTGCTTGGTTCATAATTGCCTGAGATTCTGATTTGGTTACAAACGATGCTTGGTTCTATCAATTCAGTGGAATTGTAAATCTATTCGTATAATTATTTTGTGTAGAGTTTCGAGTCGGAAACCCAAATTAGGGTACCCTCGAAACTTTGCCCCATCGACAATGATATTAATAATAAATTGAGTCGATGGTAATTGGCGATGATGATAATTTTCTGAGCCAAGTATTTACATTTAATATTTACATAATAAATTATAATTATTATCAATTTAGTATTAATTATTTAAATTGTATTGGATTGAGATTATAATGAATTGGGAATGTTAGTTGAAATATGGATTCGATTGGTAATTCGATTCGATTGGCTTATATAATGTTAGTATATAATTAAATAAATATAAATTAGGAGACTATTCGCGGGGGTAGAATAAGTTAAATGTTAATATCGATTAGCGAATATTGAATAGAATTCTAAAATAGTGTTATATTGTGTGTAGATCCCGTGGATAAAGGGAAAGCTAAAGCTGAGGACGTAAAGACTCTTCGAATCCTGTGATTTCCTGGTTAAGGCAAGTAAATTACTTCACTTATCATTCAAGTAAATAATGATTATTATAACTTGATTCATATGCTCGTTCGAATTATCCTTGTTATAATTGTTCCATTAATTTCCCTTAATTTCGAATATTAAATTGTTATACCCCAAATCGATTGTATTGATTTCGTTGATTCTTCTAGTGGCTTGATTTACATCCATACCCCTTGTATATATATCGAACTTGTCAATATCTAGGTCAGAAATTACCCGACCTTATTTCATTTTGCGAGATTTGAGATGTTGACCTGGAACGAAAGTGTCCAGGGTGTTTGGCAGTTGAGGTGGTAGATTGTTCCGACACCTGATGTCTAGTTATAGGATTGGACTGTTAGTTTTTTTTAAAATGTGGACCGTAAGGGTCGGACCAGATTCTTGGTCAGAAATTATTAAGGCCAATGTGTGCCGTGGATCCATTAAGGACATTGCTGTGTGCGTTTATCCGGGGTTAGTGCGTGACTAATCAGCAGCCTAACCTTATGATTGTTTTTATCTATAAAATGCATGATAGTCCAATCCTCTTCTATTTTATGATCCAGACAAAAGACGTATCATTCAGTTGAGCTTATATATTGTTGATTGTTAATTCTTGACAGACTTGCAAACATTTCAGTTCGTTTATTCTTTTAATTATATATATATACTTGCTGAGCATTTTAGCTCACTTGCTTGCTAATTCTGTTTCCTCAGCTAAGCACGAAGATGTCTAGAAGGAGTGGACCATCTGGTTGGGGTAGCCATAGAGGTAGCCAAAGAGTCGAGGTGGTGGGATGGGTAGTGAGCTTATAACCCTGTTTCGTATCATTTCTGTATTAGTAGGAAGATTATTTTATTCTATGGAGTTGTATATTATTTTATTCAGTATTGGGTTGTAATAGCTAATTAGTAGTTGTTCCATACGGTGGCCTGTGAGCGGTCTTGGTTGGTGTAGTTATATTTCTCTATGGTTTTGTTATTATCACGCAAGTGAACTGTTTTAGTATTAGTTGGTTGGTTTGGTTGATTTGGGCAGGTGGTTAGTCCTATTTACGAACACATCATGCCGAATTTTCTAAAATTTCTTCTATATTAATGTTTGATCAATTATAAAAGCATATAATCTTAATATTGGTTAGTGAGGGTGTTACAAGTTGGTATCAGAGCTACAGGCCACAGTCACTGAAACAATTAGGTGGGAAAGTCGGGGTAGAGTTATAAGAAAGGTTAGGATCGTTTCGTGAGAGGTAGGGTGTCTAACTATAAGATATATATATATATATACTACAGGAACCTGTTTCTGGTTCCGATTCAGACCCGGACGAGGATCCAGAAGGAGAGGCTTCCGTACCGCAGCAGGTTTCCCCAGGGGCTATGCAGCCATACGTAGGATCGCAGGGCTCGGTGAATGGGCCAGCATATCAGTACACTCCTCAGCCTGTTCCATACCATGCGTATGAGTGAGTGGCCAGAGAGTGAGACTATCTCTTAGGGTAGGTGACAGAGTTGAGGGCTATGAGGTCTGGGGAGGCGGATCTGGCTAGAGAGCGAGATAGAGCGGTAGTTGAGTTGGAGGATGTTCGGAGGCGTGTACGAGCTATTAGGCATGTTATCACTAGGCGGGGACGGATTAGGTCCCGAGATGAGCCGGCGTTCGTGACACAGCAGGTGACTCTAGGCCTGGTGCTTCCATAGCCTGGGTTAGCTTATATAGGCGTTCTGGGTCGGACGTACTAATCTTAAGTTTCTCGTTCGCCGTCTCCACAAAATTAAATTTGGGAGCGATTTTGGTACGCTCTTCTAACAAGGAGCGTAGAAGCGCTTCTACGTCCTCCTTGGACGGTTGCTGTGGCGCCCCAACCCCAACCCCATGTTGTGGAGCAGGGTCAACCCCATGTTGTGAATCAGGAAGATCCATGGAACCAGAATGCACTCTATCTCACATATCGTGCATCTGTCTGAATGATGAACCGGTGGCATCTGACGACCGACCACTCTGGAGAGCATTCTTTGATCAGCTTGGCGGGGAGAGTCTGATGATGATGACGACCAGTGATGGTTAGGGTAGTATGATGATGTATGTAGTATATAGAGGCATATTATGGTAGTAGTAGTATATCAGGATTTGCAGTACGACCAGTTTTGTTGTAGATATCTGTTGTACTGTGACTAGATGCTAGCAGTCTCCTCTTTTAGTATTATGTTGTACCCCTATCGAAGCGTTGTTCTTACGCTTGTATCGGATCTATATATATATCATTATCACTTTTGCAGAATTGTTGTTAAATTTCCTTTATACGTTGTTGCTTACTTTTGCGCACCATATTTACTTTTCCGTACTATATTTCTTCTCAATACCCCATTTGTTTTTGGCATCATATTTATTTTTCAGCATTGGATTTATTTTCAGCATTGCTTCTTTTTCTAGTACTGCCTTTACCTTCAGTATCATATTTAATTTCAGCATTATGTTTATTGTTCTGTTAATGCATCTATCAGATATTTATGAATACCTTGCATAGCTTTGATTCTTGTACTCTGTTACACCTTGTAAACCAATTACTGACCCGAGTAATGACTGGGAACCTTGAATTATATTTCAAAAGTATATTCATTGTTGGCTTAAATTAGATTCTTTTGATTTAATTGCTCTTGAATTTGAACCTAATGATTGTCCGTTGATTTCAGAAATATGCCTCCAAGAAAGAAGAAACAAAATACTCGAACCACCAATCAGGGTGAGCAAGCCAACCCACCCTCTGTAGGTCAAATTGACCCTGCTTTGGCTCAAATATTGCAGACCCTTGTTCAGCAGACTGCTACTCTAGCATAGCAACAGCAACAATTACAGCAGCAGCTGATGGCTCAACAACAGCAACAACAGCAACAACAGCAGCAGCAACAACAACAACCACCTGTTCCTCCGGTAGTCACTTTTAAGTCCTTCCAGGCAGTTAAACCTTCCGAATTTAAAGGAACAACGGACCTAGTAGAGGCGAGATCTTGGCTGAAAGAGATGGAAAAGGCTATTGAACTGGTGGGGGTCCCAGCAAATAAACAGACCGAATATGTAAGTTATTTCCTGAAGAATGAAGCCACTTATTGGTGGGAGTCAGTAAAGATGCTGGAAGCTACAGAAGTGATTCCTTGGGAAAGGTTTACAGAGTTGTTCTTAGAAAATTATTTCCCAGACTACATGAAAGATCAGATGGAGATGAAGTTTTTAGAGTTGAAACAGGGGAGTATGTCAGTGACAGAGTATGAAACAAAGTTTACTGAACTAGCTAGGTTTGCTCCGGCTTATGTGGACACGGAGAGGAAGAAGGCAAAGAGGTTTCAACAAGGGTTGAAACCATGGATTCGTAGTAAGCTAGCAGTTTTGGAACTGGATACCTATGCAGCTGTGGTGTAGAAGGCCATGATAGCCGAAGGAGAAAGTGAATTGTACTTTAAGGAAAAAGAGGGAAATAAAAGAAAAGTTGGGTCAATGGAAGGACGACAAGTGCAAAGCAGCTCTCAGAGTGTGCCCAATAAAAAGCCAGGGTTTCAGTCAAGAAAGAATGGGAATTCTAGGAAGCCGGGATCAGCGAATGGAGGGCAAGGAAATAGACTTCAAGATTCGAGTCAGCAGAAACTGGTTAGGCCGCCCTTCGCAGAGTGCAAGACTTGTGGAAAGAGGCATCCAGCAGTGTGTGCAAAGTTGGAGGTAACGTGCTACAAGTGTAATCAGAAAGGTCACTATGCTCGAGAGTGCAAGGTAGGGATTGTATGTCACCGTTGTGGGAAACCAGGGCATGTAATGAGAGACTGTAAAGTACCTGTGGTGAAACCTCCAACTCTGGCTAACCCAATGCTTCAAGCGATTGAGGCACCCCCAACAGCAAATGTCAGACCAGTGGCGAGGACCTTCAATATGACTCTGAATGAAGCTATTAAGAATTCTGATGTGGTAGCAGGTACGCTCCCTGTAAATTCTGTTCAAGCTATAGTATTAATTGATTCCGGGGCTACGAAATCCTTTATATCCAAAGAATTTGTTCAAAGGTTAAATTGTGAGGTATGCATGTTACGTGAGGCTATAGTTATAGAAATAGCTAATTCAGAACGAATTCCGGTTACTCAAGTATGTCCTCGTTGTAAGATCGATATCTCAGGGCATTGCTTTTACGCTAATTTGATACCCTTCAAGTTAGGCGAATTTGATGTCATTCTAGGAATGGATTGGTTAACAGAGAATAATGCACAAATTGACTGTAAGAACAAAAAGGTGATACTTAAGCCCTCCGATAATATAGAAGTTACCTTTAGGGGTCAGAGACAGACTAGGAGATTTTTAACGATCATGCAAACTAAGAGGCTGTTGAGGCAGGGATGCGAGGGCTATATGGCTTATGTCATGGATACCAAGCAAGAGGTACCTAAGATAGAGGAAATACCAGTGGTGAATGAGTTTCTCGATGTTTTCCCAGATGAACTCCCCGGGTTACCACCGGATAGAGAAATAGAATTTACCATCGACTTAGCCCCAGGGACCGAACCCGTGTCAAAAGCTCCATACCGTATGGCACCTGTAGAGATGAAAGAATTGGCAGCTCAGTTGCAAGATCTTTTGGAGAAAGGTATTATTAGGCCTAGTGTTTCGCCGTGGGGAGCTCCGGTATTATTTGTAAAGAAGAAGTATGGAAGTATGAGGTTGTGTATCGATTATCGGGAACTAAATAAGTTGACCATTAAGAATAAGTACCCTCTGCCAAGAATTGACGATGTTCCAAAAACAGCGTTTCGGACTAGGTATGGGCACTACGAGTTCTTAGTGATGGCCTTTGGGCTAACTAATGCACCAGCAGCGTTCATGGACCTAATGAATAGAGTCTTTAAGAAATATTTGGATAAGTTTGTGATTGTGTTTATAGATGATATTTTGATATACTCGAAGACCGAAGAAGAACATGCAGGGCATTTGAGGATAGCTCTAGAAACGTTGAGAAAAGAGAAATTATATGCAAAGTTTTCTAAGTGTGAGTTTTGGTTGAAATAAGTTCAATTTTTAGGGCATGTCATCAGCAGTGAAGGGATTAAAGTGGATCCTGCTAAGATTGAAGCTGTGATGAATTGGGATATACCTAAAACACCTACAGAAGTTCGAAGTTTCTTAGGATTGGCGGGATATTATCGAAGATTTGTTCAAGACTTTGCGAAGATAGCCACCCCACTAACAAAGTTGACAAGGAAGAATGAAAAGTTTGTGTGGAATGAGAGGTGTGAAGAAAGTTTCCAGGAATTGAAGAAGAGATTGGTGACTGCACCTGTATTGACACTTCCAGACGAAAAAGGAAATTTTGTGATTTACAGTGATGCATCTCACAAAGGTTTGGGATGTGTACTAATGCAACACGGTAAGGTAATTGCTTACGCTTCGAGACAATTGAAACCTCACGAGCAGAAATATCCTACTCATGACTTAGAATTAGCCGCGATTGCTTTCACCTTGAAGATTTGGAGACATTATTTGTATGGGGAAAAGTGTGAAATTTACACGGACCATAAGAGTTTAAAGTATATCTTCACCCAAAAGGAGCTAAATATGAGACAGAGAAGATGGTTAGAATTACTCAAGGATTATGACTGTACCATTAACTATCACCCTGGGAAGGCGAACGTGGTGGCGGACGCTTTAAGTAGGAAGGAGAAAATCAACATGTTGACAATGCCTGAGGAATTATACAAAGAGTTTGAAAGATTGGAGATAGAGGTATGTATGCCTGCAAGTAGTGCAGATACGGGGTACACTATGATATTTCAGCCAAAATTGTTAGAAAAGATTCGCAGATGCCAGGAGGAAGTCATGAGCGGAGATATGAACAAGTTAACAGGTGAGGAAATATGCACACAAGTAGATGACAGTGGAATATTGAGATTTTCTTCACGTATTTGGATACCCAATGTGACAGAGTTAAAGAATGAGATTCTACAGGAAGCCCACAGTTCGAAATATTCGATTCATCCTGGAAGTACGAAGATGTATCGAGACTTAAAAAGAAACTTCTGGTGGCTGGATATGAAGCGAGATATTGCCGAATGGGTAAGTAAGTGTTTAACCTGTCAGAAAGTAAAGGCTGAACATCAGAGACCAAGTGGGATGCTACAACCATTAGAGATTCCCGAGTGTAAATGGGAACATATTGCGATGGATTTTGTGGTTGGATTGCCAAGAACGAGAGCTAATCATGATGCTATCTGGGTAATTGTTGATCGATTAACGAAATCTACACATTTCCTTCCGATAAACGAGAGGTTTTCATTAGACAAATTGGTCCATCTATACATAAAAGAGATTGTGGCACGACATGGAGTTCCAGTATCCATAGTCTCAGATCGAGATCCAAGATTTAATTCGAGATTCTGGAGAAGTTTTCAAGAATGTTTAGGCACTGAATTGAAAATGAGTACTGCTTATCATCCTCAGACTGACGGTCAGAGTGAAAGAACGATTCAAACAATTGAAGACATGCTCCGAGTATGTGCACTGGACTTCGCAGGAAGTTGGGATGAACACTTGCCATTAGTGGAATTCTCATACAACAACAGTTTTCATGCTAGCATTGGTATGCCACCATATGAAGCATTATATGGGCGAAAGTGTCGATCTCCAGTATACTGGGAAGAAGTTGGCGAGCGAAAGATACTCGGACCAGAGTTAGTGCAGCAAACCAAGGAAGTAATTCAACTTATTCAGAAACGGTTGGTGACATCTCAGAACCGACAGAAGAAGTACGCTGATTTGGCCAGAAAGAATATGGAGTTTGAAGAAGGAGAACAAGTTTTGTTGAAAGTATCTCCGTGGAAGGGGTTGGTAAGATTTGGTAAGAAAGGAAAATTAAGTCCAAGATTTATCGGGCCTTTTGAGGTTTTGAAGAAGGTTGGAAAAGTTGCTTACGAGCCAGCCCTACCGCCTCACATGCAACATATTCACAACGTGTTTCATGTATCAATGCTTAAGAAGTACCATCTGGACTCTAAACATGTCATTGAATATGAGCCGATAGAGATTCAACCAGATTTATCCTATGTGGAACAACCTATTAAGATATTAGATCGTAAAGAGAAGGTCCTACGAACTAAGACAATACCTATAGTAAAAGTTTTGTGGAGAAACCCCAAAGTGGAAGAATCAACTTGGGAGCTTGAAAACGACATGCTTGAGAATTATCCTCACTTATTCACTTAGGTGAGATTCTGGGGACAGAATCCTTTTAAGGGGGGAAGGGTATAACGCCTTAGAAACTTTCTGAATTTTTAATTACTGAAATTATTTATTTTATATTAAATGTGAATTATGTGGCGTGTAAATTTGTTGAGGAGGTGAAGTATCTGTGGAATAATATTTGGGGGCCTAGTTGATGTTTTGTATGTGTTGTGTAAGCCCGGCTATTTTTAATTATATTTTTGGGAATTTATTTCTTATTTAATTGTGTTATATTTATCTTCTGTGAATTTTATAAAATCCTCGGGATTAGCAGAATTCCTGAAATCTTTTGCATTATTAACTTTATTAGTTTATATGACTTTTAAAAATATTTGGTGAATTATTTTTGGTTTTGAGGATTTTAAAATGATTTTATGAATTATTTTTCCATTTTATGGATTTAATCTTGTAAAATTCATATTTAATTCGTTTTTAATCCTAAAAATATTTTGAAAATATGTGGGTGATCGTAATTTTACATTCTTCATTTTAACATTTTAAAATTTAATGTCCTACCCATTTTTATAATTGATGTCGATTTAGGAAATGTTTTATTTATTTTTTTCAGAAATGTATGCTTCTAAAAATTACTTTACTCTCCATATATTTTCCCCCAATTCCTTATAACCCCAAAATCCCTAATTTCATTATCCCAACTTCTCCTCCCCTGCATTTTGTACAAGCCTCTCGAAGATTCTCGACAAAATCTCTCTCCCTCTACACTCGGTTTTTCTCACTCACGGCTAATTGTAAGTTGCGATTCTGTTGATTTCTGCTACAAATCGACCTTCCCTCTTCCCTTTGCTGTCCAACGTTGGTGTGGGTGCGTGCAAACAGTTCGTATGTAGGTGTATCGAGTTATTTGTGTGGGTGTAATCGGAACTTGATGTGTGTACTGTGTACGTGAGCTGTGTGTGTTGCCTGGATGCTGTTCGTGTAGCTGCTACCTGTGTGCGTGTGTTAATTCTATGCAGAGCGTGTGGTTGTGCGCGATTCAAACTGTGTGTAGTGTGTGTGAGTTAGTGTAAAATCGTGTGTGTGAGTTAGTTTAAATTGTGGGTTGTGTGTGTGTGTAAACGAAACAGTGAGTGTGTGTGTGTGCATCGAACTGTATGTGTGTGTGGTTCAGCTGGGTTATTTGCAACTTGGTTGTGATTCTAGACTATGGTTATGGCTGTGATGCTTGGGCCGGTTTATGTGGCTCGTGTGAGTGTGTATTCCTGTGTTTCCAGTGAAACTCGAAGGGGGTTTTTGCCGAATTTATGTGTGTGACTTTTGGGTTGTGGCAATTTGATACATCATTACATTCGGGCTTTGTTCTGATCTTTTTGTGATGTTACAATTGTTGCTTGGTTCATAATTTCCTGAGATTCTGATTTGGTTACAAACGATGCTTGGTTCTATCAATTCAGTGGAATTGTAAATTTATTCGTATAATTATTTTGTGTAGAGTTTCGAGTCGGAAACCCAAATTAGGGTACCCTCGAAACTTTGCCCCATCGACAATGATGTTAATAATAAATTGAGTCGATAGTAATTGGCAATGATGATGATTTTCTGAGCCAAGTATTTACATTTAATATTTACATAATAAATTATAATTATTATCAATTTAGTATTAATTATTTAAATTGTATTGGATTGAGATTATAATGAATTGGGAATGTTAGTTGAAATATGGATTCGATTGGTAATTGATGATTGTGTTGGTTGTGTCGGCTGTATCCCGACTGGCAGTCCCCCCGTATAAAGGGGATGCCGTCAAAATTTTTCTAAAAATCTTAATTTATTTCTTGAAAATGAGTATGTATAATTATACAACTTGCATAAGTTATGAGTCGGGCTTCATATTTTAAAACTGATTGATTATGTGTTAATGTGTCAATTATGATTAAATATTTTTTTTTATCCGTGGCTTATATAATGTTAGTATATAATTAAATAAATATAAATTAGGAGACTATTCGCGGGGGTAGATTAAGTTAAATGTTAATATCGATTAGCGAATATTGAATAGAATTCTAAAATAGTGTTATATTGTGTGTTGATCCCGTCGATAATGGGAAAGCTAAAGCTGAGGACGTAAAGACTCTTCGAATCCTGTGATTTCCTGGTTAAGGCAAGTAAATTACTTCACTTATCATTCAAGTAAATTATGATTATTATAACTTGATTCATATGCTCGTTCGAATTATCCTTGTTATAATTGTTCCATTAATTTCCCTTAATTCTGAATATTAAATTTTTATACCCCAAATCGATTGTATTGATTTTGTTGATTCTTCTAGTGGCTTGATTTACATTCATACCCCTTGTATATATATCGAACTTGTCGATATCTAGGTCAGAAATTACCCGACCTTATTTCATTTTTCGAGATTTGAGATGTTGACCTGGAACGAAAGTGTCCAGGGTGTTTGGCAGTTGAGGTGGTCGATTGTTCCGACACCTGATGTCTAGTTATAGGATTGGACTGTTAGTTTTTTTAAAATGTGGACCGTAAGGATCGGACCAGATTCGTGGTCAGAAATTATTAAGGTCAATGTGTGTCGTGGATCCATTAAGGACATTGCTGTGTGCGTTTGTCCGGGGTTAGTGCGTGACTGATCAGCAGCCTATCCTTATGATTGTTTTTACCTATAAAATGCATGATAGTCCAATCCTCTTCTATTTTATGATCCAGACAAAAGACGTATCATTCAGTTGAGCTAATATATTGTTGATTGTTAATTCTTGACAGACTTACAAACATTTCAGTTCGTTTATGCTTTTAATTATATATATATATATATACTTGCTGAGCATTTTAGCTCACTTGCTTCCTAATTCTGTTTCCTCAGCTAAGCACGAAGATGTCTAGAAGGAGTGGACCGTCTGGTTGGGGTAGCCATAGAGGCAGCCAGAGAGTCGAGGTGGTGGGATGGGTTGTGAGCTTATAACCCTGTTTCATATCATTTCTGTATTAGTAGGCAGATTCTTTTATTCTATGGAGTTGTATATTATTTTATTCAGTATTGGGTTGTAATAGCTAATTAGTAGTTGTTCCATACGGTGGTCTGTGAGCGGTCTTGGTTGGTGTAGTTATATTTCTCTATGGTTTTGTTATTATCACGCAATTAAACTGTTTTAGTATTAGTTGGTTGGTTTGGGCAGGTGGTTAGTCCTATTTACGAACACATCATGCCGAATTTTCTAAAATTTCTTCTATATTAATGTTTAATCAATTATAAAAGCATATAATCTTAATATTGGTTAGTGAGGGTGTTACAGTACGTAGGCACCTTGATACGGGAGAGAAACTGTTAACCTGCAAACACCTATCAAGCTCAGCCACATCTAAACACACAAACCCTAATCCCTTGTTCTTCTTTCATTAGCAAAATATCCGTATTTTGCTCCGTTAATCCAGCAAACCTCCAAAACATTGTTATACAATATTCTCCCAATAACATTTGGCGAAGGAGGGGCACGAGTCATTGAATTGGGAGAAGCGATGACTAAATCACACAAAAAGAAGAATGATGGAGAGACCCAGGGATCACATAAGGCTAACAAGGACGATCCCCTGACGAGGGACCCCTCAGAGGACGAGGTGTCCAAGGACAACTCTAAGACTGGGTACAAGGAGGAGCACACCCCCCAGTACAGAGGGTGGCGTTGACCAGCGAGGTTATGTCTTTTCTAAAAGGCCTCGGCGAACAAGTGACTGCTGTACATGAGAGGGTCGCAAAAATGGAGAAGCGCTATAGTTCTAGAGGATCGAAGAGGAATGCAAGGACAGGTGGTCGAACATATCAAAGGGAAGGAAGCAAAGTCCCTGTCAAGAAACTCATCGATGATTTCGAGGATGTCTTAACAGATCAAACGAACCCGGACTGGAATGAGGAGGAACATTCGCTCGGAAAGAAAGGAGGATCGCATGACAAGGTCGCCTCATCTGAGGGGAGAGCGATCAGTGTTTTGACCGTCTTGGAAAAAAGATAATTGAACATGACCTTCGTCTAAATTTAGAAAAGGTTAATGCACCTCGGAATGAAGAATCCAAGAATAGAAGCAAATGCACTCATCGATCATTGTCTCCTCATCGAGATCGTGAGCGGTCATATCGTCGCGATGACAGACCCCCCTCTCCCCGTAGAGAGTGTGAGCGGTCCCATCGTCGCGATGACAGACCCCCATCTCATCGAGATCGTGAGCGATCCCATCACCATAATGAGGATCGCAAAAAGAAGGATCGCAAGGATGACCAGGAGGAGTCTAGTGTCCGAAAAAAGACTCAGTCACACTATGGGAGTACTGGGGAGAAAAATGAGGGGGACAAGGAGGCCAAAGTAGGAGACTATAAGCTGGAGGAGTTGAAAAAGGCCTTGGATGCAATGAACAATGAGAAAGGAATCTTTAGCACTATGGGCTCTTCTTCGCCCTTTACCCATGAAATTCGAATCGCACCACTCCCTGCGGTGTTTCGTGGACATCATTCAGATATGACCTATAATGGAGATACAGATCCAGCCGAGTTCGTAATTCAGTTTAACAATGAGATGGATGTCTACCAGGTCTTGCGGCTGGCGAGGTGCAGATTGTTCGCAGCCTCGCTAAGAGGAAGCACTCAGCAGTGGTTTTCGAAGCTAGGGGCATTGATTGTCATCGATTCATGGGAGCAATTCGTGGACATCTTCATCAAACAGTTCCAATCCTCAATGCTCTACGCACCCCCTGTGTCTACCTTGGCAAACATAAAACAGAAGGAAGGAGAAACCCTTCATGATTATTTCAAGAGATTCAATGCTGAGGTGCCTCACGTACGAGGTGCAAATGATGAAGCTATAAAAAATTTCCTCATCGCTGAAGTGAGGGAAGGGACTGAATTTTGGAAGAAGTTACAAGAACAAACCCCTAGCACTCTTTCTGAATTGCATAGGGTCGCTGAGCCTTTCAAGCGCGTCGAGAAGTCACTTGCAGATCTGAAGAAGAATAATGAAAGGAGTAGCAGTTGGAGTAGGAACAGGGGAGTAAAAAGAAAGGACTCAAGAAGTCCGAGGCGAAGACGGGATCGAATTCGAAGCCCCAGCCCAAAAAGGAGAGAACGTGATCCTTTGAGGCGATCCCCCCCTCGAGCTCGCCCTGCAAGGAGGGAAGACAAATTTATTCCTCTGGTCGCCCCAATTGATCACATCTATGCAGTCAATGCGAACAAGGGGGTATTCTGGAGGCCTCCACAGATGGGTCCGAAGGGAACTGCAGACACTAGTAAATATTGTGCCTTTCATGAACAAACAGGGCATGATACAACAACTTGCCGGGAACTCAAACAACAAGTGGATCAGTTAATTCGTGATGGAAAGTTAACTGAGTGGGCAGTTCGCGAGGTGAAGAAACATAATCCCAAGTCAGGCCTTGGTTATAATCAAGCCCCCCCACCAGAACAGAATCCAGTCATTAAGGAAAGGGAAACGCGAGGTGGGAGTATTCATGTGATAATTGGAGGACCCCACATCGGGGGAGATAGCAATAGGGCTAGAGAAAGATATGCTCACGAAGCTAAGGGGCGACCTCTCACTAATATTCATCACCTGCAGGAACGACCCCCAAAGCTCTTCAAGGGGGAAGATACAAATATCATGTTCACTGAAGAAGATGCGAAGTGGGTCCACCACCCTCACTCGGACGCCCTCGTTGTCCGAATTCGCATTGGATCACCGAATGTTCACAGGGTCCTTGTGGACAATGGAAGTGCAGTGAATGTTCTAACATACGAGGTCTATCAGAAAATGGGGTTCGTGGATAGAGACCTTACCCCTACCGTGGGGCATCTTTACGGTTTTACTGGAACTTCAGTCAATGTCAAGGGCCTCATAAGGCTCCCCGTCACTTTAGGGGACGAGCCCTGTATTACTACCCAAATCGCAGACTTTATGGTGGTTGATCAACCTTCATCCTATAATGCTATTGTAGGGAGGCCAATACTCAAAGAAATGAGGGTGGTCACTTCTATTTACCATCTCTCTATGTAGTTCCCTACCCCAAGTGGAGTCGGATGCATTAGGGGAGCACAACATGAATCTCGTGAATGCTATAACAAGGCCCTCAAGTCAGCAGAAAGAGGGAGTAATTCTATGACAGATAAGATGGAATGCGAGGAGGAAAGCTGGCCTCGCAAGACAACCTTTGTACCTCCAACAGATTGTAACATGATCTCGATTAAGGAGCTCCCAGCTGATTATTTTTATAATTTGGGAATTCAAGTAGAACCAGTACCCGGGGCTTTGATGATGGGAACCTCACAGCCATTAATGGTTCTCCAGGAAGGGATCGTGGAAGAAGCTACGGATAGTGACAACGAGGAGAGCCCGGAGCAGGCTGCTGTGCGAGCCCAAAAGGGAAAATGGGTTCGCAAGGAAACATCTACACTAACAGAACTGCAAAAATGGAATTACACAGACAACAACTGTTGTTAAGGAGTATGGGCACGCGGGTGCCAACCCCTGCGAGGCAGAATCAAGTCAGGCTCGTGAGTATGATCTAGATCTTGATCCTCGCATCCCAGAACATGTGGAGCGAGCCAGGGCAGCTGAAGACACAATTCCTGTCCTCGTTGATGTGCAGGACCCTTCAAAAGTGTTGAAAATAGGGTCGCAACTCAGTCCTGATTTGAGAGAAAGGCTGATCACTTTTCTGAAGGCAAACCTTGACATGTTTGCCTGGTCACATGAAGATATAGTTGGGATCGATCCTAATGTAATGTGTCATAAGCTAAACTTGGATCCAAGCAAGAAGGGAGTCAGACAGAAAAGGCGACCTATAAGTGGAGAACGAGCTGAGGCTCTCAAAGTAGAAGTGGATAGACTCCTCGAGGTAGGGCTCGTTAGGGAATCATTCTACCCTGACTGGCTCGCGAACCCAGTCCTCGTGAAGAAGCCAAATCGAAAGTGGAGGACATGTGTGGACTTTACCGACCTCAACAAACATTGTCCCAAAGATAGTTTTCCATTACCAAGGATTGACCAGTTAGTGGATGCAACAGCAGGGCATGCACTCCTTTCTTTCATGGATGCTTATTCTGGATACAACCAAATACCCATGTATGGTCCTGATCAAGAGCACACCTCGTTCATCACGGATAGAGGTCTCTACTGCTACATAGGGATGCCCTTCGGTCTCCTTAATGCTGGGGCTACCTACCAAAGGCTCATTAATATGATGTTCGAGAAACAAATTGGCAAGATAATGGAAGTTTATGTACAGGACATGCTGGTCAAGTCTAAGGAAGCTGGGGATCACATCTCTCACCTCGCAGAGATGTTTGATATACTAAGGAAATACAGAATGAAGCTCAACCCCCAAAAGTGTGTCTTTGGAGTCGAATCTGGAAAGTTCTTGGGGTTCATTGTCAATCACAGGAAAATCGAAGCGAACCCTGCAAAAATAAATGCTTTAATGGACATGCGATCCCCAAGAAGCGTGAAAGAAGTCCAGAGTTTAACAGGAAGGATCGCAGCTCTCAATCGGTTCGTTTCCAAATCATCAGATAAGTGCCTTGAGTTCTTTAAGGCCATTAGAAAGGTGGGAAAAAACTTCGAATGGACATTGGAATGCGAGGAGGCCTTTCAAAAAATAAAGGAACACCTGGGTTCGCCACCACTTCTCTCGAAGCCCCTTAAAGGCGAGGTTCTCATTGTCTACCTCGTTGTATCTGAAAATGCGATCAGTGCAGTGTTGGTACGCGAGGAGGGAAAAATTCAATACCCAGTGTACTACATCAGCAAAAGGATGCTAGATGCAGAAAAAAGATATACAAACATGGAGAAGCTAGCCTATGCCCTGGTCTTGGCCTCGCGGAAGTTAAGGCCCTACTTTCAGGCTCACAGCATTGAGGTTCGTATTGCCTACCCACTGAGGCAAGTAATGCACAAGCCAGGGTCTTCAGGGAGATTGTTGAAATGGACAGTAGAGCTTAGTCAGTTCGACATCGAGTTTAAGCCTCGCGGCCCTATAAAAGGATAGGCACTTGCGGATTTTATCTTGGAGTTTCCTCCCAAATCCAAGGGAGATGACTGGGCTATCATAGCAGCACCAGAGAAAATAGTTAGCGAGGACAAAAAAGAAAATTCAGCCTCGTGGTGGGAGCTATACGTAGATGGGGCATCTAACAAGGAAGGAGCCGGGGCTGGCATTGAGTTAGTAACTCCCGAGGGTCGTACGATACAAAGTGCAGTACACTTCGCCTTCGAGGCTACCAACAATGCAACAGAGTACGAAGCCCTCATTATTGGTCTCAAACTGGCACTGGAAATGAAGGTGGAAAACCTCACAGCTTACAGCGATTCTATGCTGGTAACATATCAACTCTGGTGTGGGTGGTAAGCTAGAGGTGAGCAAATTGAGCTATATCTACGATGTGCATAGAGGTTGATAAAAAAGTTTAACAATGTAAAGGTGGTTCACATCAGAAGAGAAAAGAATCAAGGAGCCGATGCACTAGCAAAATTGGGGTCGCGTCACGAGGCTACCTTACTTGGAATTATCCCATTGGAAATTCAGATAAAGCCCAGTGTACCGGAGGAGTTCATTATGGAGGTAGAGACCCCAGGGTTAACTTGGATGACCCCAATATGGGAATATGTGAAAAATGGAGCTTTGCCTCAAGACAAGAAAGAAGCGACGAAGATCAAATATCAGGCAGCTCGCTATGTTATTTATGATGAAGTCTTGTATCGAAGAGGATTTAACATCCCATTCCTGAGGTGTGTAGATGGAGAAGAGTGTAATTACATCCTTAGAGAAGTCCATGAAGGGATATGCGGCAATCACACGGGGGGTAGTTCGCTGGCCCAGAAAATTCTTCGCCAAGGGTACTATTGGCCTACGCTAAAAAGGGATACATTTTAGTTTTCAAGAAAATGCGATGCCTGTCAGAGGATCGATAACTTCAGCAACGTCCCTGTTTCTCAGCTTACCTCGCTAACGAGCCCATGGCCCTTTGCTATGTGGGGGATTGATCTAATTGGAGAACTCCAAAAGGGGAAAGGGGGACTTAAATATGCAGTAATGGCTGTTGACTATTTCACCAAGTGGGCAGAGGCCGAGCCACTTGCTACTATCACTGCAAAGAAGCTCAAGGACTTCGTTTACAGGGTAATTGTGTGTCGCTATGGGATCCCATATCAACTCATTTCGGATAATGGAAAGCAATTTAATAGCAATGAAATGAAAGAATTCTGTGAAAATCTAGGGATAAAAAAGAGTTTCTCAGCTATGAGCCATCCTCAAACGAATGGCCAAACCGAGGCCATAAACAAAATTATAAAGCACACTTTGAAAGCTAAACTGGAAGAAAGCAAAGACAATTGGCCTGAGGAGTTACCTAGGGTCTTGTGGTCATACAACACGACCCCACGGACCACTACTAGGGAGACCCCCTTTTCTTTGACCTATGGTTGCGAGGCCATGGTTCCGGTGGAGGTAGGCTCGGGGTCATTCAGAAGGGAACACTACGATCCCGATGAAAACGAGGTTAATCACAGACTATATCTGGACATGATAGAGGAAACGAGAAGCGAGGCCCAGCTACGCCTCGCGGCCTACCAACAAAGGACAGCTTGGTACTACAATGGGAAAGTCAAAGCACGATCTTTACAAACAGGCGACCTAGTGCTTAGAAGGGTCATACCTAACACTAAGGTTCCAGGTCATGGAGTTTTCGGTGCTAACTGGGAAGGACCTTACAAGATCTATGCTACTCTTTCAGAAGGAACCTATTATCTCACGGATATGAAAGACAAAGTTATTCTGCGAGCTTGGAATGCGGAGCATCTGAGAAAATATTATCAGTGAGGTCCTCGCCCCTGGTAGCCTCTCTCTACTACTACTTAGCATGAATAATTCATACAAAGTACTGGGGGGTAGTGATCATATAGACACCTCACCTTTATGATGTAATGATTTTTTGGGCCTCGCCCCACTTGTCAACTTTTGGGCCTCGCCCCACAATTCATTTTAGGGCCTCGCCCCTACTTGTCAAACTTGGGCCACGCCCCTATCAATAAAACTTTGGGCATCGCCCCTACCTTTTTTCATTATATGAGTTCGTTTGCTTTACGAATTATGTTTTATTTTGCATTCAAAATAAATTTGCTTGTCTGTTAGCATTTACACTTTAAGGCCCAGGCCATCTTAACGATGCTGGGATCACACTTAAAACTATCTCAAGGTAACAGTTCATAACTGCTATTAGCTACAACGAGTCTAAGCAAGAGGAATACAAATCTAAAACTATTCAAGGCACTTCGTACCTGCGAACACAGTTTACATCTCAACATTTTGAAGGATGAAGTAATTGCATATCTCAACATCTCAAAAAATAAGGGAAAAAGCTAGAGCTAGGGCAACGGTAATGTAAAGACTGGTGACAGCGAGGTCAGATTACTTGAAGATTAATGATAAGTAAAAAAGGGATTCGACATTTGTAAAGAAAAATAAACGGATCGCATTGCGATCCCAGAATTCTTGCAACCAAATAAAGTTAGGGAAATTAATATTACACTTGCGAGGCATTCAAGGGGTGCCCGCATCCCCAGTTAAAAGTTACAACGAATTATAAAATAAATTTATGAAGCGGGTGGATTCTGGTTAGCATTGGTGGCCTCCTTGGCTATTCTCGCCTCTTCCTCCAGTCTCGCCTCCTCGGCATCCTCTTCTGCGATCTCCTATTTTAGAATCTCAGCATATTCAGCATTTCCAGGCCCAAGCCGGTCCCAGTCAAAGTCAGGGATCGCACGGATGAATCCCTTCATGAAAGTGACTTGGCCTTGGGCGAGGAATTTCTCTTCAGCAGATGTCAGCGAGGCCTGCGCAGCTGTTAGATCGCTTTGGAGCTTTGTGATCTCTTCGTCCTTCTTCTTCAGCTCCTCCTCGCTGGACTTCTGCAGTTCTTTGAGGGTCTTTTCAAATTCGTTCCTCCCCCTGCGAGCGGTCTTCAAGTCAGTGCGAATCGCAGCAGTCTCATCAGAAAGTTGTTTTTTAAACTCAGCCTCCAGGGATCGCTTATCCTCCACCTTCTGGAACTCAAGAACCTTGTTCTTTTTATCTAATTGGAAGAAGCTTTTTGTATGCGTAGCTTGACGGATAAATGCTTCAGCTAAACCACTTGGTTAAAGCATTAGCATTATCCTCAGGGGTGGCTTTCCACCAGTTGGACGCCTCAGCCTCTTCGGTATACTTGCTTCCCAGCGAAGCGAAGAGGTGCTGGATCGCAGTGGCATTCACGGTATGGGAAGATGGCTGAGGAGGCCCATCAGGCTGCCTTTCCTTCTTGGCCCGCTTCAAGGGACTTGGTTCAGGAGAATTCTCATGCTGAGCCCAGCAGGATTTTGAGATGGAGGATCGTTGGCTGGTTTGGGAGCTGTGGGAGGAAGAACTTTTAAAGCAGGGACCGCTTTCGAGGTCACCCCCTTCTTGCCACTTTGAAGAAACGGGGGAGCTTGACCTCTTCCACTGCGAGCAGACATGTCTATAGAAAAAGAAAGAGACAAGTTACAAAACAGTTCAAAAATCTGGCATAAAGTAAGACAATTAGGATGCAAAATTAAAAGACAGTTATGTATATGGAGGAAAAAGGAAATGCGATGCAATATGCAAAAAGTAAGGGATCATATCGCTATATAAGAGTACCCTCTTCATCCGTTATCGCGACATGAGAAGACGAGGCCTCTTCTCTTAATTTTCTTTTCTTCGAGGCCCGCCTCGCATTCGAAGGCCCTGCCTCAAGAGAGGCACCTATTCCCTCCTTGAGGAATCCGCATTCTACTAGGTTATTTAGAGAAAGAAGAGTCCTAATGTTTCTCTCTTCTGCGGTGGATTTTATTAACACATCATCGGCTCGCTGTTTTTCATCACCTCTCAAGACGGTGCGAACTGGACCAACTGCGATGTCAATGAAGTTGTTAGTTTTAAAAAATGTTAAAAGAGTAAGACGAAGGGCTACAGCCTCGATAGCTTACCAGGAAGATAGTTAAAGCTTGTTTTAACTCGGGGACCTCGTGGACATAGAAGAAGGGCTCTTTCCACGAGCCCACGTTGCTTATCCCACCAGGAAGGAAGCTTTTCTTGTTGAATTCTGGCCATACAGAAAAATAGACGTAGCCAAAGTCCTTGGCCCCACATCGCTTCAGCTGCAGGAAGTAGCCCATTGTCTTCGCATCCATGGGCGGATATCGAAGCTTATGGTAGAGTATGTACAGGGCAATCATGGATCGATAGCCGTTGGTGCTAATCTGGATGGGGGCTAGAAAATATGTCTCACAGACATCCTTTATGAATGGATGGAGAGGAGAAGAGACGCCTATCTTCATCAGGGGGACCGTTAGAACCATTCTGGGCACCCTGCCTCCATTCTCTTCGTGATTAAAGCGATAGCATCGCATCTTCTTCTTAGGCAGAATGATCTTACCTTCAGGTCAGAATCTCTCGACCCCCTCTGTGATAGTCTTCAAAATCAAGGTTGAAGACATGTCGCGGCATGCAAGGATGCGAGGTTCGCCTGGCTTAATCTTCGAACCGGGCTCAATATCCTTGGGGTTAGGCCCACCAACATATATAACTCCCTCCAGCTCTGGTTGAGGGGTAGGGACGTAAGGATTGGGCGAAGCCTCAGGAACATAGTCATAATCCTTGAAGTTTACGACTCTGGCCACTTCATCGAGGCCACCATCATCAGAGGAAGGCTCTTCGTAGTCATCATCATCAGAGTTGGCTTCGTTGTCGGCACCTCCCTCAATATCATAATAGGCATCGCCTAATGAATCTATCGGACAATCGCTTATATGGATGGGCGACATGGCTTGAGATGGAGGTATTCTAACAAGAATTTCTGCTGCTTGAGAGCTAAATGCCTTTCCTTTCTTTGTTAACATATCAATTTCTTGTTCGAGAGGTGTCATCTTGATTCGGGGCTCGTTCTGGGCTGGAAGCACATCTAAAGTTTGGTCTCGTGAGCTCGCAGGACGTTTGTATCGCCACTTATCTAAGGGCACTTCTCTGGTATACTCTTCATTTGACCACTGCGAGTCGAAATATAACTTAAATGAGCTCTCACTAGTGCTCGCTGCTCTTGCGATGTTAGCAGCCGCCGCTTTGCTTATTTGAACGTTGGGCATCGGGGAAGGTGTCCTTGAACTGTTGTCTTGCGACATCTGAAAAGAAGTGAAATGATTAAGTGTGTGCTCTTACAGAAAGCAAATGAAGGGAGAAAAGAATAAATAGACAGAAGGGCTCTATGTGTTTTCGCTTCGCTTGTAGGAAATAATGGAAGGTTCATATTCCTAAATTGGTAAGGATCACATCTATGTTCCTAAAGGAAGGATCGCATCTATATTCCTAAAGGAGGGATCGCACATTAAAATGAATGATATGGGATCGCAGTTAAAAAGGACCGCATCGCATACAATTAATGTTATCTAATCATGCAATTATTATGGAGAACAGCAATTTAAATGCAACAGAGGAATGAAGACTTACTTTTTCTTGAAGAAGAGTGAAGAAATCTGAAGAAAGTTGAGGTCGTTGGTGATAAAGCTTGAAAATTTCTTGCGTTTGATCCGGGAGCAAACTGGCAGCACTTCGGTAATGTGTTTGTGAAGATAAAGAAGGAAATGATTGTGACAGGAGTATATATAGTCATTAGGAGAGAGAAAGACGTGGACATGTGTCAAGATCTCAGCCGTTGAATACATATCTCGAGACACAACAGCTGTCAAACCTCTTCAAATTCTTGGGGTCGCGACTACTCCAACGGTCATATTCATATCAATAGCGAGCCATGACCTCACATTGCGGCATCACCTGATTGATACTTGAGTCCACATCGCATCTCTAATGGCAACATGGACTCGGGGGGTAGTTGTTATTCCTAAATCTGGCGTGGCAGCTAGATTGATTTGATTAGCTAAATTAAAGCTTCATAATCTATGATGGGCCTAGAAGATGAAGATTGGATCGTTATAGCCCACTATTGGAATCAGCCCAACATACTTTGGTCATGATATCTCTATTATGGGGCCACCTCGCTACAGGGCGACTTTGCTACAAGAACACCTCGACCTTTAAGAGGTCGCTTCGCTTCCATCGTCATATCTACAAACTACGTTGGGATCGCTATCTCACTCTTTAATGGAAGGCTCATGGCCAGACCCAAGGTCGCATGAGTGGTTGGACACAAGGGATCGCTTCGCATGGCCAGATCCCTTTAGGTCGCATGCTAGGTCCTGATTGATCCTTTATTAGCCAACTCTATTCGTTCGAGACTATGGGCTTCCACAGCTGGGCCATGGATCACGGATAAGGTTGATGATTCACTGCCACGTTAGCCCTAAACGAATGGGCTTGGACTTTGGCTTATCTTTTAAAACCCTAGCCCGCCTAGGTAACTTGCTGCCCAAGAACTACGTCAGGCTTGATCCCTATAAATAGGGTACGTAGGCACCTTGATACGGGAGAGAAACAGTTAACCTGCAAACACCTATCAAGCTCAGCCACATCTAAACACACAAACCCTAATCCCTTGTTCTTCTTTCATTAGCAAAATATCCGTATTTTGCTCCGTTAATCCAGTAAACCTCCAAAACATTGTTATACAATATTCACCCTATAACACATAAAAAAACTTTATATGTCAACTTCATAATCAAAATCACACAATTTAGATATTGTTTAGAATCAAACCGTTTAAAAAATGTACTTATTTGCAGTTTCGCACCCTATTTTCAAAAACAGTTTGTAAATAATTTTTGTACTCATGCATTTGAAGGAACAGGTGGCCCGCTAGCCCTGGAGGTATTAGACTTTAATTTGGACTTGGATACGGATTGAAGTCCGAAAGTAAAGAAACGACGAATGTATTGAAGTCCGAAAGTAAAGAAACGACTAGGGTTGTAAATGAACCAATACACTCTCGAACGGCTCGGCGTTCGGTTCGAAAAAAGCTTTGTTCGGGTTCGGTTCGATTCACAAACGTGTCGATCTTGAACATGATTTAAGGATCGATATATAAATGAGCTGAACTTGATCACAGTAAAGTTCGACTCGATAGCTTGCGAACAAGATCGATTAACGCGCTCGTGAACATAGTTCGTGGACAGGCTCGTGAACATAGCTCATGAACATGTTCGTGAATAAGTTCGATAATTGAGTTCGTTAACATGCTCGGTATATGAGTTCATTAGCGGTTCATAAACAAATTCGATAAATAATCTCGTACATATAATATATGTTTGATTAGTAGAATATACTCTAGAAACTCTTATTAATTGTACACCATTAATTAGAATATCTTATATGTTATGTTAGATATTATAATTGTTTATTTTATAATTTTGATTAATTTTAATAATAATAATAATAATAATAATAATAATAATAATAACAACAATAATAATAAAATAATAATAATAATAATAATAATAATAATAATAATAATAATAATAATAATAATAATAATAATAACAATAATAACAATTCAGTCTTGCAATTAGTATAACTAGTTCATATTTGTAAAAAATATGTTATCAAATTAAATATTACATTATTTTAAGTGTGAAATTTTTATATTAAATATTAGTGATGTATAAATTCATTTATACTACTTAAATATATAAAAAGGTATTAATATATCTTAATGATTGTGTAAAATTTAAAACTACAATAACTTGCTATATATGCAAATATATAATTCAAAGACCAAAATGAGTTATTTTAACACAACAATTACATTATTAATTGTTTTGTTTATAAATTTGTACTTCGGATTTATGGAATATCAAGAGATAATATAGTAAATGTATAATCTATGTCAAAAATTACATATAAGATTGTAGTTTTTATGTAAGAACACTAATATTTTTGTATGACTATGATATTTTATAGATTTTATGTAAAAAAAAAACTAGTATTTTTGTATGATTATGATGATAGTAACGATCAGTAATATTTTAAGTTTAAAATATATAAATTTAATTTAATTTACATTATTTTGAAAAAATCGATATTTTTTTTTATGATTTACAAAAAAAATAGTTAATTTTTAAATTGATTACAAGTTTTTCGTGAAATATTAATAAGAATATGTTTCTCCAATATTTAAGACTTGTTCGTTAGTACAATTTCGTGAACAAGCTCGTGAACAAGGTTAATGAGTTGTTCGAAGTAAAAGTTCGTAAGCAAGTTCATGAGACATGTTCATGAGTAGTTCGTGAGCCATTTGCGAACAACATTTTCTCTTAACGAACCAAGCTCAAACACATTTTTTGGCTCGATTTAAGTTCGAGCTCCAGTTCGAGTTCGATAATTTCTTAACAAACGATACATGAACATTCTAAAGTTCGGCTCGGCTCGGTTCATTTACACCCCTAGAAACGACGTATGTGTTAATTTTTGAAATATATATAGAACATATTTTCATTGAATAAATTATAACCGAAATTATTGTATTCTTTCCCTTACTCAAAGATCATTTAAATAATTTCATAATCCAATTAACAATATTTGCTCCATTTGTTAAATAAAGTTTGGAGACTAATTTTTCTCTTATTCTTTATTCTTTCTCGTAGGGGCGCTTGGACTTTCGGTTGGATGGAGTATGTTACAAGGACAGATGTGGAGCATAAAGATCTTTATTATCTCGTGATTCAGATAAGTGTTTTCTTTATCTTTGGCTTTGCTCAGGGTGTTCTCTTTTCGGACTTTAAGGTTTTATTGTCTAAATTTCCGGAGACATCTCTGCATGACTTTCGGTTAGATGATAAGCTTTATTGAATGAAAGAAACCCCTTTACGGTATTGTATTTCGGCACAATTCATCATACGAGAATGTATTTCTCCGACAAAAAAAAAATAAAAAAATAATTTCATAATCCATTTGGATATATATATATATATATTTTAGTAATATTTAAAAATTGTTAGATTATTCAATTATGAATTCTAATTATTTTAAATTCTGAATTCAATCATTGTTCAAAATAAAATAGATAATCATTTTTAATCCTAATTATTTAAAAAAGCAAAAAATAAATTAAAAGTGCACTATTATTATTATTATTATTATTTTTTTGAAAAGCAAAGGGATATATTAAGGGACTAAGCCCAAAAGTAAAACCAACATCCACAAACATTAGAACCCAAAAACAGCCCATAGACAAAGTAAACCGAACAGGCTCGGGATTTAGGAAAGTTTGACAAAACAAGATAAAGAAAATTTTAAAAACTACTGGAACAAAAAAGCCCAATCGTAGAGCTTATTTTGTTAGCTGCAGATTACCAATTCTCCATACCTACAAAGATTGCATCTGCTCGAACTCCTGCTTGACCATTGCCATTACCTTCCTGATTCTCCAAAAGCTCCTCCACTGGATGTGGATTCTCGACTTCAGCTTCCATGGCTTCCACATTCACTTCTTCCTCATGAATCCTATGAAACTGAGGACCAACCCTTCCTAATCCCAAATCTTGACTTTATATCTCGAATAAACGACCAAACGATTTTTCAATGACTACCATCTTTTTCCAGTTTGCCGCACCATGTTGAGCAAGATACGCAGCCAAAGTTATCTACAACATCTGTGAGACGAACCTCTAGGTTGAAGTTTCTGTCAGCCCTCCTAGTATTAAGTTGCTTAAGGATAAAAGCGTTTGCAGGAGTTGCCCCTACATCCCGAGAATCTTTCCATTCCCAGTAAGCAGCAACATGATCTGTTTCGAGAATGGCTTTTGGATAGTCATCATCGAAGATCAATTTCAACCCTTCCATAAACGCATGCAACTCATTGCTCCTTTGATTTTCAATGCACAAAGAACCAGCTAACATCCTAAGGATTTTGCCTCTGCTATCACGAACGACCACTCCAATTCCAGAGACGTTCCCATTCGAAAATCTTTGCTTTGAAAAGTACCCATGCACGTTAACTTTGACAACACCTTTGCGTGGCATTTCCAACCTGAATTTACATTCACCATAGCCATACTATGCTTGAGATACTTTAGGAAAAGAAGAATGGGTGTTGAGGTTGAGAAAATATGACCTCTATATAGGCTGAATTATGATGGTGTTGCATGTATCTATAATCATATGTTCCCAATAACGTTTGCACATTTCCCCAAGCCAATAACAATACTTCCCCTATGCGACTGTATGTTTTCACAGATGGTTCGAATTTCCTTGATTGGGCCTGGATAGTACTAAATGGGCTTGATACTAAGCTAAACACTAAAGCCATGTTATAATAAGCTCCTTTCTTTTGCTTCCTTGTTTGGTCCAAAAATTCGCTTCTCGAAGAAATTCTCTATCAATCTTTTTAATACTTATGTTGAGCCTAAGGAAGAGTTCTTTAAACTCTTCTTCCAAACAAAGGCTCGTGTGATTTAAGGTCTTGAACTGAAGTAATTTATTAACCAATTCTACATTTTTCATGTTGACCAAATACCTCTTTTCCTGCTTTCCATTCTTAAAAATTACCTGAATCAAGGTTTCTAATGCTTTTACCTCTGAATCAAAAGCATTCTCAACTTTTTGCGGACCTGTGAAGAACATTAGTGTCTTTCCCTCCGAATTTTTGGCAATCCCACCTACTCCTGCAACATTAGTACCTTGAGCATCTCTTTTCCATGCTCCGTCAACGAAACAGAATACTTCTATTTACCCCAATAATAAACTTGCTGTTAGAGCATCTCTGGAACCTATGATCACTACTACTGGGTTCGATTCCTACCATTTTGTGAACTCTTGCGAAATAAAATTATTTGTCTTATTCTATTCCATGGCTCTTTTCTGAACCAGAAAAAGAACACTGCTAGCTTCTATTCGTGCACTATTAAAATTTCTTTCATTTCTACAAAGCGATAAAGTCCAAATAGTAACAACTATTGTCGTTTTCCAAACTCTTTTCAAACTCTCTTCCTTAAACCAGCTGATCATACATAACGCATTATTAAAGCTGTCTGGGATTGGTTTATAAGTAAAACCCCACCAATCTAATATTCTCCTCCAAGATGTAACACCCCCAGATCCAGGGTCAGGGATTTGGTCGTTACGGTCTCAATATCCATCCATAAAACCAACCTAATTTAAATTACAACCTTGTGACCCAAAACAACAACATAAAACACACCCGTTATAGTCCCAGAGATGAAATCAGAGTAACCCTCAATATTATAAATCATAAGTTTGAGTTCTTACGACCCAAAGAATTAAAATTTTACCATTACATACTCTTTGCCATCCATTGGTATATGCCATATAATAAATACATTTGATGTTCAAATACTAACAGCTAGCCTACCGGAAGCTGCATCTTCGGCAATGGTAGCTATGACCTCAGCGGTTAATCCTCTGACGGCTGACACCTGTCTATGCTAAGTACGCCTTGCGCGGCCATCTGATCTAGCTGTTGTTGTGATATAAATAAATAAAGCAAGGGTGAGCAATAGCCCACCAAAAATATAATTGAACAGTGATAATATATAACAGTCCAAAATATCTTAGAAACCATATGCCATGCATTAAAAGACGTAGTACCAATATATGGTATGAGATGAAGTTACAAGGTAACTCAAAATATATTTGTTCTGAAGAAATATCTACGATGTCAAAGATAAGCAAGATATTATCAAATTTTCATAATAGAGGAACTTGCGGAAGAATATTGCAATTCCAGTTCAAACACTATTCAAACCTGCCAACAACGATAATGTTGCAGGAAATTTTCCAACATTGAAAGATGAACTAATACTGGAGTTTGACGCGCCAGGAGACATAGCATTTACACGATGATCAGTCGCATGTTATGCTCCCCACCTCTTGTTCTCTACATGTAGAAGGAAGCACCGACGGATTTACTTGTCTACCGCCCTCTGGAACCCCCTCGGCCAACGGTTGGGCCATTTGCTGGACCGGCGCCACTGGGTCACTTACGCATCTCCTAGTTCATTTCACATCCATAACTTTGAAACGTAAATTTCCTCCCCCTTTCCCCAAGTATAATACTTGTTGATAGGACTCCACAAAGTAGTCGTATCTAGTTGGAAAGGAAAATTCACCAATATTTCCCAAGCTGATGCTTGTTAATGGATAAAAACTTGTTCCATCAATTATTACCCCTCGAGCGTTGAGGAGGTAACCAAACAGATTCATATCGATGTTTGAAAGAATCAAGATGTGAGTGACAAGATAGCTTAGCAAGTATAGGACCGGGCAGTCCAATAAATAACATCTCTCAAGTGAGGTCCCCTTATATAAGTATTTTGAAGTTTGAGCGAGTATTTAAATCTTCTTATAAGACAGATTTAAATGAAGATAGAGTTTTGGGAACCTCCCCTTGATAAAATAGTCATAAAAGACTCCGATATATTTTACATAATATTCGAAGGTGAAAGATAATCTTTGAATAATATATATCATTATAAAAGAATTTAAAAGAATTTAAATAAATATTCTAAGAATATTTATTAAATCAATAATAATTAAGGAATATTATTAAATCATAATGTTGCTCGTAAGTAATCCTCGAATAAATATATAGAACCATTTACTAAATACTCCCTTCTTTAAATGAATATTCAAAATAATATTCATTAATTAAATAAACTCAAATAAATGTTTAAGATAATATTCACTAAATAAATCAAACCTTAAATGAATATTTGAAAATAATCTTCATATAATAAATAATATTCTAAATAAATATCCAACTAATATTCTTTTGGTAATCAGAACTTTAAAGGAATATTCGAAGCAATATTCCTTAAGTAAATAGAACTTCGAATGAATACTTTTAAATAATATTCATTAAGTATATAAAATCTTAAATGAATATTCAAAAGAATATTCATTTAATAAATAAATCCCAAATGACTATTCAATTGATATTCATTAAACAAATAATATTCTAAATGAATATCCAAATAATATTCATTTAATAAATAATATTCTAAATAAATATCCAAATGATATTCATTTAGTAATCAAAACCTTAAAGGAATATTCGAAATAATATTCCTTGAGTAATTAGAACTTCCAAAGAATACTTTTAAAATAATATTTATCAATTACATAAAACTTAAATAAATATCCGAAAGTGATATTTATTTAATGAATAAAATTTCAATGAACATCAAAGTAATTATTCATTAATAATCAAACTCTAATGAATATTCATAAATAATATTCATTTAATATTTCTCGACTGAAATAATACTCAAATAACATTTCTCGAAAGATTTCCAAGTATTTGATACTTTTATGGAAATATAAATAATGTTTAATAATAACATTCCTCAAAATGAATACTACTCTGTCGCTGGAATCCCTTCGGGTTTCCACGACTATCTATATAACACAAAATACCGACTCCCGGTCTCATATTTAAAGAATAAATATCATACGCCCTTCACTAAGGGTCCTAGCAAAACAATCCTGCTTATAACTGATAATCCATATCTAGTCTATAAGCCAATATCAATTCAGGGAAAAAGTATTCCAATATACTTTGAAAATAAACATGCATGCTATGGCATATGTATAACGGCAATCATATATATTATCACAACAACAGTTCCAAGGTATTGGAAACTTGCCTGGCATTCCTGAAGGGGTAGGGTGCCTCGTGTCAATCCGGTGATCTATAAATAGTCACAATAACTGAGGTCAATCACTTAACACTTTTTAAAAGGCAAAGTATAACTTATTTAAGTCGAAACACGTTTTCGAGTTATCTCGCTAAGCACCCTTTAGTGAAATTCTCTTTATTACCGACACGATCCGACACTTGCTCATTATTAAAACATGTCATCATACTTATACTTGGTGTATACTTAAGTCGTATAAGTTCTAAAGTCGGTCGTTTACGAACCAAGATTATACCCCGAGATTTATCGCCCGTTTTCTAAGTCATTTACCAAAGTTATAACCAAGTGTACTTTTAAGGGGTTCGTTCGCGTTTAACCTTGATTCGAACATTTTTATAAAATCGGAAAACGATCTGTTTCACATGAGGTTTCCTCTCAAACCTTCCATTTAATCTCTAATATTTAATTACCATGATCGTCATTGCATAACTCATTTTTCGAAGGTCCAATTTCAGTTACGAACCTGCTTTTACGGTTTCGAACCACCTTTAAGAATTTAACCATAACTCCTAAACCGTAAATCCATTTCACACGGTCTTTATATCAAAAAGAAGCTTATAACATAATCTAGCTTGTCATGGTGGAACACGAAATTGGACAGTGAGTTTTGGCTACTGTCAAACATGGTTTCTTAAGGTTAACGAAAATTCGGCATTACGACGGCTATATATCGAACGTTTCAAAAATTACCACAATCAAACCAAGCCACACCGGGCATCTAAACAACTTATAAACATGTTATTCATCTCAACAAGTCCAACAACGTATCACTTTACCAATATGATCATCATATCTCTTAAACTAATTTAATCAACTACATAATCATGCTTAAATGCTTAACATAACATCATAATCATATCTAAGCTAAAACCCACCAAGAACATGCTTGAAACTTAAGATTCAACCAAGGGTTTCAAGGGTTATACCTTCCTTGGAGAGTGTACTAGCCTTATAAAACCTTGCATAGTCCTTGTATAACCTTAACCAAGCTTAGATCATCCAAACAAATCAAGAGATCAAAGTTAGTTTCTAGAAATCACTATTCACCCTCATCTTCAATGATTTATTTGAAAATGGAAAAAGTGGAGATTGAAGCTAAGATTTCTAGGAGATCATTTTTATGAAATATAGAACTCACCATAAAAATTTGGAGGTCAAACAATGGTTGGAAGCTTGATTTTGCTTCTTGAATTAAGCAAAAATTCGAAGTGGCTCTTTCAAGGGGAAAAAAAGGGTGGCTTCTCGAATTTATTTACCCATCCAAACGATCTTCAAAAATTATGAAATTAAATCCACAACTTCATCTCCCTGTGTAGAAGCTCCGTGAATTATTTCATGATTTTTAGATGAGTAGAACTAGGTGAAAAAAAATCGCCAAGACCCCTGCCCTGGAAAATGTAAACTGCTGGAAATGGGAGAGAAAAGAGAGAAAAGGGTGGTTGGCTTGCTTGGTTCTCTTGCATTATTGATGTTTTAGGATAATATCTAGCATAAAGGCACTTTAATAAAGTGATTTGCTCATCCCTTGCATCACCTTGGACATGTGTTAGTATTTTGTGGTGAGATGAGGTGTTTTAAGCTAACTAGTTGGTTTGATCTCTAATGGTACTAGTTAGCATTGAAAATATCTTGTCTACTTGACCTTATCCTCTTGCACATGACTATCCCTTGGCTCTCTGCTTGATTCTTTGCCCGGTTATTGCTCAATTTGATTGATCGTTCGGAGGAATATCTCAAAGATTCCTAGTTAGGGTTTTACCGGAAACCTTCTTAATAATTATAATACCATTCTCCATTTTTCTTAATACTTCTCGAATTTAAATTCCTTAAATCCCTTAAATAAATCCTCAAGTCTTACGGTGTCCAGGAAAATCTCGGAGAAAATAAAAGTGCTATTTTTCTGAATCCGATGTCGTTTACATACACTTATTTCGCCCCTGGATCATGAATACGAACTCAGAAATCCGTTCTGAATACTTCTATATAGCGTCGTCTAATAATATTATTATTTCCACCAAAATCACTATTCACACTCTATTATTTCTTTTATTCCTTATATTTAATAAAATGTCCTGGTCCTCTCCTGGGCGTTCCTTAACCCTTTTCCGGAACCTTTAGACTAATAACATATATTGATTTGGATGACACAAGAATAATCTTTCTTGGAATAATATAACTTATATCCCTAGGAGATAGATTATTCTTATCTATGCTGTCAACCAAAAGTATTCTTCGTGACATATAAACCTTGGAACCTTTATCCATTCAACACTCATTCCTAAGGACTGTTACTACCTTGGAGTCGAAATCATTGTTCCTTCTTTTCTCAACACTTAATAAAAAGTTTTTAATTCTACCGAAAATTTGGGTTCTTACAGTCTCCCCTCCTTGAAAGGATTCCGTCCCGGAATCAGGTAGAAGACAATTGAGTACTTGTTGGTTATTTCACTTTCCAGTTCTCTAGTCAATCCTCAATCAATCCCAATCCTTTTTCATTAATCCTTGCTACTTTTCGTACAACACACGGTCCGGGTTATGCTCTTACCCAGTCATATACTATTACTCTTATTGGTATCTGCAGTGGTTTCGGTATTACTATAATGCTGCGAATTCGGAGATAACCTCACTCGTACCATGCATTTCTGATCGCTTTAATCTTCGCAATCTCGATCAATATATAGATTTAGAGGAATTTATTGAGAGATCACTATGATCAATGAACATTTGTTAAATTGCATAGTTAGTACAGAAGGGGGCCAGCCTTTAGTACTTGACAAGCAATTAAACAATTAATGGCATTCCACTTAGACTTCTATCACACAGACAGAGAGTCACGTAGCAGTACCTCCCCTCCTTAAAGGGTTGTTCTTCTCAATTCAAAAAGATTATGAATAAGAGAGAAGAAAAGAAAAGAATTCCAGAGAATTATAGAAAATTTCATGATTGCAAAAATATCATACTTAGAATTTACCTCTGAACTGTAGAGGTTTATCGGAGAAGAAAGTAATTATACTCGCATCAAATACTATTTTAGCATAATCTCACGTGTCAGCATATCCTCGCTGCTCTGTCTATCATTCTATGAACTATGTTCTTGTTCAATCTCAGCAATGCTTGCTCTTGAAACACCTTCCAACCTTTCCGGTTAAATCTTATATTTCTCGCTTGACATCATTGTCACTAATATTCCATGCCACGCTACTAGAGCTTTCATATCCATAATACTAACACCATCAGGTTGTCATTCCGAGAGCTCGTTAGGAAGTCCATTCATAACATTCCTTGCTTCACATTTTCGTAATTGTTTTTCCAATCTTTTCTTTATTAATTACATCCTTCTTATTATCTGATTCTCATTCACTTCTGTTATTTAACTCCGTTGTCATCTCTTTATTGAGACGCTCGTCACCTTTACTCAATACGCGTCACTTGATTGGGGTCAAACTTTCCTTTGTTCAACCATCTAGATTTCACTTTCTCATTCCACGAGTCTCTTTATTACTCAATCAATCTATTCCAAATTTCCTCGACTTCCCCCAACCTAAAAAGGGGTCAATTCGTATGTCATTTATGCTTCTAATTCCAACGTTCCGTTTTGGCCAATACTTTGCCCTGTTAATTCCATACTTTTCTCGCTTCATTACTGGAGCTTCTCATGAGTCCGCATATCTGACTTTCTTATTGATCCTCAACTCTTCATTCATCTTTATCAGTTACTTGTCTTCATTTCTACTATAATCATTCTATGAACCATCATAGCCTAATCATTTATTTCAAATATCCCGTCTTTCCAAAATTAAACCATCCGAAATAAACTTGGATGATTTCTCTAACTTAGATTCAGTTCGACATTTCCACAGTCGTTATCACCTAATTTCTCAGAAGGATCACCATCGTTTATCGTTACGCAGTGCTTTAATAGCTAAACATACGGATTTCATAGTTGTCAATTTAATATCCTCTAGGAAAACAAAATAATCACTATTCCCTTTCCATAAGGAATGCTTCTTGAACTTGACGTAGGTATTACATGAATCAGATGAAACTGCTGGAGAGCTTCCAGCATCACAGCTGGAACAGACTGGTGAGATTATTAATCATATGTCTCCAGTATAAGACTGGAAGCTTAACAGTTTACTTAATCACTTTCCGAACCTTGTTAAATATTTTCACAAGGATACTTTTCAGCATCACGACTCTCCAACCTCATATTCTCTATCTTGTTTGCACAGAAATACACCAACAATACCTTCTTGTCATTCATCATCATGCCAATTAGCTTATCAATATCAGTGCCAATCTTCCTTCTGTATTCAGTCATCCCTAAAATAAGGAAGAGTCTCTTGGGGAATTTGGTCTGGCCTATCGCAGAGCCTTCTATTATCGGTAACGTGCTTTAGACAATATTATGAATCGAATGTTTACTTAAAATATCCTTATAGTTGATTCTCGCACAATCATCAGAAGGAATGTCAAACCCTCCATCACATTCTGACCTTCAAGGTCCCTTTTTCATTCTTATTCTGTTCTCTTTTGCATGAGCATTTATGGTACTTCTCTATACTTACAGTGTCGGCCACCTCATTGGCCTTACTAGATAACAATAATTTCTTGTAGTTAGTGTTTTCTGGATCTATTCCAACTTAAACTTCTCTAACTCGTTCCCCTCACTGTGGGGTGAATGTATTCTTTCTTAGATTCTGACTCAGGAGAAAAATATACATCAATCTTTTTCTATAAGTCATTGCTTCTACCTTTTGGTGTGAACTTATCACAGGTACTCCCAATCATACCTAGGATATTTCCTTACTTAACTCCCTTCTTGTTTTAGGATAATCTCAACCTTATTGGTTCAATCCATACTTCCTCATGGTTTCACACATGCGTCATCTGGCCTTATTGTTACTATGTCATACATTCATTTTTCAAACTTCCCTTTATGAAGTTCAGAATATTACCTCTTCCCTTATAAGGTTTCTTAGGTCATCCTCATCATTCCTTCTGTATCTTCTGGGTACAGTGTATATCAAACATCATTAATCAATTCTATAACAATTCTGTCTATGTACCTTTTGAGACTCCTTTAAACAAATCCTTACAGGTTATTGATACCTTGGTCGATTCAACTTATATCGTCTGATTTCACAATGTCTTTATTAGGGGTGATGCTATCCTTTGTGCATCCCCTAGGGTTCATTTTAATATTTGGACATTCTATCCTCAATTTTGTTTTCAAGGAATACTTACATCCTGTACTTGGTAATTCAATTATATATCCTTAATAAGGGTCTCTTTTCAATCATTCTCATCTTGATAATCTATAGGTAGCCTAATGCTAACCTCTTCTTTCAAACGAATGCCAGTCCATATGACCTTCCAAAAGACAACATATGTCTATCTGTCTTTCTTACAGAACTTGGTAATGGTAGCAAGGATGTTCTGGAAGATATTGGTCGAGTTCAACGTGAATCTCTTAGTGCCTAATGCTCCTCTTAAGGACACTAAGTTTCAGATAACATTTTTGCATCATACTACGCCATCTTTGACAATCTTCGTAACTCTTTATTGGTCACTATCCTCAATCCTAATACGTCCATGGTATATATAATCCATCATCATGTTTCTCAATTCATTTTATATCAAAAGTCCTCGCAGTTGGCGCTTGGTTAGAAGCGGCCCTGCTTTGTCCTTTCATTGCTGGTCTAGTCACTTGATAATCCTTTGTGACCTGGCCTCAACTGGCCACACTAAAATATGTGAGTTTAGGGGTTGGCGAATAGTCTTACTTTTATTGCAATTGCCGGCATAGTGCCTTCATCTTTGATACCTTTTTATCTTTTCAAAACTTTACTCCATATAAGTCTCAATCGACTTCTCGGTACCATGTCCGGTCACCTTTCCTTTACTTTTATCTTTTTACTATTCTTATTAATTCCATGTGCCACAAAAGCTTATCACTTCTGGCATAACAATTTTTTTCATTTAAGTCAGTCTCGGAATTCCTCAGTCGGGCTTGTTTCTTAATTACATTTTCTTTTTCTTTTTTTTTCTTTTTTTTTTTCCATCCAATCTCAACTTCATAATTTTATATCTATAGTCAATTGTAATATTCGGGGTCTGTTTACTAGCCCGTATAGCGGCTACCTAACCCAATCCACAGGGTTCGCTCCAGTTTCCACTCTCTTCGGCGACGTATTCAGATAATCAGAAAGACAAGGTTTGCCAAATTTTGTCCAATTCCTTTCCAGGATTAGGGAAATTTCAGTCAATCTTTCCACCCACTAGTGATACTAAGAAGATCCATTTCGATACCCGAAGAATATTTCTAGGAATATCCGAGCTGGTCGAACCATAAACAGTTATAGTAATGAAATGATTGACATAAAGTTGGGAGTTTAACCATTGGAAAGAAACCAAATATATACCTCCCCTAGAAGGGAAATCAAAAGTTTCAAACTAAAACATGCCACATCTTCCCGATACAAATTCGTCTTAATAATCGATACTACCGAATACCGGTCTTTCTAATATCTAGTTCCAGAAGGAACACTACCGTCGGAATTAGTAATTACACAAAATTGGCACTACCAAGGCTATCCGAATCTGGTGAACTGTGTTGTCCGAATACATCCACAATTACCCTACCGTTGCACAAGCACAACACCTAAACTTGTACGAGGTGCATCCTAATAAATTTCCAAAATTTTCCTTCCTCCATTAGATAACGCCAATGCTGGGTCATCACCAATTTTATCTTTAATTCCAGGGAGATTTTCCCCCATTTATCATGTACATTCAAACTTTTAGTCTTATAATTAAGTCGGGTTACGGGGCTACACTCTTTGTAAAGTCCTGAGCAAATCTTGGGTAATACCTCGTGAATCTTATGAAATTTCTCACCTTTGCCAGTGTGGTTGGACAATCTCCATTTGAAGCTGTCTTTAACTTGGTGGGGTCGATCAATCACTACTTCCTACTGATCATATGTCCTATTATCTAGACTTCATTTTGCCAAAACTCCTACTTCGAGAACATGGCCTACACCTGTTCTTTCAGGTTTCATCTAAAAGCATTCTCAATTACATCTCAACCACTGCTCGCCTTACCTAATCCATTTATGATTCAGTGTCAGAATAAAATTAAGGTAACTACCATAATCCATTCAGGGAAAAGAAAGAATTTAATCTTCCTTTGAATCACATGCATCTAATGTTTCTGGTTCATTATTTCACTGAATTGAACTAAACTTATACTTGGTTCCTGACGGTAGCCTCATTACTTGTTTATTATAGACTCAGTGGTCTTCTCCTCTTGTAGGTTCTGAGATCATTGTCTCGCTTACTACTTCCTTATATACTTTATCCATTCAGGCTATCACTTTCCACTATCTTTACTTTCTACACTGATCCATTCATAAAATGGACATCTCACTGAATAAAGCCACCTTATCAATCTCATTTTGGTTTCACAACTTATAACCTATGAAATCTGCCTTCTCATGGCGAATTACTATTTGATAATATTCAAACTTAACCCATTTATCAAATGATATGACACTTCTTGCCTCTATCTCAATTGTTTCTGGGACTCTGCACTTCGTCCTATATCGATGACTTTGGTAACCATGCCTCATTCTAACTCCTTTCTCATTATTCTGAAAGTCTCTAAAGATCCTTATCTAACCCCATATAAGATCTCAAGTAATTCCTCAAATCCATCTTACTTGCTGGTACTTCATCTGGCAGTCCAGCTATGAATCCAATACTCGTCTTTAGTTCACTTAATACTATCTCAGTTCTTTACGCTCACTTCTCTGAGCACTATACCTTATCTCTTACAGTCTTTCTTGCTGCGGCCCTTATTTCCTCAAGGTGAATTCCTTATTCCTAACAGGATTCTCTTCTTTAGTCGAAACCTCCTGCTGGTTCTCTGTAGAGTACTCTATCGAATCAATCAAGCCGATCGCCAGCATATATAATAAAGCATCACTGTGCTGCTGCTCGTATGCCTCAAGGTCTATCGTCTTACTAGTTGGTACGAGAACGAGCTTAAGTTACTATCATGATACTTAATAGTTCCCATAAGGGTTTTATATGTCAATACTACATTAAGTAGTCCGGCTATGAACTTGGCAAGAGTTCTCATTATCTTAGTGAATTTATTGTCTTAACGTCGCGTCATCTCTGGGATATATAACGCTCGCTCTGATACCATTTCTGTAACACCCCCAGATCCAGGGTCAGGGATTTGGTCGTTACGGTCTCAATATCCATCCATAAAACCAACCTAATTTAAATTACAACCTTGTGACCCAAAACAACAACATAAAACACACCCGTTATAGTCCCAGAGATGAAATCAGAGTAACCCTCAATATTATAAATCATAAGTTTGAGTTCTTACAACCCAAAGAATTAAAATTTTACCATTACATACACTTTGCCATCCATTGGTATATGCCATATAATAAATACATTTGATGTTCAAATGCTAACAGCTAGCCTACCGGAAGCTGCATCTTCGACAATGGTAGCTATGACCTCAGCGGTTAATCCTCTGACGGCTGACACCTGTCTATGCTAAGTACGCCTTGCGCGGCCATCTGATCTAGCTGTTGTTGTGATATAAATAAATAAAGCAAGGGTGAGCAATAGCCCACCAAAAATATAACTGAACAGTGATAATATATAACAGTCCAAAATATCTTAGAAACCATATGCCATGCATTAAAAGACGTAGTACCAATATATGGTATGAGATGAAGTTACAAGGCAACTCAAAATATATTTGTTCTGAAGAAATATCTACGATGTCAAAGATAAGCAAGATATTATCAAATTTTCATAATAGAGGAACTTGCGGAAGAATATTGCAATTCCAGTTCAAACACTATTCAAACCTGCCAACAACGATTGTTGCAGGAAATTTTCCAACATTGAAAGATGAACTAATACTGGAGTTTGACGCGCCAGGAGACATAGCATTTACACGATGATCAGTCGCATGTTATGCTCCCCACCTCTTGTTCTCTACATGTAGAAGGAAGCACCGACGGATTTACTTGTCTACCGCCCTCTGGAACCCCCTCGGCCAACGGTTGGGCCATTTGCTGGACCGGCGCCACTGGGTCACTTACGCATCTCCTAGTTCATTTCACATCCATAACTTTGAAACGTAAATTTCCTCCCCCTTTCCCCAAGTATAATACTTGTTGATAGGACTCCACAAAGTAGTCGTATCTAGTTGGAAAGGAAAATTCATCAATATTTCCCAAGCTGATGCTTGTTAATGGATAAAAACTTGTTCCATCAATTATTACCCCTCGAGCGTTGAGGAGGTAACCAAACAGATTCATATCGATGTTTGAAAGAATCAAGATGTGAGTGACAAGATAGCTTAGCAAGTATAGGACCGGGCAGTCCAATAAATAACATCTCTCAAGTGAGGTCCCCTTATATAAGTATTTTGAAGTTTAAGCGAGTATTTAAATCTTCTTATAAGACAGATTTAAATGAAGATAGAGTTTTGGGAACCTCCCCTTGATAAAATAGTCATAAAAGACTCCGATATATTTTACATAATATTCGAAGGTGAAAGATAATCTTTGAATAATATAAATCATTATAAAAGAATTTAAAAGAATTTAAATAAATATTCTAAGAATATTTATTAAATCAATAATAATTAAGGAATATTATTAAATCATAATGTTGCTCGTAAGTAATCCTGGAATAAATATATAGAACATTTACTAAATACTCCCTTCTTTAAATGAATATTCAAAATAATATTCATTAATTAAATAAACTCAAATAAATGTTTAAGATAATATTCACTAAATAAATCAAACCTTAAATGAATATTTGAAAATAATCTTCATATAATAAATAATATTCTAAATAAATATCCAACTAATATTCTTTTGGTAATCAAAACTTTAAAGGAATATTCGAAGCAATATTCCTTAAGTAAACAGAACTTCGAATGAATACTTTTAAATAATATTCATTAAGTATATAAAATCTTAAATGAATATTCAAAATAATATTCATTTAATAAATAAATCCCAAATGACTATTCAATTGATATTCATTAAACAAATAATATTCTAAATGAATATCCAAATAATATTCATTTAATAAATAATATTCTAAATAAATATCCAAATGATATTCATTTAGTAATCAAAACCTTAAAGGAATATTCGAAATAATATTCCTTGAGTAATTAGAACTTCCAAAGAATACTTTTAAAATAATATTTATCAATTACATAAAACTTAAATAAATATCCGAAAGTGATATTTATTTAATGAATAAAATTTCAATGAACATCAAAGTAATTATTCATTAATAATCAAAGTCTAATGAATATTCATAAATAATATTCATTTAATATTTCTCGACTGAAATAATACTCAAATAACATTTCTCGAAAGATTTCCAAGTATTTGATACTTTTATGGAAATATAAATAATGTTTAATAATAACATTCCTCAAAATGAATACTACTCTGTCGCTGGAATCCCTCCGGGTTTCCACGACTATCTATATAACACAAAATACCGACTCCCGGTCTCATATTTGAAGAATAAATATCATACGCCCTTCACTAAGGGTCCTAGCAAAACAATCCTGCTTATAACTGATAATCCATATCTAGTCTATAAGCCAATATCAATTCAGGGAACAAGTATTCCAATATACTTTGAAAACAAACATGCATGCTATGGCATATGTATAACGGCAATCATATATATTATCACAACAACAGTTCCAAGGTATTGGAAACTTGCCTGGCAATCCTGAAGGGGTAGGGTGCCTCGTGTCAATCCGGTGATCTATAAATAGTCACAATAACCGAGGTCAATCACTTAACACTTTTTAAAAGGCTAAGTATAACTTATTTAAGTCGAAACACGTTTTCGAGTTATCTCGCTAAGCACCCTTTAGTGAAATTCTCTTTATTACCGACACGATCCGACACTTGCTCATTATTAAAACATGTCATTATACTTATACTTGGTGTATACTTAAGTCGTATAAGTTCTAAGGTCGGTCGTTTACGAACCAAGATTATACCCCGAGATTTATCGCCCGTTTTCTAAGTCATTTACCAAAGTTATAACCAAGTGTACTTTTAAGGGGTTCGTTCGCGTTTAACCTTGATTCGAACATTTTTATAAAATCGGAAAACGATCCGTTTCACATGAGGTTTCCTCTCAAACCTTCCATTTAATCTCTAATATTTAATTACCATGATCGTCATTGCATAACTCATTTTTCGAAGGTCCAATTTCAGTTACGAACCTGCTTTTACGGTTTCGAACCACCTTTAAGAATTTAACCATAACTCCTAAACCGTAAATCCATTTCACACGGTCTTTATATCAAAAAGAAGCTTATAACATAATCTAGCTTGTCATGGTGGAACACGAAATTGGACAGTGAGTTTTGGCTACTGTCAAACATGGTTTCTTAAGGTTAACGAAAATTCGGCATTACGACGGCTATATATCGAACGTTTCAAAAATTACCACAATCAAACCAAGCCACACCGGGCATCTAAACAACTTGTAAACATGTTATTCATCTCAACAAGTCCAACAACGTATCACTTTACCAATATGATCATCATATCTCTTAAACTAACTTAATCAACTACATAATCATGCTTAAATGCTTAACATAACATCATAATCATATCTAAGCTAAAACTCACCAAGAACATGCTTGAAACTTAAGATTCAACCAAGGGTTATACCTTCCTTGGAGAGTGTACTAGCCTTATAAAACCTTGCATAGTCCTTGTATAACCTTAACCAAGCTTAGATCATCCAAACAAATCAAGAGATCAAAGTTAGTTTCTAGAAATCACTATTCACCCTCATCTTCAATGATTTATTTGAAAATGGAAAAAGTGGAGATTGAAGCTAAGATTTCTAGGAGATCATTTTTATGAAATATAGAACTCACCATAAAAATTTGGAGGTCAAACAATGGTTGGAAGCTTGATTTTGCTTCTTGAATTAAGCAAAAATTCGAAGTGGCTCTTTCAAGGGGAAAAAAAGGGTGGCTTCTCGAATTTATTTACCCATCCAAACGATCTTCAAAAATTATGAAATTAAATCCACAACTTCATCTCCATGTGTAGAAGCTCCGTGAATTTTTTCATGATTTTTAGATGAGTAGAACTAGGTGAAAACAAATCGCCAAGACCCCTGCCCTGGAAAATGTAAACCGCTGGAAATGGGAGAGAAAAGAGAGAAAAGGGTGGTTGGCTTGCTTGGTTCTCTTGCATTATTGATGTTTTAGGATAATATCTAGCATAAAGGCACTTTAATAAAATGATTTGCTCTTCCCTTGCATCACCTTGGACATGTGTTAGTATTTTGTGGTGAGATGAGGTGTTTTAAGCTATCTAGTTGGTTTGATCTCTAATGGTACTAGTTAGCATTGAAAATATCTTGTCTACTTGACCTTATCCTCTTGCACATGACTATCCCTTGGCTCTCTGCTTGATTCTTTGCCCGGTTATTGCTCAATTTGATTGATCGTTCGGAGGAATATCTCAAAGATTCCTAGTTAGGGTTTTACCGGAAACCTTCTTAATAATTATAATACCATTCTCCATTTTTCTTAATACTTCTTGAATTTAAATTCCTTAAATCCCTTAAATAAATCCTCAAGTCTTACAGTGTCCAGGAAAATCTCGGAGAAAATAAAAGTGCTATTTTTCTGAATCCGATGTCGTTTACATACACTTATTTCGCCCCTAGATCATGAATACGAACTCAGAAATCCGTTCTGAATACTTCTATATAGCGTCGTCTAATAATATTATTATTTCCACCAAAATCACTATTCAAACTCTATTATTTCTTTTATTCCTTATATTTAATAAAATGCCCTGGTCCTCTCCTGGGCGTTCCTTAACCCTTTTCCGGAACCATTAGACTAATAACATATATTGATTTGGATGACACAGGAATAATCTTTCTTGGAATAATATAACTTATATCCCTAGGAGATAGATTATTCTTATCTATGATGTCAACCAAAAGTATTCTTCGTGACATATAAACCTTGGAACCTTTATCCATTCAACACTCATTCCTAAGGACTGTTACTACCTTGGAGTCGAAATCATTGTTCCTTCTTTTCTCAACACTTAATAAAAAGTTTTTAATTCTACCGAAAATTTGGGTTCTTACACAAGTTCTCAAAGCAATATCGCATGCATTTCCAGAATATGTGCTCAGAATTTTCAATCATCATACTACAGAGAGAACAGAACATATTCCTTGCATACTTGTGATTCTTTGTGCTAGAAAAAACCTTGTTGGAAGAATGTTAAGGTAAAAATGCCATAAGAAAAGTTGTACCTTGGCTGGTACTTTTAGCTTCCAGATGCTCTGGCATTCTTTGTTATTCAACGTAACATTTGATGACAGGATGCAAGTTCCCAACTGAACTGTGTACTGACCATTACCTTGTACCCATGATACTACATCTTTTGAAGAATTAAGAGAGATGAGTTGTATCTCTTTTTCTAGATCCTCTACCTGTGATTGTTCCCAGTGTCTGAATGAATGTCTCTAGAAAACATTACTCACGTGCTCACAACAATCCCAAAGTGTCAGAAAAGTTTCAACGTTGACATCCTTAAAGTTTGACAGGATGTACAATCTTGGATACTTATCCTTTAAAGCCGTTCCTTGATTCCAATGATCTTTCCAGAAGAGAGGAATTTTTCCATCATTTAATTTCCATTTAAAATTTTCTTTTTTCAGGTGAGACCCTAGCAGAGTCTTGTTGCACACTTCCTTAACACCTGCCCAAAGTTCCGATAGATTACCTTTTTCTGAACCCTCCACGCTTTCATTGCCTTGACATGAATACTTAATTCTTGTCCATTTGTGTCATTCTTTATCCCTCTCCAAGTACCATTTCTGCACCCATTTTCCAAGTTGTGCTACTGATAAGTGGATTTTATATCCACTTGGAACACTTCGAATCGGCTTAAATTGATTAACTTGGCCTCAGGTATATCGTGTTTTTGATTCATTTTTAGTAAGATTGTGCAGGGTTACTATCTTGTATTAGTGAGGTACAAATTGCTTAGGTTATGGTGGATTCAAGTGCAAGAAGAAAACAATTGATTAGCAAAAGAAATGGCTGATAAAACGGAGGAGAAACGATGCAAAACGAGAAAAATCAGCATTCCGGTAGACTGCAGGAGTGCAGCCGCGCTTGCCAGGTGCGCAGCCACGCGTGGGACATGCAGAGCAGCACAGCCGTGCATTGGGAGGGCGCAGCCGCGCGTGACTTCGCTGGGGAAAATTCTACTTCGACTAGAAATTGTATTTTTTGGTATTTTCTTGGAGAAAAAGACTCTTGTGGCCTATATAAGCACAAACCATCTTCAGGAAATGGACCACAACACCTTACATAACATAGAGAGAGAGCCGAGATGGAGATTCAGACTTGGAGAAGGATTCCCTACGCTCGTGACAAGCAACGGAGATCTAGATCTACTTTTTATTTTCTTCTTTTAGGCGATACTCTTGGATGTTTTTGGGATTTGTTTTCCTAACTCTATTACTCTAGCATTATTATTATTATTCAAACTTTGTTTTATATCATGTTATCAATAGATCGCATGATGACGAGCCGTGGTGAATTGTTGATATCCTCGATGCGTAGCTAACATCTAAATTGTATTGTTCATCTCTATTGAAGCGACAGTGGATATTGAGATTTAGAACTTGCCATGCTAGCATAGGATTATGTATGTTTTGACATCATGATTTGTAGCGTAATTTTAACCATCTTATGCTGCCCTATGTGATCTCAATGGATAACTTGTGCTTAAACCGTTATGTTTTCAAATCTTATAGACATATAGGGTATAAACATAATTGGTGTCTACCCATTTTCTATCTCTTTTATGGATGTATGAGTAGTTCGGTATTCGTATACTGACAGGTAGCCTATACTTGTTTCGTGTTATCCGATCAGATATCATAACCATCACATACTTTGATTAAACGCATCAGATCTAGACGAAGTATTTAATGAAGTTAGGATCCCATGTTTATTCTCTCATTAGTAAATCAGTTTTACACCACGTTAGTTAATTAGATTTTAATATTGTTAGAAAGCATCTTAGTTAATTTAGATAATTAAAACTCAAATTTGATACTTGTCTTAGCAGGGAATAGCGATCATACATTGTTGCATAGGTGCATATTCCAAAATTTACCAGTCTCTGTGGGAACGAACTCGACTTAATTTTATATTACTTGTGACCGCGTACGCTTGCGTGATTTTGTGCGAACAAGTTTTTGGCGCCGCTGCCGGGGACTCGGTGTTTATTATTACTTTATGTGCTTGTCATCAGTGGTCGTTAAAGTTCACTGACTCGGATTAATTTCTTACTTAGTTTGTTTTGTTCTGTGTGTTTCACGTACTTGAGCGTGTATGCAAACACATTCTCAATCTCGTAAACTGGCAGAAGAAAAACTTGAAGCCACAGTGAAAATGGGAGATCCAGCAGCAGCAGCAACGAAAGCATTAATGGATTACTCTCAACCAAAAATCAATGATATTCAGTCTAGCATTGTTAGACCAGCCATTGTAGCTAATACCTTTGAAATCAAGCCTAACACGATTCAAATGGTACAGAATTCAGTTCAGTTTGGGGGTGCTCCAACGGAAGATCCTAACATGCACATCCGGAACTTTATCGAGATCTGTGATACTTTCAAGTTCAACGGTGTGTCGAAAAATGCTGTGAAATTGAGGCTTTTCCTATTTTCTCTCAGGGACAAAGCCAAGGGATGGTTACACTCTCTTCCTGCAGGCTCTATTACTACATGGGAGGATCTTGCTCAGAAATTTCTCAATAAATTCTTCCCCATGGTTAAAACAGCAGCGATCAGGAATGCTCTTACTCAATTTGCACAGTAGTCAGGTGAATCTTTGTGTAAAGCTTGGGAGCGCTACAAGGAGGTGCTTAGGAAGTGTCCTCATCATGGTATGCCCGACTGGATGGTGATCAATTATTTCTATAATGGTCTGGGAGCACAATCAAGACCAATGCTAGATGCAGCATCAGGTGGAGCTTTATGGGCTAAGAGCTACGAGGAAGCTTATGAGCTAACTGAGACGATGGATGCAAATGAATATCAGAATCCAACTCAGAGATTATCACAAGGCAAAGTAGCAGGAATTCTGGAAGTTGATGCAGCTACAGCTATAGCAGCTCAGTTGAAGGCCTTGACTATGAAGGTGGATTCTCTGACTAACTATGGAGTTCAGCAGGTGGCAAGTATTTCTGATAAAATAAAATATTATAATTATTAATAATTAACCAATTACCTTTTCAGCTAAAATACGTTACCTTTTCTATTTTTTTTGTTTTTCAGTAAAACCTATTCAGGTAGCTTTATTTAAGTAAAATAAACTAATGGTATTATAATAACTAATAACTAATTGATTACGTTTTTCAGCTAAAACATTTTATCATTTTAATATTTTCAAGTTAAAATCTATCATTTTCTAAAAATATCATGATTAACATATATATAATTATGCAATCTTTTATAATTGCACCATGTTTTCTCAAAAAACACGGAAAAATGCTCTCAAATCTCTCTCTCTCTCTCTCTCTCTCTCTCTCTCTCTCTCTCTCTCTCTCTCTCTCTCTCTCTCTCTCTCTCTCTCTCTCGTTAAAACAGCCCGCCCAACAACTATTCACAGCTTTTCTTTCTCTCGCCCAACGCAAAACACCACAGCCACCACCGTTGCCTTGCCTCCATCGTTCGACCTGGACCTCCACTCTCCACACGCTCCACATATTCCTGTCCCTCTCTCCACCCCCTTTCAGATTTACCTGCCTTTTCTCTCGATCTGTGAAGTTTGAGTTTTCCGATGGGTGACCGTAACTCGGAAAACTCAGGTTCCATGGATTCCGACGAGTTTGCTAACTTCATAGGCCACCATTATGCAGCTCCTGTCTTGCTTGTCATTAATCTGCAACCAAATGTCCCGGTAGATGATGGTTCTAACAACACTGATAACATTATGGGTGAGCCACTTTCACCACAAGCTCAACAACGTATGCAAGAACAGATTCAACTTATTATCAACGATGGGTCTTTGAGAAATGATAATGGACCTACTCTTGTTAACTCATCTGGTGCTAGTGCTCTCTCACCGGAAGAAGTTAACTCGGTTGCTTCAACCAAACAGCCAGGTAATCCTCAAATCTCTACTAGCTTAGAGAATTTGCAGAATAATGAGAATGGGGTTCTTAAATTGACTAATCTTGAGCAAGGAGAGGTTAGTGGGGTCAAGAAAAATGTAACCTGGAGTGCTATGGTTAGTGAAAACATACCGAATGCTAGCATCAACATAGACACTAATATGGATTCGAGTCAATTAATCTCTTATAATGCTGATGGCTCAGTTAATATTAAGCCCCCTCATGAATTTCATGTTAATGCACAAAAGCAGTGGGATTCAAGTCTAATTGGGCATTTTATTGGTGGGAGCTTTGCGTTTAAATTCGTCAAAGACCAAGCATTTAAGTTGTGGAAAAACAGGGGACTGTCAAGAGTGTACTATAGCTCGAAAGGGTACTTTACATTCAAATTCAACCATGTCCATGAAAAAGATGCAGTGCTAGCCTTGAACAATGTTTTTATGGGAGGCAAGACTTTATACTTACAGCCTTGGATGGAGGGCTCACAATTTAAGAAAAATGTTGTAACTAAAGTCCCATGTTGGCTCAGGCTGGTGGATGTCCCTCACACATATTGGAGCCATGATGGTCTTACCTCGATTGCTAGAGGAGTAGGCAGACCTTTGAAATTTGATGAGGCCACGGCTAGATTTAAACCCCTCAAATATGCTGGTGTTCTTGTTGAGCTTGAATATGGTGGCCCCAGACCTGATTTTGCTTGGGTGGATGTCGTCTGCAATGGTGTTAAGAGCCGTGACAAGGTTGAAATTCTCTACCCACAACTGTCATACTCTTGCAGCCTTTGCAAGGCATTTGGTCATTCACTGGCTCGATGCTTAGACAACCCAGAGGCAGTTAGGCCTACCAGAAATGTGAGACAACCACAAAAACAACGCAGTCGAGAAGATAGAAATATTGACAATGCCTCCAATGCCTCGAACAAAACAGGGGACGACTCTGTTCCATGTGACAATTTAGTATCTTCACAGGGGATGGTGCTATATGTTATTTGGAAGTTTGCAGGGTGTGATGTTGTAATGGATGAAGACCAGATTTTTAATGAAGAGAGAACTACTAAGGTGAATGTAGATGGTGTTAATGATATTAGCACTGAGGGTGATGCAAATGATAAAGCCACAAACATTGATGATGAAGACAACCTAGATGAATTTGATCAAAATGCTAATTGCCCAAATTCCCCCATTTGCTCTGCTCTACCACATGCCACACTGAACCCCCTTGCTGATGATAACCCCTTTAGCATGCTTAACTCACTAGAACCTGGTGAAATTCCTATTATGCCAGATATCTCACCAAGCAAAAGAAAGAGAAAATAGAGTAATTCTCCTCAAAAAACTCCTCAAAAGTCTGCAACCACTATGGTGGTCATAGGACTCCGTGCTGCATCTGGTCCTGGGCTTCCTACGATCATTGAAACAGAACAGGTTGGTCAATCTTGTGAAGCGGAGCTTTCGAACTCTGCTTTGCCCATCAAAAGAAGTCTGCGGTTGGCAGGTAAACCAGCCACACACCCATGTCAATGAATTTTGCTTGCTGGAACGCGAGGGGCTTGAATAAAAGCCCTCATCAAAAAGAGGTAATAAATTTTATTTCTCAAAATCAGTTGTCTTTCATGGGCTTAGTTGAGACTAAAGTTCGTGCAGAAAATTTTGTTTCCATTTCTAAAAGAATTAATAAAAACTGGAGCTGGATTAATAACTATGAGGAGCATCACTATGGTAGGGTTTGGGTTGGTTGAGACCCCTCGGTTTGGTCAATTGTGGTGCATTCTAAATCGCCCCAACAGGTGACTTGCTTTGCTACTTTTCTAGAAAAGCAAATTACCTTCTGTGCAACATTTGTTTATGCTCATAATAAAGATCATCAGAGAGAGCCTCTTTGGAGAGAAATTGAAGCGTTGAGCAACCTTATTTCTATCCCATGGTGCGTTTATGGAGACTTTAACTGCATACTTGCTATTAATGAAGTTAAGGGTGGTCGTGAACACTGGACTCCAGGGATGCAATCTTTTCTAGACTGCATTTCGAATTCTTCTTTGGGTCATATCAAAACAATTGGGTCTCTTTTCACTTGGACCAATAAAAGAGCCTCGTCTCTTATTCAAAAATGTCTCGACAGGATGCTTTGCAATGGAGCATGGTTTACTACTTTTACTGAAAGCTCTGTTCTTGTCAAAAACAGAGGAATTATGGATCACTGTCCCTTGATGTGTATGGTTCCTATGCAGTTGGAAAAGGCCAATAAGTCTTTTCAATTTTTCAACTTTATGCAAGACTTGGAGGGCTTTCTCCCTGCTGTCTCTAAAGCATGGGCTACATAGTGGTTTGGTGACCCAATGGCCATTCTTGCTCGTAAGCTTAAAGACACTAAACGTGAGCTAATTGCCTTGAACTCTGCACATGGTAACGTCCATAACAATGTCTCTAATGCTCGTGCTTTGTTGAATGAAGTGCAAGACTCGTTAGTCACAGACAATGATAATGCGGTTTTGCTGCAAAAGGAAATTGAAGCTAGTGACCACTTAGAAGCTGCTATCTTACAGGAAGAGGCATTTCTGTTGCAAAAATCTTGAGTCAAATGGCTCTCGGTTGGTGATGGAAATTCTAGTTTTTTCTTTAATCAGACCAAAGCTAATTGGAACAGAAACAAACTTGTGGCTATTGAAAATCTTGAATGGGATGTTCTTGTGGGGCACAAACAGGTTTCTCAAGTTGCTGTGGATTTTTTCTCCAACTCTCTAGGGGCTAGCCAACAACTGCCTCCTTTTAATTTTGATAGCATCTCTTCTGCTTCGATTTCCCCTGCCCAAGGTTTGATCCTAGAGGCCCCTGTAACCAATGATGTTATCTTGGCTACTTTAAAATCCATGAAAAAGAACAAGGCCCCTGGGCCAGATGGGTTTACAGTAGAGTTTTTTCTTGCTGCTTGGGAGATTGTTGGTGACACATTTTGCAAAGCAATTCAGGATTTCTTTGCAACTTCTTGCCTTCACAAGTCTGTTAATGCCACGAGCATAGCCTTGGTCCCTAAAGTCCCCACTCCCTCGAATATGACAAAATTCCGGCCAATATCTCTATGTTCTATCCCATATAAATGCATCACGAAGATTATTGTTTCTCGTCTCAAGGCAGTAATGCCTAGCCTGGTAGACATCTCACAATCTGCATTCATCCCTGGTCGTAGTATTTCAGATAACATTCTCATGGCACAGGAGCTGTTTCGAGGCTACAACCGTGACACTGGCACCCCTAAATGTGGCTTAAAGTTGGACCTTCGAAAAGCATTTGATTCTATAGACTGGAACTTTATAATGGGTGCCCTGTACAAGCTTCGTTTCCCTTCCAAATTCATTCATTGGATTTATACATGCATCACTACTCCTACCTACTCTGTCAAAGTAAATGGGTCTCTTTGTGGCTATTTTGAAGGGAAGAAGGGACTCCCTCAAGGTGACCCCATTTCTCCCTATCTTTTTTGTATTGCAATGAACGTTTTATCTTGCATGCTAGTTGATGTTCCTAGTGGGTTTAAGTTTCACTGGAAGTGCAAAGAACTCAGGTTAACTCATCTTTTTTATGCCGATGATGTCTTATTATTATGCAATGGTGACAATAGCTCGATGTCTCACCTAATGAACTGTGTAGAGAGATTTGCTAATTCGAGTGGTTTGCATCCTAGCCTTGCTAAAAGCACTGTTTTCTTTGGGAATTGCAATAATGATTTTATCAACTGGTTTGATATCAATTATGGAATTACTCATGGTGCCTTGCCAGTGAAATTTTTGGGCATGCCCCTTGTTTCTTCAAAGCCAAGCCACAATGACTGCATACCTCTCTTGGACCAAGTCACTGCTAGAATCGGCCATTGGACATCTCTACTCCTTTCTTTTGCAGGTAGGGTGCAACTGCTTCGTACTATCCTGTTTGCTATCCAAGCTTACTGGACAAAGCACTTTCTTCTCCCTGGATTTGTGTTGCAAAAATTACAAACTCTCTTCACTAGGTTTCTGTGGAAAGGTGATGTGAACTCGAAAGGGGGGGCTAAGATTAGCTGGGAGAGGGTTTGTTGCCCTCTACAAGAAGGAGGATTGGGCATTAAAAATCTTAAAGTTTGGAATCAGGCTCAGATTCTTCTCCACCTCTGTAGGATTGTTCGCAAGAGCAAGGCACTTTGGCCTTGTTGGGTCAACAATACGGCTCTTAAACGGCATCACTTTTGGACATTGCCTATGCCAACTGATTGCTCATGGATTCTTCAAAATGTACTCAAGCTTCGCCCTTTGGCTAGACAATTCTTAACTTTTAAGATTGGTAATGGCTTTGGCACCTCTTTGTGGTTTGACCCCTGGTGGGACTCGATTTGTCTTGTAAACACCAGATTTGACAACATCATTGCTCAGTCTAGTCTCTCACATGACTCAACAGTGCATGCTCTTATTTCAACAGGTACTTGGGTTTTGCCACGACCAAAAACAAGACTCCACCATCTGGATCCAGGTCTACTCTCTTGGCTTCAACACTTTAATTTCCCAGCTTTTGATTTAAATGCCACTGATGACATTATGTGGAATGGTATTTCTATTCGGAAAACTAGAACATGGGATATTTGGAACTCAATTCGCACTCATGCCCCCCTTGTGCCTTGGTGTGATTTGGTTTGGCACAAACTCAATATCTTACGATATGCCCACCACGAGTGGCTGCTATGTCATGATCGCCTGCCCACTTCGCACCGCCTTGCCTCTTTTGGGATAGATGTTACTACTTTCTGCCACTTTTGTGTTGGGGGTTGTGAGACTGCCTCACACCTTTTTGTCACCTGTCCATATAGCAGCTACATTCTCTCCAAGCTAGCTGGGTTTTTAAATGTTGATCTTTCTGGGCACACCTGGGTCGAGCTGCTCACCAGTTGGTGCTCTATTCCAGACACATCTTTGAGACATGTAGTCCTGCTGGTTGCACAGATCTTTTCTTATCATATATGGAGGGAACGTAATGCTAGGCATCACAACAAAGGAAGTTTTGGACCGACCAAGCTGATCAAAGGAATTATGCTAGACCTCAAGAACAAACTGCAACATTCTTCTTGGTTTCGACAGTTTGTTCACTTAGACATGTATAGGTGGATTTTTGTTCATTGATATGTGGGGTTGTTCTGCCCTCTTCTGTCCTTTCTATGTTCAATCTAGTTTCGTTAAGTTAGATTGTGGGTAGATAGTCTCTCTTAGCCTGGCTTCGAGCAAGGGTTAACCCCTGTATTATTTCTTTCTTTTATATATATATGCAGCTTAGCAAAAAAAAACATATATATAATTATTATCAGATCATATCATTTAAATTTTTAAGCCTACAAAATTAATATCTAAAAAATTTTAACTTATAAAGTTTCATTTGTAATAGTTTTATGCTAGTATAATGTAAACGATGCTTGCAATCCTTTAATCGAAGTCCAGTTTGTCACTTGCAAGTCTGATGTCTACCAGTCTGAATGATTAGGTGCTCCAAAATTTTTAAGATGTCAAGAGAAGGATTTAGCAATATTTTATATTATGTTTTAATTAATTCTCCAATGCCATTATTATTAATTTTAGGATTGGATTATTATTATTTAACATTTTATCCTATGTTTGTTTTAAAGGATTACTAATTTATTATTCATGCAATACGTGTTTCTTTTCTAATATTTATAATTAGAGTAGCACTCCATGGAAAACCGTGGAGAACCACCTTATTTTTTCTGATTGTAGCAGAACCAAAATTTTTCAAAAAATATTTTTTCTGATTCTGTAGCAAAACTATATCTACTCATATTTTTTCAAAAACTATATTTATTCATGCGACCTCGCTGGGCTTAACTATATCTACTTATGCGACCTCGCTGTGCTTAGCTATGAGCCTTCATATCTACTCATGCGATCTCGCTGGGCTTAACTATATCTACTCATGCGACCTCGCTGGGCTTAGCTATGAGCCTTCACCAATTTTAGATATAACCCAAGGCTCCCAGGATACTAGATCTGTAAAACAGTGAATAAACCCAACACCCTCAAGTGTGCCTCGTGTCATGTTAAGGGAGAACATAAAGAATTACTAACTATAACTATAATTACCTGAAGGAAAAATAACGGCCAAACCTGAAGGAAGGTATCCTCTAATATCGCAAAACTTGGTTACCAAAACAAAACAACAAGTTTGATTATATAAGCATCACCAGGTAATTCACCATTCTGGCCATCAAATCGAAGCTCATTCAAATAGTCTTTCAACCTATAGAGCTCGGTATCAGTAAAAATCTCATCATATAACTTTTGCATATTTAAAAAATATAACCTCCACCAATTAAATATAACCTCCGCCTAAGGCAAAAATAATTATGAAGGAGATTAGCTTATTGATGTGACATCATTTGTGAAACAGAAAAAATCAAACGAGAGGAGAAGTAAGAAAGGGGGAGACCTGGTAAATCGAATAGCTGCTCCTGCCTCTGTAAATCTAACAATTCAATGATATGTAAAACCCCACCCCCAAACCCAAATTCACAAACATAAAGAATTGATTGAATTAAAGAAGAAGCAATACAAAGAACAGAGACAGATGATAAATGAGAGAGACGAAGGAAACATCTATGTAGATGTAAAGGTCCGAACCAATTAGACGTAAAACCTTAATTGAAAGTGAATAACCGAAGCCCTAATTAAACATCTGAAAAATTAAAAACTAATTAGATCGAAAAGTGAAGAGAAAAGAAAAGTGAATAAAGAAGAGAAGAGGGTAGAGAAAAGAATAAGCACCAAAGTGTTCTTCGATTAGTGTGTGAGCGAGGTAGTGTATCTGAGTCTATGAGGAAAATTTTGTTTAAGGGGGAAATGGGAAAGTGTATTTCTAATAATTTGGGTTTGGAGGGAAAATTCCCGCCCACATTTTTTAGGCCTTTTTTTGTTAATTTAAAATTAAATAATTAGTAAAAGAAATATTTAGATAATTTGGGTTGTAATTTTTTTAAAGATCCATCATTTTAATGTTATTCCCAAAATTTTAGAAAAAAAAAATTATTTGATCGGGTAATTCAACGGCCAACTATCACTTTGATCGGAACCCCTAAACAGGGTTTCGTCGGGGTTTAAGGATTAGATTTTTTAAAAAAATATTCCTCAACCACCCAACCATACGGGAATCAAGATCCATCATATTTTCCCAAAATTTTAGAAAAAAAAATTATTTGATTAGGTAATTCAACGGTCAACTATCACTTTGACCGGAACCCCTAAATAGGGTTTCGTCAGGGTTTAAGGATTCGATTTTTTAAAAAATATTTCTCGACCACCCAACCATACGGGAATCAAGATCCATCATATTTAATGTTATGCCCAAAATTTTAGAAAAAAAAAATTATTTGATTGGGTAATTCAACGATCAACTATCACTTTGACCGGAACCCCTAAAAAGGTTTTCGTCAACATTTAAGGATTCGATTTTTTAAAAAATATTTCTCGACCACCCAACCATACGGGAATCAAGATCCATCATATTTAATGTTATTCCCAAAATTTAAGAAAAAAAAATTATTTGATCGGGTAATTCAACGGTCAACTATCACTTTGACCGGAACCCCTAAACAGGGTTTCGTCACGGTTTAAGGATTCGATTTTTTTAAAAATATTTCTCGACCACCTAACCATACGGGAATCAAGATCCATCATATTTAATGTTATTCCCAAAATTTTAGAAAAAAAAATTATTTGATCGGGTAATTCAACGGTCAACTATCACTTTGACCGGAACCCCTAAACATGTTTTCGTCAGGATTTAAGGATTCGATTTTTTAAAAAATATTTCTCGACCACCCAACCATACGGGAATCAAGATCCATCATATTTAATGTTATTCCCAAAATTTTAGAAAAAAAAATTATTTGATTGGGTAATTCAACGATCAACTATCACTTTGACCGGAACCCCTAAACAGGTTTTCGCCAGGATTTATGGATTCAATTTTTTAAAAAATATTTCTCGACCACCCAACCATACGGGAATAAAGATCCATTATTTAATGTTATTCCCAAAATTTAAGGAAAAAAAATTATTTGATCGGGTAATTCAACGGTCAACTATCACTTTGACCGGAACCCCTAAACAGGGTTTCGTCACGGTTTAAGGATTCGATTTTTTTAAAAATATTTCTCGACCACCCAACCATACGGGAATCAAGATCCATCATATTTAATGTTATTCCCAAAATTTTAGAAAAAAAAATTATTTGATCGGGTAATTCAACGGTCAACTATCACTTTGACCGGAACCCCTAAACAGGTTTTCGTCAGGATTTAAGGATTCGATTTTTTAAAAAATATTTCTCGACCACCCAACCATACGGGAATCAAGATCCATCATATTTAATGTTATTCCCAAAATTTTAGAAAAAAAAATTATTTGATCGGGTAATTCAACGATCAACTATCACTTTGACCAGAACCCCTAAACATGGTTTCGTCACGGTTTAAGGATTCGATTTTTTTAAAAATATTTCTCGACCACCCAACCATACGGGAATCAAGATCCATCATATTCAATGTTATTCCCAAAATTTTAGGAAAAAAAAATTATTTGATCGGGTAATTCAATGGTCAACTATCACTTTGACAGGAACCCCTAATCAGGGTTTCGTCAAGGTTTAAGGATTCGATTTTTTAAAAAATATTTCTCGACCACCCAACCATACGGGAATCAAGATCCATCATATTTAGTGTTATTCCCAAAATTTTAGAAAAAAAAAATTATTTGATTGGGTAATTCAACGATCAAATATCACTTTGTCCGGAACACCTAAACAGGGTTTCGTAAGGGTTTAAGGATTCATTTTTTAAAAAACTATTTCTCGACCACCCAACCATACGGGAATCAAGATCCATCATATTTAATATTATTCCCAAAAGTTTAGAAAAAAAATTATTTGGTCGGGTAATTCAACGGTCAACTATCACTTTGACTGCAACTCCTAAACATGGTTTCGTCACGGTTTAAGGATTCGATTTTTTTAAAAATATTTCTCGATCACCCAACCATACGGGAATCAAGATCCATAATATTTAATGTTATTCCCAAAATTTTAGAAAAAAAAAATTTATTTGCTCGGGTAATTCAACGGTCAACTATCACTTTGACCGGAACCCCTAAACAGGTTTTCTTCAGGATTTAAGGATTCGATTTTTTAAAAAATATTTCTCGACCACCCAGCCATACGGGAATCAAGATCCATCATATTTAATGTTATTCCCAAAATTATAGAAAAAAAAATTATTTGATCGGGTAATTCAACGGTCAACTATCACTTTGACCGGAACCCCTAAACAAGGTTTCGTCACGGTTTAAGGATTCGATTTTTTTAAAAATATTTCTCGACCACCCAACCATACGGGAATCAAGATCCATCATATTTAATGTTATTCCCAAAAGTTTAGAAAAAAAAATTATTTGATCGGGTAATTCAACGGTCAACTATCACTTTGACTACAACTCCTAAACATGGTTTCGTCACGGTTTAAGGATTCGATTTTTTAAAAAATATTTCTCGATCACCCAACCATACGGGAATCAAGATCCATCATATTTAATGTTATTCCCAAAATTTTAGAAAAAAAAAATTTATTTGCTCGGGTAATTCAACGGTCAACTATCACTTTGACCGGAACCCCTAAACAGGTTTTCGTCAGGATTTAAGGATTCGATTTTTTAAAAAATATTTCTCGACCACCCAACCATACGGGAATCAAGATCCATCATATTTAATGTCATTCCCAAAATTTTAGAAAAAAAAATTATTTGATCGGGTAATTCAACGGTCAACTATCACTTTGACCGGAACCCCTAAACAGGGTTTCGTCACGGTTTAAGGATTCGATTTTTTTAAAAATATTTCTCGACCACCTAACCATACGGGAATCAAGATCCATCATATTTAATGTTATTCCCAAAATTTTAGAAAAAAAAAATTATTTGATCGGGTAATTCAACGGTCAACTATCGCTTTGACCGGAACCCCTAATCAGGGTTTCGTCAAGGTTTAAGGATTCAATTTTTTAAAAAATATTTCTCGACCACCCAACCATACGGGAATCAAGATGCATCATATTTAATGTTATTCCCAAAATTTTAGAAAAAAAAATTATTTGATTGGGTAATTCAACGATCAACTATCACTTTGACCGGAACACCTAAACAGGGTTTCGTAAGTGTTTAAGGATTCGATTTTTTAAAAAATATTTCTCGACCACCCAACCATACGGGAATCAAAATCCATCATATTTAATGTTATTCCCAAAAGTTTAGAAAAAAAATTATTTGATCGGGTAATTCAACGGTCAACTACCACTTTGACTGCAACTCCTAAACATGGTTTCGTCACGGTTTAAGGATTCGATTTTTTAAAAAATATTTCTCGATCACCCAACCATACGGGAATCAAGATCCATCATATTTAATGTTATTCCCAAAATTTTAGAAAAAAAAATTTATTTGCTCGGGTAATTCAACGGTCAACTATCACTTTGACCGGAACCCCTAAACAGGTTTTCGTCACGATTTAAGGATTCGATTTTTTAAAAAATATTTCTCGACCACCCAACCATACGGGAATCAAGATCCATCATATTTAATATTATTCCCAAAATTTTAGAAAAAAAAATTATTTGATCGGGTAATTCAACGGTCAACTATCACTTTGACTGGAACCCCTGAACAGGGTTTCGTCACGGTTTAAGGATTCGATTTTTTTAAAAATATTTCTCGACCACCCAACCATACGGGAATCAAGATCCATCATATTTAATGTTATTCCCAAAATTTTAGAAAAAAAAAAATTTATTTGCTCATGTAATTCAACGGTCAACTATCACTTTGACCGGAACCCCTAAACAGGTTTTCGTCACGATTTAAGGATTCGATTTTTTAAAAAATATTTCTCGACCACCCAACCATACGGGAATCAAGATCCATCATATTTAATGTTATTCCCAAAATTTTAGAAAAAAAAATTATTTGATCGGGTAATTCAACGGTCAACTATCACTTTGACCGGAACCCCTAAACAGGGTTTCGTCACGGTTTAAGGATTCGATTATTTTAAAAATATTTCTCGACCATCCAACCATACGGGAATCAAGATCCATCATATTTAATGTTATTCCCAAAATTTTAGGAAAAAAATTTATTTGATCGGGTAATTCAACGGTCAACTATCACTTTGACCGGAACCCCTAAACAGGTTTTCGTCAAGATTTAAGGATTCGATTTTTTTAAAAATATTTCTCGACCACCCAACCATACGGGAATCAAGATCCATCATATTTAATGTTATTCCCAAAATTTTAGAAAAAAAAATTATTTGATTGGGTAAATTAACGATCAACTATCACTTTGACCGGAACCCCTAAACAGGTTTTCGTCAGGATTTAAGGATTCGATTTTTAAAAAAATATTTCTCGACCACCCAACATACGGGAATCAAGATCCATCATATTTAATGTTATTCCCAAAATTTAAGAAAAAAAAATTATTTGATCGGGTAATTTAACGGTCAACTATCACTTTGACCGGAACCCCTAAACAGGGTTTCGTCACGGTTTAAGGATTCGATTTTTTTAAAAATATTTCTCAACCACCCAACCATACGGGAATCAAGATCCATCATATTTAATGTTATTCCCAAAAGTTTAGAAAAAAAAATTATTTGATCGGGTAATTCAACGGTCAACTATCACTTTGACCGGAACCCCTAAACAGGTTTTCGTCAGGATTTAAGGATTAAATTTTTTAAAAAATATTTCTCGACCACCCAACCATACGGGAATCAAGATCCATCATATTTAATGTTATTCCCAAAATTTTAGAAAAAAAAAATATTTGATCGGGTAATTCAACGGTCAACTATCACTTTGACCAGAACGCCTAAACAGGGTTTCGTCACGGTTTAAGGATTCGATTTTTTTAAAAAATTTCTCGACCACCCAACCATACGGGAATCAAGATCCATCATATTTAATGTTATTCCCAAAATTTTAGAAAAAAAAAATTATTTGATCCGGTAATTCAACGGTCAACTATCACTTTGATCGGAACCCCTAATTAGGGTTTCGTCAAGGTTTAAGGATTCGATTTTTTAAAAAATATTTCTCGACCACCCAACCATACGGGAATCAAGATCCATCATATTTAGTGTTATTCCCAAAATTTTAGAAAAAAAAAATTATTTGATTGGGTAATTCAACGATCAACTATCACTTTGACCGGAACACCTAAACAGGGTTTCGTAAGGGTTTAAGGATTCGATTTTTTAAAAAATATTTCTCGACCACCCAACCATACGGGAATCAAGATCCATCATATTTAATGTTATTCCCAAAGGTTTAGAAAAAAAAATTATTTGGTCGGGTAATTCAACGGTCAACTATCACTTTGACTGCAACTCCTAAACATGGTTTCGTCACAGTTTAAGGATTCGATTTTTTTAAAAATATTTCTCGATCACCCAACCGTACGGGAATCAAGATCCATCATATTTAATGTTATTCCCAAAATTTTAGAAAAAAAAATTTATTTGCTCGGGTAATTCAACGGTCAACTATCACTTTGACCGGAACCCCTAAACAGGTTTTCGTCAGGATTTAAGGATTCGATTTTTTAAAAAATATATCTCGACCACCCAACCATACGGGAATCAAGATCCATCATATTTAATGTTATTCCCAAAATTTTAGAAAAAAAAATTATTTGATCGGGTAATTCAACGGTCAACTATCACTTTGACCGGAACCCCTAAACAAGGTGTCGTCACGGTTTAAGGATTCGATTTTTTTAAAAATATTTCTCGACCACCCAACCATACGGGAATCAAGATCCATCATATTTAATGTTATTCCCAAAATTTTAGAAAAAAAAATTATTTGATCGGGTAATTCAACGGTCAACTATCACTTTGACTGGAACCCCTAATCAGGGTTTCGTCAAGGTTTAAGGATTCGATCTTTTAAAAAATATTTCTCGACCACCCAACCATACGGGAATCAAGATCCATCATATTTAATGTTATTCCCAAAATTTTAGAAAAAAAAATTATTTTATCGGGTAATTCAACGGTCAACTATCACTTTGATCGGAATCCCTAATCAGGGTTTCGTCAAGGTTTAAGGATTCGATTTTTAAAAAATATTTCTCGACCACCCAACCATACGGGAATCAAGTTCCATCATATTTAGTGTTATTCCCAAAATTTTAGAAAAAAAAAATTATTTGATTGGGTAATTCAACGATCAACTATCACTTTGACCGGAACACCTAAACAGGGTTTCGTAAGGGTTTAAGGATTCGAATTTTTAAAAAATATTTCTCGACCACCCAACCATACGGGAATCAAGATCCATCATATTTAATGTTATTCCCAATGGTTTAGAAAAAAAAATTATTTGGTCGGGTAATTCAACGGTCAACTATCAATTTGACTGCAACTCCTAAACATGGTTTCGTCACGGTTTAAGGATTCGATTTTTTTAAAAATATTTCTCGATCACCCAACCATACGGGAATCAAGATCCATCATATTTAATGTTATTCCCAAAATTTTAGAAAAAAAAAAATTTATTTGCTCGGGTAATTCAACGGTCAACTATCACTTTGACCGGAACCCCTAAACAGGTTTTCGTCAGGATTTAAGGATTCGATTTTTTAAAAAATATTTCTCGACCACCCAACCATACGGGAATCAAGATCCATCATATTTAATGTTATTCCCAAAATTTTAGAAAAAAAAATTATTTTATCGGGTAATTCAACGGTCAACTATCACTTTGACCGGAACCCCTAAACAAGGTTTCGTCACGGTTTAAGGATTCGATTTTTTTAAAAATATTTCTCGACCACCCAACCATACGGGAATCAAGATCCATCATATTTAATGTTATTCCCAAAATTTTAGAAAAAAAATTATTTGATCGGGTAATTCAACGGTCAACTATCACTTTGACTAGAACCCATAATCAGGGTTTCGTCAAGGTTTAAGGATTCGATCTTTTAAAAAATATTTCTCGACCACCCAACCATACGGGAATCAAGATCCATCATATTTAATGTTATTCCCAAAATTTTAGAAAAAAAAATTATTTGATTGGGTAATTCAACGATCAACTATCATTTTGACCGGAACACCTAAACAGGGTTTCGTAAGGGTTTAAGGATTCGATTTTTTAAAAAATATTTCTCGACCACCCAACCATACGGGAATCAAGATCCATCATATTTAATGTTATTCCCAAAAGTTTAGAAAAAAAAATTATTTGATCGGGTAATTCAACGGTCAACTATCACTTTGACTGCAACTCCTAAACATGGTTTCGTCACGGTTTAAGGATTCGATTTTTTTAAAAATATTTCTCGATCACCCAACTATACGGGAATCAAGATCCATCATATTTAATGTTATTCCCAAAATTTTAGAAAAAAAAAAATTTATTTGCTCGGGTAATTCAACGGTCAACTATCACTTTGACCGGAACCCCTAAACAGGTTTTCGTCAGGATTTAAGGATTCGATTTTTTAAAAAATATTTCTCCACCACCCAACCATATGGGAATCAAGATCCATCATATTTAATGTTATTCCCAAAATTTTAGAAAAAAAAATTATTTGATCGGGTAATTCAACGGTCAACTATCACTTTGACCGGAACCCCTAAACAGGGTTTCGTCACGGTTTAAGGATTCGATTTTTTTAAAAAAATTTCTCGACCACCCAACCATACGGCAATCAAGATCCATCATATTTAATGTTATTCCCAAAATTTTAGAAAAAAAAATTATTTGATCGGGTAATTCAACGGTCAACTATCACTTTGACCGAAACCTCTAATCAGGGTTTCGTCAGGGTTTAAGAATTCGATTTTTTAAAAAATATTTCTCGACCACCCAACCATACGGGAATCAAGATCCATCATATTTGATGTTATTCCCAAAATTTTAGAAAAAAAAATTATTTGATCGGGTAATTCAACGGTCAACTATCACTTTGACCTGAACCCCTAAACAGGGTTTCGTCAAGATTTAAGAATTTGATTTTTTAAAAAATATTTCTCGACCACCCAACCATACGGGAATCAAGATCCATCATATTTAATGTTATTCCCAAAATTTTAGAAAAAAAAAATTATTTGATCGGGTAATTCAACGGTCAACTATCACTTTGACCGGAACCTAATATATAAATAATTAAAGAATTAACATATAATATATAAAATCTATTTCAATGAATAATATAGAATTTACTTTAACCTAATATATAAAATTTATTTCAGTGAATAATATAATATAATTAACATATATAAAGAATTAAAATTATTCTAATAATTTAGTAGTAATAAATAAAACCTAAGGTGCAAAGGTTATTTATTAATGATGGAGGGAATTAAACAATTGTAAGTGTAGATGGAGTGGTTGTGGTGGTGAAATAGAAGTCATATGTCTTGGAGGTAAGGGGTTCGAATCCCTCCAACACCAATTTCTTTTTTAATAAGACGAGTAGCGGGGCCCACATGACATGTGGCAGTGTGGGACCCACACTGACACGAGGCAGTAGTCCCCCCCACTTGACACGTGGCAGTGAGGCCCACATGACACGTGGCACCTGGGGGGTGACCCACATGACGCGTGGCAGTGTGGGACAACATGACACATGGCTCTTGTGGGACCCACCTGACACGTATCAGTGGGACCACCTGCCACGTGGTAGAGTGTGACCCACAAATGACACGTGGTAGTGGGGCCCACCTGACACGTGGAAGGCTGTGGTCCCATGTGACACGTGGCAGTGGCCCCACGTGACACGTGGCTGTGGGACCCACGTGCCACGTGGCAGTTGTCCATCATGGCACCTGTATCATTCAAATGTAACATTGATTTTAGCAAGTGTAACACTGCTTCTTGAAAATGCAACACTTCTGTGGGACCCACATGTTCATTTGTTTTTTTATTTATAAATGTTAAAAAAAAGCAAATGCAACGCTCAATCTCTACTGTAACACAACGAATCTATTGCAACAGTACCTTCACAAGTAATGTAACACAATTTCAACAGTGTTTCAGTAGGTCAAAAAAGGTACCTCTAATGTAACACAAAGTGGGTGTTACAATAGAAAAGCATTGCGGACGCCAATCTATGGCGTAGTGTCAGCCCATTAGACCTACTTAGGACTTATGCCATGATTTGGGCATAACAATAGTTAATAATGTTTCTCTTATTATGTAATAGGATATAATATTATTTTAAAATGTTGTTCGTAAGAGTGGAACTTTTGACCTATGATAATACTCGTTTATTATTCCTCTTATTCTTATTATATAATAGGATATAATATAATATATATAAGGATATAATTATGAGATTGTATTATTAATACTTAAATTTTTCAATCCTATTTTTACTAACTACTTTAAAACGTGCCCTGAAATGCACCCAAAAACAGGAATAATACCAAAACAAGAAAAAAGCATGTCAAATCTGATCAATATATATAACAGCAGAACAGAAAACTACGGAAGTCGGAAGAATGAGAGGCCCCAATAGCACAACATAAGAAATTAAGTTGAGACAAGGAATAGAAAAACATTAAAGAACTTGATCACGTAGGTTGCATATTTATTGCAAGGAAAATGTTAAAGGTTTTAAGTTGGTTCCAAAACGGATCCCAAATATCATGTGGATTGATTGGCTATCATGCAAATAATAATTGTGAATCCCTTACATTTACATGAATTTTCACTAATAAAAATATGTCAAATTATCAAGTAATTAGCATCACGTCATTTAAAAACAAATTTTGTTACCCAATTTGTTACCTCTAGCACTATTCTTATTATTATAGTAAATCAGCCCATTATCACATCTAAGAGCAACTCCAACCATACATGTTTCTTACCTATAATGTGTCTAGGTGGACAAATATAGGGATTTTAGTTTAAAAATAAAGCTCCAACCCTACCCCTCATCCCCTTTATTTTTTAGGGGAGAGAAAATATAACCCCTTATTTGAGGGATCAAAATTAGATCCCCTATATCCTCCCCCTCATCTACCGCTTATCCCATTGGTTAATTTATAAGAATGTTCAAATTTTAAATTTCAAAAAACTACACTAAAAATTACTTTTAAAATATAGGATATGAATATAGGGTATATGATTGGAGTGAAACATAATTTTCATTACCTATATTTTTAATAATCCCTATTTTAGGGATTAAGGAAAGGGAAGAGCATTGGAGTTGCTCTAAGGAACATGTATACATGCACTGAAACACCTACCCCTACAGCTCATTGCCTATCTGACAAAATCCAACAACTAAAATGACTTGTTTCTCACATGGGGAATTTTTTATAGAAAAGACTTGATTCTCAATTAGAGCACCACTAAAATACAGCTTATTGAACTAATATTGCGCTACTCTGCTACCCTAGACTTCAAATTGTGGTAGCATCCGCATCATCAAGTAAAGCAAGACTCTCTGTGTAAGGAAACACCTGCTCAAGTCTACGAGTGTATACGGGAACAAAACGATTAATTCGTCTAGCCTCCAAATTCCAAGAGACAATTTCTAAATTGGTCTCCATATAGTTCTGTAGTAGAATTTCCGAATTATATCTAACCCCTATAGGCACCCAACCATCAATCATATTCCTCATATGTCGGAAATCTATTGAGTCGAATTTGTTCGAACTCTGATCATATACAACTGAGAAACACCAACGCCATTGAAGAAACTCATTTGGATCAAAATAACTAAGAATAACAAGGTAACGATCATCAACTGGCATCAGATGGGTAGTCCCACTTGCGAACTCTACTCCACTCCATGGGTTTTTCCACGTCATAACCTTGCGATACATCCAATTTCCCGTATCCAACGAAATCAAGGTGTTACCGTCTGTTGCATAATCTATCCAGTACCATATTCCATTTAAATAAGTACATCTACCTACTCCACCGGTTGTAACTGAAGCATTGTTACTAATTAGTGTCCAAGAGTTGGTCTTCAAACTATAAAACTCAACTAAAGTTGCCTTGTAATTGTAGACAATGATTCTCAAAATTCTATAGTCATTTGCCTTGGAATCAAACCACAATCTAAATGGACGCGTGCAGAGTTGAAAAGGATCATCGTTGTCTTGAGGAGAAGCGGGAAGAACTTTTAATTTTCTAATAGCGGGGTTCCAAAGACAAAGACGTTTTGAATTAGCTTTGTTATAACATATTAGTCCATTGCAACCATGTGGATGTTGATAGACGTCTTTATCAGGATGATCTACCGGGCAATACTCATGGAATGCATCATTATCATAGTGCAACCAATAATAATGATGACCTTTATAAGCGCGATGTGAAGTTCCACCATTACGACAAAAAAGATACTTTATCTTACTTGGATGAGAGAGGTGCATGTTTATGAAGTAACGAGATTTTATCAAAGCATACCAGGATCTGCAGACGGACATGCATCTCACAATTGATTTCATGCATTGCACTCTAAGGATAACCTGCTCTACAATCTCTTCAGGAAGAAAGGGCAAACGAATACCACGTCTAGCAAGCCTTGTTTTCTTAGTAACCATTGTTTTATAACCAGCTGTGCAGGGTTGGTAAGAGACCTAATAAAAACAAACAAAAGTAAGCTGAACTCATGCCCAAATAGATCATGATCAGAAATAGTGATTTTCTTCCATGAAACACATATCTAATAAAAGAAAAAGCATTGAAATCCGTAATCCAAGAACACGAGACAGTCGCATAAATGTCGTAAATATTTGCTAGCAAAACAATAATTAGATCAATTATACCTGATCATGGAGTTGTGGAGGAATTGGCTCGGCGCGCAAATCATCTGTCAAGTATTTATAGATGTTGTTCTAGTCCTTGTTGGATTGATAATCATAATGTTTCACACTAATCTTTTCAGATTTTATTTACTCAGATAGTAGCGCTTGTTTATCTATTTCAATTCTTAATAAACTAACTGATTATACTATACTTCAGTCAGTCAGTGTCCTGATTTAGCAGGAGTAATACTTTCGAATCTAATTTCGAACAAAGAGATACCACATATAAGAGCTCGTCTATCTATCTATACTATTATATTAAGGCCCGAAACATTGAAAGTTTTGGTTTTCGGTTTGGTTACCTGGTTTTCGGTTTGGTTATGCTAATGATTAAAATAAATAATTAAATTACAAAAACAACTCAAAAAGCTAATTACTAATGTTAACGTAGTTATATTCGGATTAAAATTCCTTCATCCACTTCTACTTGGACTCTTTTTTCTGTTCCAACAATTCAATTATTCATTTTTTCTAAAGATTTTACTTCTAATTAAAACACTCTACCATTTAATTTAAAACTAATATTACAATAATTAATATATATCCAAAATATCACACCATATGTTTCCGTAATTATTTTTAGTAGTAATTTTTGTAATTAAAACATGGCGTACTTTTTAATTTAAAATTAATCTTGAGATCACTAATACACACCCAAAAATATCTCACCATATATACAAATCATTATTTTTATTAATAAATAACAATCGTTAGATCTAATAATAAGATATATTATATGATTAAATTAATTTACTAAAAATTCAAAGTTCGAACTCGTCAACGACATTTTTAATTTAGAATTTTACAAAATAAATTTTAAACCATGCATTTCATTATATAAATTTATATTAAATTAAAATTAAATAATTATTAAAAATAAGGATTATATAAAAACATAATTATAATGTTAAATAAATTTTATAGCCTATCAAAAGAAACCCGTGCTTCGCACGAGAAACATTGAAAGTTTTGGTTTTCGGTTTGGTTATCCTATTTATTTTGGTTTTCGGTTTGGTTATCATAATTATTAAATAAATAATAATATTATTATATAATAAAAATAATATCTCAAAAAGTTAATTACTAATGTTAAGGTAATTATATTACAATTAAAATTCCTCCACCCGCTTGGACTCTTTCCTTTTACTATGACAACTCAATTACCCATCTTCTCCAAAGATTTCACTTCTAATTAAAACACGTTATCTCTTAATTTAAAGCCGAAACATTGAAAGTTTTGGTTTTCGGTTTGGTTATCCTATTTATTTTGGTTTTCGGTTTGGTTATCCTAATTATTAAATAAATAAAAATATTATTATATAATAAAAATAATATCTCAAAAAGTTAATTACTAATGTTAAGGTAATTATATTACAATTAAAATTCCTCCACCCGCTTGGACTCTTTCCTTTTACTATGACAACTCAATTACCCATCTTCTCCAAAGATTTCACTTCTAATTAAAACACGTTATCTTTTAATTTAAAATTAACTATTATATTAAAGCCGAAACATTGAAAGTTTTGGTTTTCGGTTTGATTATCCTTTTTATTTTGGTTTTCGGTTTGATTATCCTAATTATTAAATAAATAATAATATTATTATATAATAAAAATAATATCTCAAAAAGTTAATTACTAATGTTAAGGTAATTATATTACAATTAAAATTTCTCCACCCGCTTGGACTCTTTCCTTTTACCATGACAACTCAATTACCCATCTTCTCCAAAGATTTCACTTCTAATTAAAACACGTTATCTTTTAATTTAAAATTAATATTACAATAATTAATATATACCCAAATTTTGGTTTTCGGTTTGGTTATCCTATTTATTTTGGTTTTCGGTTTGGTTATCCTAATTATTAAATAAATAATAATATTATTATATAATAAAAATAATATCTCAAAAAGTTAATTACTAATGTTAAGGTAATTATATTACAATTAAAATTCCTCCACCTGCTTGGACTCTTTCCTTTTACTATGACAACTCAATTACCCATCTTCTCCAAAGATTTCACTTCTAATTAAAACACATTATCTTTTAATTTAAAATTAATATTACAATAATTAATATATACCCAAAATATCACACCATATCTTTCCGTCATTATTTTAGTAATATTTTTTCTGAATAAAACACGTTACTTTTTAATTTAAAACTAATCTTGCAATCATTAATATACACCCAAATATATCACACCATATATTCAAATCATTATTTTAGTAATAAATAAGAATCGTCAGATTTAATAATAAAATATATTATATGATTAAATTACTTACTAAACATTTAAGGTTAGAACCGGTCATCGAGATATTTAATTTAGAATTTTACAATATAAATTTTTAACCAGGCATATAATTATTTAAATTTATATTAAATTAAAATTTAGAAAACATTATTGAAAATAATGATTATATAAAAACATAATTATAATGTTAATTAAAATTTATTAGATATTAAAATAAACCCGTTGAAAAAAGAGAGATTTTAGTTGGAGAAAAGGTAACGTGTTTTGGCTGAAAGCGGTAATTGATTAGTTAATTGTAATTATAAAATAATTATGTTATTTTATTAAACAAAATTGCTCGTACTGTTTTTAAAAAATGAGAAATTTTAGTTAGATAAAATATAAAAGATACTGTATTTTACCCGAAAAGGGAAATTATTTAGTTATTGAAAAACAGAAAAGGTAATATGTTTAACATAAAAAAGAAAATTGATTAGTAAAAGAGAAATTTTAGTTAGATAAAATATAAAAAAATATTGTATGTTATTGAAAGTTTTGGTTTTCGGTTTGGTTATCCTAAGTTTTGGTTTTTGGTTTGATTATCCTAATTATTAAAATAAATAATTAAATTATAAAAACAACTCAAAAAGCTAATTACTAATGTTAACGTAATTATATTCTGATTAAAATTCCTTCATCCACTTCTACTTGGACTCTTTTTTCTGCTCCAACAACTTAATTATTCATTTTTTCTAGAGATTTTACTTCTAATTAAAACACTTTACCATTTAATTTAAAACTAATATTACAATAATTAATATATATCCAAAATATCATACCATATCTTTCCGTAATTATTTTTAGTAGTAATTTTTTTAATTAAAACATGGAGTACTTTTTAATTTAAAATTAATCTTGCGATCACTAATATACACCAAAAAATATCTCACCATATATACAAATCATATTTTTATTAATAAATAACAATCATTAGATCTAATAATAAGATATATTATATGATTAAATTAATTTACTAAAAATTCAAAGTTGGAACCCGTCAACGAAATTTTTAATTTAGAATTTTACAAAATAAAGTTTAAACCATGCATTTCATTATATAAATTTATATTAAATTAAAATTAAAAAATTATTAAAAATAAGGATTATATAAAAACATAATTATAATGTTAAATAAATTTTATAACCTATCAAAAGAAACCCGTGCTTCGCACGGGTTATAAGCAAGTACTATTATATTAAAGCCGAAACATTGAAAGTTTTGGTTTTCGGTTTGGTTATCCTAAGTTTTGGTTTTCGATCCTAATTATTAAAATAAATAATTAAATTACAAAAACAACTCAAAAGCTAATTACTAATGTTAACGTAATTATATTCTGATAAAAATTCCTTCATCCACTTCTACTTGGACTCTTTTTTCTGCTCCAACAACTCAATTAATCATTTTTTCTAAAGATTTTACTTCTAATTAAAACACTTTACCATTTAATTTAAAACTAATATTACAATAATTAATATATATCTAAAATATCATACCATATCTTTCCGTAATTATTTTTAGTAGTAATTTTTGTAATTAAAACATGGAGTACTTTTTAATTTAAAATTAATCATGCGATCACTAATATACACCCAAAAATATCTCACCATATATACAAATCATTATTCTTATTAATAAATAACAATCGTTATATCTAATAATAAGATATATTATATGATTAAATTAATTTACTAAAAATTCAAAGTTCGAACCCGTCAACGACATTTTTAATTTAGAATTTTACAAAATAAAATTTAAACCATGCATTTCATTATACAAATTTATATTAAATTAAAATTAAAAAATTATTAAAAATAAGGATTATATAAAAACATAATTATAATGTTAAATAAATTTTATAACCTATCAAAAGAAACCCGTGCGAAGCACGGGTTATAAGCTAGTCTATAATATATTCATATAATATAAATACTGATACTTTGAGTTCTATTGAGACTTTGGTTTGACTCAGACAAACTGTACTCGATCCATTATATCTAATAAATAATTTATCGTATCTTTGTTTCGTGCAACAATTTCCAACTTTAAATCATAAACATTTATTTATTATGTATTTGGCGTAACTTAAAATATGTAATTTTTATCTTATTATATTATTATTATATCTTTATATATAATAAGCGTAAGAGGAATCTTGTTCATAATTTTGGTTTGGTCACTGTACTGCAAAAATAATCTCAATTGTCGAATATAATATTTTTTAAAATAGACGATCAAGATTATATCAGATATAAAATATTGTATTGGAACTGAATTTTATTTAATTATTTATTAATATTAAAAAAGGTTTATATTTACTATTTATGCTCTATCTCGAGATATAGAAAGTAGATTTGGAAAATTTTATAGCCCACGCGAAACTCATAAAATTATCTTTAATTTAGTGATGATTTAACAATTATTATACAAATGAAAACACTCAGAATCTCAAGAGAAAATATAATTACAAATTTTTACATTAATCCTATTTAGTGTAGAATACCTACATTAATAATCCTATTTAATATAGAAAACCTAATTATAAATAATTTAAATCATTGACAAGCACTTTTTCTTATTTCAATATAAATACACTTTTTAGTTTACATGTTAAAATATTAAATATTTTTTATTCTAGATCCAACGTTTTTTATATATTTATTTTAAGATCTAACAGTTCTTATTTATTTTTTGGTACTGAGGACCAGACTACCAACTACCAAAATTTTGCACAAAATCCCTCTTACCCTTATTATTAAAACTGTATTTGATTGTTAGTACAACTATAATTCAAATAATAAGAAGGTTATTTTGATAAGCAAAACAATATATAAGTAGATTTCCTAATTAGAATAGACTTTTCAATATAAAAAATCATTAATTCCATCTCTCTTTTGTTTCTTGGTAGTTTTAATTGGAGAAAATTGTTAAATCATCACTAAATTAAAGATTATTTTGTTAATTTCATGTAGGCTGTAAATCATCTCAAGATAAAATACTTAATAAATTGAACGTTTAAAATATTATTTATATATGTATATATATATATATATATATATAATATTAGAAAAAGAGTCGTGCGTTGCACGGGTTATAAGCTAGTTATATATAATATAATAAGCAAGTACTACCAGGTCAAGGGTTCAACTCTTACGAACTACATAATAAAACAATGTATAATTATATCCTATTATATGTAGAATAAAAGAAATAATCCTATTATATAAAAAATAATAATCAAGTACTACCAGGTCAAGGGTTCAACTCTTACGAACTACATAATAAAACAATGTATAATTATATACTATTATATGTAGAATAAAAGAAATAATAAACAAATATTTTTTTACAAGCAAAATCTTTCGTTATGAAAAACAAATATACGAAACTGAACCACGAAAACCAAACATCCACCAAGAGATAAAAAGGCCATCAAGAAACTATATAAAAAAACACCAATAATACCCAAACATTGGAATAAGCTATCAACAACCTAGTATATATATAAATATAAAATACAGATTATAAGTCTTAAAGTTATTATCACAATATTTGTATTATGAGTTTAAAAATTAAAACTTATAACTACCGTATGATTTATTAGAAAACTTATACTCAAAGGAGCAATGCGAACAAAATCTAGAAGAAAAGTAGTCTCATCAATGCCACAGTTCTGAATGTTCATTTATAGAGTCAAAGCATTAAGCACGGTAATACATAGATATAGACATTTGTTGAATATAATGAAACAAGGGAACAGAATGAGCAGAACGTGGACAGTGAGTCACAGACATGACACGTCAGCCAGCCTTCACTCAACCTCATGTCATTTAGCAAAACCAAGTGGATCAAGTTTGTTAGAGATTCTACTTTGACAGCTAAGCAAATGTGTAACTAACTCTGTATAAGAACGAGTAGAAAACAGAGCTTAGCTCTCTCTCTCTCTCTCTAGACACTTAATCTCTCTCCAGCTTCTCTCCATGTTTTAGCATCTCTCTCAATCTCTCTGTAGTAATGTAGTAGTAATGGAGATTGTATCATGGAGTTTGTCCTATAATCAGTAACTCATTTCAATATTTCAGTTTTATACAATGTGTTTCTCTTTGCATCTTTACGTTTATCAGAATTATAACATGGTATCAGAGCATCCGATTTCGATTCTGAGATCTTCAACTTCATTCTGATCGATTCTTGTATATCTTGAGGTATTTTCATTGATCTTCTTGTGATTTTCATTGATCTTAATCAATTAAGTTGAAATCTTGTTCTATGTAATACAAATTTTTATTGAACCTCAGTTTACTATACACAAATTCTTGATATTTTTGATCAACTGTTGGTTGAATTCTTCATATATTTTGTTAAATTTATCACGAAATCATTTTTAATCTCATCGTTTTATCGATTATCATCTTTGTTCATCGATTCGATTGAAATCATAGTTTCTGTTCATCTGATTCTTGTTACAGTCTTATTTCTTCTTGAAAAATGGTAAATACACAAACAATTCATGATCCATCACAAGATCCTTCTTCACCATACTATATACATCCTTCTGATAATCCTGGAATGAAACTTGTTCATTGAAATTTGATGGCACTGGTTATGCTGATTGGAAACGGTCATTGTTACTTAGCTTAACAGCAAAGAACAAAACTGGATTTGTAGATGGTACTATAGTGAAGCCTTTAGCAACTGATAATGTTCATAAGGCTTGGGATAGATGTAATAGCATGTTGATTTCTTGGTTATTGGGAGTGTTAGATCAGGACATTGCCAGGAGTGTATTGTATTTCACAACAGCTAGAGATATATGGTTGAATTTGGAGGAAAGGTTTGGACAGGCTTCCGAAACATCACTTTATGAGATTAAGCAATCTTTGACTGAAATAAGACAAGGAAGTGATAGTATTTCTGGTTTTTACACAAAGATTAAGATGTTGTGGGATCAGTTGGATTCAATAGATGCTATACCTGCATGTACATGTGCAAACTGTACTTGTGACATGACTGCTAAATTGGTTAAATCTAGAGAAGATGGGAGACTGATTGATTTTCTGATGAAATTAAATGAAGGATATGAGGTGTTAAGAGGGAGTATTCTAGTTATGAGTCCTTTGCCAAGTATTTCACATACTTATAGACTGCTGATGCAAGAAGAGAATCACAAGAAATTGTATCAAAGTTCACATGGTGTAGATCAATCAATAGCATGTGCTGTGAATAGAAGGTTTAATCAAGACAGATTCAAATCTCAGTTTCCAAGGCAACAGAATAGTTTTTCTGAATCAAGAAATAGAGTTAATTCTCTCTTTTGTGAGCATTGCAAGATGTCAGGTCACACTATACAGAGATGTTACAAAATTCATGGATATCCTTCTAATAACTGGAGAAATGATAAAGATAAGAGACAGGCTAATGCAGTTTAGTATGGAGATGATCAAGAAAATGAGGTGGCAGATCACAATGTTGCATTCACAGCTGAACAATATCAGCAAATTCTAAAACTTGTTGGAAAAGAGAAAAATAATGATAATGATCAAGCTGATTCTCAAGGCAAATCTGCTCATGTAGCAGGTAAATTTTGTTTTACTTTTGTTAATGGTCATCACTGGATAATGGAGGTACAGATCAGATGTGTTCAGAATTATCTTTCTTTACTCAGTATAATTAAGTAAAAGGAAATAATAATTACATTACTATACCAAATGGTAAACAATCTTTGATTACTCATATTGGAACTGTTGAGATAAATGAAGATATTGTTCTTCATAATGTTCTATATGTGCCTGAATTCAAGTTCAATCTAGTAACCTAAGATATGCAAGGATTTGAGTTGTTCTGTGGTATTTACTGATGATGCCTGAATTTAATGTTCTTCATAAGATATGCAAGGATTTGAGTTGTTCTGTGGTATTTACTGATGATGGTTGTTTTCTTCAGAGCCCTTCAATGAAGCCACTTGTTCTTGGTAACCTAAGAGATGGACTGTACTACTTGGACAGCAAAGATTCACCAAGAGTACAGGTCACATCTACTTCTTCTGTACATAGTGTTTTTTCTTCATCTGTAAATAGTGTTGCTAATACAAAATTGTGGCATTTGAGGATGGGACATATGCCTGTAAATATGTTAAAGCATCTGAAAACTTTGGAATGTGGAACTTTGAGTGCTTTAGACTGCATTTGTCAAATATGTCCTCAAGCCAAACAGATAAAAAATCCTTTTTCTAGTAGTACAACAAAGACTAATCAGGCATTTGATTTGATACATGTGGATACTTGGGGGCCATACAAGGTATCCACATATTATGGATATAGATTTTTCCTCACTATTGTTGATGATTTTATAAGAATGGCTTGGATATTTCTAATGAAGCACAAGTCAGATGCTGCAGATTTGTTAGAAGCTTTTGCTAATCATGTACAGACTCAGTTTCATATGGATATCAAAATGCTCAGAAGTGATAATGCTCCATATTTATGTGAAGGCAGAATTAAAGAGTTTTACACCAACAGGTATTTTGCATCAAAGGACATGTGTCAAATCTCCACAACAGAATGGTATAGTAGAGAGAAAACACAGACATATTTTAGAAACATCAAGATCTCTCTATTTTCAATCAGGTGTGCCCATCCAATACTGGGGAGAGTGTGTTTTATCAGCTGTACATTTGATAAACAGAATGCCCTTACAAGCATTAAATTTTTTGAGTCCTTATGAAAAGCTGTATGGTGAACCTCCAAACTTGTCTTACTTGAAGGTGTTTGGCTGTTTGTGCTATGTGAGTACTATTTCTGCAAAGAGAGCTAAGTTTGATCCTAAAGCCAGCCATTGTGTTTTTCTTGGCTATCCTGCAGGCCAAAAAGGATACAAAGTGCTTGACATGAAAACACATCAAATCTCTATTTCTAGAGATTTAGTGTTTCATGAACAACACTTTCCTTTCCATCTTGCCAAAACTACTGCAAAATCACCTCCATCCTTTTTACCTACATATACTGAAAATAGCTCTTTCTCTGATATGAATTTACCAGATATTTTTCAGTATATAGATGTTTTACCCTCCTCACAGTTACCTCAAACTCATACATCTGGATCTGAATATGAATCTCATGATAATGTCATTACTGAACCAAACTTGAGAAGAAGTACCAGGAGCATACAAAGACCATCTACTTATAATGATTATGTTTGTGGTATATCTCAGCAATCTCCTATTACTTCACATTGGTGCAATTTGGTTCAGTATTCTCATATGCCAGAGTCATTTCAATCCATGGTTAGTCAGCAAGCTACTTTAAAGGAACCAACAACATATGCTCAAGCTTGTAAAAATCCAAAGTGGATTGAAGCTATGGAAAAGGAACTACAAGCTTTACATATTAACAATACCTGGACTTTGGTTGATCTTCCTGCTGGCAAAGTTCCTATAGGTTATAAGTGGGTCTACAAAATCAAACTAAAAGCAGATGGCACTGTGGAAAGATTCAAGGCCAGACTTGTAGCCAAAGGATATAATCAGAAATGGGGCATTGATTTTGAAGAAACATTTTCTCCAGTTGTTAAAATGACTACAGTCAGGTGTCTTATTGCAGTAGCAGCTCACAGAATGTGGATATTACATCAATTAGATGTAAATAATGCTTTTCTACATGGTGATCTACTTGAAGAGGTTTACATGCTAGTTCCTGAAGGTGTACCAAATCCTCACAATAAAGTTTGTAGACTTCTTAAATCTCTGTATGGTTTAAAGCAGGCATCAAGGCAATGGTTTGCCAGACTTGTTGCTGAGCTTCTTAAGAAGGGATTTTTGCAATCTAAGAATGATTATTCTTTGTTTGTCAAACACTTTGCTGGGAAAATAACAATTGCTGCAGTGTATGTTGATGACATTATTATCACTGGAGATGATGCTCAAGAAATTTCTGCACTCAAACAACACTTAGATTCCACATTTAGCATCAAGGATCTAGGAAGATTGAGTTTTTTTTTTTTTGGAATAGAAATTGGTTATGTTGCTTCAAGTATTACCTTAACACAGAAAAAGTTCACTCAAGAGTTGTTGCAAGAAGCAGGTCTTACTGATGTCAAAACCAAAGCAACACCACTTCCTCTCAATTTAAAACTTTCAGCAGAAGAAGGTGAATTGTGTTCATATCCTAGTTCTTATAGGTGTTTAGTTGGAAAGATTAATATCCTTACTCATACTCGACCAGATTTATCCTACACTGTTTAACACTTAAGTCAGTTTTTACAGAATCCTCGAATTCCACATTATGATGCACTTATACATGTCCTCAAGTATGTGGCTTCCACATCTGGCCAAGGAATTCTGTTAAAAGGAAATGATCAATTGACTTTACAAACATTTTCTGATTCTGATTGGGGTGCTTGTGTTGATTCTCGATGTTCTATCTCTGGATATGTTTTACTGTTAGGGAATTCTCCAGTTAGCTGGAAATCTAAGAAACAAAGTGTTGTTTCTAGAAGTTCTTCTGAAGCAGAATATAGATCCATGTCTTCTACAACTTCTGAAATCACTTGGATGGTTAGATTACTGGAGGAACTAGGAGTTACTAATCTGAAACCTATTACTCTCAACTGTGATAATCAAAGTACCATTCATATAGCCAAGAATCCAGTTCATCATGAACGGACTAAACACATTGAGATTGATGTTCATTTTACTAGAGACAAGGTTTTGGAAGGTCTACTTTAAATTGCATATGTTCCAACTTCCTCAAAACTAGCTGATGTTTTTACTAAAATCCTTCCTTCCAGTTAGTTCCAGCATCTACTTTCCAAACTAGGAATGACTGGAGACCATTCTAGTTTGCGGGGGCATGTTGAATATAATGAAACAAGGGAACAGAATGAGCAGAATATAGACAGTGAGTCACGGACATGACACGTCAGCCAGCCTTCACTAAACCTCATGTCATTTAGCAAAACCAAGTGGATCAAGTTTGTTAGAGATTATACTATTAAATATAATTGATGTGTTTTAATCAGTGTTTAAGTGTTACAGTGAATTATCAGAGTTTAGCTTGAAGCGGTCAGAGTTTAGTGTAAACTCTGACAGATGGAAGCTCGACAGAGTTTGTCAAACTCTGTCTGGAGGAAGCGTCTACTGGTCAACAGTGATTGAAGATTTATTATGGAAGCGATATCTTTGAAGATTGGATAGCTATCAAAGAGATCGAGTTGACTTAGGAGACGTGTGATAATCTGTAATTGATATCATTGTATAGCTGATTATTAGGAATATCAATTAGAGATTGTATCGTAGCTGTATGTTTTATAAATACAGTTCGGTTAACCCTAGAAGGGTATCGTACAACGAATTATCTTTATTATAACCTAGCAGCTCTTTGTGATAGTTTACATCACGAAGAGGGTTCTTAATACCAGAAGTTTTTAAGTGAATAAACGTCTTACTTGTTAAAATCTCATACGAATTTGATTATTAATTGTGTATTCGGCCTAACAAGTGGTATCAGAGCCAATCTGTTACTTTATTATAGGTTAAGATCCAAACACAACAATAATCATGTCAGCAATTCCTCCACCAACACCTACTGTTTCTGAAAAGGCTCCTACTACTGTGAGTCGTTATGAACCAATCAGGGTTCCTATTCTGAGGCCATTAGAGTATGCTATGTGGAAGGTCAAGATGACTATGTTTCTGGAGGCTACAGATCCAGAATATCTTGACAGGATTTATGAAGGCCCTCACAATCCTACAAAGCTAGCTGTTGCAGCTGCTGGTGAAGAAGATAAAATAGTTCCAAAGGAAAAGAAGGACATGACTCCTGAGGATCTATCATCAATTGCTAAGGATACAAAGGTTAGGCATTTACTGCATAGTGCTTTAGACAATGTTATGTCTAACAAAGTCATTAACTGCACCACTGCAAAAGAGATATGGGATGCTCTTGAAGTCAGGTGTCAAGGAACTGCGGCTATTAAGAAGAATAGGAGAAACATACTCACACAAGAGTATGAGCATTTTGAGGCTTAACCTGAAGAGACCATGACAGAAACATTTGATAGATTCTGTAAATTGCTCAATGATCTGTCATTGGTCAACAAAGAGTATGATCTAGAAGACTCAAATCTCAAGTTTCTTCTTTCTCTACCTGAAAAGTGGGATGTGAAAACAACCACTATTATAGACAACTATGATCTTGCTGAAACAGAGATTGATGAAATCTATGGGCTGCTCAAAACTCATGAATTGGAAATGGAGCAGAGAAACAGGAGATCAAGCAGGAAGGGAAAGTCTGTTGCTCTTAATGTTGAAGAGAAGCCTCAGAAGAAAGAGGCATCAAGAAGGAAAATGAAGGGAAAATCTTTGGTCATACATTCAGAAAGTGAATCATCAAACTCTGATTGTGATTCAAACTCTTCTGAATCATCTGACTCTGAGGATGATGAAGAAGAAATGAGGAAAATGGCTGTGTTGATGGTGAAGACCTTCAAGAAAATGGGCTTCAAGAATTTCAAGAAAGGAAAAAGGTTTTCTAGAGATTCAAATGAAGACAGGAAAAGCTTCAGGAAGTTTGATAAGAGAGATTCTAAAGGGAAGAAGGATAAGTCTGAAATTCAATGCTACAAGTGTAAGGAGATGGGTCACTATGCTCCTGAGTGCAAGAAGGGCAAAACTGGAAAGGTACTCCACACTAAAAGCAGAGATTGGGCAGATACTTCAGATTCTGATGAAGAAGTGAACTATGCTCTCATGGCTACTACTGAATCAGAAACTTCTGAAAATCAGGTACCTCTAACTACCTATGCTTATAATATTGATGACATTGCTCAATTAAGAATTTATCTTAAGTCATTGCATATAAGTTATAGGGATCAGACTTTAGAAAATGAGAGGATCAAATCTGAAAATTCTGAGCTTAAGGTTAGAAATAAACTTGTTGAAGAAAAACTTGAAAACATGCAACAAGTTCAGAAAGAGAGAGATGATGCTGTTTCTATAGAACATAATTTGCTTCAGAAATATAAACAACTAGAATCTGAGTTGGAGGAAGCAAATAAGAAAATTAGGACTTGGACTAATTCTGGAAAGGACACTCAACAGATTTTTCAAACAGACACTGTTGGTCTAGGTTATAATGAGGGAGATGAACTTAGATTTCAAAATCAAGTTAAAATCAGACCTCATTTTGTACATGGAACCAGTAAATTTTTGTCTGAAAATGAAAAAGAAGCTATTAAAAGTAAACCAGTAAAAACTAGTGTTAAACAGGTTAATATTGGTTCAATGACAGATAAACAACTCAAACATAAACTGAAGGAGTTAAAATCTGTTAAGAAACAGAGAGTGTCAAATAAGAACAGAAATGGAAAAGTAGGCATCACTTCAGGAAATAAACCAATGCTTGCTAGTTATGCTCCAAGAAAGACATGTCATAACTGTGGTAGTACTAAGCATCTTGCAAATTTCTGCAAGAAAAATAAAAATATAAATTCTTTACCTACCAAGTCTGAGGTAAAGAAGGATTTTGCTAGAACTAAGCCACAGACTTTATGCACACACTGTGGAAGCACTTGGCATTCCATTTATACTTGCAGAGAATATCATGCTATCTATCATAATTACTATGAACTGAAACCCAATCTGAAATGGGTTAAAGTTGATACTGCAAGTGTAAACACTGATACAGTTAGCTCAAACTCTGATAATGTTAATTCCGCTGCAAAAGCTAACAAAGTTAAGAATGTCAAAGGATCCAAGCAAGTCTGGATCCTTAAATCTAATCCTCAGTAATTGCTTGTGATTGCAGGGCAACAGGGAGGCAACCCTAGTCGTGGACAGTGGATGCTCAGGACACATGACTGGAAATAAAGCCCTGCTATCAGACTATGAGGAGAAAGCTGGCCCAAAAGTTTCCTATGGTGATGGCAATGTAGGAAGAACGTTGGGATATGGCAATATTAATCTTGGAAATGTCATCATCAACAATGTAGCTCATGTCCCAGGACTCAAGCATGACTTGTTATCTGTGAGTCAAATCTGTGACAAGAGATATCATGTAGATTTTCAACCTGAATATTGTGAAGTTATCAGCAAATCTACAGGAAAGGTTGTTCTAGTTGGTCACAGGCAAAACAACATTTATGAAATCAAGCTTTTGATAGACTCTGTTGGAAAAGCTGTTTGCCTGTCTACAAGAATGTCTAGTGAAGAGAGTTGGAAGTGGCACAAGAAACTCTCACATTTGAACTTGAACAACATCAATGAATTGATCAGAAAGTATCTTGTAAGAGGACTCCCAAAGGCTTTGTTAAATGTTGATGGTCTATGTGATTCATGTCAGAAGGCTAAAGAAAGGAAGTCATCTTTCAAGAGCAAGACAGAATTTTCAATCACTGATCCCTATCATCTTCCGCATGTTGATCTCTTTGGTCCAGTAAATGTTATGTCTATAGCAAGGAAGAAATATGCTTTAGTCATTGTTGATGAATACACTAGATTCACCTGGGTGTATTTTCTAGCAAAGAAGGATGAAACTGCATTAACTCTGATGGAGCATGTGAAGCTTCTGGACAAAGGATCAAGCAAAGTCAGAATCATCAGAAGTGATAATGGAACTGAGTTCAGAAATGCAACAATGGAAGAATTCTACAAGTACAATGGAGTGAAGCAAAAATTTTCAGCACCTGGTACACCACAACAAAATGGTGTAGTTGAATGGAAAAATAGAACCTTGATTGAAGCTGCCAGAACTATGCTTGATGAAGCAAAATTGCCAACTTATTTCTGGGCAGAAGCTGTTCAAACTGCTTGTTTTACTCAAAATGCAACACTGATTAATAAGCATGGAAAGACACCATATGAGATGGTGAAGAAAAAGAAGCCTAACCTGAAATACTTTCATATTTTTGGGTGCAAATGTTTTGTTTTGAAGACTCATCCTGAACAGTTGACCAAGTTTGAGCTAAAGGCAGATGAAGGAATTTTTGTTGGCTATCCACTGTCAACAAAGGCATTCAGAGTTTACAATCTGAGAACTAAAGTGATCATGGAATCTATACATGTGTCTTTTGATGATAAGAAGATAACTGGACTTGAAGACAAAGATGAATATGATCAACTGAACTTTGAAAATGAAGATTTAAACTCTGATGAAGTAAACTCTGATGAAACAATTCTGACAGACTCTGTTGAAACAAACTCTGAACCTCTACTGGTAAACACTGGAGAAACTTCTCAGCCACAAGAAAGGGGAGAACCAGTTGAGGGGGAGCATGAACAAGATGAAGACTCAAATACTGATACTGAGTCAACTGAAAAATCTGGATCAAACTCTGATGATTCAAACTCTGAAAATTCAAATTCTGACTCTGGGCAGTCAAGTTCAGGGAGAGCCTCAGAAAACGAAGATAGATCACAACAAAATCAGGAGAGCATGGATCAAGGGGGAGGATCACATGCTGATAGAAGTCATTTGCCTTCTGCTAGGAAATGGACTAAATCACATACACCTGATTTGATAATTGGTGATCCAGATGCAAAAGTGAAAACAAGAAGTGCTACTGCAAGTGAATGTCTGTTTCATGCATTCTTGTCTAAAAATGAACCAAAGAAAGTGGAAGAAGCTCTTCAAGATGCTGACTGGATAACAGCAATGCAGGAAGAGTTGAATGAATTTGAAAGAAATGAAGTTTGGACCCTTGTACCAAGGCCAAAGAACAGATCTATTGTTGGTACTAAATGGGTTTTCAGAAACAAGACTGATAGTGAAGGTGTTATCACAAGGAACAAGGCTAGACAGGTAGCAAAAGGCTATTCATAACAGGAAGGAATAGACTATGATGAAACATTTGCTCCAGTTGCAAGATTGGAGGCAATCAGAATTTTTCTAGCAAATGCCTCTCACAAGAAATTCAAAGTGTTCCAGATGGATGTGAAAAGTGCTTTAATAAATGGAAAGCTTGAAGAAGAAGTGTTTGTTGAACAACCACCAGGATTTGTGGACCCCAAATATCCAGATTATGTCTACAGGCTTGATAAGGCACTATATGGACTTAAGCAGGCACCCAGAGCATGGTATGAGACACTTGCTCAATTTCTTCTAGAAAGTGGATTCAACAGAGGAACAATTGACAAAACTCTGTTTTATTTCAATCAAGGAAGTGACCTCCTTTTAGTTCAGATTTATGTTGATGACATTATCTTTGGGTCTACTAATGATAAACTCTGTAAGAAGTTTTCCAAGCTCATGCAGTCCAGGTATCAAATGAGCATGATGGGAGAGCTTAGTTACTTTCTACGCCTACAGGTGAGACAAACAGATGATGGTATTTTCATTAATCAAGAAAAATATACCAGAAATCTTCTCAAGAAATTTGGTATGCTTGACTGTTCATCTGCATCAACTCCCATGGCAACAGCAACTAAATTGGACAAAGACACAGGAGTTTCAGTGGATATGACAAACTACAGGGGCATGATAGGATCTCTTCTATACTTGACAGCTAGTAGGCCTGACATTATGTATGCAACCTGTCTTTGTGCAAGGTTTCAGGCAGATCCTAGAGAGCCACATCTGACAGCTGTGAAAAGAATCTTCAAGTATCTCAAGGGCACCATATCATTAGGTCTGTGGTACCCCAGAGAATCAGATTTCAAGCTACTTGGGTATTCTGATGCAGACTTTGCAGGCTGCAAGATAGACAGAAAGAGCACTAGTGGAAGTTGTCAATTTCTTGGTGACAGACTTGTCTCCTGGTACAGCAAGAAACAGAAATCAATCTCCACATCTACAGCAGAAGCAGAGTATATTGCAGCTGGTAGCTGTTGTGCACAGATCTTGTGGATGAAGAATCAATTGCTGGATTATGGATTGAGGTACAGTAAAATTCCTATTTACTGTGATAATCAAAGTGCTATTGCTATGACAGGTAATCCAGTACAGCATTCAATGACCAAGCACATCAGCATAAGGTACCACTTCATCAGAGAACATGTAGAAGAAGGGAATATTGAACTACATTTTGTGTCTACAGAACAACAGCTTGCAGATATCTTCACTAAACCGTTGAGTGAAGCTACATTTACAAGACTGGTCAATGAACTAGGAATGGTCTCTGGTTCTGACTAGGAATGTTGGTTAGATTCAAATTTTACTTATGTATTGTATTACTCATATTTCCTGATTGGTTAAATGCTAAGTGAACTCTGTTGATTAAACTCTGTTATGCATACTCTGTTAAACTCTGTCAGCATGCCTGTATGTCATACACTGTTATTAAGTTTGATAAACTCTGTGAACTCTAAGTTGATTTTTGTCTGAATGAAAACACCAATGAAGAAATATGTATGAAGCATGATTCTCAGCAATTAATCATGAATCTTTCTGAGTTATTGTGATCTAATCTTAGATTGTGCAGAAAGTTAACACAGCATGATACTGGTTCATATTTATAGCATCTCTTAGTTTATTTCGTCCTAAACTCTGAGTCTATAAATACTGTGTGCATTACCTTACATGAATAACTACTGATGTTGATGAACTCTAAACTCTGTTAGTTATCCTCTGGTAGAATAAAATGCTTACTGCAATACCCCAAAGAAAATATATATAGGTTGTTATACTCCTTTGAGATTATGTTGGATACTAGGATGACCCAGGAACTTATTGGTATATAATATGTGCTAAAATTCTCTGATTTTTGGTGACTAGTTAAATACTAGGATGACCCAGGAACTTATCAAAATGATAAGGGCTAAAATTTTTGAATTTTTGGTGACTGGTTCCAACCTCTAATTACTGGAATGAATAGAGTTTAAAAAAAAATGTATATATAGAGGGGGTATAAAATAAAAGTTACTGTATATAGATTAATTACTTCAGAGTTTAGCTTTCATCATACAGTCAGTGTTTACTATGACAGTTTGTGCATCCAGTGTTTATTGATTTACTTTATGGATTTTATGAAAAATTAGATGCTCTAAAAATTGATTTAGTAAACTCTGCTTCACACACACATATTTTCACAACTGTGCAATTTATGAAAGGGTTTCGGTGATAAAGTTGGATAATTGACAAACGCTGTTGATTCGTGGTTCGTACTCTAAGGTAAATTTTCATTTTGATAAATTGAAAATTTTGGAGTAAATAGGGCTTTTGACAACTTTTAATAAGTGTATTGTTAATTTGTGATTCATACTCTGAGTGTAAGAACCCGGATTTTTGGGTAGAATTAAAACTTTTATTATGTATTGATGTAAGAATGAACAGTGGTTACAACTACAATGTAATACTGGCTTTAAAGGATGAAGAATGGAAGGATAAAAGATTCCAAGGTTATATGTCCTGAAGGATGCTATTGGGTGATAACTTAGATTAGAATAATCTATCTCCTAGAAAGTTAAGATAAGATTCCCTAGAGAGAAATAGATACCCTCATGTCATCCAAATCAATATCTATTATAAGCCCAGCGGTTCCGTAAAAAGGTTAAGGAACACTCGAGGGTGAACCAGGTTCATTTTCCTAATTATAGGAATTAAATAAAAATAAGTGATGAATAGTGATTTTGGTGGAATTTGGAATATTATTATAATAATGTTATACCCGGTATTCGGAACGGATTTCTGAGTTCGTATTAGTGATCCGGGAAGAAAATAAGTGTATGTAAAAGCTGTCGGATTCAGAAAAATAGCACTTTTATTTTCTCCGAGATTTCCCTGGACACTGCAAGACTTAAGGATTTATAAAAGAGAATTAAGGAATTTAAATTCGAGAAGTATTAAGAAAGATGAGGAATAGTAGTATAAATATTAAGAAGGTTTTCGGTAAAACCCTAACTAGAAACGAATGAGTTAGTCCCTCGAACGAGCAACGAATTGAGCAATAACCGGACAAAGAACAAACAGAGGATCAAGATGCATGCATGTACAAGGAGATAAGACCAAGTAACTAAGTAGTTACATGAGCAACTAGTATACTTAGCAAACATAACCAAGTACTTAGCTTCTTGTCATCATCTTACCATTACAAACCAACACTTGTCCATTTAATTACATCATGCATGACCTAGAACTTTATTAAAGCTACTTTATGGACAAGATATTATCCAAAGACATTCAATAATTCACTTTAGATAAGATGAGAGCAAGATCAAAGCCAAGCAAACACCACCTCTCCCCCATTTTTCCAGCAGTTGCATTTTCCAGGGCAGGGGTCTTTGCCATTTTTTTTCACCTAGATCTACTCATCTAAAAATCATGAAAAAATTCATGGAGCTTCTACACATCAAGGTGAAGTTGGGGATTTAATTTCATAATTTTTGAAGATCGTTTGGATGGGTAAATAAATTCGAGAAGTTCACTGTTTTTCCCCCAAAACCAAGGCACTTCGAATTTTGGAGTTTTAAGATTTCAAAATCCACCTTCCAACCATTGTTTGATCTCCAAATTTTTATGGTGAGTCCTATATTTCATAAAAATGATCTCCTAGAAATCTTAGCTTCAAACTCCATGTTTTCCATTTTCAAATAAATCCTCAAAGATGAGGGTGAATAGTGTTTTCAAGATACTAACTTTGATTTCTTGGTTTCTTTGGATGATTTAAGCTTTGTTAAAGCCATACAAGGACTATATAAGGGTTATTATAGCTTGTACACTCTCCAAGGAAGGTATAATTCTTAAGAACCCAAGATCTTACTTTGAGTTTTATATATGTTCTTGATGGTTTTAGATTAGTTAAGATTATGGTGTTGTTATATGCATAAAAGCATGATTATGTAGTTAGTAGTGATGATTTAAGAGTTTTGATGATTATGATGGTTAATTGAAACCTTCTTGGACTGGTTAAGATGAAAACCATGTATAGTATGCCCGGTGTGGCTTGGATTGATTGTTATGAATTTTAGAACGTTCGATTTATAGCCGTTATAATGCCCGATTTTGCAATACCATGTTTTGTATGCCATTTTCCATGTCGAACCCCTACTGTCCAGAGACCTTATCTGCCATGATAGGATAGGTAATGTTCTAAGCTTTGTTTTGATATAAAGATCACGTGAAACGGACTTACGGTTTAGGATTTATGACCAAATTACTAAAAGTAGTTCGAATCCTAAACGAAAGTTCGTAACTGTAATTGAACCCTCGTAAACTATGTAACGTCATGGCGAATCTTGGTAAATAAATACTAGAGGTAAAAAGGAAGGCGTGAAAGAAAACCGTATGTCAAAAAGATCATTTTTCGATTTATTAAAAATGTTCGAGTCGAGGTTAAACGCGAACGAACCCCTAAAAGACGACTCTTTTATAACTTCGGTAAAACACTTAGAAAACGGACGATAAAACTCGGAGTATAGTATTGGTTCGTAACGATCGACTTTAGAACTCATTTGACTTAAGTATGTCCCAAGTATAAGTACAATGACATGTCGTATTAACGAACGGATGTCGGGTCGGATCAGTGATAAAAGTAATCCACTAAAAGGGGTATAACGAGATAACTCAAGAACGTGTTTCGAATTAAGTATAACTTAACTTTTATTATGTTAAGTGATTAATCCCGAATGCCTTGGCTATTTATAGATCACCAAGCTGAACCGGGACCCGCTACCACTACCCCTTACCGTACTCGACTACCAGGCAAGTTTCAATTCCCTTCTTTTAGGCTGTTGTTGTGATTGAATAAATATATATATATATATATATATGCTGATATACATATGCCATTGCATGCATGCCTACTTTCAAGTTGAAGTGATATACTTGTTCCCTGAATGTTATTGTTGGCTTATAAGCTAGATAGTTATATATCAGTTATAAGCCGATTATTGTAAGACCCTCATAGAAGGGCGTATACATCTTATTAATCAAAAATAGACCGGGAGTCAATATTCCTTGATATATCGAGATTACCTCGGAGGAAAATATTTAAGTAAATATTTTCTATTATTTGGGCGACGAATATTATTTGAATATTCGTTCGAGACTAATTATTTTAACGATCCTTACTTCAAATAATTTTTTTAACGTAACCATTCGACGAATAATATTTTTAAATATTCATTCAAAGTCGAATAGGTTATCGATTATTATTCCGAATATTCTTCTAAAGATTGGACTACTAAATGAATATTATTTGAATATCCATTTAGAATATTACTTTATTAAATGAATATTACTTTTGAATATTCATTTAAGATATTACTTACTTGATGAATATTATTCTAATATTCATCTGAAGCTTGATTTATTTATCGAGTCTTATCTCGAATATTCCTTTAAAGCTTGGATTACTAAATGAATATTACTTGATATTCATTTAGAATATTATTCATTAAACGAATATTACTTTTTCAATAAACATTTAAATTCCTAATTAATTATGAATATTATTTTGAATATTCATCCAGGATTCTATTTAATCATCGAATATTATTTTAAATATTTTAAATATTCTTTTCAGGTCTTATTAATTAATGAATATTATTCTGAATATTCATTTGAATATTTAATTATGCAATAAATATTCTCTAGATATTTCTTCAAGGATTATTTGAGAAATACTCTGATTAAAGATATTCTTTCATATTCTTAAATATGCTGTAAAATATTTTAATTCAATAAATATTCTCTGAATATTTATTTCATACTTAGAATAACCTCGATAAGGTTTATCTTCTTCGATTATTACAGAAAATATTTCGGAGTCATATTATTATTAATCTTATATCAAGAAAGGTTCTCAGACATCATTCTTCTTTGAGTCTACCTCTCTAATAATAAGGGAACCTTACTTGGAAGATGTTATTTATCTTGTCGACTTCCCGGTCATAGAGTATTCTCTTCACTCGCAACTCGGGTGCTGTTGACTTATTAAGTCGTTGTTTACCTTCTCATCTTTCGAGGGGTAAGATTGTTGGAACAAGTTGATATTCGATACCAAGCCATAGCTTGGAAGTTATTGGTGAATTTTCCTTTCCAACTAGATACGACTACCTTGTAGAGTCTTATCAACAAGTATTATACTTGGGGAAAGGGGGACGAACGTTACATTCAGAATCATGAACTCTATTTGAACTAGGAGTCGTGTAAGAGGCCGAGTAGCGCCGGTCCATCCCCTTTGGCCCAACCGTTGGCCGGGGAGAGCTAGTAAGGCGGTAGACAAGTAAAGCCGTCAGTTCTTCCTTCTACCGGTAGTAAATCTAAATTGAGCTGTACGATCTCGACTGATCATCAAGATTGGAACAGCGGGCGCGGTGAATACTCCATCATTGGTTCATCATCCAAATTTATTTATTTCCTGCAACATGATTACTGTTGGCAGAGTTGGAAAAATGGTCATAACTGGAATTGCAACCTTTTCTTGCAAGTTCCTCTTCTTAATAACAATAAGAATATCTCGCTTACTTTGATGTAGCAGATATTTCTACAAACAAATACTTTAAGTTACCTTGTAACTTCATCGTTCATATTATACTGGCATCATTTCCGTAAATGCATGGCATATGGTTTGAAAGATACTTTTGAACTGTTATACATTATCGTTCAGTCATATATTATTGTTGGTGGGCTATTGCTCACCCTTGCTTTATTATTATATCACAACAACAGCTAGACCAGATGACTCGCACAAGGCGCACTCGACGCGGGCGAGGACGATGAGACTACCAGAGCTGAAGAAGAAGCTATTGGTAGGGTATATTTATTCTTTCAGTACCAAGAATATGGTCTAGTATGACTTATGTAAATGGATGGCAAAGAGTATGTATTTATATTGAAATTCTTTTGGATTGTAAGAACTCATAATGTGATTAATAAAAAATTTGAGTGTTACTCTGATTTCATCTCTGGGACTATAACGGGTGTGTTTTATATTATTGTGTTGGGTTATAGAGACGTAATTTATTTTATGTTAAGGAAAGTTCAAGTGTTGTGGACAGAATTGGAAACCGTAACCACCGGATCCCGGACCCCGGATCTGGGGGTGTTACAAAAGTGGTATCAGAGCGTACGTTATAAACCCCAGAGATGAGGTGACGTTAAAACAATAAATTCAATAAGATAATAAGAACTCTTGCCAAGTTCATAGTCGGACTACTTAATGTAGTGATGACATATAAAACCCTTATGGGAACTCGTAAGTATAATGATAGTAACTTAGCTCGATATCGTATCGACGAGTAAGGCGACTGACCTTGAGGCATACGAGCAACAGCGCGATGATGCTTTATATGCTGAAGATCAGCGGGTAATTCGATGGAGTACCCTACTGGAGACCCGGAAGAGGTTCCAGCAGATAAAGAAAATCCTGTTAGGATAAGGAGCTTACCCATGGGTAATGAGGGTCGCAGCCAAAATAACTGTGATGATTAAGAAATGGTGCTCAGAAAAGTGAGTATAAAGAACCGAGATATTATTAAGAGATCTGAAGATGCATGTTGAATTCATAGCCGGACTACCAGATGTAGTACCAGCAAGAAAGAAGGATTGGAAGAATTACTTGAGATCTTATACGGAAATAGATGAGAATCCTTAGAGATTTTCATCTTAACAAAGAAAGAGCTAGAGGGATGTATGATTATCAAAGACATCGATTTAGGGCGAGGAGCAGAGTCCCTAGGAATAGTTGAGAAGGAGGCAGTAAGTGCCATATCATTTGATAAATGAATTAGTATGAATATGGTCAGTAATAATTCGCCATGAGAAGGCAGGTGTCGTAGGTTGTAAATTATGGAACCAAATTGAGGTTGATAAGGTGGTTTTATTAAGGAAAATGTTCATTTTATGAATGAATCATTTAGAAAGTAAAGACATTGGGAAGTGATAGCATGATTGGGTAAAGTTATATAAGGAAGTAGTAAGCAAGACAATGATCTCAGAACCTACCGGAAGATAAGTCCAGTGAGTCAAGATGAACTCGTAATGAGACTACTGCCAGAGACTGAGTATAGAGTTAATTCAACTCAGTTAAATGATGAACCAGAAACGTCAGATGCATGTGATTCAGAGGAATATTAAATTCCTTCTTCTCTTTGAATGGATTATAGTAGTTACCTTAAGTTTACTCCGACACGGAACTATAATAGATCAAGTAATACGATCAGCAGTTAAAGAGAAAAATGTGAGAAAATCTTCCTGGAGCTAAAAGGTGAAATTGGTAATGACCAAGAGCTGGCATTGCTTAATGGAAAAAGGAGACTTTGTGCTTCCAATGACGCTTCGCATAAAGGGTTAGGTAGACCGACATTTGGTAGTATTGAATATCAGGACGTTGTGACAGGTTTCAGTTTGAAACTATTGATTCCCTTCTAAGGGATGTATATAATTGATTCCTCTCCAGTGGGTAAACTTCCAATCCGATGATGATTATTTCGTTAACTATGACTGCTTATGATTCCACCTGCTTGGAGGTTCATAGAACTATTCTTCAGGTTTCGAAACTGGTCTCCTTAATGTTACCAGTAGGTGGGTAGATTGATCAAAATTTCCCTGAGTCTGGAAAGGAATTCGGTGAATTTTGGCAAACCTTGTCTTTCTGATTATCAGAGAATGTCATGGAAGAGAGTAAAAAAATTGGAGCAAACCCTGTGATTTGGGTAAGGATGCTGTAAAATGGGTTAGTAAACGGACCCTGAGCATTACAATCGACGGTAGTGATAAAATGATGAAGTGAGATTGGACGAAAATAGGAAATGTAAGTAAGAAACCAGCCGGATTGAGAAATTCTAGGATTGACTTAAATGAAAAGGCTGTTATGCCAGGAATGGTAAGCTTGTGTGGCACGCAGGATTGATAAGAATAGTTGAAAAGATAAAAGTGGAGGAAAGGTGACCGGAGACGGTGCCGAGTAGTCGATTAAGACTTATATGGAGTAAAGTTTTGGAAAGGTAGAAAGGTATCAAAGAAGAAGGCACTATGCCGGCAATTGCTAGAAAAGTAATGCTATTAGCCAACCCCTAAAATCATATATTTTTATGTGTGGCCAGTTGAGGCCAAGTCCCAACGGACTATAAAGTGACTAGACCAGCAATGAAAAGACAAAGCAGGGTTGCTTCTAAGAAAGCACCGACTGCAAGGGCTTCTGATATAAAGGAAACATTAATGAGATCGTTTGAATCTTCTGCCGAACAACCCATGTTTTGATTGGGAATTCACTAGACCTTTTTGGGATGGGGTCACCCGTACTAAAGTGACTCATGTGTATATGGTTGTTCAAGATTTCGAGTAAAATGGAAGTATAGTGACTTGAGATGTATGATGTTAGGGTATCATGAATACCATGAATATATTATGACGGAGGAAAGTAAACAATGAAGGTATATGAAGAGGGTATAGAAAAGGTCAGAAATTGAACAGTATGCTGTAGGAATTTTGTCTGAGGCAAGTACCTTTGCGAAGAACGATAAGCACTAAGAGATTCACGTTGAACTCGACCAATATCTTCCAGAACATCCTTGCTACCATTAACAAGTTCGGTAAGAGAAGAGATTGGCATACGTTGCCTTTTTGGAAGGCCAAATAGGCTGACAACTATCTGAAAGAAGAGGGTGGCATTAAACCACCGATCGATTATCAAATGAGAATGATTGAAAAGAGACCATTATTAAGGATACATGATCTGATTGCCAATTATAAGATGCAAGAATTCCTTGGCAGTTGAATTAAGGATAGGATATCCATAAATTAAGACAAACCCTGGGGAATGCACAAGGGGTGGCATTAACCCTAATAACAACATTATGACTTCAGATGTTATGAGCTGGACTTGCTAAGGCAACAATGACCGGTAAGGATTATTAAAAAGAGTTCTGGAAAGAACATAGATAGAATTATTAGGGTATTGACCAATGACATTTTGATATACCCGGTACCCAGAAAATACCGGAGGAATGATAAGGATGGCCTACGAAACCTTACAAGGAAAAAGGGTAATATTCCGAACTTCAAAAATGGAAGTTTGGTAAGGAATGTATGACATCGTAACAATAATGCCAGATGAGGCATGTATGAAACCCTGAGGAAGTATGGGTTGAACCAATAAGGTTGAGATTATCCTAAAACAAGAAGGGATTTAAGTAAGGAAATATCCTAGGTATGATTTGGAGTACCTGTAGTCAAGATCGCACTAGAAAGGGGGAAGCAATGACTTTTGGAAAAGACTGATAGATGCTTTCTCTCATTCAGCAGAATTTAAGGGAGAATGCTTCCACCCTGAGTTGGAATAGATCTAGAAAACATTGATTATTATAATCAGGAAAGGCCAACGAGGTGGCCGACACTTTAAACATAGGGGAGTAAGCATAAATGCTCAGACCAAAGAAATAGAATGATAATGTAAGGACCTTGATGGTCATAATGTGGTAGAGGAAGTTACATTCCATTTGATGATTGTGCCAGGATCAACTATAAGAATAGTTTAAGTAAAGATTCGATTCCTGATGTTGCCAGTAGCACATTACCGACATTAGGAGGCTCTACGACAGACCAGACCAAATTCCCCAAGAGACTTGCCTTTTCTTTGGAAAGAGAGAAGGGAGGTTAAGTAACAATGAATTGGTAGTAAATGACCAGAAATAGAGAGGGTACAAATACTGATAAGCCAAATGGCACGATGATGAATGACAAGCAAGTTTATGTTGGTGTATTTCTGTGCAAACAAGATAGAGAATTATGAGGTTGGCAAGCGATTAAGCAAACCGATAAGCTTTTAGTCTTCTACCGGATATATATGATTAATAATCTCACCAGCCTGTTCCAGCTGCGATGCTGGAAGCTTTCCTGCAATTTTATCTGCTTCATGTAATATCTACGTCAAGTTCAGGAAGCATTCCCTATGGATAGGGAATAGTGATTATTTTGTGTTCCTAGAGGATCTTGAATTGATAATTTTGATGCTTAGTTATTAAAGCACTGCGTAAACGATAAGCAATGGTGATCCTTCTGAGAAATTAGGTGGTAACGACTGTGGAAATGTCGAATTGAATCTAAGTTAGAGAAATCATCCAGGTTTATTTCGGATGGTGTAATTTCTGGAACGACGGGATATTTGAAATGAAGAATTAGGTTATGATGGTTCATAAAATAATTATAGTAGAAATAAAGACAAGAGACTGATAGAGATGGAAATAGAATTGGGAATTAATAAGAGAGTCAGATAGGCAGACTCATGAGAAGCTCCAGTAATGAAGCGAGAAGAGTATGGAATTGGCAAGGTAAAGGTATTGGCCAAAGCGGAAAGTTGGAATTAGGAGCATGAATGACCTACAAATTGACTCTTTTTAAGACTGGAAAATCCGAGGAAATATGGAATTGTTTGATTGAGTAATAAAAAAAGACTCATGGAATGAGAAAGTGAAATCTAGATGGTTGAACAAAGGAAAGTTTGACCACAAACGTGCCACGTATATTGAATAAAGGTAACACGCGTTCCCCTAATAAGGTGACGGTGGAGTTCAATAACAGAAGTGAATGAGAACTAGATGATAAGATGGATGTGATTGATAAAGAAAAGAATGGGAAATAATAATTGAATGTGAAGCAAGAAATGTTATGAATGGATTGATGAATGGGTTCTTCTTAATGAGCTCTCGGAATGACAACCTGATAGTGTTAGAATTATGAGTATGAAAGAGCCAGTGTCGGGGCATGAAATGTGAGTAATAATAATGTCAAGCGGGAAATCCAAGATTTAACCTGAGAGGTTGAAGGATTTTCCAAAAAGTAGTTGATACTAATATCGAACAAGAGTATAGGTCCACCGAATGATGGACAGAGCAACAAGGACATGTGATATGTGAGATTACGAAAAAGTGGAATTTGATACGAATATGATTATTTCTCTTCTCTAATAAACCTCTATAGTTCAGAGGTAAATTCTAAATATGATATTTTGACAATCATGAAAACTTTCATATATGATTCTTTGAAATTCGTTCTTTTCTTCTCCCTTATTTATCTTCTTCTAAATTGAGAAGAACAACCCTTTAAGGAGGGGAGGTAATACTACGTGACTCTCTGTCTGTGTGATAGGAGTCTAAGTGGAATGCCATTAATTGTTTAATTGCTTGTCAAGTACTAGAGGCTGGCCCCCTTCTGTACTAGCTATGCAATATAACAAATGTTCATTGATCATAGTGATCTCTCAATAAATTCTTCTAATTCAATATATATACATCGAGATTGCGAAGATTAGGAATTGCAAAATTACGAGTGAGGGTATCTCCGAATTTCGTAGCGTGTTAGTGATACCGAAGTCACTGCACGTACCAATAAGGTTAATAGTATAAGATCGGACAAGAGCGTATACCGGTTAATGTGTCATGCAAAAGTATCAAAGAATTGGTAGAACGGATAAAGGGTGTATTGTAACACCAATACGATGTGCTTTAGAAAGATTGGAATGTGTAAGGATCGACCAGAGAATTGGAAAGCGAAATAACCAACAAGTACCCAATTGCCTTCTACCTGATTCCGGGACGGAATCCTTTTAAGGAGGGGAGACTGTAAGAACCCGGATTTTTGGGTAGAATTAAAACTTTTATTATGTATTGATGTAAGAATGAACAGTGGTTACAACTACAATGTAATACTGGCTTTAAAGGATGAAGAATGGAAGGATAAAAGATTCCAAGGTTATATGTCCTGAAGGATGCTATTGGGTGATAACTTAGATTAGAATAATCTATCTCCTAGAAAGTTAAGATAAGATTCCCTAGAGAGAAATAGATACCCTCATGTCATCCAAATCAATATTTATTATAAGCCCAGCGGTTCCGTAAAAAGGTTAAGGAACACTCGAGGGTGAACCAGGTTCATTTTCCTAATTATAGGAATTAAATAAAAATAAGTGATGAATAGTGATTTTGGTGGAATTTGGAATATTATTATAATAATGTTATACCCGGTATTCGGAACGGATTTCTGAGTTCGTATTAGTGATCCGGGAAGAAAATAAGTGTATGTAAAAGCTGTCGGATTCAGAAAAATAGCACTTTTATTTTCTCCGAGATTTCCCTGGACACTGCAAGACTTAAGGATTTATAAAAGAGAATTAAGGAATCTAAATTCGAGAAGTATTAAGAAAGATGAGGGATAGTAGTATAAATATTAAGAAGGTTTTCGGTAAAACCCTAACTAGAAACGAATGAGTTAGTCCCTCGAACGAGCAACGAATTGAGCAATAACCGGACAAAGAACAAACAGAGGATCAAGATGCATGCATGTACAAGGAGATAAGACCAAGTAACTAAGTAGTTACATGAGCAACTAGTATACTTAGCAAACATAACCAAGTACTTAGCTTCTTGTCATCATCTTACCATTACAAACCAACACTTGTCCATTTAATTACATCATGCATGACCTAGAACTTTATTAAAGCTACTTTATGGACAAGATATTATCCAAAGACATTCAATAATTCACTTTAGATAAGATGAGAGCAAGATCAAAGCCAAGCAAACACCACCTCTCCCCCATTTTTCCAGCAGTTGCATTTTCCAAGGCAGGGGTCTTTGCCATTTTTTTTCACCTAGATCTACTCATCTAAAAATCATGAAAAAATTCATGGAGCTTCTACACATCAAGGTGAAGTTGGGGATTTAATTTCATAATTTTTGAAGATCGTTTGGATGGGTAAATAAATTCGAGAAGTTCACTGTTTTTCCCCCAAAACCAAGGCACTTCGAATTTTGGAGTTTTAAGATTTCAAAATCCACCTTCCAACCATTGTTTGATCTCCAAATTTTTATGGTGAGTCCTATATTTCATAAAAATGATCTCCTAGAAATCTTAGCTTCAAACTCCATGTTTTCCATTTTCAAATAAATCCTCAAAGATGAGGGTGAATAGTGTTTTCAAGAAACTAACTTTGATTTCTTGGTTTCTTTGGATGATTTAAGCTTTGTTAAAGCCATACAAGGACTATATAAGGGTTATTATAGCTTGTACACTCTCCAAGGAAGGTATAATTCTTAAGAACCCAAGATCTTACTTTGAGTTTTATATATGTTCTTGATGGTTTTAGATTAGTTAAGATTATGGTGTTGTTATATGCATAAAAGCATGATTATGTAGTTAGTAGTGATGATTTAAGAGTTTTGATGATTATGATGGTTAATTGAAACCTTCTTGGACTGGTTAAGATGAAAACCATGTATAGTATGCCCGGTGTGGCTTGGATTGATTGTTATGAATTTTAGAACGTTCGATTTATAGCCGTTATAATGCCCGATTTTGCAATACCATGTTTTGTATGCCATTTTCCATGTCGAACCCCTACTGTCCAGAGACCTTATCTGCCATGATAGGATAGGTAATGTTCTAAGCTTTGTTTTGATATAAAGATCACGTGAAACGGACTTACGGTTTAGGATTTATGACCAAATTACTAAAAGTAGTTCGAATCCGTAAACGAAAGTTCGTAACTGTAATTGAACCCTCGTAAACTATGTAACGTCATGGCGAATCTTGGTAAATAAATACTAGAGGTAAAAAGGAAGGCGTGAAAGAAAGCCGTATGTCAAAAAGATCATTTTTCGATTTATTAAAAATGTTCGAGTCGAGGTTAAACGCGAACGAACCCCTAAAAGACGACTCTTTTATAACTTCGGTAAAACACTTAGAAAACGGACGATAAAACTCGGAGTATAGTATTGGTTCGTAACGATCGACTTTAGAACTCATTTGACTTAAGTATGTCCCAAGTATAAGTACAATGACATGTCGTATTAACGAACGGATGTCGGGTCGGATCAGTGATAAAAGTAATCCACTAAAAGGGGTATAACGAGATAACTCAAGAACGTGTTTCGAATTAAGTATAACTTAAATTTTATTATGTTAAGTGATTAATCCCGAATGCCTTGGCTATTTATAGATCACCAAGCTGAACCGGGACCCGCTACCACTACCCCTTACCGTACTCGACTACCAGGCAAGTTTCAATTCCCTTCTTTTAGGCTGTTGTTGTGATTGAATAAATATATATATATATGCTGATATACATATGCCATTGCATGCATGCCTACTTTCAAGTTGAAGTGATATACTTGTTCCCTGAATGTTATTGTTGGCTTATAAGCTAGATAGTTATATATCAGTTATAAGCCGATTATTGTAAGACCCTCATAGAAGGGCGTATACATCTTATTAATCAAAAATAGACCGGGAGTCAATATTCCTTGATATATCGAGATTACCTCGGAGGAAAATATTTAAGTAAATATTTTCTATTATTTGGGCGACGAATATTATTTGAATATTCGTTCGAGACTAATTATTTTAACGATCCTTACTTCAAATAATTTTTTTAACGTAACCATTCGACGAATAATATTTTTAAATATTCATTCAAAGTCGAATAGGTTATCGATTATTATTCCGAATATTCTTCTAAAGATTGGACTACTAAATGAATATTATTTGAATATCCATTTAGAATATTACTTTATTAAATGAATATTACTTTTGAATATTCATTTAAGATATTACTTACTTGATGAATATTATTCTAATATTCATCTGAAGCTTGATTTATTTATCGAGTCTTATCTCGAATATTCCTTTAAAGCTTGGATTACTAAATGAATATTACTTGATATTCATTTAGAATATTATTCATTAAACGAATATTACTTTTTCAATAAACATTTAAATTCCTAATTAATTATGAATATTACTTTGAATATTCATCCAGGGTTCTATTTAATCATCGAATATTATTTTAAATATTTTAAATATTCTTTTCAGGTCTTATTAATTAATGAATATTATTCTGAATATTCATTTGAATATTTAATTATGCAATAAATATTCTCTAGATATTTCTTCAAGGATTATTTGAGAAATACTCTGATTAAAGATATTCTTTCATATTCCTAAATATGCTGTAAAATATTTTAATTAAATAAATATTCTCTGAATATTTATTTCATACTTAGAATAACCTCGATAAGGTTTATCTTCTTCGATTATTACAGAAAATATTTCGGAGTCATATTATTATTAATCTTATATCAAGAAAGGTTCTCAGACATCATTCTTCTTTGAGTCTACCTCTCTAATAATAAGGGAACCTTACTTGGAAGATGTTATTTATCTTGTCGACTTCCCGGTCATAGAGTATTCTCTTCACTCGCAACTCGGGTGCTGTTGACTTATTAAGTCGTTGTTTACCTTCTCATCTTTCGAGGGGTAAGATTGTTGGAACAAGTTGATATTCGATACCAAGCCACAACTTGGAAGTTATTGGTTAATTTTCCTTTCCAACTAGATACGACTACCTTGTAGAGTCTTATCAACAAGTATTATACTTGGGGAAAGGGGGACGAACGTTACATTCAGAATCATGAACTCTATTTGAACTAGGAGTCGTGTAAGAGGCCGAGTAGCGCCGGTCCATCCCCTTTGGCCCAACCGTTGGCCGGGGAGAGCTAGTAAGGCGGTAGACAAGTAAAGCCGTCAGTTCTTCCTTCTACCGGTAGTAAATCTAAATTGAGCTGTACGATCTCGACTGATCATCAAGATTGGAACAGCGGGCGCGGTGAATACTCCATCATTGGTTCATCATCCAAATTTATTTATTTCCTGCAACATGATTACTGTTGGCAGAGTTGGAAAAAGGGTCATAACTGGAATTGCAACCTTTTCTTGCAAGTTCCTCTTCTTAATAACAATAAGAATATCTCGCTTACTTTGATGTAGCAGATATTTCTACAAACAAATACTTTAAGTTACCTTGTAACTTCATCGTTCATATTATACTGGCATCATTTCCGTAAATGCATGGCATATGGTTTGAAAGATACTTTTGAACTGTTATACATTATCGTTCAGTCATATATTATTGTTGGTGGGCTATTGCTCACCCTTGCTTTATTATTATATCACAACAACAGCTAGACCAGATGACTCGCACAAGGCGCACTCGACGCGGGCGAGGACGATGAGACTACCAGAGCTGAAGAAGAAGCTATTGGTAGGGTATATTTATTCTTTCAGTACCAAGAATATGGTCTAGTATGACTTATGTAAATGGATGGCAAAGAGTATGTATTTATATTGAAATTCTTTTGGATTGTAAGAACTCATAATGTGATTAATAAAAAATTTGAGTGTTACTCTGATTTCATCTCTGGGACTATAACGGGTGTGTTTTATATTATTGTGTTGGGTTATAGAGACGTAATTTATTTTATGTTAAGGAAAGTTCAAGTGTTGTGGACAGAATTGGAAACCGTAACCACCGGATCCCGGACCCCGGATCTGGGGGTGTTACACTGAGTCTCAGAGTTCTCGAATAGAACAAAACACTTCTCGAATTGGTACTCTGTTCTGCTACTGATTTAATTGATGAATTTGTTCCTTATATGATTACTTTAATTAGTTTTCATATTCTCTTCTTTGATTTACTTCCTTGAAGAACAGTTCATAAAACATAAATAAAAAATTGCAAAACACACTGAATAAGATTAGAGAAACATAATTTTTCATTGATAATAAGAAAGAGATTACAAGCAAGTATTACATCTTTTTGTTCTTTCTATCTGCTAATCTATTCAACAGGAAACTAAAAGGTCAAGTCCAAACCACTCCATTGTTAGCAAAAATCCCAGATCCCATCTTTGCCACTTTATTTGGGTGGAAGTTGAAGGGATAAGGTTATTTTTGCTGACATATTCATTAACAATGGTTGGTGGTGTTGGATGAGGATGCCTTCGAGGAAAGCGATGCAAATGTTGCTTGGAGAGCAACATCGATGTCGATCACTCTTGCAGGTTTCTCTCTCTCGATCTCTTCCAGACCGGCATCCATCTGCAGCCACAGAGTCTCAAGCTGCCTTTCCCAGTCAAACGCATCAAACTCTTCACGCGTATAGCTGAAGATATCCCTATTCTCGACGAGATGGAGATTCTTTTCTTTGATGGTAAGGTTTGACATTGTTATTCAGAGTGTTTTGTTTGAAGGGTTTTTGATTTTTCAGGGGAGAATGAAAGGTTAAAGGGTTAGTGAACTAATCTGAACAAGTCTCTAGGCCTTAAATAGAGATGGGTAAGCAACGAAGTCCTAAAACGCTTCGAATTCTGGTTATTAATGGCTACAGGTAAATGCTTCATATTCTGGTTTTAATTGGGTCCAGGTATTTTAAGAGAGTGTTATTTGATTTTTTTTAAAATCAAATATTTTATTGTTTTAATTTGCAAAATACACTTCTTAAAAATACGCGCACGTGACCCACTCACCCATTAATGTGTCCCACTCACCCATTATCGTGTCCCACTACACATTAATCTAGGAACTGATTGAGTGTTTGATTACATAAGAGATTGGGTTTTTAATTACTCTAATTACTTTTGTGTCCAAACGGTTGTGTTTTATTTTTACATCTCACAGTTCTCTCATTTTTCACTTGGGCATTCTCGCAAACACCTTTCCTACATACACTTCTCTTGGGGATTCTTGCAAATTTCTTAACTTAATGGCTTCTAAACCATTCACTGCTCTTGGTTTACGGTTTGTTCCTAACAACTATGAAGCTCCACTCTATCATGAACGTGTTCCAGAACCGTTTCATCTAATGCAGAATTTCTTGAGAGATTCAGAGATTGGACAAGCTCTGGTTGGACCTGATACTCTCTCTGCATATCAAATTGCTACTTTTTGGCAAAATTCATTCTATGTGGATGGAGGAGAGAATGGGACTCCTAACATCATCTTCACTTATGAAGAACAGGACTTTGTGATTACTCCACAAACTGTAAGAGATACAATGGGGTTTGACACACATACATCTTATACTCTTGTTAATGAAACTCTATTGAGAGAGATGCTACAAGAGATAGGTTACATGGAATCTTTTGACAAGCTTGGCGGTATAAAGAGACCTAATCTCAGGAAGGAATGGAACTTTTTCTTTGATTGCATTACAAGGACATTCCAGAAGAAAGTCACCAACTGGGATGCCATTCCAATAGACAGTCTATAAATCGGGTATTCTCTACTCTATGGTAGTAATTTTGATTTTGGTAGATATGTTCTGATGAATTTAGGTGATAAACTATCAGAGTCTACTACAGTTTATTATGCTCGATTTTGTCAAATGCTGTTCAATGCTTGTGTACCTGGTCTAGAAATTGCTGATACTAATGAAATTCACCCTTTTAGAGTCAACAAGAGAATATTCTCTGATATGACTAATAAGGATGTTGGTAAAGAAAATATCCCTGCTTTTGTTCTGCCACTTGCTTTGCAGAACTTTCTTAATCAACCTCAGGACCACCAACTACCAGACCCACAACCAGAACCTCAACCAGAACCACAACAAGAAGCACAAACTGAACCACTAAACATTGATCGTACTCAAACACCAAACACTGAACCACCTACATCAACTACTCCCTCAGCACCTACAAAACAACCTTCACACACTTCACAAACAAACTCTGAATCATCACAATCTCCACCACAACCACAGTCTAAAACAAAAAGAGGCAGAGTAAAGTCAGCCCTGAACACTGAACGACATGCAAGAGTTAAGAAGGCAATAGAGACAAAAATGAAAGCAAAACAGACATCTCCTGGAGCTGTTTATACTAGAAGAGTGAAAAGAATAAAACAAACGGCAAACATACCTAAGTCACTCTCAGTGGTAGCACAATCTCCACAATCTAGTGAAGAGGATTCAGATGACGTGCCTTTAGCGAAGAGAAGAAAACTGGTAATCTCTGATTCTGTGGATGAAAATGTTGAAGCTCCAGAGGTGGTTTCACAGCAAACACCTACTGTTGAGGTTGAGAAAGATGAAACACCTGCAGAGGTTGAAATGCCTGCAGAGGACAAAATGCCTGCAGAAGAGGATACTAGAGATGGCTTTTCTCCAATGAATGATATTCTTGATTCATTTATGCCATTCTCTGATCCTATCTCTGATATTGGTGCAGCTGATCAACCTACGGTTGTCCTTTCTGAAACTGTGGCATCCCATACTGAGTTACTATCAGATGCTCACCAAACTGTTGAAAGAGGAGATGGGATTGATCAAGCAACCAAGCCTACTTCTCAGTCTATGCCTGTTGATGACAAGGATGTAAACTCTGTTGCTGAGCCTGAGCAACATGGAGAAAATCTTGACAAGGTTGCAGAAGAAATTGCTAAAACTGTGGCTGGCAATGCTCAGCACAGTGTTTTACTTGAAGATGAACATGCAAAAGCTGCAAGTGTTGAACCTGAAGGTGAAAGCAGTGCAAACTCTGATTCTTCTCTGAGTGCACCAGTACAAACAGACAATAAACATACACCTTTCACTCAACCTTGTACGTCTCATGAAGTTGAGAGAGTGCAACTTGCAAAGTTTGCTGCTGACTGGTATAAAGAGGATTGCATTTTTCCACGAGGAAGAGCAGCTGATTTTGTTAAGCAAACTGCTGATACTATCTCCAATCCAGAGATTCTTTCTTGCTTAAAAGCAACTGTGGTTCAAGTCAAAACTCTGGATAGAAGATTTGATGACACTACAAAGGCAATCACTGATTTGAGGACTGAGGTCGTAGCTAGAGAAATGAAAATGGAAAGAGAGTCAAAACTCATGAATACAAAATTTTCTACAGCTCAAGACAATCTCTTTGCCAGGCTGGGTAAAGTTGAAGAGAATCAGTCTAATTTATCTGTTAAAATTGATTCTATTCCTACCTCTTTGGAGTTAATTACATCTATTCTTATGCCTGATGATGTCAAAAAGGGGGAGAGAGTTGTCAGAAGGGATAGTGCTGGAGATGGAGGAGCAAGTAGTAAAGGAAAGAACAAAACTGAAGAAGTTCAAACTTTGAGAACTAGCAAGTCATCTAAATCACAGTCTGTTGGGATAAATACTGATACTCAAGGTACTTCAAAGACCAAGAGTTTGCTATTACCTTCTAATCCACAGACTGATGAAGAATTGGCTGCTAAGCTGTTTATTGAAGAGAATGAGGAAGGAGTTACAATTGAGGATATTGAAGCTGAAGAAAAGAGTTTACAAGAAGAACATCTCAAGGCTTTAAAGTTTGGTACGTTAAAAAGAGGAAAAGCTCTTAGGCCTGTTGTTAAAGGTGTTGTGATCAAGGAAAGGGCTGATGTTAGTCAAAGATCTCAGTTTTCAAAGGAAACAATGGCAGCAGAAGCTCAACTCAAGCTGAAAGGCATTGAAGGAGAAAGTTTACAGAAGAAAGTTACAACTTCTGCTGTATCACAAGTAATGACCACACCTTTACAATCTTCTCAGTTGAAATCGGTTTTTGGGAAAGGAACAATTCAAGATCCAAATATATTATCTGGAGTTTCTATGAATATTTCTGATGGAAGAGCCTTGTCTAGCAAAGTTGAAAATAATAAGGGTGGACTAGGTTCACACAGAGACAAAAGGCAATATACTGGTCCTAGAGATCCTTCTTCACTGGCTGTTCCAGGTCGTGGTGTCCCTCAAGAGAGTTTGGACAGACTGGAATCAATACAGTTAGTTTATCAGAAGAGTTTAAAGAAGGACTTTCTCTTGTATTTCATGGCTGATGGGACAGTATTTAAAATTGGTGAGAATGATATTGGCTTGAAATGTTGGGAAGAACTAGAATATGTTCTATATCTTTTCAAGGTGAATAGTCAAAGGACTCAATCAGTTGCTAATGTGGTCAGACAGAGGATGCTTCAGAATTTGGCAATCAGAGGAGAGAAGTATAATAGCAGATATGTTCCTAAGTACAGGGATTACAATGGAAATCTTATTGAAATGAAGAAAGGTACTGCAAAATTAAAGACTGATTTGGGAATCACAGTACTTGACTTTAATTCACAGTCAGAAGAAGTCAAATTTATCAGACTGGGAAATGAGATGAGAAGGAACAAAATCTATGATCTTAGGGCTGCTATCTACTAGATAGATGAGAGTGATCCTCAGCTCAGATAGATTAAAGAAGCTATGAAGATTGAGCTTGAAAATGCAGAAAGAAGATTGCTCATAGATTATCTCAGAGCTATGCCAGATCTTGAAATGATAAGAGATTAAGGTCTGTAAGGATTTTCTTATTCTCTGTAGATTTTGTTAAGTAGAAGCTTAAACTCTGAATTTGTATAAACACTGTATTTGTCTATTTGTTTTGACATCATCAATTATTGTCATTAACTTGTGCATTTTTGCTAATGAACAAGTTGGGGGAGATTGTTAAATATAATTGATGTGTTTTAATCAGTGTTTAAGTGTTACAGTGAATTATCAGAGTTTAGCTGGAAGCGGTCAGAGTTTAGTGTAAACTCTGACAGATGGAAGCTCGACAGAGTTTGTCAAACTCTGTCTGGAGGAAGCATCTACTGGTCAACAGTGATTGAAGATTTATTATGGAAGCGATATCTTTGAAGATTCGATAGCTATCAAAGAGATCGAGTTGACTTAGGAGACGTGTGACAATCTGTAATTGATATCATTGTATAGCTGATTATTAGGAATATCAATTAGAGATTGTATCGTAGCTGTATTTTTTATAAATACAGTTAGGTTAACCCTGGAAGGGTATCGTACAACGAATTATCTTTATTGTAACCTAGCAGCTCTTTGTGATAGTTTACAACACGAAGAGGGTTCTTAATACCAGAAGTTTTTAAGTGAATAAACGTTTTACTTATTAAAATCTCATACGAATTTGATTAATAATTGTGTATTCGGCCTAACATATACTTTGACAGCTAAGCAAATGTGTAACTAACTCTTTATAAGAACGAGTAGAAAACAGAGCTTAGCTCTCTCTCTCTCTCTAGACACTTAATCTCTCTCCAGCTTCTCTCCATGTTTTAGCATCTCTCTCAATCTCTCTGTAGTAATGTATTAGTAATGGAGATTGTATCATGGAGCTTGTTCTGTAATCAATAACTCATTTCAATATTTCAGTTTTATACAGTGTGTTTCTCTTTGCATCTTTACGATTTATCAGAATTATAACAACATTTATACTATCTATACTGTACAATAATAAGCAAAAATGGGTATTGCTAGAGGGCCCGATCTTATAAGCCTTTGGGCTCATGACCGTTAAAACCATACGATTGGACCAGGCCCATCCTAATCATCCAGCCGAAGATAGTAAAAACGGTCGACCGTTACTAGTGTAACGCCTTACCATTTATCGTCCTCCATAACTGAGAATCAAGAGGATCGTCAACGGTACTATTCACAGACATAATATAAATAGACACAATTATCAGGTGATAAAGACAATCACACACCCTGAGATACACTGATTTACATGAGCTTTATGTTTACGTTTCCACTACATTTTTACTGATTCTCACACCGGAGGTGAATCGGGGGGTAATACCCTCGCATTCTTCTCTTTGCAGGAGCAACCCGAACCTGTTCCTAACATACCGAGGATAGGTTTGTCCGAAGCGTAAATCGAGTCCTAAGATTTGGCACCGTGTGTGGGATGTATAAGCTTCTTTTGTGAATCATGTTACCTCAGGATTCTGAAAATCTTAACATAAAAACTCCTACTTCCGAAGAAATAAGGCTACAGAATGTCAAAGGAAAAGCCAATGAAGCGGAAGGATCCCAGGAGGCAAAAAGACGAGCCTTACATAAGAAGGCGGACGAGTTAAGATTGGAAGCCAAAAAACTTCGTCGCGAAGAAGTTTAGTTGGAAGAAAGGATAGCGCGAGAAGCCCTTCAAACTGGAGAAGAGGATCCCGCGGATGAACCTCATAAAACAGTCTCTAAGGGCCGAAGAGAAAAAAGGTCCCGACCTCACCAGGAGGAATCTTCAGAATCCGAAACACATTCTTCACACCCGTCCCAAGATCCTTCGGACTCAGAGGAAGAAGAAACAGGCTCTCAATGGAAAGATAGGCTTCAAAGATTGGAGAAATGTATGTTTGGAGACCAGAAGAGGATGCGTCGGGAGCCCGTCGTAACTGAAGAGATTGAACAATATAGACCACCCCCAGGTCGTCAGTTCCCGAAAATGACCAAATTTAGTGGCAAGGGAGACCGAGAAGACCATTGTGAAAAATATGAAAGTTTGATGACATGAATGGGTAACGATGATATCATGCTTTGCAAAATGTTTAAAACCTATTTGAAAGGCTCGGCCTCCCTGTGGTATCGATCGATGAGGCCTAGATCCATACCTTCTTATGATCAACTGAAGAGCAAGTTTTTGAGGCATTATTCCCACCTGTGTCGGAGAGAGAAGGATATCGAATCTCTCATTCATTGTCGCCAAAGATCGGATGAAGAATTGGGTGATTACCTAGCCCGTTTTAAGGAAGAAGCTGGCATAGTGACCAACCTAGATAAGGTCAAGGCGGCAGGATTTCTGACCGCTGGCCTTGACTCAATTAAAGGAATAAAGCTTCGGTCGTCCTTATATGATGTTCCCCCGAAGTCACTCAACGACATCTATATCCGAGGAGAAAGTATCAGGAGAAAAATGGAGTCTATCGATGGATACAAAGAATTGTCTAAAGACAGTCGAAGAAAGGGTAGTCAGGGGAAGAACGACCGAAGGAGAGATGATTCCTGACAAGATGATAAACGAGATGGGGACTGAAGGGATGATAGAAGAGGCGATTCAAAGAGAGGAAAGGAGCCCATGGTGTTTACTCCCCTATACACTCCCATCTCTAAGATACTGAACGAAATCAAAGGCAGGTCTGATTTCCGGAGACCGGAGAAGCTGAGGGTACCTGATCATAAGAAGAATGGGAATAAATACTGTGATTACCATCAGGACAAAGGTCACAACACAGATGAATGTTTTCATCTGAAGAGATTGATAGAGAGAATGGTAAAAACAGGTGACCTAAATCAATTTGTTAAAGATTTAAGAGATCGTTTGGAACCAAAAAGGAATGACTCAGGTCCGAAAGAAATCAGAGATCGGAACGAAGAGGATGACAACCCTTGGCAAAGGGAAAGCGACGAAGCCCCTCGATATAGAGGGGAGGTAAGAACCATCACGGGGGGTACAATACTGGATCGATGTAGCAAAACGGCCAAAAGGAGGTATGCTCGTCATGTCTACAATCTATATCAACATACTACACAGGGCAAACAGCCATTGCCCATAATGTTTATTAAAGAAGATTATGAGGATGTCATTTGGCCGCACGAGGATCCTTTGGTAGTGAATCCGATCATCGGCCAAAATAAGGTATGGAAGGTACTGATAGATGGTGGTAGTGCTGGAATCTTGCAATGAACCCCCATTTTATGGCTTTGGTTACTCACCGGTTCCGATTGAGGGAACGATCACATTGTCCCTGGTATTGGGTAAGCCTCCCTGCACTGTGGAAAAACAAGTGAAATTCTATGTTGTCCGAGTGGATAGCCCATATAATGGCATCCTCGGGCGTCCTACTTTAACGGCTTTCCAAGCTATAGCCTTAATACCCCATTTGAAGTTGAAGTTCCCTACCGATCATGGCATCGGTGAAATGAAAGGAGATCAAAAGATAGCCAGGATCATTATGCTAGAAGATCTAGATAGATCCGAAGAAGAAACCGAAGATGAAGGTAAAAAGAAAAGATGCATGAACGATCAGGCCGGAAGTATCCACCATACGATGAGCATTGAGCTAGAAAAGTTTAGGGACAATCTCTCAAACCCTATAGCCGAACCAATGGTGGAAACCGAAGAGGTTGAATTATATGCAGGCACTTTGGGTCGAATGATCCATATCGGGAGAGATATGAACGATGATCTGAAATCAAAAGTGATTGCCGTGATCCAAGAGTACCACGACATATTTCCCTGGGGTCCTGAAGACATGCCCGGACTTGATCCGAGCATTGCCCAACATAGTTTAAATGTGAAAGAAGGGGCCAAGCCAGTCAAACAGAAGAAGAGAAATTTCGCCATGGAAAGACAAAAGGTGATCCAGACAGAGGTGGAAGAGTTACTGGAAGCAGATTTTATTGAAGAAATAAAATACCCCGAATGGTTAGCTAATGTGGTAGTGGACAAAAAGGCAAATGGCAAATAGAGGATGTGCGTCGATTACACTGATCTCAATCTCGCCTGCCCTAAAGACCATTATCCACTTCCCAACATCGATCAGCTCATTCATGCTACATCAGGATATGAAATCCTGAGCTTCCTAGATGCATTCTCAGGATATCACCAAATCGCCATGAAATCTGAAGACATCCCTAAAACAGCATTCATCACTCCGAAAGGAACATATGCTTTCATTGTCATGCCTTTCGGCTAAACGTGGGGGCCACCTTTCAGAAGATGATCAATAATGTCTTTAAAAACCAGATCGGGAGGAATATGGAATGTTACGTGGACGACATGATAGTAAAATCTTTGTTTCAGGATCACGCCGATGATTTGAGAGAGTGCTTCGAGACGCTAAGAAAAAACAACATGCGGATCAACCCGAACAAGTGCACGTTTGGAGTATTCAACGGTAAATTCCTTGGTTATATGGTAAGTGCTCGAGGCATTGAAGCCAATCCAGAAAAGATAAAAGCAATAATCGACATGGAAGCTCCGAAAACAATTCGGGACATTCAAAAATTGACTGGAAGATTGGCTGCCCTAAGAAGATTCATCTCCAAATCGGCCGACAAAGCTTTACCCTTCTTTGAGGTATTAAAAGGTACGAAGACTTTTTCATAGGGTCCAGAATGTGAGAAAGCTTTCGAAGATATCAAGGAGTATCTAACGAAGGCTCCATTGCTAATGAGACCGGATCCACAAGAGACTTTACAACTATACTTGGCTGTAAATGATCGGACATTGGGGGCCGTCTTAGTCAATCAACACAATGGAAACCAATATCCAGTTTTCTACATTAGCCACATGCTGAAAGAAGCAGAAATCAGATACCCGAATGCCGAGAAATTTGCTTATGGGTTGGTCATGGCCTCAAGAAAACTGAGACATTATTTCCAGGGGAGGACGATACAAGTCACGACCGATCAACCTTTGAAAAAGATATTACAGAGACCAGAGGCTTCTAGCAGAGTTGTTTCCCGGGCCATCGAGTTGGGAGAATTTGATTTGGAATATGTGCCGAGAACTGCGATAAAAGCACAGGCCCTGGCAGATTTCATAATAGAGTGTTCGTTCACTAGTTCCGAAGGGTTGCAAGTCGATGAAAAACTGATACAAGCTCCTGGCAAGTGGAAGCTATTTGTTGATGGTTCAGTGGCTGGAAGTAAGTGCGGAGCCGGTCTAATTCTTACAAGCCCTGAAGGTTTTGAGATATGTCAGGCCATCCGATTTACCTTTTCCTTAACCAACAACGAAGCTGAATACGAAGCACTTCCGGCATTCAGCGATTCGATGCTAGTAGTAAAGCATTTCTCGGGGGAATATGAACAAAGGGACGCCCGAACCAAAGCCTATACAGCCAAGGTAAAGGCAAACTCCCTGTTGTTCGAATCTTTTGAATTGACCACTGTTGCCAGGGAAAACAACAGCCGAGCAGATGCATTATCTAGACTAGCTTCGGCCGACACTCAAAATCTCACAGGCTCAATTTACCTCACTGAAGTCAAAGCGCCCTCCATCAATAAAAAGGTATGTTTCGAGATTCACCAAGGGATAGATTGGATGACTCCAATTCGACTATTCCTGGAAAAAGGGACACTACCATTGGAAAAAACCGAGGCTCAAAAAATCAAAAATCGGGCCACCAGGTACACAATTATACCGAAGATCGGCTACCAAACCGCTGCTGAGATGCCTGACCCCCGAAGAACAATAAACAGCTCTAGAAGTAGTGCACGAAGGAATCTGTGGGGAACACTTGGAAGGCCGTTCTCTAGCCTTCAAAATTCTAAGACAGGGATTCTTTTGGCCGACCCTACGAGCCGATGCACTGAGTTATGCGAAGAAATGCAGGCAATGTCAGCTTTTCAGCAAGGTTCCGAAACAACCTCCCGAAGAGATGACTTCAGTCTTAAATCCCATTCTTGTTAACTCGAATAACTTGTAGAAGGGGGGGTTGAATACAAGTTATATAATCGTGTCTGATTTTTGCTTGATTATATGAACAAGAATAAACGAATGAATCAAACATTGTTTGTATTAAAATAGTCAAATTAAAACTCTACCAAAGGTGTACAATACCTTTAGCAGCTGTTTACAATACAAATCTCTCTCTCTGTTTGTTTCGAACTCTCGAATACAAATCTTACGAACTCTCTTGCTCACACACTTTTTATAATGATATTGAGAGATTATTTATAATGCTACCTATCAACTAATAACAGAATTATAATCCATCTATGACAATGTCCTGCCGTCCATTTGATAGTTTCCATCAATAGAGAATTTGTTTCCTTCACGATATCTTCTTGCTTGTTTTCCAAAACAAAGATCCTATTTTATAGCACTTTCCAGCTTCTATAGCATCCATAATGACATCATCAGTAACACGACTGACATCATCAGTAACACAACTGACATCATCAGTAACACGACTGATATCAGGATTTCCCATTGCATCAGGATCAGATTATCCCATCAGTATTTGATCAGGATCTGACTTACTGTATCAGGATCTGCTCCTATGTTCCTGACATGTAGTCCCCGAGACACTGTTCCTGACATGTAGTCTCTGACGCACTGTTCCTGACTAAATTCTACAGATTACTGTTTAACACATATATCCTATCCAAAGTGCTAAATCCTTTATAAGATCAGGATATACAAGAAGTATTAGAAAAATTCTATTCTTAACATCACAACTTATGAATTATTCCTAACAATCTCCCCTATTTATGCTTTAGAATCTGAAGCATAAATCTAAGTTGTAGATGTCAAAACATATAACAATACAACCAGAATAGAATTTATGAATTCAAGATCATGAAGTTAAGTACCTCCTTCTTCAGATGTAGACATGTATCTAGTACTTAGAAGAAAGAATTCAACTATTTGATGCTTCTTTTCCTTTACCACTTCCATGATGAAATTTACCAACTCTGTCACCCTTGTTTCTGTTCCCAGTCTGTTTATCTCCCCCAGTCTGTTGTTGTTGTTGTTTCTGAATTGTCTTTATCTTTATCTCCCCCTTTTTGACATCAACACCATGAATTCCAAGAGATTCAGTAACAGAACAAATGAGATTCATCAGAACTGCTTGATTGTCCATGATAGTGACTTGGTTATTTTCAAGAATTTGAAGTCTCGATTGAATATCACTTTGAGATTTCTGAATGTCCTTAAGAATTTCAGAATTGACTTCAATGTTGGAAGTGCTTGTTGTATCTTCAGATTCAGATGCAGAAAGAACATTATCTTCAAGTCTTGTAGAAGAAGTTGCCTGTTGAGAATGATATTCAAGTAATAATACTTGAGTAGAAGTACAAAAATCTTCATTTTTCTTATCTGGAGCTGAAGTATGATCATCCTGTCCTTCACCAGTATTCTGTGTACTAACATCTACAAATCCTGACTCCTCCTTAGATTGATCAGATATTGTTGATGTCTCAAATCTAGCTGAAATTGGAAGTACAAACAAAGGAATACTAGGATCATTAGGAATTTTTCTGGTACTGGTTGAGTAGAAGTTTATCTTAGCCTTTCACCACTCCTGTTAATGATCTCTGCAAGCCTTTCTTTCTGTTTATGAGCTTTAACTTCTGGCTTTGCATTGTGATGTGCTAATTCATGCTTCTCATACATCTTGATAAAAGAATAAGTACCAACATCCATACCAAGATTTTCAGACCAAGATTCAGGAAAAACCTGATCCCAGAAATCAAACGATGGTGGTTTCCTAATTTTCTCTCCCTCACTATGGAGTTGATCATCCATACTCTCATTCTCACTTTGACTATCTAAAGTCAACACTCTTTCTACCTCTCCTTTTACCTGGTCAGGAGCCAGCCTCTCTATGTGTGGATCTATGTCCATCTTTTCAAGTGTATCACTCAAATTTTGGATAAGTGCTCTCATGACCTACAGAAAAATAGGGGTTAGAAGAAGTTTTTATACCTGAACTCACATGGAGAGAGGGTTCCTCATATGGCATGGGGCTTGAGGTTTTCTCCAAGGAGTGAGCTGCTATAGTCTCTGAACCCTTACAAACATCTACTTTCTTTTCAGAAACTACAGGCTCCAGTATACCACTTTCAGGTTTTACACTAGACTCTGATGTCTTCAGTAATACTTCATTAGACACCATAGCTAATATGCCACCGTCTTTAAGTGTTGGTTGATGAGACACACCCTCAAGGTGGATAGACTCTGAAAGAACAATATTGGTTTGATCTTCAGGAAAATCAATCAAAGTCATTCCTCCCATATCATAGGGTTTCTCACTTGCAATTTCAGTCATCATAGAAGACCTTTCAGCATCATCAATCACAGTTCCTGAGTCATCCAACCTCTGACTAGATTGTTCTTGTGTTGCAGTGACTGTGATATGATCTATTCTACTATTCACCACTGGTGCAATAGTATCTTCTGTTGACTGCTTCCCTCTATCAACTACCTCCTCTTGTTCACCTTGAGCTGAAGCATCTTCAACAATGACATCCTTGTCAAATAGATATGCATGAAGTGATTGAAGTTCAACATGCTTAGGAAGTCCAAATTTCTTGTGTAACTCCTTTCTGACTGATACATAGAAGTATGTCTTCATTAAATCAAGCCTTTGATGTAGCAGTCCATATTCTTCAGGAAATGAAAGTTTGGGAACTCTTTCAATCAGAATATTTAGAACAGGCCTGGAAAGCTTCACTTGTAAAGAAATAAGTTCCATAGCCAGTCTGTATGTCAATGTAGTTTCCCATGAAGAATCAAGATCCAGATCTCTCTTGCCAGATACTGACATGGATATAGCATTATTTGTAGAGACCTGCATAATGTTAGTTGGACTTGACACTGTGTGTGTAGGTGACAAATGAATCCTTCTCCTTGTTCTCCTAGTATAGTGAGCAACAGATTTGTCTTGAGAAGACTCAAGAGGTGTAGACACAGAAGTGATCTTGGGATGAGATGTAAGAACTCCAAATTTTGGATATAATTAAAACTTTTTATTATGTATTGAGGTAATGGTGAATAGTGATTACGACTACGATGTAACGATTGAGATTTGATAATTCTAAAGGAGAAGATTATTATTATGTCATCCAAATCGATATCTGTTATTGGTCCAGTGGGTCCGTAAAAAGGTTAAAGAACGATCGAAAGAGATCAGAGACAATTGTACAACCCTAAGAGGATGAGTAAAGAAAAATGGATGAATAGTGATTTTGGTGGATTTAGGAATATTATTAGACGACGCTATATAGAAGTATTCGGAACGGATTTCCGAGTTCGTAATAGTGATCCAGGGGGAAAATAATTGTATGTAAAAGCTGTCAGATTCTGAAAAACCGCACTTATTTTCTCCGAGAGTTCCCTGGACACTGATAGACTTAAGAATTTAACGAAGGGATTTAAGGAATATAAATTCGAAAGTTAGTAAGAAAGATGGAGAATGATAGTATAAATGTTAAGAAGGTTTCCGGTAAAACCCTAACTAAAAACGATTGAGATATTCGTTCGAACGATCAATGAATTGAGCAATAACCGGACAAAGAAACAAGCAGAGAGCTAGGAGACAAGCATGTGCAAGTGGATAGGATCAAGTAACTAAGTTGGTTACCAAAGGAACTTGGACAATTAGAAAGCAAACTTAGTACTTAATTAGCTTAATCTTATCATCAAACCACTACAACATGACATTTGTCCACTTGAATTACATCATGCATGAGAAAATCACTTTATTAAAGTAACTTTAGCTAGATATTATCCAAGACTACACAATAATGCAATGATGAGATCAAAAGCAAGCCAAACAACTCCATTTCTCTCATTTTCTCTAAACTGCCCAGCAGAAACAAAAGCTAAATAAAAATTCATATCTCCCAATCTAGAGAGTCTAAAATCACCAAATCTTAACCATAGCTTCTCCACTCCATGGTCAAGGTTCGTTCAAAATTTCATTGCAATCCAAGTAGTATAGCCTAGTCAAATCCATGCTCAAAGTTGGGAAACTAAATCTTACCAGTTTCTGTCCAGTAGGAAAAACGGGTTCAAAACCATAGCTTCCAAGATTCAAATTTCATGATCTATAGCTCAAAACAAAGCTTATGAAGAAGCCAAGATGTGGTTAAAATTTGAGAGCTAAACTCTTGTTTTTCGATTTTTTATGATTTTTACAAGTTGAGTGATGAATAGTATTCTTCAAGAACTAATCTTGTTTTCTTTGATTCTTATGGTTGATTTAGCTAGCTTAAGGCCACTCAAGGATCATAAAAAGCTTAGTGAGGATAGAAAATACTCCAAGGAAGGTAGACCTCTTGAAACCCTAGCATTTGATTTGAGATTTATATATGTTTTTTATGGTTTTAGCTTTGTATGATTATAGTGGTGATTATAAGCATGATTATGTAGTTAGTTATGTGATTTAAGAAGCATGATGATTTGAGGTTAAGATCAGTGGTTCTAGGGTTTGTTGAGATGAGAATCATGTTTATAAATTGTATTGATGCCCGGTGTGGCTTGGTTGGATGATTATGATTTTTGGAACGTCCGAATTATAGCCGTCGTAATGCCGAATTTTTGTAAACACTTAGAAACCGAGCATGGAAGTTAATATAAATTCCTGACCTTGATAATATTATGACTGGTCCTTGTAGATCTCGAGCCATAGATCGTTTTGGCACGAGAATCGAAACATTCCGACTTACGGTTTAGGAGTTATGATCAAATTACTAAAATTGGTTCGGAACCGTAAATAAAAGTTCGTAACTTCAATTGAACCCTAGTAAAGCATGTTACCCAGTGGCGAATCTTGGTAAATAAATACTAGGGGTCATAAGGAAGGTATGAAAGAATACCACATATCAAACGGATCGTTTTCCGATTTTATAAAAATGTTGGAATCGAAGTTAAACGCGAACGAACCCCTAAAAACCCGTTTGGTTATAACTTTGGTAAAATGTTAGATATAATTGATGTGATTTAATGTCAGTGTTTAAGTGTTACAGGTAAAGAGAGTTTAACTTGTTATTGAAAGCAGTTGTAATAGAGTTTGAGTATACGCTGATTGCTGGAAGCGCAAACGCTGACAGAGGAAAGCGTAAACACTGATAGCTGAATACATGGAAGCGCAAACACTGTTAGCATGGAGAGAACAGAGTTTGCTAAAGTCTGTCTACTGGGAGCGTCTACAAGTCAACAGAGTTTGAAGATTAATTTAATATTAATATGGAAGCGATATCTTTGAAGATTGGATAGCTATCAAAGAGATTGAGTTGACTTAGAAGACGTGTAGCAATCGTAATTGATATCAATTGTATAGCTTAATTTTAGGAGAATCAATTTACGATTGTACGTAGCTGTATATCTTATAAATACAGTTAGGTTAACCCTAGAAGGGTATCCATCGTGAACGAATAACATTCTTGTAACCTAAGCAGCTCTCTGTGATACTTTACATCACCGAGAGAGGAATTATCTATTCCAAACAGTTTTAAGAGTTAAAACGTGTGTTCTTGTTACTTATTCATACAGTACTTGATTATATATTGTGTATTCGACCTAACAAGTGGTATCAGAGCCAAATCTGTTACTTTATTACAGTTAAAGATCCAAACGCAATAGTAATCAATGGCAGAGATACCTCCACCATCTGAGAAAGCTCCTACTACTGTTAGTAGGTATGAAACAATTAGGGTTCCTATACTAAGGCCATTAGAGTATGCAATTTGGAAGGTGAAGATGACCATGTTTCTGGAGGCTACAGATCCAGAATATCTGGACAGAATTTATGAAGGTCCTCACAAACCTACAAAGTTATCTACTGCTGCTGCCGGTGAGGAATCAAAAGTTATTCCAAAAGAGAAGAAAGATCTAACTGCTGAGGATCTTTCATCTATTGCAAAGGATGCGAAGGTAAGGCATTTACTTCACAGTGCGTTAGACAATGTTATGTCTAATAAAGTGATAAACTGCACAACTGCAAAGGAGATATGGGATGCACTTGAGGTTAGATGTCAAGGAACTCCTGCAATTAAGAAGAACAGAAGGAACATACTCACTCAGGAGTATGAGCATTTTGAGGCAAAATCTGATGAAACCATGACAGAAACATTTGACAGATTCTGTAAACTGCTCAATGATTTGTCATTGGTGGACAAAGAGTATGATTTAGAAGATTCAAATCTCAAGTTTCTTCTCTCTTTACCTGAAAAGTGGGATGTGAAAACAACCACTATAAGAGATAATTATGAACTTGGTGAAACAGAGATTGATGAAATTTATGGACTACTCAAAACCCATGAATTGGAATTGGAGCAGAGAAACAAAAGATCTAGTAGAAAGTCAAAGTCTGTTGCTCTTAAGGCTGAGGAGAAACCATCAAAGAAGGAAGCATCAAGGAGAAAGGCAAAAGGAAAAGTTTTAGTCATTCATTCAGAGAATGAGTCATCAAACACTGATGTTGACTCAAACACAGATGAATCATCTGATTCTGAAGATGATGAGGAGATGATGCAAATGGCTGCATTGATGGTAAAGACCTTCAAGAAGATGGGATACAAGAACTTCAAGAAGGGAAAGAGATTCTCCAAGGACTACTCAAAGTTTGACAAGAAGAATTTCAAGAAATCTGAGGGAAAGGACTTCAAATCTGGTAAGAAAGATAAGTCTGAGATTCAATGCTACAAGTGTAAGGAGATGGGTCACTATGCTCCTGAGTGCAAGAAGGGTAAAACTGAAAAGGCACTCTACACCAAAGGAAGAGATTGGGCAGACACTTCAGATTCAGATGAGGAAGTCAACTATGCTCTCATGGCTACTACTAAGACTGAAAATGATGATCTCAAGGTACCTCCAACTACCTATGCTTATAACACTGATGATATAACTGAATTGAGAATTTATCTTAAAGCATTGCATATCAGTTATAGGGATCAGACTTTAGAAAATGAGAGGATAAAGTCTGAGTGTTCTCAACTCAAAGAAAGAAATAAACTTGTTGAGGAACAGCTAGAGAACATGAATAAAATTCAAAAAGAGAGAGATGATGCAGTGTTTATTGAACAGGAGTTGCTAGGTAAGTATAAGCAACTAGAATCTGAATTGGAGGATACTAAACACATCATTAAAACTTGGACACACTCTGGTAAAGACACTCAAGAAGTGTTTCAGTCAGATACAGTAGGTCTAGGTTACTCTGTAGGAGATGAACTTAGATTTGAAAATCAGGTAAAGGTTAGACCACATTGTTCATCTGAGGGTAATGTCATGGGAACAGGTGGACCTAAGACTGAAGCACAGAAAAAGGCTGTTAAAGAGTCATATGCTAAAACTTTTGTTAAAGAGGCTAACATTGGTTTAATGACAGATAAACAACTCAAGCATAAGCTTAAGGAGATAAAATCTGTCAACAAAAAGAGAATGCCTAAGAAAAACAGAAATGGTAAGGTAGGCATAACATCAGGAATAAAGCCAATGCTTGCTTCATTAGCTCCTAGGAAAACATGCTTTAACTGTGGTAGCACTAATCATCTTGCTAATTTCTGCAGTAAGAATAAAAACATTAATTCTTTGCCCTCTAAAACTGCAGTAAAGAGTGATTATGTGAGAACAAGACCACAGACTTTATGCAAACACTGTGGAAGTACTTGGCACTCTATTTACACTTGCAGAGATTATCATGCTATTTACTATAATTACTATGAACCCAAACCAAATTTGAAATGGGTTAAAGTAAACTCTGCAAATGTAAACTCTGAAAATGTTAGCTTAAACTCTGTTAATGTGAATTCCGCTGCAAAAGCTAACAGAATTAAGAAAGCCAAAGGATCCAAGCAAGTCTGGATCCTTAAAACTAATAATCAGTGATTGTTTGTGATTGCAGGGCACCAGGGTCAGTACCCTAGTCGTGGACAGTGGATGTTCAGGACACATGACTGGAAATAAAGCCCTGCTATCAGAGTATGAGGAGAAGGCTGGCCCAGAAGTTTCCTATGGAGATGGCAACATAGGACATACACTGGGATATGGTAATATTAATCTTGGAAATGTCATCATCACAAATGTAGCTCTGGTTCCAGGACTCAAGCATGATTTGCTATCTGTGAGTCAAATCTGTGACAGAGGATATCATGTAGATTTTCAGCCTGAATATTGCCAAGTGATCAGTAAATCTACAGGGAAAGTTGCTCTAGTTGGAAACAGACACAACAACATCTATGAAATAAAATTGTCAACCAACACAGATGGAAAAGCAGTGTGTCTGTCTACAAGAATGTCCAGTGAAGAGAGTTGGAAATGGCACAAGAAACTCTCTCATTTGAACCTGAACAACATCAATGAGCTAATCAAGAATGATCTTGTAAGAGGTCTACCAAAGTCCTTGTTGAATGTAGAAGGACTGTGTGATTCTTGTCAAAAGGCTAAACAGAGAAAAGTCTCCTTCAAAAGTAAATCTGAGTCTTCAATTGTTGATCCTTATCATCTACTACATGTTGATCTTTTTGGTCCAGTGAATGTGATGTCTCTTGGAAAGAAGAAATATGCATTAGTCATTGTTGATGAATATACCAGATTCACATGGGTATATTTTCTTGCAAAGAAGGATGAAACATCATTAACACTGACAGAACATATAATCCAACTGGACAAAGGGTCAGAGTATCAAGTGAAGATAATCAGAAGTGACAATGGAACTGAGTTCAGAAATTCATCTATGGAAGAATTTTGCAAGAGTAAAGGGATCAAACAAGAGTTTTCTGCACCTGGCACTCCACAACAAAATGGTGTAGTGGAGAGGAAGAACAGAACTTTGATAGAAGCTGCCAGAACCATGCTAGATGAAGCAAAGTTGCCAACTTATTTCTGGGCAGAAGCAGTTCAAACTGCTTGTTTTACTCAAAATGCAACACTGATCAATAAGCATGGTAAAACACCATATGAAATGGTGAAGAAGAAGAAGCCAAATCTAAAATATTTTCATATTTTTGGATGCAAGTGCTTTGTGTTGAAGACTCATCCTGAACAGTTGACCAAATTTGACCTAAAGGCAGATGAAGGAATCTTTGTTGGCTATCCACTGTCAACAAAGGCATTCAGAGTTTATAATCTGAGAACCAGAGTGATCATGGAGTCTATTCATGTGTCATTTGATGACAAGAAAATAACTGGACTTGAAGATGTTAATGAGCATGATCAACTGCACTTTGAAAATGAAGATTTATTAAACTCGGATGATATAGATCTGACAAACACTGTTGAGGTCAATTCTGAACCTCTACTGGTAAACACTGAAGAAACTTTTCAATCAGAAACAAGGGAAGAACCAGTTGAGGGGGAGCATGAAGAATCACATCAAAGTGATAATTCAAACACTGATAGTGACTCAATTGATAACTCTGAATCAAACATCGTTGATTCAAACTCTGAACATTCAAATTCTGAGCAGTCACATTCAGGGGGAGCATCAGAAAGTGAAGAAAGGCACCAAGAAAATCAGGAGAGCATGGATCAAGGGGGAGGATCACATGATGACAGAAGCAATCTGCCTTCTGCAAGAAAATGGACTAAGTCACATACACCTGATTTAATTATTGGTGATCCAGATGCAAGAGTAAGGACAAGAAGTGCAACAACAAATGAATGTCTGTTTCATGCATTCTTGTCACAAACTGAGCCAAAGAAAGTAGAAGAAGCTCTGAAAGATGCTGACTGGATAACAGCAATGCAAGAAGAGCTAAATGAATTTGAGAGAAATGAGGTGTGGACCCTTGTACCAAGGCCAAAGAACAGATCTATTGTTGGTACTAAATGGGTTTTCAGAAATAAAACTGACAGTGATGGTGTGATCACAAGGAACAAAGCAAGACTGGTAGCTAAAGGCTATTCACAGCAGGAAGGAATAGATTATGATGAGACTTTTGCACCAGTTGCCAGGTTGGAGGCAATAAGGATGTTTCTTGCCTATGCTTCTCACAAGAAATTCAAGGTTTTTCAAATGGATGTGAAAAGTGCTTTTCTGAATGGAAAACTTGAAGAAGAAGTATTTGTTGAACAACCACCTGGTTTTGTAGATCCAAAATATCCAGATCATGTCTACAGGTTAGACAAAGCACTCTATGGACTCAAACAGGCACCTAGGGCATGGTACGAAACACTTGCTAAATTTCTACTAGAAAGTGGGTTTCACAGAGGTACTATTGACAAAACTCTGTTTTACTTTCAATCTGGTAATGACCTACTCTTAGTTCAGATATATGTAGATGATATCATTTTTGGATCTACTAATGATAAACTCTGTAAGAAATTTGCCAAGCTCATGCAGTCTAGATATCAAATGAGTATGATGGGAGAGTTAAGCTATTTTCTAGGCTTACAGGTGAAGCAAACAGATGATGGAATTTTCATTAATCAAGCAAAATATACCAGAAATCTTCTCAAGAAATTTGGTATGCTTGACTGTTCATCTGCAACAACTCCCATGGCAACTGCAACAAAACTGGACAAAGATACAGGTTCATCAGTGGATATGACAAGTTACAGAGGGATGATTGGTTCTCTACTCTATTTAACAGCTAGTAGACCTGATATCATGTATGCCACCTGTCTGTGTGCAAGGTTTCAGGCAGATCCAAGGGAACCACATTTAACAGCTGTGAAGAGGATTTTCAAATATCTCAAGGGAACTGTAACCTTAGGACTGTGGTACCCAAGAGAATCAGATTTTAAGCTACTTGGTTACTCTGATGCAGATTTTGCTGGCTGTAAGATTGACAGAAAAAGCACAAGTGGAAGTTGTCAATTTCTTGGTGACAGACTAGTGTCTTGGTACAGCAAGAAACAGAAGTCAATATCTACATCTACAGCTGAAGCAGAGTATATTGCTGCTGGTAGCTGTTGTGCACAGATTTTATGGATGAAGAATCAACTACTGGATTATGGGTTGAGGTATAGTAAAATACCTATTTTCTGTGATAATCAAAGTGCTATTGCAATGACAGGTAATCCAGTACAACACTCAATGACCAAGCACATCAGCATAAGGTATCACTTTATCAGAGAGCATGTAGAGGAAGGCAATATTGAGCTTCACTTTGTGCCTACAGATCAACAACTTGCAGATGTTTTCACAAAGCCTCTAAGTGAAGCAACATTTACAAGACTGGTCAATGAACTAGGGATGGTATCTGGTTTTGACTAAACATGTTGGTTAGACTCAAACTCTTTCAAATAAAGTGTGTTGCTCATATCTCTGTAAATTGCTAAAGTGCTATGTGAACCTTATTAATTAAATTCTGTCAGCATGATTGTTGGTCATACACTGTTAATACGTTTGTTAAACTCTGTGAATTCTGAGTTGATTTTTGTCTGAATGAAAATACCGATGAAGAAAAATGTATAGAGCATGATTTTCAGTGAAAAAAAATCAAGATTCTTTTTGAGTCACTGTAATCTAATCAGAAACTGCACAGTAAGTTAACACAGCATGATATTGTTTCATATTTAGAGCATCTCTTAGTTTATTTGATCCTAAACTCTGAATCTATGAATACTGCATGCATTGCCTCTCATGAATAACTCTGATATTGATGAACTCTAAACTCTGATTAGTGACACTCTGTTTTCAAGTCATACTTGATTCTTGATGATTCTTTGTTTGCACTTGTGAAAATTTTAAAACTTGAGATGTGTCATTGTTTATTTTGGTGAGAAACAGTTCATGTCTGAACCCTGTGAGATTTTGAGCTGAATAAGTGATTGATACATTTTATATCAATCAGACTTTATTGTTGTGTGATGTTCATCAGTAAGTATGTTGCTCTAGAACTTGCATTAAACCATTTTGGGACTACATGATATATGTGTGCATGAAGATGATAAAGGCATTAGGTTTAACCATCTTTCTTCAAACACTGTTCAAAACATCTTTGAACACTGATCATAAACACTGTTCATAAAACACTACCCTTAGTAAAACCCCTTTGAGCCAAATTAACTGCTCATTTTTCTTGAATACTGAAGTATTAAGAGCAGTTATATTCGTTTGTTAAATCAAATTCAAGCAGGTGAGTATTTCTTAAGAAAAGATATCTTACTCAGTATATATATATATATAAAATAAAAAAAAATAAAAAAACAAAAGGGGTATATATACTGATCATCTTGTACAAATATGTACTAATCATTTGACTGAATATTTTGATCAAATAAATTGTTCAGTTAGAAATTCTCATCTCTTCTCATCTGTTTGATTTCACTCAATTATAACCCTGAACAAAGTCCTTTTGATTTGTGCATAAATATAATCGAAGTGGTGTAGATTTGGTGGACATTCAAGCTTATGGTAGCATCTGCCTTTACTGAATGAATCTGAGAGTAAACACTTCACCTAAGCACTTGTGTGATGTGAGAGTTTGTGAGACAATCCTTGACATGTAACTCACTGAATGATGCTTTGATGTTTATCTCTTGATATTTTTGTCTATAATGACTGTGTGCTTACTTGGATAATCATGAACATAAACTGGAACAGGGATATTCAGATTTCTGTAATTAAGGAACTACAGAGTTTAGCATTCATCATATACTCTGTGTTTAATATGAGAGTTTGTGCATTCAGTGTTTATTGTTTTGATTTATGGATTTTATGAAATATTAGATGCTATAAAAATTGATTTGGTAAACTCTGCTACTCACACACGAAAATCACGACTGTGCATTTTTGAAAGGGTTTTTGTGATAAAGATTGAGTATTGGACAAACACTGATTGATTGTGTTATGTACTCTAAGGTAAATTTTCATTAAGATAATTTGAAAATTTTGGAGTAAATGGAGTAAGTGACAACTGTTAATTGGTGTAATTAGTGGTAACGTGTCTTGATAAACGGAACGACAGCGGTAATAATGGCTTTTACTGCGCATGTATTAAGTGAACCGTTGCATGTGTGACACGTGTCCCACTCACTCATCAATTTGTCTCATTTTTACACTTTTCAAGGGAACAGTTGTGTGTTTTCAAGTAAAATCGTTTGAGTTTAGTTTTTAATTAAAACTCAAATTACTTTTTCTCACAATCACTTTTACCAACTCGTATTCACTTTACCAAAACAGAAAACATCTTTGTTCTTCACTTTGGCATTTTCACAAACACCTTTCTTGCAAAACATTTTCACAGTTGCTTCTTGCTTATTTCTTGATTCAATGGCAACTAAATCTTTCACTGTCTTTGGTCTACGTTTTGTGCCTAACAATTATGCAGCTTTACTTGAGAACGACCGGGCTCCAGAGGCGTTCCATCTAATGCAAAATTTTCTTCGAAATTCTGAGATTGGGCAAGCGCTGGTTGAACCGGCTACTCTATCTGCTTCCCAAGTTGTTAGTTTCTGGCAAAATTCAAGATATATAGAAGGAGGAGAGAGTGATACTCCGTCTATCATCTTCTCTCATGAAGACCAAGAGTTTGTGATTACTCCACAAACTGTTCGTGATGTCATGGATTTCGACACACATACTTCATATGAAGTTGTCTCTGAGGAAAATCTGAGGGAAATGCTAACAGAGATTGGGTACATGGAATCACTTGCCAAGCTGGGCAGTGTGAAGAGGCCAAACTTGAGAAAAGAGTGGAATTTTTTCTTTGATTGTATCACCAGGACATTCCAAAAGAAGATCACCAACTGGGATGCTATTCCAATGGACAGTCTGCAAATTGGGTATTCTCTACTCTATGGCAGTAATTTTGATTTTGGTAGATATGTTTTAATGAATTTTGGTGATAAGTTGTCAGAGTCTACTACAGTTTACTTTGCTAGATTTTGTCAACTTCTGTTCAATGCATGTGTTTCTGGGTTAACTATTGATGAAGCTGATGAAATTCAACCTTTTCGAGTCACTAAGAGAATATTCTCTGATATGACTAACAAAGATGTTGGAAAAGACATACCTCCTTTAGTATTGCCACTTGCTTTACAGAACTTTGTCAATCAACCACAAGATTCTTCATCATCAAACCATGACTCACATGAACCACATCAACCAGAACTACAATCTATGCCTGAACCTTTAGCCACTGATCGTACAGAAAACATCCCATCTCAACCTACTCAATCACCTGAGCCGATACCAACAACCACTGATCAACCTATATCACCTCAAACACAAACAGAACCTCAAAAACAATCTGACCACATGACTACTGAACCAACAAACCCTGTCACTACCACTCATCCACAACCACCACAAAAGCCAAAAAGGAAGATACATACTGCAATCAACACCAAACATTCTAGGGCTAAACAGAGGGCAAATAGACCTTCAACACCATTGGTTGAGGAAAGTTCTAGTGAAAGTTCTAGTGCAGAAGAAGAATTTGTTGTAGTACCTCAAGCTAAGAGGAGAAGGCTTATTTTAACTGATTCTGATGATGAGCATGTTGAAGAGGCTCAAGAGAAAATCTCTTTTGATATTCCTACTGGTGAGCCAGAGGTTATCATAGAACCTATAATACCAGAATCTGAAGTCAAGCTTTCTGAACCAGAAGTTGTTAAGGTTCAAGAACATGAAGCTGTTAGAGATGTTTTGTCTCCAATGGAAGAGTTTGCTGAAACTCCACTTTCTTTTAATCATGAAGCATCTACTCCACCACTCATGGAGGTTACACTTTCTATCGATACTGGTGTTGCTGATGGGCCTACTGTTGTTCTTGAAGACACTGTGGTTGCATCACACACTGAGTTGAACTCTGATGCTAATCATGTTTCTGCTCATAATGAGGAGGTTGATAAACCAGAAAAGGTTCTTTCTTCAGAGCAAACTCCAGTTGATAAAGGAAAACAGGTTGCTCAAGAACCTATTTCTGCTCAAGAACCTATTGCTTCTGTTGCCTCTACTAGTGAGTCAATCAGTGATTCAGTTGAAGCTAAGAGTATAGGAGTTGCACAACCACAAAATCAGACTGATGGTCAGAAAACAGGAGAAAAACCAGATTTTGCTGGCCCTTCTAATAATGAATTGATGCTGGTTATTTGGCCAAGCAAACTGCTGATTGGTACAAGTCAGAGTGTATTTTTCCTCCTGGAAGGGCAGAAAAGTTTCTTGAAGTCAATTCTAAGAAGATTAAAAATCCAGAAATTTTCACTTGTTTGCAAGGCACAGTGATTCAAATCAAAACTTTGAATAATAGATTTGATGATACTCAGAAATCTATTGTTGATCTTCGAACAGAAGTTGCTACTCATGAAGAGACAGCTCAACTAGCTAATGCTAAGCTCTTTCAACAATTTGCCAAAGCTCAAGAAAATATAAATGACAGACTGAGCACAGTTGAAAAGAATCAGATTTTACTAAATGAGAAGGTTGATTCAATTGCAAACTCTCTTGAATTAATCACCTCAATTCTGATTCAAGATGATGATGATGATGTCAAAAAGGGGGAGAGAATTGCTAAAACCAAGTGTAAGCAAACTCAAACTCTGCCAAAGAAAGATCATCTTGATGATGAAGGTACCAATGCTGAGAAGGGCTTAAGAAATGCAAATTCTAGACAAGGACATGGGAGGTCTACAAGGTCAAAGCCTAACTTGGTGATAGATACAAATGCTCAGAGTACTTCTGGTTCAAAGCCAAAGGATTTGTCATTCTCTGACAATCCACAAACAGATGAAGAATTGGCTGCGAAACTATTTCGTGAAGAGAATGCTGAAGCTACACTTGAGGATATTCAAGCTGAAGAAAAGCTGTTGCAGAAAGAGCATTTAAAAGCTCAAAAATCCAAGAAAGTGAATAAAGTTGTTAAAGCTTCAAAGTCTTCAAGGCATGAAATGAAAGGAATTGAGATCAAAGAGAGATTATCTGGTATTCAAGAAGAAGAAGAAGAAGAAGAGGATAAAGGAAAGCTGATTAGAAAGTCTTCTATTGATGCCAAGCTGAAGTTAAAAGGAGTGATGGGTGAAGAGAGCAAGAATAAAATGATAATTACAACCTCTGTTGGTACACATGTTGTACAGAAGAATAAAGACACAACCTCTGTTGCTACACAAGTTGTGACTACACCAATACTGTCTTCTCAGTTGAAATCAAAATTTCGAAAAGGTGCTCTTCATGATTCGAGTCTTGCAGCTACAGCTCCAGCTACAGCTTCAATGGATTTTACTGATGGTAGAGCTTTATCTGGTAAAATTGCATATAACAAAGGAGGCATTGGCTCACATAGAGATAAAAGACAGAATGTTGCTCCCAGAGATCCTTCTTCATTGTCTGTTCCAGGTCGTGTTGTCACTCAAGAGAGTTTAGACAGACTGGAGTCAGTACAGCTTGTTCATCAGAAAAGTTTAGGGAAGGATTTCTTGTTATACTTCATGGCTGATGGAACGGTGTTCAAGATTGCTGAGAATGATATTGATTTAAAATTCTGGGAAGAACTAGAGTATGTTCTGTACATTTTCAGAGTAAGAAATCAAAGAGCTCAATCAGTTGCAAATGTGCTCAGACAAAAGATGATACAGAGTCTTGCAAATAGACATATGAAATACAGCAAGTATGTTCCAAAGTACAGAGACTGGAATGGGAATTTGATTGAAATGCAGAAGGGAACTACAAAGCTGAAGACTGATCTTGGGATTACTGTTCTAGATTTTAATGTAAAGTCTGAAGAAATGAAGTTTATCAGATTGGGAAATGAAATGAGAAGAAACAAGATCTATGATCTCAGAGCTGCTATTTTTCAAACTGATGAGAATGATCCAGATTTAAGAGAGATCAAGGTAGCTATGGAGATTGAACTTGAGAATGCTGAGAGGAGGTTGTTGATTGATTATCTCAGAACAACTCCAGATCTTGAGGAGGTTAGGTAGACAGAATCTATAAGTAATTCAAATTTTCTGTAAATTTTGCTAAGTCAAGTTTAAACTCTGATTATATGTTAAACACTGTGTTTTTATTTGTTAGTTTTGACATCATCAATTATTATGAACTTGTACATTTTTCTAATGAACAAGTTGGGGGAGATTGTTAGATATAATTGATGTGATTTAATGTCAGTGTTTAAGTGTTACAGGTAAAGAGAGTTTAACTTGTTATTGAAAGCAGTTGTAACAGAGTTTGAGTATACGCTGATTGCTGGAAGCGCAAACGCTGACAGAGGAAAGCGTAAACACTGATAGCTGAATACATGGAAGCGCAAACACTGTTAGCATGGAGAGAACAGAGTTTGCTAAAGTCTGTCTACTGGGAGCGTCTACAAGTCAACAGAGTTTGAAGATTAATTTAATATTAATATGGAAGCGATATCTTTGAAGATTGGATAGCTATCAAAGAGATTGAGTTGACTTAGAAGACGTGTAGCAATCGTAATTGATATCAATTGTATAGCTTAATTTTAGGAGAATCAATTTACGATTGTACGTAGCTGTATATCTTATAAATACAGTTAGGTTAACCCTAGAAGGGTATCCATCGTGAACGAATAACATTCTTGTAACCTAAGCAGCTCTCTGTGATACTTTACATCACCGAGAGAGGAATTATCTATTCCAAACAGTTTTAAGAGTTAAAACGTGTGTTCTTGTTACTTAATCATACAGTACTTGATTATATATTGTGTATTCGACCTAACATAAAACACTTAGAAAACAAACGATAAAACTCGAAGTATTATCTCAGTTCACAATCGATCGAATTTAGAACTTATACGACTTAAGTATATACCGAGTGTGGGTACGATGACATGTCATAATAACGAACAAATGTCGGATCGTATTAGTAATAAAAAGAGTTACGCTAAAAGGTTTATAACGAGATAGTTCGAAAACGTGTTTCGATTTAAGTGAAGTTATACTTAGACTTTTAAAACGTGTTAAGTGGTTAATCTCGAATGTTCTAATTGTTTATAGATCATCGAGCAGACCCAGGACACGCTATTTCCACCCACACCCGATTACCAGGCAAGTGTTCAAAACTTTGAACCTGTTGTTGTGATAATATATATATATGTGATTGCCATTTTACATATGCCATAGCATGCATTCCTATTGTCAAATTATATTATGATACCTATTCCCTGAATTGATATTGGCTTATAGACTAGATACGAATTATCAGTTATAAGCCGGATTGTTTTGGTAAGACCTTTAGCGAAGGGCATATGATATTCATTCTAAATATAGACCGGGAGTCGGTATTTTGAGATATAGATAGTCGTGGAAACCCGGAGGGATTCCAACGACAGATTATTATTTATCTGAGGAATGTTATTGTTAAACGTTATTTATATTCCATAAAGTATCAATTACTTGGAAATATTTCGAGGAATGTTATTCGAGTATTATCTCAGTCGAGAGATATTAAATGAATGTTAGTTTCGAATATTCATTTAAAGTTGATTATTTAATGAATATTATTTTGATATTCATTAGAATGTTATTTATTAAATGAATATTACTTTCGAATATTCATTTAAGGTTTTATGTACTTGATGAATATTATTTTAAAATATTCATTGGAAGTCCTATTTACTTAAGGAATATTATTTCGATTATTCCTTTAAAAGTTTTGATTACTAAATGAATATTATTTGGATATTCATTTAGAAGATTATTTATTAAATGAATATTATTTTTCAAATATTCATTTAAGGTTTGACTTATTTATTGAATATTATTTTAAATAATTATTGGAGTTTAATTACTTAATGAATATTATTTTGAATATTCATTTAAGGAGGGATTTATTTAGTAAATAATTCTATATATTCATTCGAGGATTACTTACGAGCAACATTATGATTTAATAATATTCCGTAATTATTATTGAGTTAATAAATATTCTTGGAATATTTATTTAATTCTTTTAAATTCTTTTAAAAATGATTTATATTATTTGGAGATTATCTTTCACCTCCAGATATTATATAAAATATTCTTTCATTCATTAAATACTTTCGACTCAATAAATATTCTATAAATATTTATTCAATACTTGGAAACAACTTCAATGTTGTTTATTCTTCTTCAAATATTATCTTCGACCTTCGATCATTCTGAAAATTCTTCGGAGTCATACGATTAATATTATATTAAGAAAGGTCCTCAAGATTCCATTCTTCACTCGAATCTATCTCTTAAATTATAAGGGAACCTTACTTGAGAAAGGTTATTTATCTTGTTGACTTCCCGATCATAATTTATCCTTTTCACTCGCAACTTGGTTGCTATGGACTCATTAAGTCTGTGTGTGCCTTCTCATCATTCGAGGGGTAAGATTTTTGGAACAAGTTGATATCCATTAACAAGAAAAAGCTTGGGAAATGTTGGTGAATTTTCCTTTCCAACTAGATACGACTACTTTGTGGAGTCTTATCAACAAGTATCTCACTTCGGGAAGGGATGACAAACTCTACGTTTCAATGCTGTGGATTTATTCGAACTAGGAGTCGTGTGTAAGAGGCCGAGTAGCGCGGTCCATCACAAGGCCTAACCATTGGCCAGGGAGTTACTATTAAAGGCAATCGACAAGTGGAGCCGTCAGTTCTTCCTTCTACCGGTAGTAAACTATATTGGGTTGTACCATCCCCGAATGATCATCAGGGAGTGGGACAGCTGGCGCGTGATAACTCCAGTATTGGTTCATCTCCCAAATTGGGAATTCCCTGCAACACGTTTCGAAGAGACTTCTTTCAGGTTGTAGGACTTCGAAAAATGTTAATAATTGGAATTGCAATATTTCCCTTTCAAGTTCCTCTTTATATGATAAATGATAATATCTGGCTTATCTTTGACATAGCAGATATTCCCACCTATATATGCATTTTGAGTTACCTCGTAACTTCATCGTTCATGTTATTCTGGCATCATTTCCGTAAATGCATGGCATATGGTTTGAAAGATACTTTTGAACTGTTATATATTATCGTTCAGTTAAATATTATTGTTGGTGGGCTATTGCTCACCCTTGCTTTATTATTATATCACAACAACAGCTAGACTAGATGATTCGCACAAGACGCACTCGATGCTGGCGAGGACGATGAGACTACCAGAGCCGAAGAGAAAGCTATTGGTAGGATAGATTCATTCTTTCAGTACCAAAAATATGGACTAGTATGACTTATGTAAATGGATGGCAAAGAGTATGTATTCATATTGTAACTCTTTTGGGTTGTAAGAACTCATAATGTGTTTAATAAAATTTGATTGTTACTCTGATTTCATCTCTGGGACTATAACGGGCGTGTTTTATATTGTTGTGTTGGGTCATAAAGATGTAATTTATTGTATGTTGAAGTAAGTTCAAGTATTGTGGACGGAATTGGAGACCGTAACGACCGAATCCCGGACCCCGGATCTGGGGGTGTTACATGAGATCCTTTTTCAATAGACACAGTCTTTTGAGAGACAGTATCCAGTAACTGTTTTCCCTTTGTAAGAACTACCGCCTTTTGAGAGACTGCAGCCTGGCTGTGAGTAGGTGTTCCATCTCTTTGTCCTAGGTTAGAAAGTTGAATTGCAGCCTTCAATTCTGCTCTCTCAGCATGAGATATATTATCATCATCTTCACTAGAACTACTACTTGAAATAAAAAAATCTTCTCTTCCTTACAACTGATGTCTTTTTAGAAACACCAGAGGTTGGCTTCTTTGAAACAATAGGCTGTGGATCAAAATTTGGTTCTAGAATTGTTTCAGAGACTGTAATGTTTTTGGCTACTTGGGTAGACACAGGGGGGTTCTCCTCCAATTGAGATTCCTGAGTCATTTCACCACCAAAGAAAGAAAAATTATAGATAGTAGGAAGATGAGTTCTTAGAATTACCTGAACATGATTTGGATAGTGTAATGCAGGTATTTCATCTAGATTCTTTTCACTGTCCTTCTTTGTAATGTCAGAGAAAATTCTCTTTTGCTGTACATAAGAAGAAACACAATACTCTCTACTAAATCTAGCTTCACCATCAGGAATGAAATGGTTAATAAACAGTTGCATGAATATGTGATAATAAACGATATTCCTGTCATGATCTCTTGACCCAAGTTTAATACACATCTGACTTAAGATAATGTGACCAAAATTAATTACTCTGTTATAAAGCAAAGTATATGCAATATGTGATGTAACAACTGTAATTTGTTGAAAAGAACTACATTTACTAGTAAAACATTTAGCAATTTGATCAAAGAAGAAAGACCATTCTTTCCTAAGAAAAGATCTATTTAACTGGCTCATGTTATCTAGAGGTCCATTATAACCTAATTTAGATAACATAGTTCTCACATCATCATCAGATGGTACATTCTCAAAATTTGTACTAACAGGTAAGCGAAGTATTGAATTAATAACAGATTCAGTAAGATCAAATGAGTCTTGTCCTAAGTGTAGAACAATCTTGCCTGATTGACTCTGAGTAGAATCAATTACCTCAGCATTCTCCCAAGCTTGTGATATAGCTACTTGATTAATTTGTGGAGATGCTGTCAAGGCATAGCTTAATGGTCCTTTCACCATAAATTCCATTATCAGGTGAAAATCAGTTGACACCCCTTCCTTGTTGGTGATAGCTGCAACATGATTTTTCATCATAAAATCAAAGTCACCAAACTTGAAAGCTACTGATTTGGGTAGTCTTCTTTGAGTTGCCATTTTGATCTAAAAAGAACTTAAGAAATCTTTGAAATTGATTAGTGATTTTGAGAACTCAAGAGTGTTTTTGCTTTAGAGAAAGCAATTACACTATTAGAGTGTCAGAATAATTATATTTCAAAAATCCTTCAGACCCATTATCCCACGTTGACAAGTAGGTTGACAGGTGTCAGTCCCTGAAAAATGTAGTTACCCATGACTTTTGGAATATAAAATCCAAAAATAATTTCAAGTAAATAAGTCAAGGTAAAATCAAGATAAAAATCAATACTGATCAGCTTCCTTTTCCTGATGTGATCTACTCATCAGAATAATCACACGATTCAATGTGATTTTTGAATAGAAAGAATTACTAATCCTGATGTGAACACATTCGTATTCCTGATCAATATCATCCTGATTCCAGAGACTAAATGGAGTTTCCACATGACATATCTTTTTACCTGTAAAAGAAATAAACAAAATCAATTGGTTAAATTCATTTAATATTTCTTGAAAATACAAGAAATACAGTCACACATAATTATGACTGAATGCATTGATATCTCCCAAATGACTGTTCAGCTTCCCACGTCTTTCTATAAAAGAAATCGATGCCTTATGCCATTCTCCAAAACCTTTTCATTCTTTTCTCTTTCAATAATGACTTCCAACCCAAATCTTCATATGAACCCTAGCTTTTGGTTCATTACCACTGAGAAGTTCTTTTCTCTTGATGATCAGGAGCAAGTGAACTATCTCTTAGAAGAGATGACTTTTCTCATCAAGTCAGATATGGTTAATCTTAACCCAGATGATTTCCACGAGTCTCCTCTAAAACATCTACCACTTGGATACAATCCTCCTCTAATCTCTTCACACCTTGAGGATGAAGAATTTGGTGAAGAGTCTAAGGTTGATCTTGATGGAGATGCTATTCATCTTCTTCAATAAGCATGAAGACGAGTCAGCTGCTTTCATTCAAGTTGCCCAGACAAGAAATTCATTCTTGAGATGCTCCTTGTCCTGAAGTCGATCGTTGAGAATTGAAGTAGCAACAACTTTAGACAAGAACAGAATTATCAGTAGTAGTTAGACAAAAGAAGAATTGTATTTCATTTTCATGTATGTAATGCTTTTGATTAATGAAAATACAAGTTTCCTTAATATCTACTTGTCCATCGTTGTTTATTGACTCGCATGAATAATGACATAAATTATCAGTATGCATGTAATAACACTTACTAACATAGACTTAACAAAACTCAGAATTGAACCACTAAATAACATGAACTTCAGAATTTGAAACCGTAAGACACACAAATTTCACAATCCTGATACTAACGATACAATCCTGATGTCAATACAGATGACGTCAGCATACTGATAGCAATCCTGATGTTTATTAACAAGTCTATCATACTGTAATTTATCAAAGTAAAGTGTTACAGCTTAAGCATTTAACCATCAAGTATAGATCCTGACAAAATATCAAGTTTATAAACTAAAACAACATACCTTGCTACTTGTGCAGATGTTAAAGATCTAAAAATTTAACATTCCTAACTCACTAACCAATCTAATGAATGTGGCCTCATCAAGTGGTTTAGTTAGAATATCTGCAAGCTGTTTGTCAGTAGGAACAAAATGAAGTTCCACAGTACCATTTTCAATATGTTTTCTAATAAAATGATACCCGACATCAATGTTCTTAGTCCTTGAGTGTTGAACTGGATTTTCTGCAATTTTGATAGCACTAGTATTATCACAAAACATAGGAATATTACTAAGTGTCATACCATAATCCATCAACTGATTTCTTATCCAAAGGAGTTGAGCACAACAACTACCTGCTGCAATGTATTTAGCTTCTGCAGTTGAGGTTTAAACTGATTGATGCTTCTTGCTTGCCCAAGAAATCAATCTGTTTCCCAAGAATTGACATGTACCTGTAGTGCTTTTCCTGTCTATTTTACACCCTGCATAATCAGAGTCTGAATAGCCAATTAGGGAGAAATCAGATTCTCTTGGATACCACAAACCAAGATTTGGAGTTCCTTTGAGATATCTAAAAATTCTCTTCACAGCAATTAAATGAGATTCTTTAGGATCACTTTGGAATCTAGCACATAAACAGGTAGAGAACATTATATCTGGTCTACTTGCAGTTAGATATAACAGTGAACCTATCATGCCTCTATTGCTAATGTTATCAACACTCTTTCCCTTAGGATCAGAGTCTAGCTTAGAGGCTGTTGCCATGGTGTCTTTGCAATTGTACAATTTTGAAAGTCAAACCTTTTTAAAAGATCTTTGATATACTTTGACTGATTAATGAAAATACCAGTCTCAGTTTGTTTGACTTGCAAGCCTAAAAAGTAATTTAGTTCACCTATCATGCTCATCTGATATTTAGACTGCATAAGCTTGCTAAACTTAGCACATAACTTTTCATTAGTAGAACCAAATATAATATCATCAACATAAACTTGAACTAAAAGCAAATCACCTTTTATCTTTCTATAGAATAGAGTTTTGTCAATTGTACCTCTTGTGAAGCCATTTTCAAGAAGAAATTTAGACAAAGTCTCATACCATGCTCTTGGTGCCTGCTTCAGTCCATAGAGTGCCTTGTCAAGTTTGTAGACATGATTTGGAAACTTTGGATCAACAAAACCAGGTGGTTGTTCCACATATACTTCCTCATCAAGCTTGCCATTTAGAAAAGCACTATTTACATCCATCTGGTATACCTTGAATTTTGAATGAGCTGCAAATGCAAGAAACATTCTGATTGCTTCCAATCTTACTACAGGTGCAAAGGTTTCATCATAGTCAATTCCTTCTTCCTGAGAATAACCCTTGGCTACCAGTCTTGCTTTGTTTCTTACAATCATACCAGATTCATCTAGCTTGTTTCTGAAAACCCATTTAGCACCAACAATAGATCTATCTTTAGGTCTTGGTACCAGTTTCCAAACTTTGTTCCTCTCAAACTCATTCAATCCTTCCTGCATTGCTATTACCCAATCAGGATCCTGTAAGGCTTCTTCAACCTTCTTAGGTTCATTCTTTGAGAGAAAACAATTGTACAAGCATTCATTTTGAATTGATCTTCTAGTTCGAACACCACTATTTGGATCACCAATAATCAAATCCTCGTTATGATCCCTTGTCCATTTTCTAACAGGTGGTAGATTGCTCCTGCTAGACTCTCCCCCTAAGTTAGTGGTATTTCTTGTAGAAGAACTTTCTCTGCCTTCAAAAGATCCCCCTTGATCATTAGAATCAGTGGATTCAGTACTGCTGCTAGTTCCTGATCTTCCTTCATTAGACTCTGAAGAATCAGTTCCTGATGAAGTAGACTCTGAAAGACTAGTATGATCCTGACCAGTCTTGTGTTCTCCTTGATTGAATTGCTCCCCCTCAACAGTAGCATTCCTTTGAGAAGCAATAGAGATTTCCTCTGGAGAACCTTCATCATCGCTGGAGGGAATCTCAGAATACTTAAGATTTTCAAATTCCAGATTGTCATGACTTTCATCACTTTGAAAAATTCCAAACTTCTTATCATCAAATGCAACGTGAATTGATTCCATAACAATGTGAGTTCTGAGATTGTATACTTTGAAGGCCTTTGATGCTGAATATCCTAGAAAGATTGCTTCATCCGATTTGGCTTCAAATTTCCCAAGTTGTTCTGAATGAACTTTCAGGACATAGCATTTGCATCCAAAGATGTGAAAGTATTTCACACTTGGTTTCTTTCCTTTGATCATCTCATGACCATTTACCAAGGTATAGTTTTGAGTGAAACATGCAGTGTTGATAGCTTCTGCCCAGAAATAGGTTGGAAGCTTTGCATCTGCAAGCATGGTTCTTGCTGCCTCAATGAGAGTTCTGTTCTTTCTTTCTACTACACCATTCTGCTGAGGTGTTCCAGGTGCAGAAAACTGTTGAGTAATTCCACTATCTGCACAATACTCTTCTATTGTAGAATTCTTGAATTCTGTACCATTGTCACTTCTGAGCACTTTGACCTTGTACTCAGAGCTATTTTGAATATCCTTGACAAGTTCAATGATTTGCTGAGGAGCTTCATCCTTGTTGTGTAGAAAGAATACCCACGTGAACCTTGTGTAGTCATCCACTATAATTAGAGCATATCTTTTCTTATTAATAGACATAATGTTTACTAGACCAAATAAATCAAGATGCAGCATGTGAAATACTTCAGTAATTGAATTTTTTGTGTTGCTCTTGAAAGTGGTTCTTCTTTGTTTACCAAGCTGACAAGCATCACAAAGTCCATCTTGCACATAGTTTGCCTGAGGTAGGCCTCTCACCAGATGATGCTTAACAAGTTGATTAAGCTTCTTGAAGTTGAGATGTGAGAGCTTCTTGTGCCAGTTCCAGCTTTCATCATTCGATGCCTTGCTGTAAAGACATCTGATAGTTCCTTTAGATGTGTCACTCAAGCTGGCTTCATATACGTAACCATGTCTCTGACCAGTCAGAACAATGTCTCCATTCTTCATATTCAAGATTTTACATCCCTTACTGTCAAAGATTGATTGGTAACCCTTATCACCCAGTTGACTTATGCTTAAAAGTGTGTGTTTCAAGCCTTCAACCAGTGCTACATTTTCTATGATGACATTCCCCAAAATAATTGAACCATATCCCAGAGTTTCTCCTTTGTTGCCATCTCCAAAGGATAATACTGGGCCAGCTTTCCTCTCAAACTTTGTAAACAGGGACTTCTTTCCAGTCATATGTCCAGAGCATCCACTGTCCAAGATAATTGAATGCTTCTTTCCAGTACCCTGCAAACAAAAAGTAGCTAGTTAGAATTTTTTAGGACCCAACTTTGATTGGATCCTTTCTTACTAACTTTTGAACCAACAGGCTTTGAAGATTTTGCTTTTGATTTACCTGTTGCAGAGTCAACCTTAGACTTAGATTTCACAAACTGTTTGTGACTAGGAGTTTCAGATTTCAGAGAATAATAGTCATAATACAGTTCATGATATTCCTTACACATATAAATGGAATGAAGTAAACTACCACAATGATAACAGGGTTCTTGTGGTTGGTATTGAATTCTCTGAGTCTTAGGGAATCTGGACTCAGTTTTCCAAGAAGGTTTTTGATTGCAGTCTAGGGCTAAATGATTATGATTTCCACATTTATAGCATTTCTTCCTAGGTGCATCAGGTACATTCTTGTAATTATTTTCTTTGTTAATACCTTCTTTTCCATTCCTATTTCTTCTAATCTTGCTAGACTCTGAAATACTTTCTAGTCTCTGTTTTAACTGAGACTTAGAAAGAAAACCTATGTTGACATTCTTAGGTTTTTCTAACACTCTCTCATCTGAATTGCTATTGTTAATTCTTTTGTGCACAACTGGGGTACCTTTAGAATCAACAAATTTAACATGTTTAGGTTCAGAAACTATCTTCTTACCTTCAGACTTAGATGTGCTAGCTTCAGTTTTACTATCATCATTGACAATAGCTACAGTGATAGAGTATATTTTTATATGTATTTTAGATGATTTTTATTCCCATCTTAATTAAAATTTTGAATTTAATTAGATCTTTATTAATTAAATTATAATATTTTATTGTAGGAAGCATGGAATTCTAAATTGGAAAGTATTGGAGCTAAATTATAATTAAATTCGGATTAATTGGGCCGCACGAGCAAGACTCATTGTTTGGGCCATATCTTGAGTTCTAGATATCAGATTTCAGCGATTTAACAGCCCACGCGAAGATATCGAAATTTTCTTTCATTATAGACAGGCCTAGATATCAATTTCCACTTGGAGCATCCCAATATCAGATGGGAAAAGTCAACTACAAATTTTGACTTTAGAAACCAATTCAGTTTTGGAAAGCCATGTATTATTCTAATAAAGATTAAAAATAAAATACTTTTGGGTATTAGGTTATTATTGTGAGAGAGATAGACTTACGTATTTTTCATTGAGGAGCCACCAAGGAGAAGAGAAGAAGATTGCAAGGAGAAGAGTGTATGCTTGGGAATTTCCATAGGGATTTCTTTTCTACATCTCTGCTTTGTATTGTATTCTATCTCCTTATGACTTTTATGTATTTTACCATGACAATGGTAGGCTAAACCTTATTGTTGGAGGGCTATTTTGAAGCCCTAAATTTTATGACAATTATGTTTTGATTTTCGAAGATATGTGCTTGATTGTGCTTATACATGCTTCAATGCTTATAGATAATCTTGAATTGACCTTGGTATGTGGACATCCAATTAGGTTATTTTATTGATTTATCCGTAAAGTCAATTCATCTTTCTATGTGGTACATGGGATTAATTGTATCAGTGTGTAATTCGTTTTAGCCTTTCTATGTGGTCCATGGGGTTATACGAATAGCAGAGCTTGTTTCTATGTGGTCCATGGCAAGTTCTCTATAAGTATTTTTCAAAGCATATTACAAGAATTTTAGAATTATGTCATGAGTTTAGTGGTGGATTAACATGCTTTCCAACGTGCTTCTTTAATTGTTTACAAGAAAAATTTGCTTGCTGCATACTTAGTTTAATTAGCACGGTAGTTACGAAACAAACTTATTTTGAATTTGACAAAATATAAGTTAAAGTGAACCCTTAGTCCTTGGCATAGAACGATACCATTACTTATTCTAAATTACAAACGACACAAAAAGGGTTTAAATTGAGTCACATCAATTTTTGGCGCCACGCCGCCGGGGATTGAATTTGCTTTGCTTTTATTTTGTGTTAGTGTGGTTTAATCGGTTCGTGTTTTCAGGTACATGGTCAATACCCGCACATCTGAAAAACCTCTTGAACCGTTTGAAGATAATCCTGAGAAACTCTTTCACAAGAAGAGTGAGAATTTAACTGGTCAAGCAAAGAAAGAAAGTGAAGGGAAAATTGTTATAGCTAACATGGCAATTGTACCAACACTTCGTGATGATGTTGCTGTCTCGATTGCTAATATTGGCCATTCATGTATGGTCTATCCTGATCCCGCAGCTGGGAAGAGCAGCAGCTTTGAGATCAAGCAAAATTTGCTCATGAGACTGCCTGTCTTTCATGATCTTCCTACTGAGGAACCTAATCAACATCTCTCTAGGTTCGTGACTATTGTGGAAAGCATGGGACCATATTTGGCAGATCCTCAAATTCTGAAGATGAAAGCTTTTCCATTTTCTCTTGATGGAGCAGCTTTAGATTGGCTAGAGGAATTGCCTGTTGGGTATATTACTTCTTGGGAGAAGCTACCCCAGGAATTCTTGCAGAAGTTCTATCCAGCAACTAGAGTCATGAACATGAGAAGCCAAATAGCTGGAATTCGTCAGAATGCAACTGAAACTTATGCTGAGTACTATGCAAGGTTCCAAAAGTTACAGAAGAGATGTCCTCAACATGGTTTTTCTAAGGGGAGTCTATTACACTTTTTCTACCAAGGTCTTCTTGAAGGTGAAAAGAGACTCTTGGATTCTGCTGCACAAGGTGCTTATGTGGACTTATCTCATGATGCTGCTGAGAAACTTATTGCTAAGGGAGCTGCAAATAAACTTCAATATGGGAGTCGCGGAAGGTCAAGCGCAACTCAGGGAGCTGGATCTGACCAAAGGCTTTCAAATATTGAGCAGAGCATTGAGAAGCTGAATGCATTAATTTTGAGTGGTAAAACACCAAAAGCTCAACTTTGTGGTATTTACTCAAATCCGGGACATTTCACTGATGCATGTCCTACATTGATGGACCCTTCTTATCAAGACGTTAATGCTGTTGGTTTTTCCAATCAAGGTGGAAATCAGTTCTTGAACACCTATAATCCAAGATGGAGGGATCACCCCAATCTGAGGTATGGCAACACTAGCAATGCTTTGAATGGGTTTCAGTTCCAAAATACTTCTGCACCACCTGGTTTTCAACAACGGGGACAGGGCTCTCAGAACATTAGCAGTGATAACAACATTGAGAAATTATTGTCCAAGCTGGTTGATGGGCAAATGGAGATGCAAAAGCAATGCACCACAAATTCTCAAGACATTAAAGAGATGCAGAAGCAACTTGGGGATGTGATCAAGAAAATGAATCAAGAGCATGAACCTGGACGATTGCATGGAACTACACAACCGAACTTAAAATTTGAACAAGCGAAAATTATTACCACTAAGAGTGGTAGGAACGTCATCCCAACTCGGAAGGTATTAGAGAATGAAGTTGATAAGCATGGGATAGAGAGGGACCCAGCGACTGAGAAAACTTCACACAACAAAAAGGTTGAAGAAAGTGAAGATTCACAAGATACTGAGATCATTCATGAGAAAGAGAAGGAAGCTGAGAGTGTGCACAAAAATTTGGAGGAGCATGTTTCACCGATTCCTGAAAGTAAGTCTCCTAACCCTTCAAATTCAGTTATTACTAATAGTTGCTTCGATTATGTTCCTTTTCCAGCTAGGTTAGTTCAAACAAAGAAGAGTGCACTAGAGACAAATATTTTGGAGACCTTTCGCAAAGTTCATATAAATTTGCCTCTACTGGAGTGCATTCACAATCTACCTGCATATGCCAAGGTATTGAAGGACTTGTGTACTAAACGAAGAAGGCTGAAAGGAAGGGAGGTTGTTGAGATGAAAGAGAATGTTTCTGCAGTTTTGCAAGGGAAGTTGCCAGCTAAGTGCAAAGATCCAGGGCATTTTACAATTCCTTGCACCATTGGTAACTCTAAATTTGAGAATGCTTTACTTGATTTGGGTGCGTCAATTAATGTTATGCCATCTAGTCTTTATGAGAATTTGTGTACTAAAACTGAACTTAAAACAGATGGTGTTACAATTTTATTAGCTGACAGATCTCACGTTTATCCGAAGGGTGTTTTGGAGGATGTTCTTGTGCAGGTTGGCAGGTTCCAATACCCAGCAGATTTCTATATCTTGGACATGGGAGAAGCACCTAATGCACAATTAATTTTGGGAAGACCATTTATGTGTACCGCTCAAACGAGAATTGACGTGGCAATGGGAGAGCTTAGCATGGACTTTGACAATGAAACAATAAAGTTCAACATGTTTTAGATGATGAGATATCCCGTGGATACCGAGACGTGCTATACATTGAGCACAACAGGAAATGTTGCACAAAAGTACTTTGAGTTGATGAAGGATGATGAACTGGAGACATTAATTTCTCAAGGCATCAGTGTTGACAAGGAAGGGAATTTTGAAGTCCTTGTAGAGAATTCAGATATGTACACCGATGGCATTATGGAGCAATGTAAGGCATTACATGGAGCAGACTATGTCGAAGGAGGTCAAAGCTTGGTACTCCCCAGTTCTACGAAAAAACAGTTGCCTTCTATTGTTCAAGCACCACAACTGGAACTCAAACCATTACCTGCTCATCTTAAATATGTGTTTCTAGGGAAGGAAGAGACATTGCCAATCATAATTTCATCAAAGCTCACATCGGAACAAGAAGAAAAAGTGGTGAAGGTAGTTGGCAAACACATCAAAGCTATTGGTTGGAGCTTGGCAGACATTAGGGGAATCAGCCCCACACTTTGTGTCCATAGAATCCACTTGGAAGAAGGTGCTAAGCCTGTGAGAGTACCTCAACGTCGACTCAATCCTCCTATGATGGAAGTTGTGAAGAAGAAGTCATCAAGCTATTGGATAATGGAATCATTTATCCTATTTCTGACTCAAAGTGGGTTTCTGCAGTGCACGTTGTTCCTAAGAAATCTGGAGTTACAGTTGTAGCGAATGAGGAGAACGAGTTGGTTCCTCAAAGAACAGTGACTGGTCATCGTGTTTGCATTGATTACAGGCCTCTCAACAATGCTACAAGGAAGGATCATTTTCCCTTGCCATTTATTGATCAAATGTTGGAGAGGTTGGCTGGTCGTGAGTATTACTGTTTCTTAGATGGATATTCGGGATACAATCAGATTGTTATAGCTCTCAAAGATCAAGAGAAGACAACATTCACATGTCCTTTTGGTACTTTTGCCTTTAGGCGCTTGTCTTTTGGTCAGTGTAATGCACCATGAACTTTTCAAAGGTGCATGATGAGCATATTCTCTGATTACGTGGGAAAAATCATTGAAGTTTTTATGGATGATTTTAGTGTCTTTGGTGATAATTTTGATGGTTGCTTGAAGAACTTGGGATTGATTTTGCAAAGATGTGAGGAAACCAATTTAGTGCTAAATTGGGAAAAATGCCACTTCATGGTGACTCAAGGAATTGTTCTTGGACATGTGATTTCTTCAAAAGGTATTGAGGTGGATAAGGCTAAAATTGACTTGATACGGTACTTGCTCACTCCATCAAGTGTAAAGGAGATTAGATCTTTTCTTGGACATACTGGTTTTTATAGAAGATTCATCCAAGATTTCTCTAAAATTGCAAGGCCTCTAACTAATCTTCTTCAGAAAGATATACCGTTCGAGTTTAATGATGATTGAAAGAAGGCATTTGAGGAGCTGAAATATCATACAAGCCCCTGATTGGGACTTACCGTTTGAAATAATGTGTGATGCTTCAGATTATGCTGTTGGAGCAGTACTTGGACAAAGAAAGGACAAGAAGATGCATGCTATCTATTATGCTTCGAGGACCTTAAATGATGCACAACTCAATTATACAACCACTGAGAAGGAGCTCCTAGTTGTTGTTTTTGCTTTGGAGAAATTTCGATCTTATTTGCTTGGTACAAAGGTGATTGTATACAGTGATCATGCGGCCTTAAAGTACTTGTTGGCTAAAAAGGAGGCAAAGCCCAGACTCATCCGTTGGATCCTTCTGTTACAAGAATTTGACATTGAAATTAAAGACAAGAAAGGATCTGAGAATGTTGTAGCTGATCATCTAAGTCGCTTGGTGAGGGAGGAGGAAGATGTGCCCATAACCGAGACGTTTCCGGATGAACAACTTCTCCGGATTGAGGTAAGTGCTCTAACTAATTTTACTCCATGGTATGCAGATATGGTGAACTATTTACATACTAGAATGTTGCCCAACACATTGTCTCATGCTCAAAAAGATAAAATCAAACATGATGCTAAATTTTATGTGTGGGATGATCCTTATCTTTGGAAGCATTGTCCAGATTTAGTGATAAGAAGATGTTTGCCTGATAATGAATTTGAGTCAGTGTTAAAATTTTGTCATAGCTATGCATGTGGGGGACATTTTGGAGCGAAAAGAACAGCACATAAGGTCTTAGAGTGTGGTTTTTACTGGCCTACAATTTTTAAAGATGCTAAAGAATTTTGTAGGATTTGTGATAGGTGTCAACGAGTAGGGAACATTAGCGCTAGGAATGAGATGCCCATGAATCCTATGTTTAATGTTGAAATATTTGATGTTTGGGGTATTGATTTTATGGGGCCCTTCCCGAATTCTAATGGTTTTGAATACATACTTTTGGCTATTGATTATGTGTCGAAGTGGGTAGAAGCAAAAGCTACCCGTACTAATGATTCTAAAGTGGTTTCAGAATTCTTGAGGACACACATTTTTGCTAGGTTTGGAATGCCGAGAGTTGTTATCAGTGATAGAGGATCACATTTTTGCAACAAAACGATTGAGGCACTGTTTCGTAAGTACAACATCACACATAAGGTTTCTACACCTTATCATCCGCAAACTAATGGACAAGAAGAGGTGTCTAATAGAGAAATAAAGCAAGTTTTGGAGAAAACTGTGGGAGCTACACGAAAAGATTGGAGTCAACAATTAGATGATGCACTTTGGGCCTATAGGACGGCATACAAGACACCCATTGGTATGTCACCTTATCGCATTATTTATGGGAAGCCTTGTCATTTGCCTGTGGAACTCGAGCATAAGGCGTACTGGGCTATAAAGAAATTCAACATGAGCTTGGATGAGGCTGGTTTGCATCGCAAGTTACAGTTGTCTGAATTGGAGGAGCTACGTAATGAAGCTTATGAGAGTGCTCGAATTTACAAGGACAAAACTAAGGTGTTTCATGACAAGATGATCCAACGAAAGCATTTCGAGGTTGGTCAAAAAGTTCTTTTATATCACTCTAGATTGCGGCTTTTTCCCGGAAAATTGCGATCGAGGTGGATTGGTCCGTTTGAAATTGTTGAGGTTTTTTCACATGGAGCTGTGGTAATTAAAAAAGATGATGGAAATACATTTAAGGTGAATGGACATCGTCTCAAACCATATTTGGAGGATCCTTCGAATCATATCAAGGAGAGAGAGGCTCTTAACGATGTGATTATCTCTGATGCGTGAAATCTAAGGTGCAAGGTCTAGCCAAAGACATTAAAGAAAAGCGCTTCTTGGGAGGCAACCCAAGCTTATTGTAAGTTTTTATTATTATTATTATTATTATTATTATTATTATTATTATTATTATTATTATTATTATTATTATTATTATTATTATTATTATTTATACTATTATTATTAGGAGTATATAATTTTCATTACATTTTTTTTACTCCCGCAAAATGCCTTGATGAATATGTGTGAAGTGTTTCAGAGACAACTGAATATAGAATGTGGACTATTATTTTTGAGGCTCCGGTGGGATTATTTTTGAGGTTTTAGAGGGTTTCGGTGAAAATGAAAAAAAAAAAAAAACACTCGTGGAGCAGCAAGTTGTGCATGGTCAACATAAAGGATGTGAAAATGATTCATTGAGTCAGTGATTTTTTAATGGGCATGCTGATTATGTGGAGTGCGTGTGGCACTTTCTGGTGCCAAACATGTTGAGCGCTTCATTTCTCTAGCACGCTTCACTCCTGCGCGCGTGACTTCCTGGTTCAGCATTCTGCGCGATTTCATTCGTCCTGCGTGAAGTTTCCTCATGCTCATTCCAGTCCAGGCCTTATGTGGCCCATCTGTTGCTGTTGCAGGCCCATTTGTTGCTGCAGTCCACGAGCTCACGCTGCAGGCCCAGTTCGTGTCCAAATGCACACCAATGACCAACACGTTGCTGCTATTTTAACAATGAAGCTGCTCATGCTTAAAAAAAATTAAAGTTGCTGATGGGTTTTGAAACCTTGACCTCTAAGTCCCTTGCACATCTGCACCTCTAAGTGGACTACTTGACCACCTGAGCTGCACTTTTTTCTGTGTTAGAATACGAACTGCGATTAATATGGAGGGAGGAGGTTCTGGAATTTAATAAAGTGGAGCCAACATTTCATAATTCTTTTTAAGCGGCACTTAATGCAATTGCATAGGGGAGTTTTTCTCGCTTTTCTTTGTATATATATATATTTTTTTTATTTTTTATTTATTTTTTGTATTTTTTTTATTAGGATTATTTTAGTTCTTTATATATGTAAATTATGTTATATTATTCATTGAGGACAATGAACCATTCAAGTGTGGGGATGTGTTCTCAATATTATTAAAAATTCAAAAAAATTATAAATTTTAAAATTCAAAAAAAAATTAGAAAATTAAAAAGATTTTGTATATAATTGCCTTGTCAAAAGCATGTTAGCGAGGATAAGTACACATTTTGTAGATAATTTTGTATGATTAATTCTGAGATTGTATCATAGAATAAAAATCATTTGATGCTTGATAATTCCTTATGTGTGCTTTCGAAAATTTTAAAACTTGAGATTCTTCTTAGTCAAATTTAGTGAGTCGAGCATGCTTTCACCTTGTGAGATTTTGAGCCTAATTAATGATTGATACATTTTATATCAATCAAATTTCTTTGTTATGTGTTGTTCATCAATTAGCACTGCTCTAGAACTTGTTTTGATACCTTGTTGAGATTACATGTTGTGTGTGTGCATGAAAATGATAAAGGCACTAGGATTAACCTCATTGACCTAAAAATTATCCTTATGAGTTATATCCTTAGTGAACCCCCTTGAGCTTATATCCGTTTCTTTCAATTATTACCACTCTATAATTTTTGAGCCTACTTGTTTATTCTTATCTTGATTTACTAGTAGAGCATTGTGATTCAACTTAAAGGTGGGTGAATGTTCAAGTGTGGGGATTTCTTTGTTAAGGTTTGATATTTTGGTGGGAATTATATGATGTGGTTACTTGATCTTTGTTCGAAATAAAAAAAATAAAAAAACAGAATGAAAAAAAGGAAAAAAGAAAGAAAATAAAAAAAAGCAAGAAAAAAAAATGCGAAGAAGATCAAGTAGAGTTTGTGTTCATTGTTTATTGCAATGTGAAATTGGGGAAGTACATAATGATGTGCTTATGGATTTAATGCTTGTGAAAGTTTAATCATCTTTTACATGATCGACTATTCATGTTGAGTGCTACAATTAAAAGTGAACATTATGCTCTATTAGTTTATCAAGCTTAGCCACTTGTAAGCCTTTTTCTTTGATATCCAACCCCGTACCTAAGCCCCATTACAACCTTTAATGAAGACCTTTTGATTTGTGCATGCACATATACGAAGTAGTGGAGATTTGGTGGATAACCAAGCTTATGGTAGCACATGTCTATTTTGATTGAACTTGAGTGAAACACTAACACCTATACACTTGTGTGAATTGAGTGTAATGTGAGATTTTCGATCCATAGCATGCTTACTTATTGAAGGCGACTTTGATGTTTATTTCATGATAATTTTGTCTTTCTAGACAACGTGTGCATATTTGGATTGTTTTGTGCAAGTGGTGTACTTTCAGATCTTCTCAGATTGTTGTGTGATTGAGGTTTGCATATGTGGAGTACTGTGAATTGTTGCATGTTAAAGACTTGGTGATTGAAAATATTTGATTTTGTGGGTATATCTTCTATAAACCCTCACGAGACAACACTCGTCCTACTAGGGCTGCCTAGGGGTTTAACGGCTTGTTGCATACGCTCAATGAAATCATGTCATCTACGAAAGTGATGTTAGTTAGTTAGAGTTAGTTTTATTTCTTTTATTTGCCCGAGGACGTGCAATATGTTAAGTGTGGGGATATTTGATAGAGTATATTTTTATATGTATTTTAGATGATTTTTATTCCCATCTTAATTAAAATTTTGCATTTAATTGGATCTTTATTAATTAGATTATAATATTTTATTGTAGGAAGCATGGAATTCTAAATTGGAAAGGATTGGAGCTAAATTACAATTAAATTCGGATTAATTGGGCCGCACGAGCAAGACTCATTGTTTGGGCCATATCTTGAGTTCTAGATATCAGATTTCAGCGATTTAACAGCCCACGCGAAGATATCGAAATTTTCTTTCATTCTAGACAGGCCCAGATATCAATTTCCACTTGGAGCATCCCAATATCAGATGGGAAAAGTCAACTACGAATTTTGACTTTAGAAACCAATTCAGTTTTGGAAAGCCATGTATTATTCTAATAAAGATTAAAAATAAAATACTTTTGGGTATTAGGTTATTATTGTGAGAGAGATAGACTTACGTATTTTTCATTGAGGAGCCACCAAGGAGAAGAGAAGAAGATTGCAAGGAGAAGAGTGTATGCTTGGGAATTTCCATAGGGATTTCTTTTCTACATCTCTGCTTTGTATTGTATTCTATCTCCTTATGACTTTTATGTATTTTACCATGACAATGGTAGGCTAAACCTTATTGTTGGAGGGCTATTTTGAAGCCCTAAATTTTATGACAATTATGTTTTGATTTTCGGAGATATGTGCTTGATTGTGCTTATACATGCTTCAATGCTTATAGATAATCTTGAATTGACCTTGGTATGTGGACATCCAATTAGGTTATTTTATTGATTTATCCGTAAAGTCAATTAATCTTTCTATGTGGTCCATGGGATTAATTGTATCAGTGTGTAATTCGTTTAAGCCTTTCTATGTGGTCCATGGGGTTATACGAATAGCAGAGCTTGTTTCTATGTGGTCCATGGCAAGTTCTCTATAAGTATTTTTCAAAGCATATTACAAGAATTTTAGAATTATGTCATGAGTTTAGTGGTGGATTAACATGCTTTCCAACGTGCTTCTTTAATTGTTTAAAGAAAATTTTGCTTGCTGCATACTTAGTTTAATTAACACGGTAGTTACGAAACAAACTTATTTTGAATTTGACAAAATATAAGTTAAAGTGAACCCTTAGTCCTTGGCATAGAACGATACCCTTACTTATTCTAAATTACAAACGACACAAAAAGGGTTTAAATTGAGTCACATCATACAGTATCTTCTTGCCTAGCCTTATCAAAACCTAAACCATTAACTTTACCCAAAATTTTATTTTCAATGATTTATTGAGTCTTTTTACCAGAATTGTTAATGGTTTTAATCACATCTCTCTCTTCCTCTAGTTCTTTTCTGACATAGTCATAAGCCTCAAGGATAACACCATAATCATGCTTAGCTTTATCAGAACTTAACTTATATTCTTCCGTTTGAATTAACTCAGATTCAAGAAAATTATTTCTACTAACTAATTCATCATTCTTAGACTTGAGTTCATCTTTTTCACTAGCAAGAATTTTGAAATTAGTCATAAGATTCTTAAACTCAACATGAATAGATGTAATATCATCAGAATCTAAGCTATCAAACGAATCAAGAGAGTGAAGTGATACCTTAACAGAAGATGAAGAAGTTTTCTTTGGAGATCCAGGTTTGTCTGAAGCACTTGCCATCAATGCAATGTTGTCATAATCCAATTCATCTTCAGAATCACTGGAGTCTGCCCAATCCTTCTGTGTGACCATGAGTGCATTACCCTTCCCTGAATTCATAGGCTTCTTGCACTTACTAGCAAAGTGTCCAAGCTCACTGAAGTTAAAGCACTTGATCTTGGCTTTATCAAGCTTGATAATTGTACTCTTGCCTTTGTCATTCTTCTTCTCCTCTTTCTTCTGAAAAGAGCCTTTGCTAAATCTTCTCCTGTTGAATCTTCCTTTCTTGAAAGCTTTAGCAAACATAGCAAAGAGTTCTTGCATCTCTGATTCAGAATCATTATCTTCAGAGTCTATATTTGTAGTCTCTGACTCAGAACTCTCTTTGCTCTTCTTCTTCCTCAAGTCTCTTTCGGTAGATTCAGACTTTTCTTCTGGAAGCTTCTTTGATTCAGATTGAGCAGTGAGTGCAACAGTTTTCATCTTTTCTTCACTCCTGCTCTTTTTCTGCTGCCTGTCAAGTTCATTAGCTCTCAATTTTCCAGAAACTGCTTCTAATGATATCTCATCAAGATCATTAGCTTCCTCAATTGCAGATATCTTCTCATTGTAGAAATCAGGAAGAGCTTTCATGAACTTCGTATTCATATCCTCTAAGTCATAATATTTACCATGCATGGCCATCTCATTGATGAGTTTAGTAAACCTATCAAAGGTGTCGGTAAGTGACTCACCAGACTTGGATTCAAAGTACTCATACTGTTGTATGAGAAGTGTCCTCATATTCTTCCTGACAAGTTTCGCTCCTTCACAGTGAACCTTTAGATTGTCCCATATCTCCTTAGCAGTTTTACACGAGAGAACATAGTTAGTGAGAACAGAATCAAGACTGTTGAATAGTATGTTTCTCACTTTAGCATCCTTAAGAACGTTCTCCTTTTCCTTATCTGTCCATTCAGATTTAGGCTTCTCTGCTGTATGTTCTGGAACAACTTTTCCTTCAACAGTTGCTTAAGGAACAAGCCTTGTTGGAACAAAAGGCCCATCTCTGATTCTGTCAAGATAATCAGGATCTGTTGCTTCCAAGTGATGCAACATCTTCACTTCCCATAGAGTATATTCGTTTCTCTTGAGCATAGGGATCTTAGTATTACCATCCTTGTAACCAGACATGATTGCAGATCTTTATGGTTATTCGAAATCAACCTGCTCTGATACCAATTGTTAACTCGAATAACTTGTAGAAGGGGTGTTTAATACAAGTTATATAATCGTGTCTGATTTTTACTTGATTATATGAACAAGAATAAACGAATGAATCAAACTTTGTTTGTATTAAAATAATCAAATACAAACTCTACCAAAGGTGTACAATACCTTTAGCAGCTGCTTATAATACAAATCTCTCTCTCTATTTGTTTCGAACTCTGGAATACAAATCTTACGAACTCTCTTGCTCACAAACTTTTTACAATGATATTGAGAGAGTATTTATAATGCTACCTATCAACTAATAACAGAATTATAATCCATCTATGACAATGTTCTGCCATCCAGTTGATAGTTTCCATCAATAGAGAATTCATTTCCTTCATGATATCTTCTCGCTTGTTTTCCAAAACAAAGATCCTGTTTTATAGCACTTGCTAGTTTCTGTAGCATCCATAATGACATCATCAGTAACACGACTGACATCATCAGTAACGCAACTGACATCACCAGTAACACGACTGATATCAGGATTTTCCATTGCATCAGGATCGGATTATCCCATCAGTATTAGATCAGGATCTGACTTACTGTATCAGGATCTGGTCCTATGTTCCTAACATGTAGTCCCCGATACACTGTTCCTGACATGTAGTCTCTGACGCACTGTTCCTGACTAAATTCTACAGATTACTGTTTAACACATATATCCTATACAAAGTGCTAAATCCTTTATAAGATCAGGATATAACAAGAAGTATTAGCAAAATTCTATTCTTAACATCACAACTTATGAATTATTCCTAACAATTCCCTTCGCCATGTGGGCCGTGGATATTGTCGGAATCCTACCTACCAGCACCAGACAAGCCAGGTATTGCATTGTGGCAATCGATTACATGACCGAGTGGGTAGAAGCACGCCCTTTGTCCTCAATTACCGAAGAAGCTGCCAAGAAATTTATGCTGGAGCAAGTAATCCTTAGATTCGGGATTCCCAAAATATGTGTGTCGGATAACGGGACCGAATTCATCGAAAAGAAGTTCAAGAAATTTCTAGCTTTTTCGGAATTCAGCAGAAATTCTGTTCGGTTGGTCACCCACAAGGAAATGGGGCGATAGAGGCCGCAAACAGAGTCATCTTTGATGGGATAAAGAAGAGACTCGGTGAAGCCAAAGGGTTATGGGCTGAAGAATTACCATATGTACTATAGGCTTATCGCACCACGCCAATATCTTCGACCGGAGAAACTCCTTTCAGTCTGGCATATGGCACCGATGCAATGGTACCAGTAGAAGTTGGCCTAGAGTCATACTGAAGCGAAGTATTTAATCTTGATACAAACGAGTTAGGTCTCCGAGTTAATGTGGACTTGTTAGAAGAAGCCAGGGAAGTGGCACACCTAAGAAATTTCAAGTATCAACAGCAAACTGCTCAATATTATGACTCGAGTGTAATGAAGAGGTCTTTCAAAGTCGGTGATCTAGTTCTTTGGGAATTAGCAACTTCGATGCCAAACAAGCAAGGGAAACTTCAACCAAACTGGGAAGGACCCTATGTGATTATTCAAGTCGTACGACCAGGAACTTACAAACTAACTGAGCTAGATGGGAGTACGATCAAAAACACGTGGCATGCTTCCCGACTACGTAAGTTTTATCAGTAATCTTTTTGTAAGAAAAATTTCAATTTCAACCATCAATAAAAGCTCAATTTGTTCGCCTCATTTATATTTATTTATCGGACGAACTACCCGAATGGCTGAGACACTAGTTCTCGGTTGGGAATTATTAAAAAAACCCCGAAACACAAGTCCCAGTTCACCCCAAGGTCTTCGGGAGGCAGGATTCGCCCAAAACCGAAAGAAGAAACCTTCGGCCGAACTGCGACTCGGGGGCAACAAAGTACTGTAGTCCGAAGTGACTCGGTCCGAAGAGATGAAATTCCGAAAATTACCCCAAGTAAGGGAAATGTCAAAATGCTTCGAATTTCTGAATATTACTTCGAGTATAGGAATCACATAGCCTAAAAACCTCTAAGAGGTCCGAAGAGATGAAATTCCGAAAATTACCCCAAGTAAGGGAAATGTCGAAATGCTTCGAATTTCCGAATATTACTTCGAGTATAGGAATCACATAGCCTAAAAACCTCTAAGAGGACGGCCAAAAAACTAAAAAATTGTTCAGGCAAAGAAATATAAGTAACTTAAAAATCCGAAGATTGCATATGCATAGGAAATGAAAAGTAACTTAAATTCGAAATATTGCCCAATAAACAATTAAAGAGAAAATTGCCCGAAGGCTGTAATTCCATTATATTTTAATAAAATTACAAATTAGCCCGAGGGCAGGAAATATAAGCTAAGGGATCGCACCCTCCGGTTCAGAATCCCTCATCTGACTTAGCTCGACCTTTCGACTTTCCATCCAATCGAGAAGATCTTCTGTATCAGCCATCATCTTGTCATTCTGCTGCCACAGAGCATCGTTCTCATTGAGAAGATCAGCATTTTCGGCCCGAGCAGAAGAAAGCTTAGACTTCAACTCTTCGATTTCCTTCTCCAATGAACGAATCGTTTGATCAATCTGCCTTCCTTGGTGATAAAGCAGAATATCCTGATTCTTCACTTTATCGGCTACAGAAGCAGCCTAAGGGGTAGCCTAAAAAAAAGGGGGGCAAATTTAAAACCATATATAAAGCAAAAAGAACAAATTCGGGGTAAAATACTCCTTACCAGGGAAAGATGCCCTAGAAGATTGGCGGTAGCTTCGGCTGTATCCGCAGAATCATACAGGGAACGGTCATTCGGGAGAATGAAGGAGTGGCACATATCCCCAACAATTCTCTTTGAAGCAGCCGAAGCAGGAGCTCCAAAAGAGTTTGACTACATCACGGCCCAAGAAGGCCGATAAGAGTTCACATTCAAATCTTCAACACGGCTTTTCTTCTTCGAAGTACTCGGAGGATCGCCTTTAGGGGAGGAAAAAGAAACGGAGGGACCAGTAGCCGGTGTGTTCTTATTTCGAGCACGTCTATCCGCTGCCCTCCTCCTCATCTCTGATCGACTCGACACTAGAACAAAAAGAAATGTTAATCACTGCAAAAAACATCAGATTAACAACACATCAAGAAAAAAAAACGAACAAGCAATCTTGCTTACTGATTATCCACAAATTCAAAGAGACTGAACTTCAACGGAAATTAGAGAAAAGATGAAGAAGTTTTGAGCGAAATTGAAGATAGAGTAATATACGATTAAACTTACAAGTATATTTATAAAGAGAATAAACGGCCCAGATGAAGTGCCTCTTGAGCAACCCCTACCTAAGATGAAGGCACGTGTCTCCCCAAGAAAGGAGCGGTCAAACTGCCATTAAATGAGGGGAAATACCAAAAGTCTCGACATTCAAAAAAAAAAGAGAGAGAAGATATTTATCATGGCGCAAGTAACCAAGTCCCAGTTCGCCCCAAGGTCTTCGGGAGGCAGGATTCGCCCAAAACCGAAAGAAGAAACCTTCGGCCGAACTGCGACTCGGGGGCAACAAAGTATTGTAGTCCGAAGGTCCGAAGAGATGAAATTCCGAAAATTACTTGGAGTAATGTTTACGAGTTATTTCAAGTAGGATTCATTAATGATCAGGAGATTATTCAGAAGATTACCAAAGATTCGCTACTATATGAAGAGTCAGGTTATTCGGAAATAGCAATAATTATTTGACATAAGGCACCCGAAGGCAGCTACAAGTAATCGGAGAAACTACAAAAAGTACATTAAAAACCAGTTACTAAGTTCATTGCAAGATAAGCCCGAAGGCAAAATTACATCACAGGCCCGAAGGTATAAGTTCATTACAAAAAAATTAATTTATTCTGAATCGGGATCAGAAGAAACAACTAAAGGCACATCAGGGACCTCCTGTCGAAGGACTGGATCATCTTCAGGGTTGAAAAGGATTTGCTTATAATCAAAACCTGCCTTGTGAGCAACAATGACAGCATCATCATATCCCACAGCAAAACCCCTATCTTTGGATCGGGAGATGGTCTTCTTCGCCTTCTTCAGTTCCTTCTTCAAACGGCGTAGCTCCAATCGATTGACCTCCTTGTCATCAGTCAGCTTCTTCTTCTCCTCGATCAAGGCGTCATTCCGAAGCATAAGATCATTCTTCTCTTGCTGGAGAAGGCCTTCTTTTCATTGAGACCCCACCAGAAGATCCTCAAGCTTCTTTACCTGGTTTTCCAAATGATTAACCTTATCCTTTAGAGAACCAATCTCTGCATTAAATCCCCGTATGATGGCAACCTGATCTTTGACCTTTTCGATCACAGCTGCGGCCCAAGGGATGGCCTGAAAATGCACCACAAAAGGCATCAAGAAAGAGAAATATAAGCAAAGGGAAAAATATATATGTAAAAATAAAGTATACCGAAGGGAACTTACCAAGCTAAGGTGCCCTAACATGTTCTCGCAAGCCTTCACAGTAGGAGCTGCATCATAAACCAAACGATCGGCCGGAAGAATAAAAGAACTGCACAAGTCTTGGCATAATTCCTTAACAGGCTTCGGGGCAGGAGCACCGAAAGAATCAGTGTCCACTACACCCCATGAAGGTCGATAAGTCTTCAAGACAGGAATTGATTCATTGGTTCTCCTCTTCTTCTCAGACTTATTTTCACCCAAAGTAGGAGACTCCGAAGGGATCACAGCAACAATGTTACTGGTAGGAACCTCTACTTCTTCGGCCTGCATTGGCGTAATTTCTTGCACAACCAGGGGAGCCTCTACCTCTTGTGGAGTCGAAGCAACGTTCCCTTGAGAAGTGCTCCCGGATCCACCAGCCAACAAATCCTTCCTTTCGGCCGCTCTCCTCCTCATATCGGCCACTGCAGACACTGAAAGAAAAATAATAAAAGGAGGTTAGCTATTAAAAAACATGGAGCGAAGAAACAAAATAATGGAGAAAGTACCGATCATGCTCTTCAGCCAAGCCCCATCCCTAGTAATAGACAATGGGAGTCTGTCTTCGGGAACTAAGGGAGTGTTCAGTTTTCGATAAAGAGACTTCTCTTCATCGGAAAGAGCTTTTAGCTTGACCCTATCGATCTCAACTTCCTTCCACTCCGAAAACCTAGGAAGGCCGGGCCCAGTGACATAACACCAATGGTTGTGCGTCTTCTTGTTACTTGAGTTAGTGACCGCCCAATCGGAGCGACCCACTCTTCGGGTAATGTTATAAAAACCAGGGGACTTGGCATTTTTACGGAAATCATAATGGTGCCAGAAAAGAACTGATAAAGGAGGCACATCGCGCTGCAAACATCGGTATTGGAAAACATTCATGTGGATGAAACCATTCGGATCTAACTGACCGATCGATATACCCATTTCCCTCAGAAGAACTTTTACAAGGGGCAACAAAGGAAATCGGAGCCCACATACGAAGGCAGTTTCCGATACACCTGTAGCAATCTCTTCGGGTTGATCATTGACTGATATGCCAGGGGTGTCGTATATACGATCGGTAGAATCGGGTAAAAAACAACGATAACCTTCGGTAAAATCGAGTTTGGCCCTAAAAGTATCTAAGTCCTCTTGTTTCAAAATAGAAGATTGATTAGCGGCAGCATACAAGGTGCCATCCTCAAAAAGCAAAGCAGGAACATGGCCCACGGCATGACCCGAAGGACCTGTTTCAGGGTTTGCCATTGAATCTGGAAAAAGAAAGGTGAGTCGTTAGTCCAATACTCGGGGACAGAAAGACAAAAATCAAATAATAAACTATAGCCGAAGGAAATCCCCGAGTATGAATAGACCAACGATAAATTGAAAAAGACAAAGAAAAAGAAAAAGGGGACTGCAGCGAAGGAAGTTCTTGTACTCAGAATCAGGAAAAAATCGGACAATCGAAGAGACTTTACACATTGGAAAAACTAAAGCACATTATCTAAAGAGAAAGTACTTTTGAAAGAAAAACATCAAAGATATATGGCAGAAAGGGACTTACTTGTTGAAGTGAGTTGTCGACGTTAGTTGAAAGTCCGTTGATTGCTCTGAGGTCTCGCACAAAAAGAATTCCGAAAGCAAATAGGGTAAGGAAAATACAAGGACGTAAATATATATACAGAAATGAATGGATGAGATGTACAGACGGTTCAATACCCTTGTCCCAGATAACGACACGTGGAGGACCGTTAAAAACAAAAAGAATGTAAATTGAATACAACTGTCACCTCAAAAGACGCGCCTTCAAGTGAGATATATCGATCGGCTAGACTCTTCGGTCAAGATAGACTTCAGTCTTATTTCCAAACCGACCGAAGCCCGGGGACATGTTAGAGGGCCCGATCTTATAAGCCTTTGGGGGCCCAATCCAATAAGCCTTTGGGCTCATGACCGTTAAAACCATACGATTGGACCAGGCCCATCCTGATCATCCAGCCGAAGACAGTAAAAATGGTCGACCGTTGCCAGTGTAACGCCTTACCATTTATCGCCCTCCATAACTGAGAATCAAGAGGATCATCAACGGTACTATTCACAGACATAATATAAATACACACAATTATCAGGTGATAAAGACAATCACACACCCTGAGATACACTGATTTACATGAGCTTTACGTTTACGTTTCCACTACATTTTTACTGATTCTCACACCGGAGGTGAATCGGGGGGTAATACCTTCGCATTCTTCTCTTTGCAGGAGCGACCCGAACCTGTTCCTGACATACCGAGGATAGGTTTGTCCGAAGCGTAAATCGAGTCCTGACAGGTATATTTTGTAGTTTGATTAATCCCATTTTTGTTATCCCTCATTTTTTGTTATCTCATTCATTCACAACTGTTAGATAATCAATTCAAATAGATAATAGCCGTTAGATACAATTTTAAAAGTTATTATATACACAAGTCTATGGTTCAAATCTCATTAACAATATTTTAATTTAAAATTAGTATTAAAAGATGTTATATAGAATAACATATTAATTTAGATTTAATACTAAAAGTTGTTATGTACAAAAATCTAATGTTATACAAAGGTCTAATGTTCAAATTCTCCAACAACATATTAAATTAATAGTTGTTATATTATATTACATTATAAACAAATTAAAAATAATTCATGCTTTACACGAATTATAAGCTTGTATCTTAAAAATATTGCTATTAAACAACCAGTTAGCCTTGTATCAACCATTCTACATATTATTTATCGGCCAAAAGGTATCCCTTAAAATATCATACAAATATTAGTCTTTCTAGTTTATAATCCGTACAACGTATATTGTACGTTTTTTCAATAATATTTTTAATTATATAAAATATATTATCGAACAAAATTTGTTATAAAATTTATTTATTTAAATTTAATTTTTATATAATATTTTTGTAATTTTGTTCTGATCAATAAATATAATATTTGTTATTTCAATTTTCATTTGAGCAAATACTCCCTCCGTCATAATTTACATGTCCCTTTTCTGAAAAACACACATATTAAGAAAAAGTTGGTTGGATAAAATTTTTCAACCAATACCCTTAATTAATACATTGAAAAATGAGAATAGTGTTAAGTAGGGATGGGCGTCGGGGCACTTCGGGGCCGGGGAGTGCTATCCCCGCCCCCATCCCCGAATTTAAACCCGATCCCCGTCCCCGGCCCGATCCCCGTCGGGGACTATTTTTCATTCCCCGTCCCTAGAGCTGTTAACGAAACTAGCTGTTCGTGAGCAAGCTCGAGCTCGGCTCGTTAAGGGCTCGATTCGGCTCGGTTCGTTAAGAGCTCGAGCTCAAGCTCGAACACAAAAAAAAGCTCGTTAAGCTAACGAGCTTGAGCCGAGCTTTTAACATGTGCGGCTCGAGCTCGTTCGGCTCGTTAAAAGCTCGAAAAAAAAATCAAATTTTTTACTTTTTATTTTTATCTTCAATCAAATTAATTTTTTATTTTTTGAAAATTTGGGAATATCGCTAAATTAGATATATCTTGACATCCGTATGGTTGGATCGTCGAAAAATATTTTTTAAAAATATTTTTTAAAAAATGCAAACTAGCTGCTCGATAACGGCTCGTGTGCGGCTCGATTTCTTAACGAACGCTAGCTTGAACAAATATTTTGTGCGATAATAAAGCTCGGCTCGGCTCGGTTCGTTAAGAAAAAAGTAAAGCTCGGCTCGTTAAGCTCAAAGCTCGGCTCGGCTCGGTTCGTTAACAGCTCTACCCGTCCCCGGCCCAAACGGGTAACGGGGAACTCCGCGGGGAATCGGGGAATTTTATTTAAAACTAAAAATAATATTAAATAATTTTAAATACTAATTAGTGAGCTCAAATGCAATAAATTAAGATAAAAAAAATATTACTTAAAAAAAAATTATAAATAACATGGAAATAAAGTTATTTAACTACTAAAAAGACAAACATATAAAATTAAAAGATCTTTTTGTTTCCAATATGAAGTATTGGAAATTCGTTTATATTAATATATGATTAATATATATATATATATATATATATGTGTGTGTGTGTGTGTCTATATATATATGTATGTATTAAAGTGTGGTGAAATCGAGTCGGGATTGAAAATCAGGGCGGGGGTCGGGGATCGGGCCGGGGACACATAAAAACCCGGCCCCGACCCGCTCCCCGGTTTTTTTTGAAAATTGTCCCCGCTCCCCGGCCCGTACCCGAAAAAATCCCCGAATCCCCGCACCGAACGGTGCGGGGATCGGATCGGTATCGGGCGGGCCGGGATGAATGCCCATCCCTAGTGTTAAGTTTGAATAAGTAAAATTTTAGATACAATAAATGTAGGGATTGTTTTAGAAAATTACCCTTAAATTTACATTGAAAGAAGAAAAGGGACATGAAAAATGGGACAAATTCATTTTTCGAAAGGGAAATGTATTTTGGGACGGAGGGAGTATGATTTAGTTGTTCGCATGATTAAATTTTAACTTTTGGCAAATATAATGTCTTATACATTTTGTTTTAACTGCAAGTTATACATTTCTAATTTATAATTTTATAAGTTTAAAAAATAAATCAAATATATTTTTTAACAATATTTTTTCATAATTTTTTTGATTTATAATATTTTTTAATTATTAATCAAAATTGAGTTTGTTTGATTTTTAAATTTTATAAAATGCCAATTTTATGGGATGGATGGAATATTAAATAGTAAATTCTGCCGCTCTTTCTTTTATTTTCTTTTGAACAAATCTCTGTTTTTGTTAACTTAAACCCACCCCTGTCCTCTGTGTTCTTTACCACTCTGTTTATCAACAAGTCTTTCGTTATCATGAAATTTAGCAATTTGTTCTTTTAAACATGACATAATGACAGTGTTTAATTAACTTGAATTAAATAACAAGTAATAAATTCGCTTCGAAAAGTGATTTCAGTTACATCTCAAAACTCATATTAAGAGATTATTGATAAGGAAGTGTTGAACTACCTTCTTGTGTTGTGTTGTTCCTTTACAATAAGAACCTAATTGGTTCTTCTTGGGCAAGTCAAACACTTGCTAATAAATGCATGGTTTCATCCATGCAATCTTAGTCCTCGGATGATAACACACATTTAAAGATCATGTACAATTGAATACACTCTTTACTCTCCTATTTAGTAACATCAACAAGAAGCTATATATTTACATTACCTTCATCCTCAATCTCTCCCTCTCTCTTAGCCCTCTATCTCTCTGTATTGTTATAATGGAGTTTGATACATATTACAAAGAAGATCTTGATTATCATCATGTCTATAAGCCAATCCTTCTCCCTAACTACATAAAACCTGAAATCGATCACGATTTTTCTTTGGAAATTTGTCCATCCAAAGGCTTCTTCCAAGATAATTATCCAACTCTTGATCGATTTTCTTTCACAGGATCATCGTCTTACAATTACCCTGCCCTTAATACTTTTTGTGATCCTTTCCTTTTTCCGTCTGCAAAGAATTTTGATATTTACGATCAGCCTAAGCCATTTGAAGAGCATGGTGGCAGCTCATTTTTGCAAAATACTTCTTATTTTCATGTTGATGGCAACTCATTCAACAATCCTAAGGCAACTCCACAGCCTTTAAATGCCTTCGATCACCTGACTTTTGGGCAAAGATCAGTGGTGGTGCCAGATGAAGGTTCATGTGTTACAACTGATAATAAAATACTTGCAACCAAAAAACATTTTGGTAAGAAAGATAATGCTTCTACAAAGGCAAGTAAGCTTAAAAAAAAGCTCAAGTCATCCAAGGGTCAATGGACAGCTGAAGAAGATAGGTAGATAAATTAAATCAAATTTTTAGCTCATCTTTTTTTTTTTTGCAGCTAGCTTTTCAGAGAATTTCACATTCTCTTTCTCCATAACTAATATATCGGTCTAGGTTTGAAATTTACAGATTTGTTCTCTCCGTTCTTCATCTTTATATGTACATGTATATTTACATGCATGCAGGCTGTTAACTCACATGGTGAAAAAGTATGGAGTGAGGAAATGGTCTCATATAGCGACAATGCTGAAAGGAAGGATTGGGAAACAGTGCAGAGAGAGGTGGCACAATCATCTAAGGCCAGACATTAAGGTCATTCAACTGATTTAAGATGATCTTATCATCCATCGATTAGGATTTAAACTGATAAACATACGAGAATTTGATGAAAATGAATAATTTGAGACCTTAGTTACATAGGTTCTTGATATTAATTATGGAAACTAACACTTGATAATTTATCCTTGCTATGAGGACATGAAAACGGAATTGTGTTTTGACATGCAGAAAGATCTGTGGAGTGAAGATGAGGATAGAATTCTAGTTGAGGCACACGCAAAAGTTGGAAACAAATGGGCAGATATTGCCAAAAGATTGCCCGGAAGGACTGAGAACTCCATCAAAAACCACTGGAACGCAACTAAGAGAAGGCAATTTTCTAAGCGTAAATGTCGCACAAAATGGCCAAGACCTAGCTCTATTCTGCAAAACTACATAAAGAGCTTGAACTTGGACACTGCCAAACCAACCAATTATCACAAAAAATCCACTACTGCAACTACACCAAACCTAAAAATCCCTGAAATTAAACCACAGAATCTCCAGGAGACAAAAGATTTCTGCCCCAACTACACTGATGGTTTAAAGGAGTTATCTGAGTATGATTTCGTGGAAAATCCGTTTGAAGGGGTTAGCATCGATGCTATTCTTGAAGATTTGCCAACCATCGAGGTTCCACTACTTCCGGAGGATAATTGCTTTGGTACGGATGTGAATTCACATGATCAAGTACCTTCACTGATGCAAGAGAAGGATCTTGATTTGATGGAGATGATCTCGCAAATTAATATCTAAGCATATCACTTCTGCATACTAGACATGAGGTGATGTGATATTTGTAATGAAATAAGAGGAAATAAGTAAAGAAAGAAATTTTACGAGGCTGTGTCGGATTTTGAACAAATGTTAACCTATAGTATAAATTTCAAAGGTACTGATCTTATATTTTAATATTTTGAGTCAAAGTGAAAACATAATAGTAATTTACAGAGGAATAATAATTGGGCTTTAACTCGTTTTCAGATTGTCTTCTTACTCTTGATGGCATTCTCTGATTTAAAATCTTTTCAGACAAATTTAACAAGGGAGAAACATGCAATTTCAACTTTCATAAGTTCATTGTTTCATGGATCGAATTGGTTAGTAGTTTCTTCTATGAGCCTCCCATCTCTATTGAGTGTAATGAACTGATGAACAGGTACAATAAACCAACTGGGAATGAACAATTTGAATTTATTTCCTCAAAACTAATAGACTCAAACCCATGAACTAGCATAAGAAAGAAGAAGAACTAGCATGATCAGATGTAACAAATGAGAAATTGCACTGCACAGGATACAACTAAATTCTTCAAGGTCTATTGTCACCACCTGAAAACAGTCACAAGCAAAATTTTCCAGCAATGAGGACTTCAAGATGTCTTTGGCTGCAACGTGGGAGTCTTTGTCAATGTGGGTTTCAAGCCGTCTTTGGCTTTATGCTCTTCACTCTTGAATACAGGAAGACCCCGGCAAGTGCCACCCCGGTTCCTGTACCGAGATGCAAAATTGATTGTCATTTTTTATATACATAAAAATCTGCTGGATTTCAATACAACATCATATGCTTTAAAACAGGAGATAGTGAACAGCTGCTTGCGTAATCCAAGTGAAAGGTCTTCCCCCCCGCTACCACCCCCCCCCCCCCATAATTAATGTGATAATGTAGTATAGGATGCTGTTAAACATACCTAGAGAGTTGATAGGTGAAACAGGTGTACGGAAGAAAAGAACAGAAGTCACAATCACCCCGACACGTTTCACACAGTTTCCTACAGAGTGGGTGACTGGAGATACTCTCTGCAATATCATATACGCAACCTGAACAAAAGATGCACACCAGCAATGTCACAAGACAACCTCTCATGAAGCTCTGTCGGGATGGATGTTATTCCTATCCTATTATATAAGTCAAGTTTTATTTTTTGCACAATAAACAAAAGAATGGTAAAACATTTCATAGTGGAAAGGAATAATAAGATGTTATTATTATTAAATTGCACAATTAATTTCATTATCAGAAGATCCCAACTCCTATCAACTACAAGTAATAAGTACATACTTTAATACTGACAACAGACTGTAACTGTGTAACAAAAGCAGATTGTATGTCGAGGAAGCTTACCTGTTGGTATGCATGATAGCAGAGTGCAGCAATAAACGACCTAGTATAAACTTGGTTGACATTTAATCCCTGACATAAAAACAGCTGAAAATCAATAACAATACAAAAGACATTTCTGTGTCAACAAACCCTTTTGTGTTTAGAAGCATTTAAATTTGCGAATTACTCACAGCAGACTGCAGGTATGAAGGGGTGAATTTAACTCCTTCCATTAAAATGGAAACAGGGGCTGACAAGATGAAGGACATGATTGTTATCACTGAAAACAGAGTAATATTGTCCAATGATTCCTGTAGACAACAACGACCCGGTTATCCACGAGCATCGAGTGAAAGTAGTAAAAAGAGATGAACATTTTAGTTTACAAGTTGAATCACTTTAGGTCCATGCACTAATTTCTTTTGAAGAACATAGTAACAGGAATACACATTCAAGTCTGCACCAATTTTTTACCAACCATATAATGCATAATCTTTAATGTACAACCGATGGTAGTATATAAGGATTACCTCTTTCTTAACCATGAACTTTTTGCTAAGGACATTTCGAGACTGATTAGTCAAATTAGAAGCCATGGCACTCCAAAATCCTGCCCTAGTAAGCACAGACATTGAAGATGGCACCATTAAATGCTAGATATTACTGTAGTTAGAAACTTAATCTACAGTATATCTAAATATTTATGGTGTAATGTGGAGGATAGATTCCTAATAAAAACTTTTAACAACTCACCAGTTGAATGAGACCTCTGTCATTGATGCCAGGCCTACTCCCCCCACAATCGGTAAAAGCGAAAAAATTATCCATATATTTGGCACCTACAAAATTAGAATGACAAGGAAGCTAAAGTTAAAATCCCACTCCATAAAATCACTCAATAAAAAAAATTGTTATTTATTTAAAAACAGCACACATTATTGAGCTACATAAATTTTTATGATAAAATTTCAGATAAAATTAACAGAAAATTCTTACCTCTCCAAGAAACATAGCTGATAAGACAACAGAGAAAAAAGGCTCCATAGCTTTGATTGTATGAGTAAATGAGACCGACACTTGACCTAGGCTCATATTAGTGAAGAGGTTGCCTAATGTGTGCACCACTGCCATCGGAAGAATTGCTATAAGCTACAAGCAAATGTCATGGTCAGAGTCAGTACAAGAAGTCAAATTGAAACACCAAAAGAACAAATTGCAGAATTTGAAAATACCTGTGCGCTTGTAATTTTAGGACCCTTGTAAAGATTGGATGTCCACATTAGGATAACGAGGACTGTTCCAACAGCAAACTGAGCTGCTGTGACAGTCACTGGATATGGAAAAACTTTGAGTACCTGTTCAAATTGAAATCATACAAATATTTACGTTTTGTACATCATGAACTGCCTGTGTTCATTTTTTACTGGTAGTTTGATCTATGGTACCTAAATCTACTTGAGGTTCACAAAATTCATTAAATAGTAATATATATAATAATCTAGTACATTTTGACATGTGATGTATATGAATATGAGATATAGGCGCAAGAATTGTCTGTGTTCAACAACTTTTACGCTACTTAAATATACTCCAGGCCCTCACAACAACTTGACATGTCTATGCAACTAAATACAGAATGACATAGTGACATGTATATGCACACTGTATAGTAATTTGAACATTGATGGCAGAAGTGACAAAAACATAACAAATGCAGAGAAAGAATTCCGGAAAAAATATGAATTCTCTGCTTCCACTGACAAGCGGTGTGATCTACGGTGCTTATACATATTCAAGGGCCGCACAGTTCCTAAACTGGAGATATTACCACTTACTACATGATGCATGTATATTTAAATGAATATGTTAAAAAAAAAATTACATAATTTTTTTTACATCCATTGTACCTCATAATTTTGAAGAAACTGAATACGAGTTGTTTGATCATTTTTAACAGGGGATAAAATGTCACTCTAAGCTCGGGAAATTCCGATATAACTACAAGCTAGTTCATACTAACAATCTAACAAGTATAAGCACACATAAACTAAATAGTAAAATTGAAGGCACAAGTAATCAAACCATAACAAATGCATAATGATATTCAAATATGTTACGCCTTGTACCCGAGTTTTTTAAGGGAAGAAAGTACCTGCTTGTTGTAGATATTGAAATAGATATTAAAAATATTCCAAAGGCCAAATAATAAACCAAGCACCAAAGTGTCCTTGAATTTCGATGTAGAGACCTCCTCATCATCATCATGATCAGCGCTCAAGGAGATTGAATCAGCCGCCTTAACTTGAACACCGTTAAATTGAGGCTGTGGAGTTAGTTTAGGAAGTGTGATCAAAGCGTTGTGTATCGGCGGCCGAGATAATAAAGATCAGCGGGGGAAATGAACTGCTTTTGAGAAAGGATTATATATGTGGAGAGATGGACAAGAATGGGAGAGTTTGCAAGGGTTAGGTGTGGGGAGTGTGTGTGAGAGAGAATACGCAGGGCTCTGCATTTTTCGAGTTATAAATGGTTCAGTTTGTGTGCGTCTGTGCGTGTGTGTGAGAGAGAGAGAGAGATTCAGAGAGAGAGAGAGAGAGATTCAGAGAGAGATTTGACAGAGATTCAAAGAGAGATGTGTATGAATCTTCCCTTCGGAGTATCTGTACATGAGTCTATGACTTCATTTGTGTCCGTGCACAGACTGTTTATTACATTAATATTTTTAAAAAGCTATTTAAGCTATAGAAAAAATAAAGCAATTTAAGACGTAAATTATTCTTTATGAAAAATAATAATTTCCAATTAACTACAATATGATTTGCTGTGAATTCAAAAATGTCCATTGAAATTTAAGGTATATATTTCGGATTATACTTTTTAAATTTATACAGAAAGTTTCCAGTTATTAAGTCATTTAGACGCAAATTCCAGAACGGCTGCGTTTACCGAAATGGTCCCCATTTGCAAAGATTCGGTATCAAGCCGACATTGCATGCAGGTTCATTTGAAAAGTTTAAAGGGGTCCTAAGAGCATCTACAATGGGAGCCCAACTGGTACCTCGATCCACGTAAACCGACTTGGCCTTGAAAATTAGCATTGGAGGGATGGATGAAAAAGTGGTCAGGGTCACCTTCCCGGGCCTGTACCACTTCAAGCCACTTTCTTTTTTTATTCTATTTATTCTTTACTGTCCATTTTCTTTCATCTTTTGAACTTGCATTAAACAATTAACTATTATATCCATAATTTAATACATTATTGCAACTGGTCTCTGCATTGCAAGGAAATGTCCAATACCTCTTTTTTCTTACGTGTCAATTAAGTGGGACCAAAAACAAATGGGAAATGGGCTTCACATTGTAGATGCTCTAATTCCTAAATCCTAACTGGTAGAACCACTATACAAAGTACGAGTAGTTTATTGCTAAATTAAAGTATATGATTGTGGTCATTCTATTCTATGTGATATCCGGCTAAAATTAAAATTATTACATAAGTTGTATATGTAAATGATTTTACATATACAATAATATGTGAAAATTAACACAACCTATGTATATGTAAAATCATATATATGTAAAATGTAAAATCATTTTTAATGATATACAATAATATTAAAATATTTAATGATATACAAAGTACGAGTAGTGTATTGCTAAATTAAAGTATATGATTGTGGTCATTCTATTCTATTCTATATAATTTTAAAGTACTAGCTTAAAACCCGTGTGATGCACGGATTTTTTAAATTATTATATGAATTTTTTTCATTAATTTAAATTATTTTTTGAAATATTAATTTTGGAGGCTTAAATTTTTATATGAGATGATTTGATAATAGTTGTATAAATGTTATCCATGATATTTCTAAAAATGGAGAGATTTTATTCAGAAAATATTGAAAGATGATAGGTTTTAGTTGAAAAAAATAATTGTTTAATTATTAGTAATTATAAAATTTCTTTTATTTTATTAAATATAATGTGCGTGTAATGATTAGAATAAGAGAGGATTTAGTTAAAGAAAATTAAAAAGGTAACATATTTTTGGTGAAAAAGGTAATTGATTAGTTTATAGTATTTATAATTTAATTACGTTATTTTACTAAATACAATTGCTCGTAATATTTTTTGAAAAGAAGAAATTAATATTGTACGTGATATTTCTATTAAAAGAGGGATTTTAGTTAGAAAATATATAAAAGATGATACGTTTTAGCTGATAAAGAAAACCAGTTAATTATTACTATTAGAATATTATTAGTTTATTGTATTAAATAGAACGCCCGTGATATAATTGGAAAAAAGATATTTTAGCTATAGAAATAGAAAGGCAACGTGAAAATTAAAAAGATTATACGATTTATGTGAAAAAGGTAATTGATTAGTTTATAGTAATTATAATTTAATTAAGACAATCGACTACTTACCATTATTTTAATTAATTAATTTAATTTAATATACTCATGTTTACTTTCCTTATTATAAACAACGTATACAAATTTTTAATATATTTTTATTAATAATTGAAAAATATAATGTAATATTTTCGGGTATATATTAATGATTGTAAGATTAGTTTTAAATTAAAAAGGTAACATGTTTTAATTTGAAAGGAAATATTAATGATTGTAAGATATGATACGACTGATGTTTTTATAAACAACGTATACAGATTTTTAATATATTTTATTAATAATTGAAAAATATGATGTGATATTTTCGGGTATATATTAATAATTGCAAGGTTAGTAGGTGTTTATAAAAGGTAATATCTTCAATTAAAAGTAAATGTGAAAAAGACAATCGACTACTTACCATTAATTATATTATGTTATTATTTATTTTAGGAGTTTTAATGTATAGATAAAGGGTAAATAAATAAATTCACTCAGTAACAAAAACAGGTACCAAAACTCTTTTATTGTTTCGGCTTTTATATAATAGTATAGATATTTGTGATTGTAAGATTAGTGGGTATTTATAAAAGATAATATCTTCAATTAAAAGTAATTGTGAAAAAAAGCAATCGACTACTTACCATTAATCATATTATGTTATTTTTTATTTTAGGAATTTTATTAGTATAGTTATCATATATATATTTCTTTATAATGAAGGGTAAATAAGTAAATTCACTTAGCACCAAAAAACAGGTACCAAAACGTTCAATGTTTCGGAATTTATATAATAGAAATAGAAAGGCAACGTGAAAATTAAAAAGATTATACGATTTATGTGAAAAAGGTAATTGATTAGTTTATAGTAATTATAATTTAATTAAGGCAATCGACTACTTACCATTATTTTAATTAATTAATTTAATTTAGTATACTCATGTTTACGTTCCTTATTATAAACAACGTATACAAATTTTTAATATATTTTTATTAATAATTGAAAAATATAATGTAATATTTTCGGGTATATATTAATATTGTAAGATTAGTTTTAAATTAAAAAGGTAACATGTTTTAATTTGAAAGGAAATATTAATGATTGTAAGATATGATACGACTGATGTTTTTATAAACAACGTATACAGATTTTTAATATATTTTATTAATAATTGAAAAATATGATGTGATATTTTCGGGTATATATTAATGATTGCAAGGTTAGTAGGTGTTTATAAAAGGTAATATCTTCAATTAAAAGTAAATGTGAAAAAAGACAATCGACTACTTACCATTAATTATATTATGTTATTATTTATTTTAGGAGTTTTAATAGTATAGATAAAGGGTAAATAAATAAATTCACTTAGTAACAAAAACAGGTACCAAAACTCTTTTATTGTTTCGGCTTTTATATAATAGTATAGATATTTGTGATTGTAAGATTAGTTGGTGTTTATAAAAGATAATATCTTCAATTAAAAGTAATTGTGAAAAAAAGCAATCGACTACTTACCATTAATCATATTATGTTATTTTTTATTTTAGGAATTTTAATAGTATAGATATCATATATATATATTTCTTTATAATGAAGGGTAAATAAGTAAATTCACTCAGCACCAAAAAACAGGTACCAAAACTTTCAATGTTTCGGAATTTATATAATAGTATAGATATGTAAAATGTAAAATCATTTTTAATGATATACAATAATATTAAAATATTTAATGATATACAAAGTACGAGTAGTTTATTGCTAAATTAAAGTATATGATTGTGGTCATTCTATTCTATGTGATATCCGGCTAAAATTAAAATTATTACATAGGTTGTATATGTAAATGATTTTACATATACAATAATATATGGAAATTAACACAACCTATGTATATGTAAAATCATTTTTACATAGGTTGTATATGTAAATGATTTTACATATACAATAATATGGTTATGATTTTCCATAACCATGTGACAGACATTAGGTAATTAGGTTGTGTTTATTCTATTCTATGGGTTATTTTAATATGTAAAATCATTTTTAATGATATACAATAATATTAAAATATTAAATTTTGTTATCACTAAATTCCATTCGAGTTTTAATGATACATAATAGTATCAAAATATCAAAATACCAAATTTGATTATCACTAAATTCGATTCGAGGTTCGATTCTTTACGACTAATTAATTATACAATATTTATTTATTTTTTTAGTTTCACCTCGGGTTCGATTCTTTACAACTACGATAATTATAAAGATACTCTTTATTAATGTGTAAAATCATGTTTTAATTGTACAAAATAGTACCAAAGTACTAAAATACCAAATTTAGTTATTACAAAATTCGGGATTCGATTCCTTACAACTACATAATTATACAAGATTTATTTACTATAATTTTTTTTAGCTTCACCTCGGGTCCGATTCTTTACAATTAAATAATTATAAAGATTTATTTACTTCAATTTTTTAAGTTTTATCTCGGGTTCGATTTTCTACACTACATAATGAAATAGTGTATTAATATTAATATTTTAATTTCGATTTAATTTTATAAAATCTAATTAAATTATAAGATATTTGGTTCATAAAACTTGTGTAACATTAAAAAATAACTATAAAAATATGAAATACAATCAAAATCTTATCCTTCATTATATTTCTATTTACAAAATTATCTCACTATATATACAATTTAGACAAAAAATTATTTATGTGCTTATTTTCGCACGTGATTTTATGCTAATTATTACTCCTAGCTTATAATCTGTGCAAAGTACGAGTTATTTTTATTTTTTTTTTTAAAAAGATGTTCTCAATTTATTTGCCATGGTTATCAGCTAGTTAAAGGAGAGTAATTGTACGTCCATACAATTAGATAAAAAAAATAGGACAACTTGTCGATATGTGATGTCTATGTTATTTATTATTTTATCGACCTCTACCCATCTATTATACTTAATCATTAAATTAGAGTAGCTTAATTTTACGAAGTTTTTCTCTTTATACTTTGAGAAAATGTCCAAAATACCGTTATGCCAGAATTCATGGTCCAAAATGCTGAATGGCGGAAATTTTGCCCGAATTATCGACGGGATACGCATGTTGGGTATGCGTATCCCACGCCACTGTAGCAGCCGTAGTAGCCGTCTACTCAGAGCTCCAATGGTTGGCGTCTTCTCTCCCATGGCCAGATCTCTCTCTCACGTAACTCTCCACATAACCAAAGCACCACCACAGGCCCACATACTCATCTACTTCCACCTCCCGTGATCAGTTTCGTTTCTGTCCTTCGGCCCCGCAGGGGCCTGTTTGAGCTCGTCGAAAAATGGAATCGAAGAAATAAGGTTCGAATTGGGTGTTTGTAATCCGGCAATAGAAGTGTAATAAACTTGGTATGGATGTGTAGAGCATGATCAGGTGATTCGAATGGTGTATGATACGTGATTGGAAAGTGACGGATGAGGGAGAACGATGAAAAAGCAATTTCGTCGTCGGAATCGTCATCGTCGTCGCCTCTGGGAGAGAGAAGAGATGACGTAAGACGCGCATCTGGGATATGCGTGTCCTGGGATACGCATTCTCGATATCCGTATCTTGAGACACGCATGTGATGGTCAGATTCCAACTAACAAAAGACACGCATCTGGTATATGCGTGTTCGATACACGCATCTCCTAGTGTCCCCTTGGTATTTAGGGCCGCTCCTCCCGGATATGGTTATTTCGGACCATGAGTTCTGAAAATTAGGCATAAAGGGCCTTCACCCAATGCTAACAGAATTAGTTAAATGTATTTATTTTGCCATTTAATCTTCAAACAAATAATTTTTTTTTTTTGATTGATTCAAATATATAAAGTTAAGTAACAACAAATATATTAATAAAAATGTAGTATTAACGATTATTATGTTGTTTAATATCTGCTACAAGTTATATTACATTTTCTAAATATTAAGTTTTTAATACAACAAAAAATAATTTAAAAATAGTAATTGGAGATTAATCTGTTACGCACTAATAAAAATGGCATTGGACATTACAATATTAATAAGCATTATATAATTTTTTTAATTATGACAAGTGCTTGGAATACATATTAATTTCAATTAATTATAATTATTTTAGCACTTCTAATTTTTTTTATATCAATACGATTAAAATCCCTTTTCCATATCAATAAAAAGTTCATTATAACTTAAAAAGGAAATTTATAAATAAGTTCCTAAATTTACTGTTGAAATTTCAGTTGAGATGAAAATTTCCAATTATCATGATAAAATGAAATTAAATTAACTTTATCATAATAAAATCACTGGTAGTTGTGTAATTAAAATGTACCAAAACAAAAATTGGAGCTCAAATAGTCAAATCAAAAGCTTATTTATTAATTTCCTAAAGATATTTAATTGCATAAACTTTTCAAGAAAAAGTAGCTAAACAGGATGGAGGTACTACAGGGAATAGGGAGTTGTAAATTCCTATGATTAGTTCTGCCCATAAACTACTTCAAACTGCAGCTAATATAGTAGTTCTATGTGGCCATGGCAGATCTGCTGCATGATTTTGATATTATTTCTTATTTCCCCATTGCCTGTATGAATTGATTTCAATGACGATACTAAAAACGGTTCTCATTCACAAGGCTTCTCTTTCGAAATTTGTTTCGATATGATATGTACTGGACTGGACAAATTCGTGGTGAAATGTGTCCAGTGTATTGCCCAAACATATACTATAGTGGTCTGATCATAATGCATCTTATTGGCTCTTCTGACAATTAGTAAGTAAAGGACTTCTCACATATTTGTGTGGTTCATTGCAGTTAATTTTGCATAGGTTGCATGTGTAGGACGTAGAATTCATGTCTGGATTTCGATTTCTGGTGCCTTTGGAAAATTTGAAGGCACTTCTCCAGAATCATAGGCAGATACTGTATGTGTTTTAGAAGCTGAGGAAAGAAGGTAAAGCACAATATGCTAGAATCCAGTTCATGATTAGCTGAAGTGCTGAGTTTACTATTGCGTTGGCTAGTCAAGGCCTTTGGTATGGAGCTAGTTTTTTTTAGGTTGAGGTCATGGGCAAATGACATCGACATCATACAGAAGTCGAAAGTGAGGCCTTCTGTGGATGAAATAGAACATGCAAGTACATTTTGTTTCCCAGGTTTTAAAGAAGTATTCCGTGTTCAGGAAAAAGAGTGAAGTTTTGGATTTGAACATCAGAGTTCTTTATGTCCCATTAGTCTGTTGATTACATGCTTTAGCCAAATAGTTAAAATACTGATTGAACTACGACATCCAACACTACAAGAAATCCCGGATTTGCTAACAAAATTTCCCAACGGAAACGTGTCCGTTGCTATTTACCAACGGATCACTCACGCATGTGACTTTTCTGAAAAGCCAAGGCTAAAATAACATATTCGTAACGATTTTGTAACGGATATTTAGTAACGGAAATTTTCGTTGGTGATTACTAACAGATTCCTAACAGACAATAAATTGTTCAGTGCTAAATGTTGGGGCTAAAATTGCCGCCCCTTTCTAGCAACGAGATGCCAACGGAAATAGTACCAAAATAATAACAATGTTTTACCAACGATATATTCCGTTGGGAATTTTTTGGAAATTTTAGAATTTTAATAATGGCGCTAACTTTCCCCCAATTAAAAAAAGAGAAAATATGGGCGCTAAAAAAACGAAAAAAACCGCTAAAATTGTCGCTCATTTTACTAACGAGTTGGCAACGGAAAAAATTTTAGATAGGTTATATTCTTTCCGTTACTAATCTGTTGGTAGTATGTCCTTTCCGTTACTAATCTGTTGGTAGTATTTCAACGGTCATATACATTCCGTTACTAATCTGTTATAATTTTATTGTTGCATTTATTCCACCTACCGACAATTAGTATCAATTACGATCAATTACTATGGACCTACATCAATTATATGGCATTGTCTCATCAACAACAATCCACCACTCTGAGAATGCTACCAACATTGACCTGAAGCACTCGATTTTGTTCATAACCGAGGAAGTATCAAAACAAAACAACACTATCTGAACCTCTTCACCTCGCCTCTAATTAAGGTAATTAACATTATTATCCCCTAATGTAAAAAAAAACATTATTATCCCCTGCATAGTTTTTGTTTTTAGTTTAATTTTTAAATATGATTATGAAAATTGTTTTTTATGACATATATATATATATATAGAAATTATTATAGAAATACTTCGTGTGGAGGCAATCTGATGCCATAATATACAACGGTTGGCTAGCTAACGCAAAGAGAAAGTATTCAGAACTGGTTTCCAATGCTCGTTCTGATTGGGAATATCATAACAAACGAGATAATAGAGTTTGTATGAATGTCTATTTAAGTTGGATTGAGTTCTGGAAAACGACGGAATTCAAAAAAAAGTCTACAACTCAGAAAAACAATCGTCGTAGTGGGGATGATGGCCTCCCTTCAACACATACGAGTGGATCTGCTTCTCATAGGGTAGTTGCAGCTCGTATGGTAAGATTGTTATTAATATTTTAAATTAATTTGCATTTGATTTGCGATTAACTATTTTTTTTTAACAGAAAATGCAGTATAAGTGTGAGCCCACTGCGGATGAGTTGTTTAAGTTGACGCACACCAAACGCGTGAAGAAAAAGAAAAATCTGACTGGTCAGGATGATGAGGATTGCGAGGATGGAGAGGAAGGCGAACTTATATGGATTGACAAAAAAAGTCAACGAATATATGTAAGTGTTATTTCATAATTTTTAGAATAAATTGCTGCACGTTTTATGTTTAATAATCTTGTTGGATGGAACAATGTTAAAATAGATATCTGGATGCATAAGGATGATTTTTTTAATATCTTTAAGCAATCTTTTTTAGGAATATTGCTGAAAAGTGCTTCTACTTATCTCTTAGTTTTTAAAAATCAGTTAATGAATTATCAAGCAATTATTAGACTTTGAAACTGTCACCTCAGGATGCTAAAAGCACATATATCTTGTTGGTTACTTTTATACATAATGATATATTCAAATTGTCCAGGTTTTTTTGACAAAAGAAATAAAAAAATTGACCAGGTTTTTCTGAGAAAAAAAATAAAACATGATGCTTGTATTTTATTATAATGCCATGCGATGAAAATTGTTAACCGATGCTTGTATTTTATTATGATAAAGATGTGTGTTTCAATTCATGAAAGTTTGATTGTCCTGAACAAATAAAATAAAATAGCTTGTCCAGGTTTTTCTAACAAAAAAATTAAAATAATTGTCCAGTTTTTGATTGTTATTCAATTTTAAATGTTCAGGTTATGTATATATATTTTATTATATTTTACCCATATTTGCGTTTCTTGTTAACATTGAACCTGTTTGCGAATTAGTTTAGGTAACTACTTGGTAATTGTTGTTGTAAACAGGAGACTTTTCTGGCTCTTTTAGAACAGCAGGAGAAAGTTGGGCTCTTTTAGAACAGCAGGAGAAAGTTGGGCCTGTGGATAGAAATGCCAGAAATGCTTTGTTTCTTCAAGCAACTGGAGGACCTGACAAGAAAAAGAGAGTGTATGGACTTGGTTCTTCTCAAAACCTCTTTTATAAATCTGAAATTATGCCTTGTACTTCCTTTGCGAATGAAGAAAATCAGAGGTTGCAAGAAGAATTGAAAGAAGTGAAGGATCGGATGAAAGCGATGGAAAGTCAGCTAGCCATGTTATGTAACTCAGTCCAATGTCCTCAACCCCCTGCTGATTTAGATAATCAAAGTGATGACAATAGTATGTAATTTAGTATTTATGTCATGCTCTTTTGACTTATGTTGCTTATGACACTGGGAATATCTTGGTATGGTGGTTTATTAGTAGTTCAACCTCTATTTTGTAGGGCTAATTTGGGACAGAATATGTACAACCTGTATTTCTAGAGTGATGCAACTCTTTAAGCCCCATTTTTAATTTCTACTATCTAATGATCTAATGAATGGCAGTGTTATTACAATCTTTTGAACTTTTTTGTTGTATGAATGTGTAAATTGTACAGGTCTTCTTTTGAACTTTTTGGCTTTATGAATGTGTAAATTGTACACGTCTAGTAAATTGAAAATAGTATGGTTTGGTACAGTAGTTGTTATTATTCTGTTGGTAAAGTGTTACCTCTGTTAGCAATTAGTTTACTGGCAATTAGTTCCGTTGGGAATCTGTTATTACTGGCAATTCGTTTCCGTTGGGAATCTGTTATTACTGGCAATTCGTTTCCGTTGGGAATCTGTTATTACATTTACTAACGGAAAGTCGTTGTCATGTTGTTGCTAAATATACCAACATAGTAAAAAGGATTCTGTTAGTGTTCTCTTGGTATTCCGTTGGTAAGTTTAGTAACGGAATTGAATTCTGTTGGTAACGATTTCCCAACAAGGTTTCCTCCAACGGACAGGTTTGGTGGTCATTCCGTTGGTAAAGGGTCTTCCCAACGGATTTCCTTAACATACCAACAGAATTTGCTGTTGTTAAATCTGGGTTTTCTTGTAAAGCGGCCAAATTAACAAATTCATCCTCATTTAGGTTTATGTTTTTATAGTAAAACCGTAATTGTGCAAAAGTTTAGAATTATTTGTCTTTTCTGTTGATTTATGGGGATGCTTCATCTACTTGTACACTACGTAAATATAGTCAAATTAGCCATCTCAAGATTTGTATTGTATCGTGACTCAAAATGGCTCTATTCCTCGCCCAGCTATTGATGACAATTTCTATCAGTTGGTTTATACGTCGCATGGAGGAATAAACAGGGCACATATAGAACATGCTTCAGAAAAATTAAACAATCTAAAAAAGTGCAGCTAGGCAAGTTGATGGTGCCTTCTATTACTTAAGATGCTGGATTGGTATATGTTCACAGGGTTCGAAAAGCCCAAAGCAGAGTCTTTTTCTGTGGCCCAAGCCAAAGGTCAATTTGTTGAACCGTGTCCTACCTTGTATTTCAAAAGAAATTGACAATTTTCTTCGTGTTTCGTCTGTTAATGAGCAGTGAAATTAATTTTTCTCTGCAGATCATGTTCACAAGAAATTGACAGTTTTCTTCTTGTTTTTTCCATTGATGAGGAGTGCAATAGTTGTTCTTAATAAATTACATATATTTAGTTTACATAATTATTGGGACACAAAATTCTGAATCGCTTGGGGCTTGCAATTTCTGAGGACTGGCCCTGTTGATATATGTCAGTATGTCAGCAGACTTTGCAAGAAAATAGTCTCTATAAATGCTTTGATGTTGCTGTGAACTCCTAGAGATTGGCGTTATGGGTTTCTATCTCATCTACGTGTAACAGAATACGGAATATCCAGATTTTGCAAAAAGTCTGAAAAGGGCCACTTATATTTCAGAAGTGTGCTTGGAAAGCTTTTTCTAGACTTGAAAAAGATTGCACCCAACATCTCCATTGAGCCTTTTACAAAGGAAATGGCGATGTGATCATGACAAGCAAATTCTTGGTTTCTAGGGATTACCTTGTTGATTTGAGTACAAAAGTGCATACGTTAATCCGTTGGGAACCTGATGGTGACGGACAAATAGAAAATAGAAACTGACTCTGAAGGTTGCAGTGGTAGTAAAATGAGAGTATTTCGGAAGAAAAACAAAATATGACACAAAGAAAGACGCTGAAAACGGTGGTGTGTGGTTGTTGAGTGTGATTGGCGGATGAGATTGATAGGGTTAGTGGCGGCTATTCAGAGCTCTCGACTTCCAACCCCTCAATCGGCCTACGTACCCTGGTATTTATAGGGAATCAAGCCAGTTCTTGGAGAACAAGAAACCCAAATGGGCTTGGATTGTAGGTCCAGCATCCGGAATGTTCTACTATGAGGCCTAACCACAAAGGCCCAAGGCTCATCCAAAATCTCAAGACTTCACAGATAAGGAAACTTCCCCCGTCGAGGACTAGTCTTATCCGCTACCAGCTATTTCTTGATTTCAAGGATGCAGATATAGCAATGGTTTACCCCAAGTGCAGAACGCATCCCTGTCCCCCGAATGAGAAGCACCCACCAGATAGCAGGACAGGTGATCCTGAGTTTTTGGGTGCAAAGTGCAGGATTACTCCGAAGTTCCCCAATGAGTGCGCGCCCATTGAATACAGGAACAGAGCTCCTAAAGCACACACCAGAAAGTCCCCATCTTTCCACCTTAGGGCGCGCCTTTAGTGTTTAAGAAGGGTCCTTATATCCAGGCAAACCCCTGGAGGCCTTCTGCGACGGACATCCCCCTCCTGAGATACGACAGGAGGGAATTCTTCAATAATCAAACACGAAATCCACATTATTATCATCTTGGAATTCTAACATATCCCAGGGCGCGGCCTAAACACCCCAGGGCGCGCCCTACTTCTAGAAAACCCTAATTTGTTCTCTAAAATCCCAAATTGAACCCGTTATCGACCCGAATCCATCTTGAAAATACCCGAATCGAATTTTGGCTATAACAACTACCCCCCAATTCCATATGAAATCAAAGATGATGTATGGAATTCTTCCTGAAAAAACCCAAAATTCTCCTAACATTTCATCCAGGGCGCGCCCTAGGAGAGGGCGTGGCCTTTAGAATTTCAAACGATTCCCATTCTCCCAGCTGTCATCCACTACTCCCTTATTTCGCCTATAAATACCCCCATCTTCTTATTTTACTCTTTTTTCTTCGACAAATCACACTCCAGAACTTACAAGGTATGTTTTCATGTCCTTATTTTGCATTTTGATCATATAAATTGCTTATTTCGACAACTCGACTGTTCATATACCCCGTGTTCTTCATTGTCCGATGTATGTATATTTGTATGTATACTCGTTTGATCTTATTTTTCCAATGTAATCCCCTATTAACATGATTCTGAACACTAGATTGAATCCTTGGGCGTGTCCTACACTTAGGGCGCGCCCTAAGGTCTTCCAATAAATGCTAAATGTTCATCTAATAACTTTAGGTCACACACTTAATTTAAGTTGTAGTACAAACTTTCCTTCATTCTTCTTCCCTTGGGCGCGCCCTTAGTGCTTTTATTTTTAATTCTTTTCAGCTGGAGGGCGCGCCTTCACCATTTCATCCTTTTAAGGAATTCAATAAAAGCAAAGGGATACACTCTCCCTTGCCAGCTCCACTTCCTCCAAATCATTACCGGCCTCTTTTCTCATTCATCTCTTCAGAAGACAGGGCGCGCCTTATCGAAGATTTTAACGAAGACAGAATGAGTTTTTCCAGTGAAGACTCTTTAGATAATGTCCCCCTTAGCAGCCGTTTGAAGAACCAAACAGAAACTTCAAAACCAATACCCGAAAAAACTCCAAACCCTTTGTATACAGATCCCTCTGATAATGACTATACTTCAGACTTCAATTCCTCCAATGACACACACTCTTCTGACACTTACTCCTCTGAGGGCGCGCCCTCAGCTTCTTCTATTTCGCCTATGGCTGACTCCGAACCTACATCTCCATTACCTTCTCCTGTCCCGTTTAAACATTGGGAAGTCCTCGATGAAGAAATCGATATCGACTGGGGTAGATACGATGGCATGTCTGAAAAGGAGAAAAATCTTCTTAGAAAGAAACGAGGAAAATTAGCTTGTGTGAATATGTCTTCTATCGCTACGAGTGATGAAGTAGGATGGGCTATGCAATATTATGGTCAAGAAGGAATCTGGGCCATCCCATATGCTCATCACCGCCCTCACATCTTCAATTATGATAAAAATTTCAAAATTCCAAGGATGGTCTTAACTCCAAAGCTTGTAGCTCTTGGTGTGGGCGTGCCCTTACATCCCTACCTCCAACAAATATTGAGGTGGTATGACATAGCACCCATACAACTCCCCCCCAACAGCTACAAACTTGTGTTGGCTTTATTTATTCTTTACCATGACCTCGAATTAGGAGTTCCCTCTATGCATGAGGTTAGCTATTTCTTCAGCATTCGACAATCCAGCATTGGTTATTACTACCTCGTAATCAATAAGCTTCACAACAACAAAGGTTTTTCCGAAGGAAGAATCAGCCATCTCAAGTTTTGGAAAGAACCTTTCTTCTATGTCTGGGATGTTCCTCGAATTATTGTACAATTCAACACGAATCCTTGTAAGTGGGGCGCGCCCTGTTCCTTTCTTATCTTTTTAATTTCCAATTGTTTATTGACTCCTTCGAATTTCAACAGATAAGAGAACACAGAAAACGCTTGAGGGCGCGGCCTCAATTCGGGCAAAAGCCGTTCTGAAAGTTGCCTCAGAAAAATTCAACCTCCAATCTTTAATCACAGAATAAAATTTAAAGAGAGTAGGAATTTGTCTGATAGAGTTTGACACATTTGCAAGTTTAAAAGGTTTAGGAAGGGAATTCCCGTTCCCACATCCCCTTCTAGCAATAGTGAAAACGAAAATTCTGATTCCGATGAAGGTACACAAGTTGTAGCATAGGGCGCGCCCTAACCATCTTTCTTCATTACTTGCAATAAAATTGTTATGTTATATCTTATTGTATGTATAATGTCTTCTTTACCCAAGGCGCGGCCTAATCTTTCTTCTTTTTCGTCTTGTACAGGTATGGCTCCTAGTATTCCTCGTGGATTTGGAGCTGCAAAGAAGAAAAGCGACAAAGAAAAGAAAATTGACCAAGCGGGTACTTCTGACTCCAGGGCGCGCCCTGTGCAAAGAAAGGATTCTAGTGACATAGTCACTCCATCCACAGAGTCCTTAAAAAGGAATGCTGATACTCAAGAACCCTTCATCGACAGGGGCAAGAAACCAAGAACCGAGGGCGCGCCCTCATATGTTGAGACTTTGATTGGCCCAGCTGCTGCTTCCCTTATTGGAGAAGATGAAGTCAACTCATGGCAGAATATGAATGCTGACGAAGAATCCGAATCCATGATTCGAGCATCTGCCCAACTACTCATCCAATCTCTAGGGCGCGCCCAGAGAGTCCACAAGGAAAAACTTCACATCAACAGACTTGAGGCTGAGAACAGAAAATACTCAAAAATGGTTATCGACACTGATAACAAGTGGAAGAAAGAATGTGATGCCACCATTGCTACCCTTCAAGTGGATCTTCAAAAATCCATTGACTATGGCAAATATCTTTGTGATCAAGTCGAAAGGTTGAAGGAAGAGAAGGAGGATTTCCAAGCTCAACAGAATGCCCTTGAGATTGAAAAGGCTAAGTTGAAGGAGCAGAGGGAAGCCATTGAGGATGAAAACTTCGAGAAGGGATTCAACTTCTATCTTACTGGCTTTCTAGCCAACGATCCTGACTACAACTGGGGGGAGAAGTTTGGTCCCGCTGCTGCTGAGGATGTGGCAAAGTTCATGTTCGACGAAGCTGCTGCCATCAAGGCAAAAAGAGTTGAATTAGGATTAGAGGATCCCTCCGAGGGCGCGCCCCCTGCTGAAAATGTTCAAACCTATCCTCCTGCAGTCATACCTACTCAAAGCTCACCTCCTGCAGATGTATCTCCCCTTACTACAGTTCGCCCAAATGATGCTCAGGACGCGCCTCCTTCATCTCCCAAAGTTGTTCCTTCTTCACCCTCTAAGGTCGCGCTTTAGGGTTTTATCTTCAAACTTGTCCGTAAATACTTTAACTTTTAAGGCGCGGGTCCTTTGTAAAACCCTGCAAATTGTAATCCCTAACTTTTTTAAATGCCTTTTGAACTTTTATATGCTTATTACTTATTTTCTTGTCAAGTTCTTCCAGACAGGGCGCGCCCTGAACGGGGGCGTAACCTTTATATTTAAGAAAAAATATCTTCCACTTGATTGTTTTACTGTGATAAAATTCCTTCAAAAAATCTTTAAATTTTTTACTCAGGGCGCGCCCTAAGGCATTGCCCTTTTCAGAATTTCTTTAACTTATAAAAATTTGCAGGACTTCACAGGGCGCGCCCTAAGACATAGGGCGCAGCCTCTTGTACTTCAATCTTCAAAAAATAGCTAAAAAATGTCTTGATATACTTCATTAATCTTTAAATGAATTCTTTATTAAATTCAAGTCTCAACAGAACAGGGGAAGGTATACATGTATTACCCCCCGAGCTAAGGAGAATAAGCTTCAAAAAACGTGGAATACAAATAGCGAATCTCGACTAGGACTAAGGAAGGCGTATATGTACTACCCCCTAGACTAGGAGAACAATTATTGATACTAGTCTAACTTATATCTAAGCCTTCATAAAATAGGGGGCCGAAGCCGCACCCTATTGATAATACTTCTTCAAATGCTCCGCATTCCATGCCCTTGGAATCGTGTTACCATCCAAGTCTTCTAAGTGATAAGTGTCTTCCCAGATGATAGATTTGATCTTGTAAGGACCTTCCCAATTGGGGCCAAAGACTCCACGAGCAGCTACTCTTGTATTTGGCATGACCTTCCGAAGAACCAAATCACCCACCTTAAAAAGACGGGTCTTCACCTTTCGATTATAATACCTTGTAGCCCTTTGCTAGTAAGTTGCCAGCCTCAGCTGCGAATTGGTTCTTGTTTCTTCCAAAAAATCCAGACCCATCCTTTGATTTACCATATTTGTTTCTTCATCATAGAAATCTCTCCTGAACGATCCCGCTCCAATTTCTGCCGGAACCATCGCCTCACATCCATAAGACAACACAAAAGGAGACTCTCCAGTAGTAGTTCTCGGAGTTGTGTTGTATGACCATAACACCATAGGAAGTTCCTCGGGCCAATTCCCTTTGCTTTCTTCTAGTTTAGTCTTCAAGGTATGCTTGATTATTTTGTTGATGGCCTCTGTCTGCCCATTACTTTGAGGATGATACACAGCTGCAAATTCTTTCTTTATCCCCAAATCATCACACAACTTCCGTAACTCTTTGCTGTCAAACTGCTTTCCATTATCCGACACGAGTTTATATGGAATTCCAAACCTGCACACAATAGAGTTGAAAACAAAATCTCGAATTTTCCTTGCAGTAATAGTGGCCAAGGGCATTGCTTCCGCCCACTTGGTAAAGTAATCCACAGCAACAACAACATACTTCACACCTCCCTTTGCTTTAGGGAGTTCTCCAATGAGATCTATTCCCCACATAGCAAATGGCCATGGACTCATTAAAGAAGTCAAGGTAGTAACAGGGCTGGTAGAATAGTTGGCAAACCTCTGACACTTGTCACATGCCTTAACAAACTCGTAAGCATCCTTCTTCAAGGTAGGCCAATAATATCCTTGCCTTAACACCTTCATTGCTAACGAACCACCCCCCGAGTGATTGCCGCAAATCCCTTCATGAATCTCCCTAAGGATGTAATTGCATTCATCTCCATCTATGCACTTGAGAAGTGGTTGATTGAAACCCCTCTTATATAATATTCCATCATATTCCACAAATCTAGCTGCTTGATACCGAAGCCACCTTGCCTCAAGCTTCTCACTTGGAAGTATACCTCCTTGGATATATTTCTGAATGGGAGTCATCCAAGAAACATTTGGAGTCGCTTCCACTTCCATGACTTCTATCTCTGGAATACTAGGTCCTTCCTGAATTTGTAAAGGTACTGTTCCCAACAGCATAGCATATTTTTGGGACCCTAACTTAGCTAACACATCTGCACTACAATTCTCATCTCGTGGAATACATTCTACCCGTACTTCTCGGAACTTTTTGATCAACCGCTGAGCGCACCTCATGTAAAGCTCTGTCCTTGGACCTCTGCACTGAAATCCACCCTTTACTTGTCCAACCACTAATTCTGAATCACTTAACACAATGAGATTCACTACCTTCATCTCCAAGGCCATTTTCAGCCCATTAATCAAGGCTTCATACTCTGCATCATTGTTGGTTTACTTGAAATTTGAAATGAATAGCACTCATGAGTTGATTCCCTTCGGGGGTAAACAAGATTATACCTGCTCCAGCCCCCCCATTGTTGACAGCTCCATCTACTTGTAACTTCCACCAAGGTTGAGGAACTTCCTCAAATGGACTCGCCCTCTTAAATGGAATTTCAGGCTCAACCAATACAATCGATTTTTCTCCATTTTCTGACTCGAATTTAAGAATGAAATCAGCTAAGGCTTGACCCTTGATAGCAGTCCTTGGAGTATACTCCAAATCAAATTGTCTCAACTCAATTGCCCATTTTAACATTCGACCAGAGGTTTCCGTCTTATGGAGAATCCCTCTCAATGGATATGTCGTACGAATCTCAATCTTATGAGCTTGAAAATAAGGCCGAAGCTTCCTGGATGCTAGAATTAAGGCATAGACCAACTTCTCCATGCTAGTGTATCTGGTTTCCGCATCGAGCAGACGCTTACTCACATAGTAAACCGGAGACTGACGATCAACTTCTTCTCTAACCAACACCGCACTAATGGAGTGTTCTGAAACGGCCAAGTATAAAACTATCGTCTCTCCTTCCACAGGCTTAGCTAAAAGTGGAGGATTTCCCAGGTGCTCCTTTATTCTCTGAAAAGCTTCCTCACATTCAGATGTCCATACCAAATCCTTGGTTGCCCCCTTTATTGCTTTGAAGAATTCTCTGCATTTATCCAATGATTTTGATACGAAACGATTAAGGGCAGCTATCCTTCCCGTGAGACTCTGAACTTGCTTTACACTAGATGGAGATTTCATGTCAAGAAGAGCTTTAATTTTTGCTAGATTTGCCTCGATTCCACGATGATTGACAATAAATCCTAGAAACTTCCCGGACTCTACCCCGAAGACACATTTTTGAGGATTCAGCTTCATCCTAAACTTCCTCAAAATCTCGAACATCTGTTCCAAATGCTTTACATGATCCTCTGTTTTTAAGGATTTAACAAGCATGTCATCCACGTATACCTCCATGGTTTTCCCTATCAAATCTTTAAACATCATATTTACCAACCTCTGATAGGTTGCGCCAGCATTGATCAACCCGAAAGGCATCCCAATATAACAATACAATCCTCGATCAGTAATAAAGGAAGTGTGCTCTTGATCCGGTTCATACATAGGGATCTGGTTGTAACTCGAGTAAGCGTCCATGAAACATAAAAGAGCGTGTCCTGCCGTGGCATCCACCAACTGATCAATCCTCGGGAGTGGAAGGCTATCCTTCGGGCATGCCTTGTTCAGATCAGTGAAATCCACACAAGTCCTCCATTTTCCATTTGGTTTTTTCATGAGAACTGGATTAGCCAACCAATCCGGATAATATGATTCCTTGATCAGCCCAACATTTAGAAGTCTATCCACCTCTTCTTTCAATGCTATGGCTCTCTCTCCACTCACTGGCCGGTGTTTCTGGCGGATTCCCTTCTTGGTAGGATCTATATTCAGACGATGACACATAACCTTCGGATCAATTCCAACCATGTCAGCATGACTCCATGCAAAAACATCCAGATTGTTTAAAAGAAAGTTAGTGAGCATGCCTCTCAACTTCGAGTTCAACTGTGATCCAATCTTCAGAACCTTAGTCGGATCCCTTTCATCTACCAAAATAGAAATTGTATCCTCTGCCGGACCAGTCTTTTCCACCGGTTGTGGTGTCCTTGGGTCAAGGTCGAAATCAAAACTTCGAGGATCTTCAACCGGTACTGCATCCTTGGAGGGCACATCCTCTTTAAGAGGGAAGTCTTCCTCAACAAGGGTATGCACCAAACCTTCAAGTAACATTCGCCTTCCTTCGACCTGCTCACTGTTGATATCGACTGAGATTACTTCCTCTGCGTCTTCTTCAATTTCTTCCAGCATTCCTTCTTGAAGATCATCAAGAACCGAGGTATCATCCTCAGGGCGCGCCCTGTACAGCCGTTCTTCCTCTTCAGGTTCTTGGACAAGATAATGGGCTTTTACCTCTTCTAGGACAACACTCATAACTCCTGAATCACTCTCATGGAGGGCGCGCCCTCCATCTTGCTGTCTTCTAAACCCTTTAATCGCCTTATGGTAGCAATATCTTGAGTCATGCTGAGAGCCCCGTACAGTTCCCACACAATTTGGCGTAGGAAATTTCATCGCGAGATGATAGATGGAGGTCACAACTTTCATTTCCTTCAACAGTGGTCGTCCTACCAGAGCATTATGTGATGAATCCACATTCAAAATCATGAAATCCATCATTTGAGTCACAGAAAGAGTTCCTTCCCCAAGAGTTACCGGTAATTTGATAGCTCCCATAACTTTTACCGATTCTCCTGAAAAACCATAGATCCATCCGTTGTCTTGAATCATATCCTTATCTAAGAGTCCCAGCTTCTTATAAGTACTGTAGTATAGTATATTCACCGAGCTTCCATTGTCCACGAAAACCCGATGGACATTCTTCGAACCAATCTGAATTGCCACTACCAGAGCATCATTATGAGGATGATGTATCCATCTAGCTTCTTCTTCGGTGAAAGTAATGTCAGCACATTCTCCCTTGAACAACTTAGGTGGCCTCAACTCCAAGCTATTCACATTTGTGAGAGGTCGATACCTTGCTTCTCTGGAATATCTCTCCATAACGTGATTGCTATCTCTCCCTAAATGGTGTCCCCCAAAGATGGTGTGAATACTCCCTTCTTTGACAAATTTCTTCTCTTCCGGCTTACCATCTCCGTGGAGGGCGCGCCCTCCATCTCTCCTGTCAGGATTTTCCTTATGTTTCTTCACCTCCCTAACAATCCATTCCGTCAGGTATCCTTCCTTAATCAAATCCTCAATCTCCTCCCTGAGCTAACGACATTCATGAGTGTTATGCCCTGAAGATTCATGGAATTCACAATACTTCTTCTTATCTTTACTCTGCCAAGAGGTCAATGGCTCCGGTTTTCTGAAGAACCCTTTGTTCTTATTCACCTCAAAGATGTGTTCAATAGAAGCTGCTAAAGGAGTATAGTTACCCGGCCTTTGATCGTAAGTGTATGTATCAGGTGGACCCCAATTCCTTCCAGCTTCGGTTAAATTCACCCGGTTTGCACCAGTTGTTATACGGCGAGTAGGACTAGGAGCCCTATCCTTCCTCTTACCGGCCTTTCCCTTAGAGCTGTTCTGACTGTCAGTTTTTCGGTTATCCGCCAAGGATTGTTCTACAATCTTGAAAGACTCAGCCTGTGCAAACACATCAGCTAAAGTAGGTGGGTCTCGCCCCTGAAGATGTTTCCAGAAATCAATCCCCACAGACAATCCAGCTATCAAGAAACTCTTGAGTGTTTCATCAGTCGCCCCTCTCACCATAGTGGATTCCGAATTGAACCTCTTGAAATAAGATTGTAAACTCTCTTCTTCCATTTGTTTGATATTGGCCAAAGTCGTGACTGGAGGGGCATACTTTACTGCGGCCTGGAACTTAGTCAAGAACAAGTTCCTCATCACCTGCCATGATGTAATTACTCCTGGACCGAGCTTCTGAAACCATTGCTGACCACTCTCCCTGAAAGTTGCCGCCAACAATCGACATTTAGCCAATTCCGTAACTTGATAGACATCCATCTCGATATCAAAACGTCCAAGGAATTCCACAGGGTCTGCATTTCCATGAAATCGCAAATCATTTGTCATTGATCTATACCCAGCAGGGAGCTGTGCCTCTCTAACTTCGGTCGAGAAGGGAGAGGATGTTGGCGCAGTTGCAGATATTCTTCCTCCATCCAGGTGAGCAATGAGTTTCTTTAAATCATCCACATTGAATGTTCCCACTCCAGGAATATTCTGGATATTTGGTTGTTCCACAGTCTGAGTACCCCCCGGGGGCGGAGGCGGCGGTGGAGCCGCTGTCTGAATGCCTCCTTGAACCTCTACTTGTGGTTGAATCATAACATCCTCTTGAGTTTGAGTTTGCTGACCCTCAGGATTTCCATGAGGTTGTGAATTTCCTTGAGAACTTCTCTGATACTGTCCTCCCGAGTAAGAGTGCGTCCTCGACCTGGACTCACGGGAGGTGCTTGAGGGGATTTGATGGATACGGGGGGATCTTCCACCTGAGGGCGCGCCCTGGTTACAGGGGCGCCTATTTCCCTGATACCAATCCATTCTTCTATCACCGTTATCACGGTTTCTTCTTCCAGTGTTATTACGATGAGGAGTTTGTTCAAATCCAAGGGGCCGCGACCCGTTATGAACAGGGGGCACGCGCTGTGGATTATCATTTCGAGCAAGAGTTCTCTCATGTCCAAGGGGCCGCGACCTGTTGTCAGGGGGCGCGCGCTGTGGATCATGACTCTGTGGAAGGGCTCGCTCATGTCCAAGGGCCTCGACCTGTTATCAGGGGGCACGCGCTGTGAATCATGGGGCCTCGATTCCATATATTTGTCTTTCTTCTGAAGCTCGAGGAGCACCATCCTCAAATCGTCATCATTAAGCCTTATTCCAAGGCATTCTGTTGAGTATTGAATACAGTAAAAGAATACAGAGGGGGGGTGAATGGATTCTTGAACTTTTCTTTGTTCTTGAATCTTTGCAGCAAGATATGTGTTGAATGTGTGAGATATGTAAGTACAGATAACAAAGACAAACACAACACAATATCACTTTAATCTAATATTTTATTAGATAAAGATTTTGCTACAATCTGTGAATACAAATGGTAGTATTCTCAGCTTCGTTTTTCTTAGAGAGATATTTCTTGAGATGTATATTGAAAAACTTATCACACATTCTCTCTTTTAGCTAGAGAAGTGAGGCTGTATCCTTATAGACACGGATACACCTACTTACTACAAATAAGGTAGGTAAACAAAATACTTTCCAGTCTGTCTATCTTATTTGAGTAAGAGTCCAAACGGCTACAGATTTGACTTTGCAAAGCCTGTTCAGATCCACTTCTTCAGCTCCTTGTCCCTTTGTCTTATCTCTCCAAGCTTCTTTGTAGGCTTTCCAATCTGCTTTAAAGTACATAGTCAAATAAAGCGTCTTGGCTTGTTCCAGGTTTCTGACTTGTACAATTCTTCAGTATTTTGTCTCCAAGAATGTATTCGAGAAGTGGCTAAGTGATTTATTCGAGAACTCGAATTGACTTAATCGATAACTCTGAGTTCTCGAATAGTGTTATATTGACATATCGAATCACTTCTCGAATAGCTCTTTTCTCTGGGACTCCTTGAGATATCGAATAGAGCATTTTGACATATCGAATCCCTGAGATGTCGAATAGCTTCTTTAGTCCTTGAGATATCGAATAGATCATTGACTTGTTGACTCTTAGAGAACTCGAATGATGCTTTGACTTGTTGACTCTATGAGTTCTCGAATAGAGTACTAGACATATCGAATCTCTGAGATATCGAATGAGATATCGAACAGTGTATTCAGAGATATCGAATAGTATCTTCTGAGATATCGAATCTCTGACTTCTCGAATGCTAGACTTCTCGAATAGACAAATGTACTTCTCGAATTGGTACTTAGGCAAATTCTTCATTTCTTCAAATCCCAACTTTGATTATTTGGCAGTCTTTATCTCCTTGCTTGAGGCATGAACCTTGGAACTTCTTTCAAGCATTATTCTTGACTTTATAATTACAGTAACACAACTAGAATTTGATGCCTATTACAAGTACAGAACAAATAGAAACTCTACAACTAGAGGTTCCCTCAGTTAAGAGGTCATGTAGGTAATCCATAGCATTACACATACTTAGGCTTGTTATTAGATGTATTCAGGCATGCCTCTGTGACTAACAATCTCCCCCAAATTGTGAGTAAGACCCTTAGTCACAATTTCATGTCTGATAACAAGCCTAACATACATAAAGATAAAACTTGACAATACATGTATGAATTTTGATCAGCAATGTGAATAGAACTACAGGGTGAGTAATCTTATAGCCTATAATGAAGTACTAGCCATTGTCATTAGTTTCCCTTTCCATAGCTTTGGCTTGCAAATCATCATATGCCTTCTGTCTTCTTTCTTTCTCCTTCCTTGTATTCTCATTCATAGCTTTTATTATTTCTGCCATAGCATCCAATTCTTCAAGCAAAATTGAGTCTTTGAAATCTTCAAGTACTGAATTCAGAATGCTTGTAGGATAGTGGTTGAGTAGATTCATTCTGATGTGGATCTGATTCCCATTTCTCCTCCTATACTTCACCACATAGGGGTTAAACTGAACTCTACACAATCCCTTTGCCCTTAGCTTTTCTGCTTCAATCTCCAGTCTCTCAATTTCTTTCTCCCTTGCTAGCCATTTCTCAAGACACTCTTTTCTGATTTTCTCCTTATGATCTCTCTTCATCTTCACAAAATCAATTAGCTCCAGCTTCCATACTCTTTCCACTTTATCTTTTGAGCTCAACAATGCAATGATTCTTTCTATGTCATGTAGTTTGCCCCAGTGTTGACATCCTCCTTGTTTGAATTTCTCCTCCCTTCCATCAGTATATTTGATCTCAAGGCAGTTATCAACAATGGCAACATGATAGATTCTTTGAGCTTGTAAGAATTGCAGTTGGTCTTCATCAAAATCTTCATCTAGTGGTTGGAGTTTTAAGCCTGGATAGATTGTCAGAGTCCTTGACTTGGATAGCTTTGGTTTCCTTGCAGCTTGTTTGAATTTGATCCTTTTGACATGGTTGCCTGGCAGTAGCATGTGACCTTTGTTTGTGGACCATTGTAGTATTCCATTAGCAGTATGCTTTTTGAAATGTACAGATGGTTTCTTGACTTGAATCTTCTTCTCTTCTTGAGGTGGTAAAACAGTTGCAGAAGCCATGGGATTAGATTTTGGTAGGTCATTACTAACAGCATTCACCCTAGACTTAGAGTCTTTTGTTGTGGTGAGATTACTACTAGCAATGCCTAAGGCTTGCTGTTTTCCATTATTCCTCTCATAGACCTTGCCTTGGTCATCATCCTTCTTATCCTTGCTGTCTTTCTTCTTCTTCTTGTCCTCATCCCCCTTATCACTCCTGTGATGACTTCTCCTCCCATCACTCTTGTCTTCATCTTCATCATCCTTATTCCTTCTTGGCTTGGCCATTTCTAGAATTACACCAGTTGCAATGAATGATCTGAGAATGTGCAGTGCCTCTATCTCTTCAGCAGTACTTGTCCCCTTTTTCTTATGTAGTAGATCAATGATGGCAATAATGAGTCTGTGATTTCGAGAGGTGAGATCATTTGGAATGACCAATTGTTTAATCTCTTCAATTCTGGTGCCAGACTGATAGATAATGGTCCATGGCTTCTTAATCACTTCTGGCAGCCTTGAAGGTTGGCCATTCCTCAAGTCATTATACAGACTCTTATTGTTTTCATTTACATTCCTCTTCTCTATGAGCTCTATCAGTGCATCTATCTCTGAATGTTTCAGGGCATGTAGAGTTTTGTAGGTTAGATGCCAGATTCTGGATTTTGCTACCATCATTACTTCCTTGAGCCATGAGCTATTAACTTTTCTAGGTACCACAGTGAAGTAATCGATCTGATCCTTCAATCTCCTTAGATACAATTGAGTGTCACCAGCCTGTTCTCTTGAGACTTTCAGAAACTCCAAGAATGCATCATCATGATAAACATTTGAGTTTGCAATTTCTTGTAGCTTGGCCTCAGTGACCACCTTCACTTCTACATGCTTGGCACTTTTAGATATGGAGAGTGAAGGTTTATCAGATGGCATACTCCCTGCAACCACTATGGTTGTGATAGTTTGTTTTTGACCACTGGAAGTAGTGATGTGCACAGTTGGTAGAGTGACAACTGGCAGAAGAAGTAGGAGGCTCATCAATTTTGTCTTTTCCTTTGCCAGGCAAATGAATTAGAGATTTTGAAGTTCTTTGATGAGCACCTTCAGTGATCTTGATGCCCTTTACTGGTGGTTTCTCCCCCTTTGTATTTGAGTTCCTTGATGTCCTCTTCTCCCCCTTAGGCTTGTTTTCAGGCACAGAGGCTGTAGTATGGACCTTTGGGGTTGAGGATTCTTCAGGTAGAGGGAGACCCATGTGCTTCATCATTGCAGACAACATTGATTGTTGATGCAGAAGAACATCAGCTGTGGTGGTGGCTTGAGTGTTCAACTGCTCAGTGAGAGTTTGTACCTTGTCTGTAAGATGAGCATTGGACTGAGTGAGAGTAGCTACCTCATTTTCAAGTGCATCTACCTTACTGAATAATGCATTAGATTTGAAGCCAGAAAGGGATTATTCTTTAAGTCTCTGCACTTCAAATCTAGACAGCTCAAGCACAGGAACCTCAGTTACCAGCTTGTCTCCATATTGATTTGCAAAGAGTGTCCTAAGCATGGCATTGGCATCTGTAGTCTGATCAGATAGAATTTGAAATTTGCTTCCTAGACCTGTGACTGTATATTTAAGGAGAGCTAGACTATTATCCATCTTGGTCCAGGTGGTGTTGAAGTGTCTGATATCTTTGACCACATTGTCTAGTTGAGGAAATTTGGCATCAAAGGCCCTCTTTATCTCTTCTACTGAAGTGGCTATCTTGTCACTCACCTTGTTGACTTCAGTTTTGACTCCCTTGCCAAGATAGTGTGCAGCCTTGAGAAAACCCTTGTAGGAATCATTGACAGCTTCAAACACTTCACTAGGGGACATGGATTTTGTATTTGAACCCAGTGAAGTGATGTATTCCTCTCTAAGATATTGAAGTGCTTCACTGAGAGTTACATCATACTTTCCTTGCATCCAGGCATCTACATTGCCATCTCTCTCAGCATCATCAATAATCTTGGCCTTCTGCATCTCCACATCATCCCTATGACATAGTAGGATGGCTTCATAATCTGGATTTGAGATGTTGGAGGTGACAAGGTTCTGGGCTATTTTGACAAACTCAGGAATCTGATCCACAACATAGCTTTGGAGAGCTTCAATGGACATTTGTGGTGGAACAGATCCCGATCCTGAAGCACTGTCATGTTGCACAGGCTTCAGCCATTGGGACAAAAAGTGAGAGCTAGAGTTAGGCAAGCTAGACTCCTCAGTTACAGATGCAACTTCTGTAACCGGATGAAAAAACTCTGCTACTGTTGTCTCCACAGAAGTGGGATGAGTTACAACAGTAGTTGACACAGGCACAGAGTCTCTAGTTAAAACTAGTGAATCCTCTGTGTTTGTGATGGTGTCATTAGGAGATGCCCCAGCATGCATTCCCTGACCATCTAAATGTGGTACCTGGGTGGTGAGCAAGGTGTCATGCACCAAGACACTTGAATCCATTGGCTCATCAAGAGAAAAGAATTCTTGATGATCAATGCCTTGCTCCTCAATTGCTTGAGTTGCAGGCTCCAAAGAAATATGAGTGGTAGATTCTGGAAGAGAAGTATGTTGTAGATTAGATTTTGGCAACTCCCCTTGAGAGATAGAGGGAGTTTCAATTGTGATGTGCTCTCCACTCAGTGTTGTGCCAGCCTTATCACTCCCATGTGCTGACTCTGTACAAGTAGGTGCATTGGGGAGAATGCTTGATTCTATAGATGCACCCTGTTGAGAGGGTACACCTAGTGAGCTGTTTGCCCCTGATTTTACAACTTCAGCCATTTGGGTGACTGAGGAGGTGGTTTTAGACTTCTTCTTCTTCTTTGGCCTTAGTAAGGGTGACTCAGGTTCCTCACTTGCTATGCCTAATTCTACAGCCAAGGCTGCTTCAGTTAAGATTTTTAGAGGTTCAGAAGCAACCTGTTTTCTCTTCTTTATACTAACATCATCCTTTTGAGAGGATGATGCAGTTGTTTCTGTGTTTGGTAAAGTGTTTGGCTGAGAGGGTTGGTTAGCAGGCCCTGGGTTAGCATTTTGCTCTACTTGCTTGGGCCTAGCTAACTCAGATTTTGAGGCACATATTGGCATGTTGTGGGGGTAAGTCCTAAATAAACTCTCCATAAGGGGAGTTATTTTGAGCCTTACATCCACATCATTCCTAGTCTCCAAGCTACCAGGCAATTCAATCAATTTAACATCTATGAAATTAAGTACAGATTGAATAAAGCGAGGGAAGAAAATTTCATTACCTCTCTTGGCTGAGTTCTTACCAAGTCTCCCATACAATTCTTGCATTATGATCTAACCAACATCAATCTTTCTCCCATATGCTAGAGCATATCCTATTTGTTGAACAGGTGTGCTGATTTGATCAAAGCTGGACTTCCTTGCTATGAAGACTTGAAGAAGAGTGGCAAAGACATAGCTCCATTTCTTCCTCAAGTACTTCCTATTCAAATTTCCAAGCTTGATTCTATATGAGTAGTTGATTAAATCAGAGAAATCTTCCAATTCCTGATCAGTTGCTTGACTGTCATACACTCCTTGTTGTAACCCCAGAGCTTGATTCATATTTTCAGTAGTGATGGTGATTTCATTGTCCTGAATCTTGCAATAGATTACGTATGAAGTTATTGCATTCTCTAGGGCCACGACCTCCACAGTAGCAGTTCTCCAAAACTATTCCAGTAAATCTAGATACAGAGTTGGGTTGGCTGAGAGTGCATCCTTGATGTATGATTCAGCCATCCATCGAACGAAGCACTTAAAGTTTACATTGGGTGCTTCAACATCGTTGGTTATTGCTATGAAATTGGTGTGTTTAGGAATTGTGAGTTGGGTATTTACCATTGTTACACAGAGAGATGAGAAGAGAATGAAGGTTGAAGAAGAAATTTAGCTTTTGATGTTAGGGTTTACAGAGGTTTTGGAACTTTAGCTGTCTGAGAAATCGAATGAAATGATTTGAACAGTTGTGGAATTGTATATATGTGAGTGACTTGAGTTGTCGATTAGATATAGGTTTTGTATCGACAAGTCAGTCATTCGAGAAGTATAAAACAACTATTCGATAAGTCAAGAAAAGCTTATTCGATATCTCAAGCAGTTTGTAACTCACAGCTGGCAGTTATTTAACTCAGAAAATAATTCTAAGCTAAATAAAATATGTTTTTATAAGCGAAATGAAATTTTGAATATAAATCCAAAAAGCGATTAAGTGTCAGCGAGAAATCAGCCTTTTCAAATGATTCGATAACTCAAATACAGTATTCGAGAACTCCATCATTAGAGAACTAAAATACTCTATTCGAGAACTTAAAGTGTGCTATTCGATTTCTCAAAAGACATTATTCGAGAACTCAGAAGGGTTCTTGATAGGCCTATTCGAGAACTCGAGCCATGACAAAACAATGAACCATTCGAGAAGTCTAACTTATCGAACTATACTTTTCACTCATAAAATTCAATTTTCACTATCTTTTAAAATTTACCAGAAATATTCACTGAAGAATATTCTACTAAATTAAATAGTGATTCTCTCAAAATTTCACAAAAATTTCAAGCTAAAGATGTATGTTTTCAACATATGCAGCATTGTGGAATATTTATAAATCATAATCCAGCCAATACTTACTTTAAAAATATTGAGCATTTGATAAAGTAAATATTTACTGCTGCAACAATCTAGTTGATATATTCACTCAGCCAGAATTTGAAGAATTCAGCATTCCAATCTCACTAACCAACCTTGTGAAGGTGGCTTCATCTAATGGCTTAGTGAATATGTCAGCTAGTTGTTTCTCTGTGGGAACATAATGTAACTTAATGGTTCCATTAGTTGCATGCTCCCTTATGAAGTGATATCTGATGTCAATGTGCTTTATCCTAGAATGATTGACAGGATTGGAAACTATAGAGATTGCACTTGTGTTGTCACACATGATTGGAATTCTTTCCAACACAAGTCCATAATCTCTAAGTTGGTTTCTGATCCAAAGCACTTGAGCACAGCAACTTCCAGCAGCTATGTACTCAGCTTCAGCTGTGGAAGTTGACACAGATTGTTGTTTCTTGCTGTACCAAGAGACTAACCTTTGTCCAAGAAACTGGCAGCTACCTGAGGTGCTTTTCCTATCCACTCTGCATCCAGCATAATCAGCATCAGAATAACCAACCAGATTGAACCCTGTGTCCTTAGGATACCATAACCCCAAGTTTGGTGTGCCCTTCAGATATCTGAAAATCCTCTTTATTGCTATCATATGTGATTCCTTAGGATTTGATTGAAACCTTGCACACAAGCATGTTGCAAACATGATGTCTGGCCTACTAGCAGTGAGGTAGAGTAGAGAACCAACCATGCCTCTGTAGATTGAGATATCTACCTTCTTGCCCTTACTATCTTCATCTAACTTGGTGGCAATGGCCATGGGTGTCTTTGCAGGTGAGCATTCTTCTAAGTCAAATTTCTTCAATAGATCCTTGATGTATTTGGTTTGACTTATAAAAATACCATCCTTCCTTTGACTCACTTGCAGCCCAAGAAAGAATGTTAATTTTCCCATCATACTCATCTCATATCTGCTCTGCATGAGCTTAGAGAATTTCTCACACAGCTTCTCATTTGTAGAGCCAAATATGATATCATCCACATAGATTTGAACTAAGATAACATCATCACCATGTTTCTTGTAAAACAGTGTCTTGTCTAGTGTGCCTCTAGAGAATTGATTCTCAAGTAGAAATTGTGACAATATGTCATACCATGCCCTAGGAGCTTGCTTAAGTCCATATAATGCTTTAAGCAATCTGTAGACAAAGTGAGGGAATTGTGGATCCTCAAAGCCAGGTGGCTGTTGCACATATACTTCTTCTTCCAACTCCCCATTCAGAAATGCACTCTTGACATCCATTTGATAGACCTTGAAATTAGAATGTGCAACAAATGCCAAGAAAATTCTGATGGCCTCTAGTCTGGCAACAGGGGCAAAAGTCTCATCATAGTCAATGCCCTCCCGTTGAGAGTATCCTTTTGCAACCAACCTTGCTTTGTTTCTTATGACTACACCATTTTCATCCATCTTATTCCTTAGAACCCATTTTGTTCCAACAATGGTTCTATCCTTTGGTGCAGGCACAAGTTCCCATACTTTGCTTCTTTCAAATTGGTTTAGCTCCTCTTGCATAGCAATTATCCAATCAGGATCCAACAATGCATCTTCAAGTTTCTTAGGCTCAACTTGGGATAGAAAGCAACCATAGAGACATTCATTCAGAGTTGCTCTCCTTGTTCTCACTCCTGTATTTGGATCTCCAATTATCTGATCTGCAGTATGTGATATATCTCATTTCCTTGTATGTTCAGATTGATTTCTCAGCCTTGATGTTGCTTCATCATCCAGATCATGATCATTTACATTTCCTCCCCTGTAAAGTTTCCACTAATCACAGGTGTGTCTTGGATGCTTGTTTCTTCATTGTTGGTTGACACAGGTTCTTCATTCACTTGAGTTTGTTGAATTGTGGGCTCAAATTCAGTTTCAATCTCCTCATTAGAATCATCTAGATTGTCAAACTTCAAAGGATCTTTATCTTCATCATTGGCTTCTTCTAATCCAGGTAGTTTGCTGTCATCAAATGTCACATCTGTGCTTTCCATAACTTTCTTTTGAGTGATGACATAAACATTGTATGCAATCCTTTCCATAGAGTAGCCAAGAAAGATTCCTTTAAATGCTTTTGCATCAAACTTTCCAACATATTCTGAGTTGTAAGAACCCCAAATTTTGGATGAAATTAAAACTTTTTATTAAGTAATGATAAATGAGGAACAATGATTCCGACAACAAGGTCACCAGCTCTAATGAATGGTGGTTTTAAAGAACAATGATTGTAATGAATGGATATTGCTTTGGACAATGATCCTGATGCATTGGTATATTGTCAGAATAGAGTAATTCGATGGTTGAGGACCTAGATAAGAATAATCTACCATCCAGGAAGGAGATAATGGATCCTTAAAGTGAAATGAGTACGTGCATAGTGTTTCCCGTACGTGCATAGAATTTCCCGTACGTGCATAGTGTTTCCCGTACGTGCATAGTGTTTCCTGTACATGCATAGTAATTTGGTGGATGAATAGTGATTTTGTAAGCTGGAAAACTTTTCACGCCACCCTATGTACGGGACGTGATATGGATGTTTCGAAGTCATATTAGTAATACGCGGAGGAAATAAGTGAATGCAGAGACGATCGGAATTCAGAAATTCCAAATTCTTTTTCGGTATAATATTTGACCGGACAGTGGATTAAATATTATTATAATCCAAGAATTGAGATATTAACTTTGAGGATTTGATATTTTGGGATGTTATTATATTTGATTTAAGAATGAAGGTAGGAAACCACTGAGGCAGTGAAACAAGCGTTCTAGAAACCGCTAAAAACGTTATAACGAGATTAATCAATAAAGCGAACGAATACTAGATTATGGATTAAGTTCGTATCGAGATTAAATATCCTACATGGTCATCACGAGGATTATATTAAGGATTGGGGAAGGTATTATGAATATCGAGAAATTTCCCGATAAACCCTAGAGGTGAAACTACTTAGTTATTCGTCCGAACGATCAATGAATTGAGCAATAAACGGACAAAGAAACAAGCAGAGGAAGCAAGATACATGCATGTGCAAGTGATAAATATCTAGTAACTAGCAAGGAACTAGATTAATTAGAATGCAACCAAGTACTTAGCACACAAACCACTTGGTTAGCCTTAAACCACCAAAATATCAACACTTGTCTTGCCAAATTACATCATTGCATGCATCATCACTTTATTAAAGCAACCAAGGATGAGATATTATGCTAAACATATCACTTTATGCATTATTTCCAAGAGCAAGTCAAGCAAAACCTCTTCCTCTCCCCCATCTAGCACCATTCGACTTCCTCCTTAATTCAAAAACAAAAATCATTCTTCCCACCATTGTTTGATCTCCTAAAATTTATCATAGATCCTATATTTCATAAAAATGATACCCTAGAAATCTTAGCCTCAAACACCACTCTTTCCATTTTCAATAAAATCAAGAAAGTGGAGGATGAATAGTAACGTCAAGAACAAAATTCTTGGTTTTCTTGATTTTTGGATGATCTAAGCTTGGTTAAAGATGTTCATGGACTATACAAGGCTTATCAAGGTCTTTATCTAATCCAAGGAAGGTATAAACTTCAAGAACCCTAGTCTTTGATTTGAGTTTTAATGGAGTTTTGGATAAGTTTTGGTGATAATGTTGTTATAAGCATGTTTACAAGATTATGTAGTTAGTTTGTTTGATTTAAGAGATGTGATGAATATGATGATATAATATGATGTTCCTGGACTTATGAAATTAGTATTATGAATGTAAGATGATTGGTATGCCCGGTGTGGCTTGGGTTGTTGATTACGATTTATGGAACGTCCGATTTATAGCCGTCGTAATGCCCTATTTTTTTTAACCTTAAGAAATCGTGTTTGACAGTAGCCATAAATCACTGTCCAGTATCATGTTCTGCCATGTCAAGATAGATCATGTTATAAGCTTCGTTTTGATATAAAGATCATGTGAAAAGGACTTACGGTTTAGGAATTATGGCCGATTCACTAAAAGACGTTCGAAACCGTAAGTACGAGTTCGTTATTAAAATTGAACCCTCGTAAAATACGTATGTCAGTGGCGAATCTTGGTAATTAAATACTAGAGGTAAAAAGGAAGGTGTGAGAGAAAACCTCATGTGAAACGGATCGTTTTCCGATTTTATAAAAATGTTCGAATCAAAATTAATCGCGAACGAACCCCTAAAAAAAACCCGCTTGATTATAATTTCGGTAAAACACTTAGAAAACGGGCGATAAAAATTGGAGCATAATATTGATTCGTAACGATCGACTTTAGAACTTGTATGACTTAAGTATGTCCCAAGTGTAAGTACAATGTCATGTCGTACTAACGAACGAATGTCGGGTCGGATCGATGATAAAAAGGAATCCACTAAAAGGGGTATAACGAGATAACTCGAGAACGTGTTTCGATTTAAGTATAACTTAACTTTTAAGATGTTAAGTGATTAATCCCGAATGCCTTGGCTATTTATAGATCACCAAGCTGACCCGGGACCCGCTACCACTACCCCTTACCGTACTCGACTACCAGGCAAGTTTCAATTCCCTTCTTTTAGGCTGTTGTTGTGATTGAATATATATGTATATATGTTTTCTGTTATACATATGCCATAGCATGCATGCCTACTTTCAAGTTATATCATTATGCTTGTTCCCTGATTGTTATTGGCTTATAAATTAGATAGCTATCGTATCAATTATAAGCCGGTTATTGTGAGACCCTCAGAGAAGGGTGTATACATCTTATTCATCAAATATAGACCGGGAGTCAATATTTCTTAACATATCTAAGTAAATATTTTCTATTATTTGGGTGACGAATATTATTTGAATATTCGTTCGAGATTATTTATTTAACGATCCTTACTTCAAATAATTATTTGAACGTAACCATTCGACGAATAATATTTTTCAATATTCATTCAAAGTCGAATAGATTATCGATTATTATTCCGAATATTCTTCTAAAGATTGGACTACTAAATGAATATTATTTGAATATCCATTTAGAATATTACTTTATTAAATGAATATTACTTTTGAATATTCATTTAAGATATTACTTACTTGATGAATATTATTCTAATATTCATCTGAAGCTTGATTTATTTATCAAGTCTTATCTCGAATATTCCTTTAAAGCTTGGATTACTAAATGAATATTACTTGATATTCATTTAGAATATTATTCATTAAACGAATATAACTTTTTCAATAAACATTTAAATTCCTAATTAATTATGAATATTATTTTGAATATTCATCCAGGGTTCTATTTAATCATCGAATATTATTTTAAATATTTTAAATATTCCTTTTAGGTCTTATTAATTAATGAATATTATTCTGAATATTCATTTGAATATTTAATTATGCAATAAATATTCTCTAGATATTTCTTCAAGGATTATTTAAGAAATACTCTGATTAAAGATATTTTTTCATATTCCTAAATATTCTGTAAAATATTTTAATTCAATAAATATTCTCTGAATATTTATTCCATACTTAGAATAACCTCGATAAGGTTTATCTTCTTCGATTATTACAGAAAATATTTCGGAGTCATATTATTATTAATCTTATATCAAGAAAGGTTCTCAGACATCATTCTTCTTTGAGTCTACCTCTCTAATAATAATGGAACCTTACTTGGAAGATGTTATTTATCTTGTCGACTTCCCGGTCATAAAGTATTCTCTTCACTCGCAACTCGGGTGCTGTTGACTTATTAAATCGTTGTTTACCTTCTCATCTTTCGAGGGGTAAGATTGTTGGAACAAGTTGATATTCGATACCAAGCCACAGCTTGGAAGTTATTGGTGAATTTTCCTTTCTAACTAGATACGACTACCTTGTAGAGTCTTATCAACAAGTATTATACTTGGGGAAAGGGGGACGAACGTTACATTCAGAATCATGAATTCTATTTGAACTAGGAGTCGTGTAAGAGGCCGAGTAGCGCCGGTCCATCCCCTTTGGCCCAACCGTTGGTCGGGGAGAGCTAGTAAGGCGGTAGACAAGTAAAGCCGTCAGTTCTTCCTTCTACCGGTAGTAAATCTAATTTGAGCTGTACGATCTCGACTGATCATCAAGATTGGAACAGCGGGCGCGGTGAATACTCCATCATTGGTTCATCATCCAAACTTAATTATTTCCTGCAACATGATTACTGTTGGCAGAGCTGGAAAAGTGTTCATAACTGGAATTGCAACCTTTTCATGCAAGTTCCTCTTTTTAATGAAATGAGAATATCTCGCTTACTTTTGATGTAGCAGATATTTCTACAAACAAATACTTTAAGTTACCTTGTAACTTCATCGTTCATATTATACTGGCATCATTTCCGTAAATGCATGGCATATGGTTTGAAAGATACTTTTGAACTGTTACATATTATCGTTCAGTTATATATTATTGTTGGTGGGCTATTGCTCACCCTTGCTTTATTATTATATCACAACAACAGCTAGACCAGATGACTCGCACAAGGTGCACTCGACGCGGGCGAGGACGATGAGACTACCAGAGCTGAAGAAGAAGCTATTGGTAGGATATATTTATTCTTTCAGTACCAAGAATATGGTCTAGTATGACTTATGTAAATGGATGGCAAAGAGTATGTAATTATATTGAAATTCTTTTGGATTGTAAGAACTCATAATGTGATTAATAGAAATTTTATTGTTACTCTGATTTCATCTCTGGGACTATAACGGGTGTGTTTTATATTGTTGTGTTGGGTCATAGAGACGTAATTTATTTTATGTTAAGGAAAGTTCAATTGTTGTGGACAGAATTGGAAACCGTAACCACCGGATCCCGGACCCCGGATCTGGGGGTGTTACAGAAGTGGTATCAGAGCGAGAGTTATATATCCCAAGAGATGATACGACGTTATATAATAATAAATTCACTAATATAATAAGGACCCTTGCCAGGTTCACCTAAAACCCTTACGGGAACTTTTTAAGTATCATGATTGTAACTTAGCTCGTTCTCGTATCGACTAGTAAGGCGACAGACCTTGAGGCGTACGAGTAGCAGCATGATGATGTTTTATTATATGCTGACGATCGAATTGTGAATTCAATAGCGTACCCTATTGAGGACTCGAAGGAGGTTCCAGCAGAGGAGAATCCTATTGAGGATGAGGAGTTTACTTCAAGGAAATGAGGGCTGTAGCCAGAGGGATAGCGAGAGTTAAGATTATAGTGCTCAGAGAAGTGAGCACAAAGAACTGAGATATTATTAAGAGAATTGAAATTTTATGTTGGATTTATAGCCGGACTACGAGAGGTAGTACCAGCAATTAAGACAGATTAGAAGGATTACTTGAGGTCTTATATGGGGATAGATAAAGATCCTTAGAGACTTTCAGATTAATGAGAAAGGAGTTAGAATGATGCATGATTATCAAAGACGTCGATGTAGGACGGGGAGCACCCAGGAGCAGTTGAGATAGAGGCAACAAGTGCCATATTATCGGATAAATGGATTAGTGTGAATATTGTCAATGGTAAGTCGCCATGAGAAGGCGAATTTCATGGGTTATATTTTATGAAACCAAATTGAGATTGTTGATGTGGTTTTATTCAGCGAAATGTCCATATTATGAATGAACCAGCTTCGAAAGTAAAGATAGTGGAAAGTGATGGCCTGATTGGATAAAGTTATATAAAGTAGTAAGCGAGACGATGATCTCAGAAACTACCAGAGATAAAGACCAGTGGGTCTATGATAAACTCGTAATATGACTACTATCAGGTACTAAGTATAAGTTTATTTTAACTCAGTAAAATGGTGAATCAGGAACGTTAGATGCATGTGATTCAGAAGAATATTAAATTCCTTCTTTTCCCCGAATAGATTATAGTAGTTACCTTAAGTTTATTCTGACATTGAATTGAAAATGGATCAAGTAATGCGATTAGTGGTTAAGAGGTAATAGAGAATGTTTTAAGATGAAATTGGTAACGACCCGGCGTTGGTGTTGCCTAACGGGAGAAGGAATACTTTATGATACACTATGATGCATCTCATACAGGTTTAGGTGGTGTGCTTATGCAGCACGGCAGAGTAATTGCGGATGCATTTGAACAACACGGTACACCAGACTAGGATGACCTTAGTAGTGCCAATTTTTATGAAACGACTAACTCCGACGGTAGTGTTCCTTCTGAAACCTGTGGTTAGGAAGACTGACATTTGATATTATCGACAACTAAGATGTATATGTATCAGGAAGAGGTGGCATGTTTCAGTTTGAAACTTTTGATTTCCCTTCTATGGGATATATATATTTGGTTCCTTTCTAGTGGTTAAACTTCCAACTTTATGTCAAAAATTCCGTTATTATGACTGCTTATGGTTCTACCTGCTTGGTGATTCATAGGATTATTCTTCAGGTTTCGAAACTGGTCTCCTTAAATGTTACCAGTAGATGGATAGATTGACCAGAATTTCCCTGAGTCTGGAAAGGAATTCGGTGAATTTTGGCAAACCTTGTCTTTCTGATTATCAGAGAATGTCATGGAAGAGAGTAGAAACTGGAGCAAACCCTGTGATTTGGGTAAGGATGCTGTGAAATGGGTTAGTAAACGGACCCTGAGCATTACAATCGACGGTAGTGATAAAATGATGAAGTGAGATTGGACGAAAACAGGAAATGTAAATAAGAAATTAGCCGGACGGAGAAACTCCGGGATTGACTTAAGTGAAAAGGCTGTTATGCCAGGAATGGTAAGCTTGCGTGGCACGCGGGATTGATAAGAATAGTTGAAAAGATAAAAATAGAGGAAAGGCGACCGGAGACGGCGCTGAGTAATTGATTAAGACTTATAGGAAGTAAAGTTTTGGAAAGGTAGAAAGGTATCAAAGAAGAAGGCACTATGCCGGTAATTGCTAGAAAAGTAATGCTATTAGCCAACCCCTAAAATCAAATATATTTTTTTTGTGTGGCCAGTTGAGGCCAAGTCACAAAGGATTATCAAGTGACTAGACCAGCAATGAAAGGACAAAGCAGGGTTGCTTCTAAGAAAGCGCCGACTGCAAGGGCTTTTGATATAAAGGAAATATTAATGAGATCGTAGGAATCTTCTACTGAACCCTTTGCAACCCATGTTTGGATTGGGAATTTACTAGACTTTTTGGAATGGGGTCACCCGTACTAAAGTGATTCATGTGTATATGATTGCCCAAGATTACGAGTAAAAATGGAAGTATAATGACTTGAGATGTATGATGTTAGGGTATTATAAATACCATGAATATATTATGACCAAGGGAAGTAAACAATGAAGGTTTATGAAGAGAGTATAGAAATGGTCATAGATGGATCAGTATGCTGTAGAAATTTTGTCTAAGGCAAGTACCTTTGAGAAAAACGATAAGTACTAAGAGATTCACGTTGAACTCGATCGATATCTTCCAGAACATCCTTGCTACCATTACCAAGTTCTGTAAGAAAGCAGATAGACATACGTTGTCTTTTGGAATGTCAAATAGGCTGACAACTATCTGAAAGAAGAGGTTAGAATACCTTGGCAGTTGAATTAAGGATAGGATATCCATAAATTAAGACAAACCCTGGGGAATACACAAAGGATGGCTTTAACCCTAATAACGACATTATGACTTCAGATGATATGAGTTGGACTTGCTAAGGCAACAATGACCGGTAAGGATTATTAAAAAGAGTTCTGGAAAGAACATAGATAGAATTATTAGAGTATTGATCAATGACATTTTGATATACCCTGTACCCAGAAAATACAGGAGGAAGGATGAGGATGACCTATGAAACCTTACAAGGAAAAAGGTAATATTCTGAACTTCAAAATGGAAGTTTGGTAAGGAATGTATGACATAGTAACAATAATGCCAGATAAGGCATGTATGAAACCCTGAGAAAGTATGGATTGAACCTATAAAGGTTGAGATTATCCTAAGATAAGGAAAGAACTAAGAAAAGAAGTATCCTAAGTAGGATTGGGAATAAACGTGATAAAGTTCCCACGGGTAGGTGGAAGCAATGACTTATGGAGAAAGACAGATAAATATATTTTTTTTTCTCCATCAGCAAAGCTTAAGGGAGAATGCTTTCACCCAACAATGATGGGAATGAGGTAGAAATGTTTGAATTGGAATATATCCAGAGAACAAGGATTACCAGAAATTATTATTATCAGGAAAGGCCAATGAGGTGGCCGACAGTCTAAGTATAAAGGAATAATTACAAATGTTCATACCGAAGAAACAAAATGATATTTGGAAAGACCTTGAAGGTCATATTGGAGAGGAGGAAGTTACATTTCTTTTGATGATTGTGCAAGAATCGAAGGTAATAATAGTTTAAGTAAAGATTCGATTCCTGATGGAGTCTTAAGCATATTACGTATCTTAGAAGTTCCCGTTTTGAGGCAGACCAGGACCATGATACAAAATTAACGAAGTAAACCGTTAAGTTTCCAGTCTTTTATGGAAGCTGAATGAGAGATAGTTTCATCAACCTGACATAGCTGCGATGCTTAAAACTAATCTGCAATTGTATATACTTCATGTAATATCTACATCAAGTTCAGGAAGTGTTCCTTATGGATAAGGAATAGTGGTTACTTTGTCTCCCTAAAGGATTTGAAACCCGTAGGATTAGCTATTAATGCACTACGTAAACAACAAGCGATGGTGATTCTTCTAAGAAAGTAGATGACAATGTAAAGATAAAGAAAGTGCTGCCATTGATTAACTAAATGGCATGTTGATGAATGACAAACAAGTTTATGTTAGTGTACTTCTGCGCAAACAAGATAGAGAATATGAGGTTGATGATTCATGATGTTAAAGATATTCCCATGGAAAGAATTAATGAGACTTGGAGGGAAGGGCGGTTGAGCCCGAGACTTATTGGGCCACCTGAGAGTTTAAAAGTGTTCGGACGGCGGTATTCGAGCCAGCCTTACCCCCAAAACTTATAGCACGGTCATAACGGGTTTTCATGTGGCCAGGCTACGCCAATAAAATGCAGATGCTCGATAGATGATAAGAGCATGAGCCGGTAGATATACGACCTGGTCTGACTTACGAAAGACAACCTGTGGAAAACCACGGATAGAAAAGAACAAGTGATGAGAAACAAGGTTGGCAGAAGTAGATTATATGAATCTAAGTTAAAGGGATCGGGCCAGATTCATTTCGGAAAGTTTAAATTGGAATAACGTGATGATTATAGAATAAATGTGACGGAATACCGATAAGGAGGTACCAAGTGCAAAAAGGTGTCTCAATAAAGAGGTGAAGGTGAAGGAAAATAATAGAAATGAGTAAGAATCAGATAATAAGAAGGATGTGATTGATAAAGAAAAGGCTGGGAAAGCAACTATGGAATGATAAGCAAGGAATGTTATGAATGGGTTTTCTAATGAATTCTCAGGATGACAACCTGATAGTGTCAATATTATAGTTATGAAAAAGCTAGTAACATGATATGGGATGTCAGTAATAATGATGTCAAGTGAGAAAACTAAGATTTAACCTGAGAGGTTCAAAGATTTTCCAATAGTAAGTGTTGCTAAGGTTGAACCAGAGTACAGGTCCAGAGAATAGTGGACAAAGCAGCAAGATATGTTGACACGTGAGGTTGTGATCAAATAGTATTGGATATAATTATGATTAATTTCTTCTTTGATAAACCTCTATAGTTCAGAGGTAAATTCTGAGTATGATATTCTACAATCATGAAAGCTTTCTATAATCCCTTAGAACTCTTTTCTCTTCTTCTCTCTTATTCATCTTCTTTATGAATTGAGAAGAACAACCCTTTTAGGAGGGGAGGTACTGCTACGTGACTATCTGTCTATGTGATAGAAGTCTAAGTGGAATACCATGACTTGTTTAATTGCTTGTCAAGTACTAAAGGCTGGCCCCCTTCTGTACTAACTATGCAATATAACAAATGTTCAATTGATCATAGTGATCTCTCAATAAATCTTTCCACTTCTCTATATTGATCGAGATTGTGAAGATTAAAGCGATCAGGAAATGCACAGTACGAGCGAGGTTACCTCCGAATTCGTAGGGTGATAGTGATACCAATGTTACTGCAGGTATCAATAAGGATAAGACTGAGTAAGAGTATAACCCGGATAGTGAGTTGAACGAAAAGTAGCAACGTTGATGGAAAAAGGATACAGTATGGATTGTAGCACTAGAAGATGTGCTGAGGAAGGGTAGAACGACTAAGAATTGACCGGGAAGCTAAAAAGTGAACGACAGGCAAACGACTCTTTGCTTCCTACCTGATTCCGGGACGGAATCCTTTTAAGGAGGGGAGACTGTAAGAACCCCAAATTTTGGATGAAATTAAAACTTTTTATTAAGTAATGATAAATGAGGAACAATGATTCCGACAACAAGGTCACCAGCTCTAATGAATGGTGGTTTTAAAGAACAATGATTGTAATGAATGGATATTGCTTTGGACAATGATCCTAATGCATTGGTATATTGTCAGAATAGAGTAATTCGATGGTTGAGGACCTAGATAAGAATAATCTACCATCCAGGAAGGAGATAATGGATCCTTGAAGGGAAATGAGTACGTGCATAGTGTTTCCCGTACGTGCATAGTATTTCCCGTACGTGCATAGTGTTTCCAGTACGTGCATAGTGTTTCCTGTACGTGCATAGTAATTTGGTGGATGAATATTGATTTTGTAAGTTGGAAAACTTTTCACGCCACCCTATGTACGGGACGTGATATGGATGTTTCGAAGTCATATTAGTAATACGCGGAGGAAATAAGTGAATGCAGAGACGATCGGAATTCAGAAATTCCAAATTCTTTTTCGGTATAATATTTGACCGGACAGTGGATTAAATATTATTATAATCCAAGAATTGAGATATTAACTTTGAGGATTTGATATTTTGGGATGTTATTATATTTGATTTAAGAATGAAGGTAGGAAACCACTGAGGCAGTGAAACAAGCGTTCTAGAAACCGCTAAAAACGTTATAACGAGATTAATCAATAAAGCGAACGAATACTAGATTATGGATTAAGTTCGTATCGAGATTAAATATCCTACATGGTCATCACGAGGATTATATTAAGGATTGGGGAAGGTATTATGAATATCGAGAAATTTCCCGATAAACCCTAGAGGTGAAACTACTTAGTTATTCGTCCGAACGATCAATGAATTGAGCAATAAACGGACAAAGAAACAAGCAGAGGAAGCAAGATACATGCATGTGCAAGTGATAAATATCTAGTAACTAGCAAGGAACTAGATTAATTAGAATGCAACCAAGTACTTAGCACACAAACCACTTGGTTAGCCTTAAACCACCAAAATATCAACACTTGTCTTGCCAAATTACATCATTGCATGCATCATCACTTTATTAAAGCAACCAAGGATGAGATATTATGCTAAACATATCACTTTATGCATTATTTCCAAGAGCAAGTCAAGCAAAACCTCTTCCTCTCCCCCATCTAGCACCATTCGACTTCCTCCTTAATTCAAAAACAAAAATCATTCTTCCCACCATTGTTTGATCTCCTAAAATTTATCATAGATCCTATATTTCATAAAAATGATACCCTAGAAATCTTAGCCTCAAACACCACTCTTTCCATTTTCAATAAAATCAAGAAAGTGGAGGATGAATAGTAACCTCAAGAACAAAATTCTTGGTTTTCTTGATTTTTGGATGATCTAAGCTTGGTTAAAGATGTTCATGGACTATACAAGGCTTAGCAAGGTCTTTATCTACTCCAAGGAAGGTATAAACTTCAAGAACCCTAGTCTTTGATTTGAGTTTTAATGGAGTTTTGGATAAGTTTTGGTGATAATGTTGTTATAAGCATGTTTACAAGATTATGTAGTTAGTTTGTTTGATTTAAGAGATGTGATGAATATGATGATATAATATGATGTTCCTGGACTTATGAGATTAGTATTATGAATGTAAGATGATTGGTATGCCCGGTGTGGCTTGGGTTGTTGATTACGATTTATGGAACGTCCGATTTATAGCCGTCGTAATGCCATATTTTTGTTAACCTTAAGAAATCGTGTTTGACAGTAGCCATAAATCACTGTCCAGTATCATTTTCTGCCATGTCAAGATAGATCATGTTATAAGCTTCGTTTTGATATAAAGATCATGTGAAACGGACTTACGGTTTAGGAATTATGGCCGATTCACTAAAAGACGTTCGAAACTGTAAGTACGAGTTCGTTATTAAAATTGAACCCTCGTAAAATACGTATGTCAGTGGCGAATCTTGGTAATTAAATACTAGAGGTAAAAAGGAAGGTGTGAGAGAAAACCTCATGTGAAACGGATCGTTTTCCGATTTTATAAAAATGTTCGAATCAAAATTAATCGCGAACGAACCCCTAAAAAAACCCGCTTGATTATAATTTCGGTAAAACACTTAGAAAACGGGCGATAAAAATCGGAGCATAATATTGATTCGTAACGATCGACTTTAGAACTTGTATGACTTAAGTATGTCCCAAGTGTAAGTACAATGACATGTCGTATTAACGAACGAATGTCGGGTCGGATCGATGATAAAAAGGAATCCACTAAAAGGGGTATAACGAGATAACTCGAGAACGTGTTTCGATTTAAGTATAACTTAACTTTTAAGATGTTAAGTGATTAATCCCGAATGCCTTGGCTATTTATAGATCACCAAGCTGACCCGGGACCCGCTACCACTACCCCTTACCGTACTCGACTACCAGGCAAGTTTCAATTCCCTTCTTTTAGGCTGTTGTTGTGATTGAATATATATATATATATATATATATATGTTTTCTGTTATACATATGCCATAGCATGCATGCCTACTTTCAAGTTATATCATTATGCTTGTTCCCTGATTGTTATTGGCTTATAAATTAGATAGCTATCGTATCAATTATAAGCCGGTTATTGTGAGACCCTCAGAGAAGGGTGTATACATCTTATTCATCAAATATAGACCGGGAGTCAATATTTCTTAACATATCTAAGTAAATATTTTCTATTATTTGGGCGACGAATATTATTTGAATATTCGTTCGAGATTATTTATTTAACGATCCTTACTTCAAATAATTATTTGAACGTAACCATTCGACGAATAATATTTTTCAATATTCATTCAAAGTCGAATAGATTATCGATTATTATTCCGAATATTCTTCCAAAGATTGGACTACTAAATGAATATTATTTGAATATCCATTTAGAATATTAATTTATTAAATGAATATTACTTTTGAATATTCATTTAAGATATTACTTACTTGATGAATATTATTCTAATATTCATCTGAAGCTTGATTTATTTATCAAGTCTTATCTCGAATATTCCTTTAAAGCTTGGATTACTAAATGAATATTACTTGATATTCATTTAGAATATTATTCATTAAACGAATATTACTTTTTCAATAAACATTTAAATTCCTAATTAATTATGAATATTATTTTGAATATTCATCCAGGGTTCTATTTAATCATCGAATATTATTTTAAATATTTTAAATATTCCTTTTAGGTCTTATTAATTAATGAATATTATTCTGAATATTCATTTGAATATTTAATTATGCAATAAATATTCTCTAGATATTTCTTCAAGGATTATTTAAGAAATACTCTGATTAAAGATATTTTTTCATATTCCTAAATATTCTGTAAAATATTTTAATTCAATAAATATTCTCTGAATATTTATTCCATACTTAGAATAACCTCGATAAGGTTTATCTTCTTCGATTATTACAGAAAATATTTCGGAGTCATATTATTATTAATCTTATATCAAGAAAGGTTCTCAGACATCATTCTTCTTTGAGTCTACCTCTCTAATAATAAGGGAACCTTACTTGGAAGATGTTATTTATCTTGTCGACTTCCCGGTCATAAAGTATTCTCTTCACTCGCAACTCGGGTGCTGTTGACTTATTAAATCGTTGTTTACCTTCTCATCTTTCGAGGGGTAAGATTGTTGAAACAAGTTGATATTCGATACCAAGCCACAGCTTGGAAGTTATTGGTGAATTTTCCTTTCCAACTAGATACGACTACCTTGTAGAGTCTTATCAACAAGTATTATACTTGGGGAAAGGGGGACGAACATTACATTCAGAATCATGAATTCTATTTGAACTAGGAGTCGTATAAGAGGCCGAGTAGCGCCGGTCCATCCCCTTTGGCCCAACCGTTGGTCGGGGAGAGCTAGTAAGGCGGTAGACAAGTAAAGCCGTCAGTTCTTCCTTCTACCGGTAGTAAATCTAATTTGAGCTGTACGATCTCGACTGATCATCAAGATTGGAACAGCGGGCGCGGTGAATACTCCATAATTGGTTCATCATCCAAACTTAATTATTTCCTGCAACATGATTACTGTTGGCAGAGCTGGAAAAGTGTTCATAACTGGAATTGCAACCTTTTCATGCAAGTTCCTCTTTTTAATGAAATGAGAATATCTCGCTTACTTTTGATGTAGCAGATATTTCTACAAACAAATACTTTAAGTTACCTTGTAACTTCATCGTTCATATTATACTGGCATCATTTCCGTAAATGCATGGCATATGGTTTGAAAGATACTTTTGAACTGTTATATATTATCGTTCAGTTATATATTATTGTTGGTGGGCTATTGCTCACCCTTGCTTTATTATTATATCACAACAACAGTTAGACCAGATGACTCGCACAAGGCGCACTCGACGCGGGCGAGGACGATGAGACTACCAGAGCTGAAGAAGAAGCTATTGGTAGGATATATTTATTCTTTCAGTACCAAGAATATGGTCTAGTATGACTTATGTAAATGGATGGCAAAGAGTATGTAATTATATTGAAATTCTTTTGGATTGTAAGAACTCATAATGTGATTAATAGAAATTTGATTGTTACTCTGATTTCATCTCTGGGACTATAACGGGTGTGTTTTATATTGTTGTGTTGGGTCATAGAGACGTAATTTATTTTATGTTATGGAAAGTTCAATTGTTGTGGACAGAATTGGAAACCGTAACCACCGGATCCCGGATCCCGGATCTGGGGGTGTTACATGAGTTGTCTTTTAAAACAAAGCATTTGCTTCTAAAAGTATGAACATACTTTAGGGTGGGCTTCTTTCCAGTCATCAAGTTGTAAGGTGTCTTTCCAGTGTTTTTTTTATGAGGGTTCTGTTTTGGATATAGCATGCAGTGCTCACAACCTCAGCCCAAAAACATGTAAGCATCTTTGCATCAAGTAACATTGTTCTAGCAGCCTCAATCAGAGTTCTATTCTTTCTTTCAACAACTCCATTTTGTTGTGGAGTCCTTGGAGCTGAGAATTGTTGAGAAATACCATTTTCTTTGCAGAATGCTTCAAGCATGGCATTTCTGAACTCTGTTCCATTATCACTCCTTAATGCAATCACACTTTCATTGTTGGCCTTTCCTTCCTTGTCAATTTTCTGTATATGCTCAATGATTACTTGGGGATCCTCATCTTTTGATGCTAGAAATTCTACCCATGTATACCTTGTGAAATCATCAACCATCACCAGAGCATACTTTTTCCTTCCTAGTGACATAATATTGACAGGCCCAAACAAGTCCATATGAATTAGTTGTAGGGGCTTGGTTATTGATGTCACTGTCTTTGACTTGTGGCTTGATCTTTTCATTTTTCCCTTTTGACAAGCCTCACACACTCCTTCTTGACAGAATTCAAGTGTGGGCATGCCTCTTACTAACTCTCTTTTGACTAGAGAATTAATGCCTTTGAAGTTCAAGTGTGATAGCTTCTTATGCCACAGCCAACTATCTTCATTTGATGCTTTTGAGTAAAAGCAACAGATTTTGTCCTTGTTTGCAGAGTTCATATTGGCTACAAACAGGCTTCCTTTCCTTACTCCAAATAGAGCAAAGTCACCAGTCTTTTTGTGGGTGATCAAACATTCATCTTTGTCAAAATTCACTTTGAAGCCTCTGTCAATAAATTGACCAACACTCAGTAGATTGTGCTTGAGTCCCTTGACCAGTGCTACATTCTCAATGATGACATTTCCAATTTCCAACTTGCCATATCCCAGTGTGTTGCCAATGCTGTCATCTCCAAAAGCAACCATTGGGCCAGCCTTCTCCCCATACTGTGATAGCAGGGCCATATCACCAGTCATATGGTTTGAACATCCACTGTCCAAAATCCACATGACCTTTCTTTCACTTTCTTTGCCCTGCAAACACAAAGGTATTACTTCTCTTTTGGTACCCAAACAAGTTTGGGTCCATGTGGCTTAGCAACAGTCTTATCATAAACAGCATGCTTATCAATTTTCTTGATGCTAGTCTTCTTGTCACTGTTAGAAGTCTTAGAATCAGGGTTCTTAGACTTAGGTGACAGAGGCACCTTCCTAACTTTAGGAGGACTTGAAGACTTTGTTCTTGTGTAGTGTGTGTGAACATTGTGACTGATGCAACCTTCCATGAATTGTCTCCTCAAATTAAAGCAACTAGTCATTACATTCATGTTACATGGCATACAATCAAATTTATCACAGAAAGGAGAGTCTCTATGTCTTAAAGGCACAGAGCAATCATAGAACGGTTTAGCAACACTACCAGATGGTTTCTTACATGCATGAGTTAAATGATTCGTGCTAAAACAATTTTGACAAACTTTTCTAGGGGAATTGGGCACATAAGCATAGTTGTTGTCCTTGTTAATCCCTAATTTGCCATTCCTGTTTTGTTTCTTTTTAGCCACTTTCTTCTCAACCTCATTATTCCCAGCTGAAACAAACTTCACAAATTTCTCAAGTCTAGGTTTACCTCTTACTGACTCCTTGGCATTGGTTTTGACATTCTCACTCTTAGAGGATGCTTGTTGTTCATTTGATTGTGCCTTATCTTCATCATCCAACATTTGTTTAATGAGTAAGGCATCCTCATCAATCTCAAGTGTTGGTGTTTTAAATATTGGGGTCTCGACCTTTTTCAAAACCTGAGGCACTTCCTCTTGAACAGCAATGTCATCTTCAATGACTGCATAGCCTTTCCTCTGCTTGAGAGTGTCATAATCAAGTCCAATAGCAGCCTTAGGTCTAGCTAGATTTTTCTCATGGTAGGACTGCAATAGACTAGAGGAATTCTTGAATGTTTTCAATTTAAATTCATTTTCAGCTAGTTCATCCCTAAGAGCTTTCTCAACTTGACTAGCACATAGAACCTTATTCTTTAGATATTCGATTTCTTGTTTAAGGTTTTCTATTTGCATAGCAGTTAGTTCTAGTTCCTCATTTCTTTTGTTTAACAGTTCATTCCTAGTAGACAGTTTAGCAATCTCTTCATTAGCAGCAGTCATACTAGTATGAATATTAAACATCTCAACAGATAGTTGTTCAACCATAGATTTGTATTCAGAAACAGACATGTCTATAGTAGTGAGGGATGGTACCTGAGAGTCTGATTCAGATGGTTCTTCCTTGGAGTTGGCCATCAAGGCATAGTTGCAGAATTCTTGTTCTTCTCCATCACTATCAGAATCATCCCAACACTTCCCTTCAGCTATGTAGGCCTTACCTGGTGCATGCTTCTTTAGCAGAGCCTCATACTTAGCTTCAAGCTCAAGAAACTCCTTATCCTTCTTCTTAGGCTTCTTGCATTCACTGGCAAAATGCCCTAGGTCATTGCATCTATAACATCTTACAGATGACCTATCCACATAGCTGGTTTTGAATTTGTTTTTGTTTGCTTTCACAGGTGCCTTGCTCTTGTTGAATGAATGATTTTGAGATCTAGACTTGAAGGGCTGATTCCTCTTAAATCTGATGTTTGGGAATTTTCTAGCCATAAAAACATATGAAGTGTTTTCCATGGCATCCAACTCTTCAAGAGTATAGAACTCATCTTCTTCCTTTTCATCAACAGGTTCAGTCACTTCTTCTTCAGTCTCTTCATCATCTACTATCTCTTCTATTCTCAGTTGACTTGTAGGTGCTTCCAGGTCTTGAACGGATTTGTTGACAATCAAGGCACAGGATGTGTTTATCATTCTGCCTTGGTTGGCTTGGATAGCCCTCTTCTGAAGCAACTCAAGCTCATGAGTTTTTAAAACCCCATAGAGCACATCATATGTGACTTTGTTCAAATCTCTTTCTCTTAGAGATATGACCCTTTGCTCTAGATGGTTTGGTGCAGATAGTAGAAACTTCATGTTTAATTCCTTAGTGCTGTAAACCTTCCCATTCATTTGAAGCTCGGTCACCAGCTTGTGAAATCTTTCAAACATATCAGTAATACTTTCTTTGGACTGTGCCATGAAAGCTTCATACTGTGTGACCAGTATCTGTTTCCTATTTTCTCTTACCTCCTCTGTCCCTTCACATAACACCTCGATGTGGTTCCACATGTCCTTGGCTGATGTGCATGATGCTATATTAGCAAACATCGACATATCCATGGAGTCTATGATCAGCAACATGAGATGACTGTCTAGGGCAACCTTTTCCTTCTCTGAGTCCGTCCATTTGGATGGCTCTTTTGGAACATATGATCTAGGAATGACTATTGTGCCCACTGTAGATTCAGCAATTTCTTGTTATGGAACAAATGGACCATTCTTGAGGATGTCAGGGTAGAGAGGATTGGCAGCTTTGATGAACAACAACATTTTTATTTTCCAGAGGTTGTAATTCTCTTTGTCGAACTTATGGACCTTCACCGTACCTGTAGTCTTTGGTGTATTCGAACTCATGATCGTTTTCTGTTTAGATTAAACAGCCTGCTCTGATACCACTTGTTGAGTATTGAATACGGTAAAAGAATACAGAGGGGGGGTGAATGGATTCTTGAACTTTTCTTTGTTCTTGAATCTTTGCAGCAAGATATGTGTTGAATGTGTGAGATATATAAGTACAGATAACAAAGACAAACACAACACAATATCACTTTAATCTAATATTTTATTAGATAAAGATTTTGCTACAATCTGTGAATACAAATGGTAGTATTCTCAGCTTCGTTTTTCTTAGAGAGATATTTCTTGAGATGTATATTGAAAAACTTATCACACATTCTCTCTTTTAGCTAAGGAAGTGAGGTTGTATCCTTATAGACACGGATACACCTACTTACTACAAATAAGGTAGGTAAACAAAATACTTTCCAGTCTGTCTATCTTATTTGAGTAAGAGTCCAAACGGCTACAGATTTGACTTTGCAAAGCCTGTTCAGATCCACTTCTTCAGCTCCTTGTCCCTTTGTCTTATCTCTCCAAGCTTCTTTGTAGGCTTTCCAATCTGCTTTAAAGTACATAGTCAAATAAAGCGTCTTGTCTTGTTGCAGGTTTCTGACTTGTACAATTCTTCAGTATTTTGTCTCCAAGAATGTATTCGAGAAGTGGCTAAGTGATTGATTCGAGAACTCGAATTGACTTAATCGATAACTCTGAGTTCTCGAATAGTGTTATATTGACATATCGAATCACTTCTCGAATAGCTCTTTTCTCTGGGACTCCTTGAGATATCGAATAGAGCATTTTGACATATCGAATCCCTGAGGTGTCGAATAGCTTCTTTAGTCCTTGAGATATCGAATAGATCATTGACTTGTTGACTCTTAGAGAACTCGAATGATGCTTTGACTTGTTGACTCCATGAGTTCTCGAATAGAGTACTAGACATATCGAATCTCTGAGATATCGAATGAGATATCGAACAGTGTATTCAGAGATATCGAATAGTGTCTTCTGAGATATCGAATCTCTGACTTCTCGAATGCTAGACTTCTCGAATAGACAAATGTACTTCTCGAATTGGTACTTAGGCAAATTCTTCATTTCTTCAAATCCCAACTGTGATTATTTGGCAGTCTTTATCTCCTTGCTTGAGGCATGAACCTTGGAACTTCTTTCAAGCATTATTCTTGACTTTATAATTACAGTAACACAACTAGAATTTGATGCCTATTACAAGTACAGAACAAATAGAAACTCTACAACTAGAGGTTCCCTCAGTTAAGAGGTCATGTAGGTAATGCATAGCATTACACATACTTAGGCTTGTTATTAGATGTATTCAGGCATGCCTCTGTGACTAACACGTTCTTTCAAGCTGGCAAAATCTCTCCTTCCTCTAGCCATTTGCTCCTCATCCTCTTGAATCTCACTAGGAGTGCGCCCCGAACGGTGAGGATGAGGGCGCACCCTCTCTTGAGGATTCATCAACCTGCGCTCAGAATTATTTTCACTAGGATGTTCAACAATAGGATCAGAATAATCTAACCTTCAAGGAGTGACCAGTTGAAATCTCCTTTCGTGATTTTCCTCCCTCCTTCGAGAATCTTCCTCGATCTGAGGGAATTTCCCTGATCGGCGATGATTTCGTGGGATACTCCGAGATTTTCTCCTTGCTTCTTGCTCTTCCTCCACAGAACCCAATCTCGCCCCGAAACTATTTATGGCATCTTGCATAACATACAGCTGTTCCATTAATGCCGAATTACTGATAAGATCGGGCGGTTGTCCACCGATGGCGGCCGGAGTTCCATGATGTCGCGGAGGAGCAGCAACATTTTCCGGAACATAAGCTTCATGACGCGCTTGGTTATCTCCCAAGCTGTCATCAGAATCGTAACCATCTTCTTCTCGAGAACCTCTGCCATGATTGTAAGACATCTTTTCCTCCTAAGATGTAGATCTTGATTGGCTCCCCTCCTTCTAGCGCCAATTTGTTGACGGAGGAATTTGGGAACAACAAAATTTGAGGTACGTCGCCGGAAACAAGATCTAATGCGGTGGTTCTTTGCCGGAGAAAATGGTGGTGTGTGGTTGTTGAGTGTGATTGGCGGCTGAGATTGATAGGGTTAGTGGCGGCTATTCAGAGCTCTCGACTTCCAACCCCTCAATCGGCCTACGTACCCTGGTATTTATAGGGGATCAAGCCATACATAGTTCTTGGAGAACAAGAAACCCAAATGGGCTTGGATTGTAGGTCCAGCATCCGGAATGTTCTACTATGAGGCCTAACCACAAAGGCCCAAGGCTCATCCAAAATCTCAAGACTTCACTGATAAGGAAACTTCCCCCGTCGAGGACTAGTCCTATCCGCTACCAGCTATTTCTTGATTTCAAGGATGCAGGTATAGCCATGGTTTACCCCAAGTGCAGAACGCATCCCTATCCCCCGAATGAGAAGCACCCACCAGATAGCAGGACAGGTGATCCAGAACTTTTGGGTGCAAAGTGCAGGATTACTCCGAAGTTCCCCAATGAGTGCGCGCCCATTGAATACAGGAACAGAGCTCCCAAAGCACACACCAGAAAGTCCCCATCTTTCCACCTTAGGGCGCGCCTTTAGTGTTTAAGAAGGGTCCTTATATCCAGGCAAACCCCTGGAGGCCTTCTGCGACGGACATCCCCCTCCTGAGATACGACAGGAGGGAATTCTTCAATAATCAAACACGAAATCCACATTATTATCATCTTGGAATTCTAACATATCCCAGGGCGCGGCCTAAACACCCCAGGGCGCGCCCTACTTCTAGAAAACCCTAATTTGTTCTCTAAAATCCCAAATTGAACCCGTTATCGACCCGAATCCATCTTGAAAATACCCGAACCGAATTTTGGCTATAACACTGATTACTGGCGTGTCTACAATGCAAGAATGGATTATCCTCATTTCCTTAGTTTCCATGGTGCGCTTGTGACAAGCTGATTCACATCAAGAAAGCAAGAAAAAATTCTGCTGGAGCTTATGCAACTACCATGACTCGTGGATTTTCTGAATGTTTGGTAATCTTTTATAGTCGGTTGGTCTTTCGATTTCAAAGCATTAAATTATTTTAAATTTGGGCTAAATAGAATTTTCACAATCAAATTATTTTATAAAGAAGAATCATTAATGTAGTTACATTTACATTAGTTACATAAAGGTCCTTGTCTTGAACAGGTTTTACCCCTGCTTTAAGTGGTCTATGTATCGCAGAAGATCTTACTTGTAAAAGTGTGTATATCTGTTACTTTTAATTAGATCACAATAGCATATAATTTACATTTTAAAACTTTGATCTGATTTCGAAAGACCCTCCTACCGACAACAAAAAATGTAATAGTTCCTCAGTAGCATAAAATAAAGGGATGAGATAATAGCATAGAGATATACGTAGTTTAGTACTACATTAGTACAACTTGGCCGGCATAGCATTCAAACATACATAAGCTGATCATAAGCTAGCTTTATCTGTATTGCTCCAAAAGCATCTCAAGACTCAAAGGCATTGGAGATCTTGAAAAATGCATATCTAATAAAATAAGAGGTGGATCCTCGATGTCTCCTCCTCTAAAAAGTTTATTACTTGGGAACTGAGAGCACTGATTAATAAACTAATGCTGATTTGATCCGTAGAAAAAGAAATGCAGAAGAATAATACAAGGAAGGGGAAACAAAAGCTTCATGCAGGGTCATATACATGTTGCTCAAGTATTTTGATTTGGCTAATTAGAGACCCTAATCGAATTTAGCTATGGTCATTTTAGTTGGCAAGTACTTGTAGTATAATTTTTGATTTCAATAACGTTTTATAATCTTCTTGATAAAAAAAAAAAAAAAAAAAAGTTGACTAATTACCTTATGTAATCTTTAATTTAGAAGGACTTGCAATTGATTCTTGTATGTGCGAGAGAGATAGGGGAAGAGGGAGGGGGGGGGAGAGAGAGAGAGAGAGATGCATGTCAAACAGAAATCACATTTGAAATACTTAACCGTGGGTGGAGGTAGCCCAAATTAATAGTTTTAAGTGTATTAATGGAGTACGCACACATGTTTGATATTAAATAAAGTGGTATATGGACTAGTATTTGCATGGGAATCTACGAGAGTATGGGACTCTACTACAGAGGTACATAGTTATAAGATTTAATGGGGACAGACAGGACTGGAGAAGATAAAAGCAGCTAATGTCCAAAGCAGAACACACTTTTTATAATCTCCCTCTCGCTCTCTTTTTCTAGTATTCAAATATCTTATGAAGCAAAGCATATATTCTTCTTGCACACCACTACACACCAACTGCAGGGGCTTGCTTTCCCCTGTAAGTATCTCCCCCTCCTAGCCTTACCTTTTCTTTCAGTTAACAACTTATTAGTTTCCTCCTCTGCATCTTTTGTTTTTCAATGCAATAACATACATAAAATTTTGTATATATATTCCTTCCCAAAGTCCGCAAGTTAGGCCAAGTTTCGGTCATTGATGAGAGTCAGAATGTTTGAGGATATTTGTTGTTTTTCGGTACTCAAGATCAACTACTGATGCTTTACCTTCATGTAATCTCTATAATTGTTTTGAGTAATTAACAATACAAGCCACAGACGAAACTACTCATATCCTTGCGGAATTATTTTATTAATCTATCAGAAGCATTGAACAGAGAATCAGAGTCTATTAACAACATGAACGTGTTGACAGGAACCTCAAAAGCTTCTTGGCATCCAGTTATAACCGCTGACACAACCACCCCAAGCTACTGGTTAAACTGGAGGGTCTTCATTTGTGCCATTTGGATTATGACATCTATTGCTTTTACAGTGTTTCTAATTACAAGGTACGAAGGGCCTCAGAATTCAAGAAGTAAAAGCAGGGAAAGACAAGAAAAGAAAACATCTGGTGGATTGTTGTATGAGGATGAACTCTGGAAGCCATGCCTCAGAGGAATACATCCGGTGTGGTTGCTTGTATATCGACTGGTTGCTTTTTTTGTGCTTTTAATAATGCTTAGTTTAAATGGTGCAGCTGATGGTGGCAATATATTTTTCTACTACACTCAGTAAGTTGTAAATTTCTTATATCTTTCGGTATCCAAGCTGTTGCATGTTCCCTCAGCTATTTCTCAAAATAGTAAACTGTTTAATATTCTTGAAAGATTTATCAGACATTCTGTCTCTTTGATGTTAGAATTATAGCACTTGTTTCAGCATTTAGTATATTGAGTTTTCTTGCTAATGACTTTGGATGCAAAACAGGTGGACTTTTACTTTGATTACCATCTATTTTGGGGTATGTTCAACAACCTTCTTTGATTTTAAGGTATTCAATGATTCATATCGCAATGTGTATTTATATTATGATATCACATTTTAGCTAGGATCCTTGATCTCCATGAATGGATGTTACAAGCACCACAAAAAAATGGGTGGTGATAGAATTGCTAACCTGGAGCTGGAGGGAGATGCTGAGCTAGGCACTTTGCATACTTCTGAGCCACCAAAATTTACTGAAGTGGCCGCTTCATCCAAAGAATTTGCCTGCAATGGACAAGAACGCGAAGTTGCAGGTCTCTGGGGCTACGTTTTTCAAGTTATTTTCCAGGTAACTTGCCAGTACTTCAAATACTAGTGATAGATTTTCTATTATTGATCTAGAAGTAAATCTACTTGAGTTATAATTAATTAGTTTATCATAATTACCTCTGTATTTGCAAACAGATGAATGCAGGTGCAGTGGTGCTAACAGACTGCGTATTTTGGTTCATAATTGTACCATTTCTTACCAGCAAAGATTACGATCTAAACTTGGTAAGTTCCCCCCCCCCCCCCTTTTTATCTGAGCTGCTAATAATTCAATCTCTTCATATTAAGCTTTGATATTTTTAAAAATATAATTACACTTTTGCAGTTGCTAATAAGTATGCACTCAATCAATGTTGTTTTTCTGCTTGGTGAGGCCGCATTGAACTGCCTGGTAAGTTGCAAGCAACTCCTAAATTAATATATAGGTAGATACAGTTTGCAACTTCACTTAAATTCATTAATGTTGTATGAATATTTTTCAGCGGTTTCCTTGGTTTAGAATTGCATATTTCTTTCTGTGGACAACAGTTTACGTTATTTTCCAGTGGATTTTACACTCAGCTCTGTCAACTTGGTAAGAAACTCCTGTTTATAGCAAGCTTGTCATGAATTCGACCTTAAAGTAGTTCCTGAGCTGCATGATGTTTTCCACTTCTTATATTCACCACTCTTTTTTTTCCATCCTGAACAGGTGGCCATATCCATTTCTTGACCTATCAAACCCACATGCTCCTTTATGGTATGCAATCTGAAGTCTTCATTAGTTTGTGTATGTGTGTTTGCTCTCAGCAATCTTATTATGGAAAACAATACAAAATTATGTTCTCGAAATTGAAATCTGCAGGTACTTGTCCATAGCTCTGTTACAGATACCGTGTTATGGCGTTTTTGTTTTGATAATGAAGCTCAAACACTCTGCGTTTTCAAGATTGTTTGGTCCGTCTTACCATTGTGTCTACTAATTTGGATTGATCTAGTACTGTGAAAACTGTCGAGAAATTTTTAGCAAGGAGAGCTAGAGTTCGTAACTCCATGCGTAGAAAGCAAGACACAAGCTACTCGTCAATGAGATTGAAGAGTGAATCACCATTAGCCCGATAATAGCTTTGATACAAGTTAAGTTACCAGTTCTCCGAACCCGATTAATGTGTATTTATGCTTGTTCTTTGTGTATTAATAGCTAAATACATGTTTAGCACAAGTTACAGAAGGAAAGGAAAATATGTAGTAGCAAATTGGTTGTGGTACGTCCTTTGGAAATGAAAACAGAGTGAGTGTGTGTGTGTGTTGCTTCCATTGGAAATTAATGGAAATTGGAAAGGATAATTCGATAATTCGAATTCTAATCAATACTAAAGCGAAAAAGTTTTAATATGGAGCTACTGTGTGTGCGTATTCATAAGGTGGATGATGACCTGTGAAAGGCAATAAGCTAGTCAAAAGTAAAAATGCTAGTACCATACTTCTTTCATCTTTTTACCTTTTTCTTTTTCCTTTATTCAGATCTCGACCAGATAAATCTATTATCAGATAAATCATATTGATGTTTGTTTATTTATTTGAAATATTATTCCTAATTGAAATTTTGCTTATATTTTGGTACCATCAATAAATCACTTAAAATTTTCACATCCCGGATTAAACCCAGACTTTCACCCAAAAATAGAAGGCCGTAAGGACTGAGAACAAAAGGTGACAACTAGCAACAGAAAAAAAAGTATATTAAAATAAGAAAACAATCAGGTTTATGACATTAGGTTTACAAAGAATACAGATGTTTACATCAAAAAGAAAAAAAATTAAGTGAAGACACTACGGTAAACATCCTATAACTATATATTTTGCATGCCACCAGGCACGAACAGTATACGGTATCAAGAAATTTGGTACACCAACAGGCCAGCCAGATACGAATACACACTCTGGTTCGACAGCTATAGTATATATATATATGGTATAAAATGCAAGCACTCACAAAGAGGAGCTTGGTAATGAACCCATTGAGATAACATTATCATGATCTTTACGCACCAGTAACTTCTCCAGTTTTGCCTTTGAAAACAATCCAGACAGAAAGTTAGCTGATGACCAGGAATCGTCCTGCCTACCAAGCAAATCCAAAGTGCCATATGCATCACCTCCGCTATTCATACTTCCTTTACTTTCAAGCCTCTTGGTCTCATCTAGCTTTAAATGGGCTCCGCAAGGACAAGTTGCTATCTTTGTAAAGCATAGTTTGTGGAAAACCACCTTACAGGATCTGCACCTTTCAACCTCCCCTTCCTGTTATTAGATGCTACCAATCAAAAACCATGGTAACTTGCAGCAATTTGCAGGACTAACCATTTTAAACTTCTGGTACTTGGAACTTTTTTATTCGAGGAAGATGTTCTATAATGATGACTCAACTTTTTACGTACATCCCTTCAATTAGCTTACATGATACAGTCTGTACTGGACTACTGGTAGTACTCGATCTACATAAAAGTGGTAATGGATTCTTAGGTTCTTTATGCTAGCTTAAAGTCACCTAAGCGACTTCAGAAAAAGAAACAGTTGAGGTATCATCTTTTTTTTTCCTGATATACTAGTAATACTTCGAGAATTACTAGGACTTGGGCCACTTGGCAAACAAAGAAGCAAAAGGGAGCATTAACTATTGAGAGAATCAAATTGCTTTTGTACATATCCTTCTCATAAGATCATACTTTTAAATAGTTAAACAATGATAATGAAAACTATTTTCTCCCAGACCGAAACTTGATGACAAGAACCACCCGAAATAATAATGCGCAAGGTTATGTATGCTTACCTGGAAAGGAAAAATGAGAGAAGATGGATCATCACAGGCTTTTCGAGCATTACACGGTACGCCCACATCACAGCATACGAGACATTGCTCTGTGATATGTTCCAGGATTTTCTTTGAGACATTTTCTACCATAACTGGAAGTGCTGAAAGCAGAATTTTAAAATTAAGAGTAAGAGAGGAGGTAAAAAGATGTTCCTTGACTATGTTTAAGAAGCTTGTAACAAATAAACAATAAAGCCTATTCATGCTTCCTTCGAATGTCAGAAACAAAGTATTCAAGGCAGGATAGTGACATCATATAAATGTGAGCTGGATAGTGTGACAAACAAAGGTCATGCCCTAGATTAATGTAGAAGTGTCAAAGGAAACATTAAAATATAGTCTCCACACTCCAATTTTTTTCCCCGACAAAAACTTTCCACCAGCAACACATGTTCATACACAATATACTAGAGAGAACCCCCTTGACATATTGGAGATGATAAAAAAAACGCATATGTAACTTCTGTTATTCTAAAGAAAGAAATTTAAATTAATCTTGAGAAAGGCCATATGACTAAACCTACATTTATTAGTTAGTAGTATACTATTAAATATCCCGAGAATATTACTATCAGAATATAATTTCTATCAAACAACACGCGCACAACAAAAAAACCAGTGATAAACTTCTGGTAAAACTGCTAACCTGCAAAAACACCTCTCGAAAGATCAATCAGATCTTTAAGTGCAAAGAAATCATTGCTTTCAAGAAGGTACCTCCGAGATCCAAGCCCTACGAATATGGTTCTGCGGAAAGGGCATCTAACATGTGGAAGCATAGCTCCAATCCTTTTCCTAACATTCGTAACATGTTGAAGTGCAGGAACTTTTGAGAAAAGAAGAGGATTGACTGCGCTGACGCACAACATGGGCTGGTAGGAGATAGCAGATTTAAACAAGTTAATTCAAGAAAGTCGGCTTAAAATAATATATTAACACACACACACACACAGAAAGAGAAAAGCTATACCCACGTATACATGGAAACGGGATAAAAAAAAGACTAAAAATAGAAGCATTTCGTTATATGTGCTTTTCCCAAATTATCCCATAAAAAGTAAATCTAATTGATTAAATAAATTATTTGCATTTAGCAAAAAAATAAAAAAAAATAATAAATTATTTGCTACATGCATTAATTTACCTGGTCATGGATAGAATCAAGGTAATACTTAGCCATTTGAGAAACTGGATATTGAGTAAAATCCCAGGAATGCAAAACTCTGGCTGGCAAGACAGCAGTCTCATTTGTATGGCATGAAGCACAAAATAACTGACCGCTGTACTCACACAGACGAGGTTTGCCCCATCCAAGAGTCTGTACTAAATCCTGTATGCGGGTTTTTCCATCATCAAAATGTTTGTGGCATCCCGAACATGTGTAATGTTGAGCCTCTAGAATCTGTTTCTTAGATTTGTTTGGCCAGATATTAACAACAAGGGATATAGTTGTGCCAAAGGCAGATATGTTTTCCACACCATCTCCAGTAGGGAGTGTTGACTGAAGCATTTCATTACTAGATGCCGGAAAACAGGGATCATCCTTTGGAGGGGACAAGAACCAAATCAGTGGACCTGAATGACTGGAAGAAAATCGGGAATTAATAAGGGATTGCAAACAGTTTTTAATAAGAACACTTCTCTCTGCAATGACAGCTGGAGAAGCATTCCCAAAAATCTTTCTAGATTCTTTTTCTACAGAAGACCAAGGAGAAGGAAGAATCCAGCCTTGATCCTCAAATAATGTCTTCAACCGGCGATATAGAGTACAAAAATCACGGTATCGTCTTTCAACTTCCCACGTATCCTCTCCACTCCACACTTGTAACTTATAAACAGTGTATTCCTTCACTCCAACTAGTCTTTCGGTCACTGAAACGTTCCCATTCTTTTGCCTTGCACCAACAACATCCACCTTATCAATTCTCAGAGGGCGGTTCATTAGTACATAAGCATTTTCAGAACTTGAAGTCGAAGCTGTAGACCCACCATCTCTTAACGGCATACTTATCTGGGACTGAGATGACCTATTACTCTGTACAAATCTAGCCCCATGAGATTCATTAGAATCGAGTAATATATCTTCCATCTCATGGACAATCTCATCGTAATATTCATTTATTTTATGACTTCCGACCTGCAAGAGATGACAAAACTAGATATAATCACACCAGAAGCATCATAAAATCACAAATTTCGTATCGGAATCGGATACAGTTTAAGATAAACCATGTTTGTTTCGGAGGATTATAATCCCGGGATTATTATCTGGGGTATAATAATCCCATCATTAACAATCCCATGGATATAATCCTTTAAATTATCTTATCGCGAGCTTGTTTTGAAGTATTATGTTCAGGATTGGACTATTAGTCCTTTAAAATTTTATAATCCTTTTAAATTATCCTATCCCATGTTTCTTTTGAGGAATAATACATGGGATTGGACTATTATCCTTTCACTTTCCTAATCATATGTTTTTTTTTTACAAAAAAAAAATGACTTGCTAGTGAGGATTAAATAATACCTCCTCTAACCAAGTATTAGAGGGAATTAAAATCCTATCACTTAATCCAACAAAACAAACATGGGATTAATATTTTAAAGGATTATAATCCTTGGACTAATACCAAATAACTTTTCACACAACAAACATGAGATTAAAAAATTCAAAGGATTATAATCTCATCCCATACTTAACACCGTGAAACAAACATGGCCGAATAAAAGGTTATCCATAAACCAATTACAATCTGCACAGATCCTGCAAAGAATTAATGATGTCATTTCATATGTATACATACATAAAAATTTTCATCCACTTATTTTCTTGGGATATATATTAAATACATATAAACATTCACTCATTTATATATCAAGCATTTCTTTAGTCCACTTAATGTATCAGAAATAGTAAATTACAAGTTTATACTAGCATAGTGCTTAATATATATTTCAGCCAGTTAAGGGAAGAAAGTAGCAGTTTGCTGACCTTAACTGGTGCCGGATGATTAGGAGCAGGCAATTCCTTCATTGTCCTACTTACAATATTTTGTGCCTGCAATGAATTTGATATATGGTCTTCAAGGGATTCCTTCATTATAGCTTCCTCCATTGGAGTGGAATGGAGATGACTAAATATATTTTCAGAAGGAGAATCCAATTGCTGTTTCGTTTTCTTGTCATTCTTACTTTTAGAGTTTAAAATGCTATTTTCTTCTTTATTACTTGTGCACAAGTGTATGCCTTCTAATTTATTTTCGCCAATATTCAAAGCTGCTTTCAAAGCTAGGTCTTCTACTAGCAGATCATGTTCCTTCACATATAAATCTCTCTCGGAGCACATCTGAGGCAAGTCTGCTGGTTGGCTAAGACCTACAGATTTATTATTTTCAGCACACATATAATTTTCCCCTGCATCACCAAATTTGAGAAGACTATCTGTAGCAGAGCTTCCAATATCTGAACTTAATTTATTCGCATCTTGTACTTGATTGCCATAAGAAAGAATGTTTTTTGCACCTTCTTGTTGCACTGGCAAACTTGTATTTTGTAACCTATTGCTAGATGCAAAAGTTGAATGTAAATTATCTGTATCACTTCCAGCAGTTATTTGTTCCTGAACCCATAAGTCATCCGGTGCCATTGATGTTAAAGGATTTGCATATGTTTCCTGCATATAATCATCCCAATCATCTGAAACAAATGCTACAGAAGAGTTCATACGCAATGCATTTTCATTTCTTCTAATTTTATCCTGGGGATAACCAATGTTTCTACCATCATATAAATCAATCTGCTTTTCGTCACCTGTACCATGGCCAAATGACGAATCCTCGCCTTCTGAATATTCATACCTAGACGAGGCTTCACCCTCATCCGAACTTCTTCCACCATATATCACGTCACATCCCATATCAGTTTCTGTATTTACCAAACAACTGTCAACTCTATCAATACTTGTGGAAATAAGTGAATTACCGTTAAGAATAGCCACCCCACTCGTTGCCACAGTTTCCTGGTCAGCTTCTACATTTTCTTCCTGCACCAAACGATCACTATGACTACTTCGCATCACCCCAGACATAGCACAATCCCATTTTAAGACACGCCCACCACCATCCTCACCAAAAAGCCCCTCATCCAAAGCAATACTCAAGTCAGGAATCTTGCCGACTCTACCCTGCACACCAAAATCCGTAAAACCCATAGAACCATCATTTAAATTCACCGCTCCCTCATTCCTCACCAACCCTTGTCCAAATCCCAAACCATTCCTCCTCTCCGAACCAATCCTAGCATCACTCGATCCAATCCTCCTACTCAACTCCGGTACCTTCTTATCATCGAATTTCCTCTCAAAACTCCCTCCCAAACTAAACCCATCCAAACTCCTAAAAGACCCAAACTCCGATTCAGCATCACGAAAAGGTCCAACAGAACTACACATACTAGGGGTCCCCATAACCGAATTGGCACTACAATATCTATCAAACTCCGACTCACCACACGACGAGTATCGCGACGAAACAGGCGAGAGATTGAAACTTTCATCAAATTGTTGTTGAGCTTGCCATGGCAAAAACTCGGCAACATGATCTGATGAGTTTTCGCCATCTCCATTTTTCATTTGATCAAACAAAAATTAATCTTTATAATTCAAGAAATGATATCAATTAAACAGATTATAAGTTGAATGGGTCATACACTAGTAGAGTCGTGTAAGTATCAAATACATGTGTATGTATATATTAGGGTTGGGATAATTGAACAAAGATTAAGTTAATTTTAGATAATACTAGAGGGGAGAGAGAGAGAGAGAGAGAGAGAGAGAGAGAGAGAGAGAGAGAGAGAGAGAGAGAGAGAGAGAGAGAGAGAGAGAGAGAGAGATGACCTGAAAATTCAAATTAGGCGTGCGTGTGTTGTTGTAACGGAGAAAGGTTGGGAAATCTGGGGAGCAGAATTCATATGTTCACATGTGTAATTTTATCTCAGTGTGTTGTTTCTGTAAAAAACAGAAGTGAAGATACCTCCGGAAAAAAAATTATTGTTTTTATGAGAAAACTAAAAAATAGTGATTAACAAATTGGTTGGCAGAAAATAACGACTGGATTTGGGCTGAAAAATGATACTTGTAGAACAGTTCGAGTAACGGATCATTTTATTTTTATTATGTCCAGATTTGAGTTTGAGATTATTTTATTCAAATTTAAATCGATCCCAAATATTAAAGTTCATATATGAATCAAATATGGGCATTATCGTATTTTTTTTTTCTAACTGAATAGTTTGTAATCCATCGAATACGAGTCAAATATAATCCATTAACATTATGTATCATTTTTATTTGAATTATATAAATAGTCATTTATTCTAAAATAAATATAATATTATAAAAACATAATAATCACGAATTGAAAACTTAAATAATTGATCTATTAAGTATTTGATGATAAATACTCGGGTGGATAACTCGTATTTTATAAAAATTTAAATTTGTAAATATTATTAAAAAATTATAATATGCTATTCAGTTCAAAATATAATGAAATAAAAATATAATTCAAATTCGGGTTTGAAACGAATATGGATCATTAAACATATTCAGGTATGATCATTTTTGTAAGAAAAATGTAAGACTTAGTCTGAGCGGAAATATGGGTGCTTCAGATTCAATTTTTCCGTCAGGTTTAGATCATTTATAAAACAAATATAAAATATATATCATATTTTTTAGCCGACTATGCAAGGGGCTCAAACGACTATGCAAGGGGCCCACCTCTCTTAATGGGCTCAACCACCTCTCTTAATGGGCTCAATTATCTACTAATGGGCTTAAATATTGAAGAAGGATCAACAAGGCGTGAGGCCCGGTCAGGGATCGCCTCACCTTTATCTCATCATATTATCTGAAGACAATCTCTCGAAGACATGATCCCGCCCTAGGGGTCGCCTCACTATGACCTCCTGCTGATACTCTAGGCGTCTCACGCTAGGCCTCTAGGCGTCTCATGCTAGCCTGGCCTCGAGGTCGCCTCTACAGGGCCGCCTCGCTACAGGGTCACCTCGCTACAAGGCCACCTCGCTACAGGCCGCCTCGCTACAGGGTCACCTAGCTACAGGACCGCCTCGCTACGGGGCCACCTCGCTATAGGGCCACCTCGCTACAGGGCCACCTCTAGCAACAAGGCCACCTCGCTACAGGAGCACCTTGTCTATCCTCTCACGCTAGGCCTATGCGCCTCTAATGCCGCTCAGCCTCGGGGTCGCATCTACCGGGGTCGCTACCCGGGGATCGCTTCGTTTGGCTCCCGTCAAGGGATCGCTTCGCACATAACCTCCAATGCGGGGTCACTACAGCGAGATCACTATCTCCTCTTCTCTGGAAGGCTCATGGCCTGACCCCTCGAGGTCGCATGAGTAGCTGGACACTAGGGTTCGCTTCGCATGGCCTGACTCCTCGAGGTCGCATGCAAGGCCCTTGTTACTTCTCTACTAGCCAACTCTATCCGTGCGAGACCATAGGCTTCCTCCTTTTGGGCCATGGATCATGGATAGGGTTGATGACTCACTGCCACGTCAGCCCTAAACGAGTGGGCTTGGACTACGGCTTATCTCTTAAAACCCTAGCCCGCCTAGGTAATTTGCTCTCCAAGAACTACGTATGGCTTGATCCCTATAAATAGGGTACGTAGGCACCTTGTTATGGATACGCCTCAGCTCACCCCTGACTATCTATCAACAAGATCAGCCACAAAAAAACACCAATCTCCTCCCATGTTCTTCATGTTCATAGCAAAATATCCGTATTTTGCTCCATAAATCCAGCAACCTCCAATTTCGTGTTGTAACGAAATTCTCCCTACAACAATTGGCGTTAGAAGGAGGGGAGCCATTGATTTGGGAGAACGATGACTAACTCGAACAAGAAGAACGGAGAGGCCAACAACGGAGAGGCCGAGGTCGGGCTAGCGTGAGAGGCCGAGGCCGGGCTAGCGTGAGAGGCCGAGGTCGGGCTAGCATAGCGAGACCCCCAGGAGCGACCCCATAGGAGGGATGTCATGCTTGCACCTAGCGTAGCGAGGTCATGCTTGCACCTAGCGTAGCGAGGCCATGCTTGTACCTAGCATAGCGAGGCCCCACCTAGCGCTGCGAGGCCGCATTCGAGAAGCATAAGCGACGTCACTAGGAGCGAGGCCAAAGTAGGGGCCAAGGTTCGGAATGACCCCCATCTCTTCGTTGAGAGCGTGAGCGGTCCAATCGTCGCTAAGACAAACCCCCCTCTCTTCGAAGAGAGCGCGAGCGGTCCCATCATCGCGACGAGAGACCCCCCTCTCCTCGTTGAGAGTGTGAGCGGTCCCATAAGTACGAGCCCGACCCCGAGATTGTAAGAAGAAGGATTGTAAGGAGGATCAAGAGGAGTCAAGCTCGAGAAGCTCACTACTGACAAGAAGGATAAGTGATATAGGCCGAGGCAAGGGTCAAGGTTCTAAATGACCTCCATCTCCTCATCGAGATCGTGAGCGGTCCCATCGTCATGATGACAGACCCCCTCTCTCCTCGTCGAGATCGTGAGGCCCCTATATGATGAAGCTAATGAGGCCCCTATATGGTGTGGATATCGAGATCGTGAGATGCTTCTTCTTGGTGAAATACCTCTACGCCGAGGAGAGGGGGGACGCCCCCGATCCTTGGGGTAAGGGGGACGCCCCCGACCCTTGCCGACAATGAGGAGGTCCTCGATTAACTCAAGACACTGGGAAGAGCAAGCAACAAATAAGGAGGCTGAAAACGAGGCTCTCATTGGTCTCAAGCTCATACTAGAGATGAAGGAAGATAAGCCAAAGTATTTGAAAAATAAAATGAGCTCAAGACCTCAGTATCTACATTCTTGTTCAACATAGGGAAGCATGTTATGACATTAAAGAAGCTAAGTGCTCTTGCTTAGCGTTGGAGAGTCCAAGTGCCCCGGGATAGCGTTGATGAGGTCAAGTACCTTGGGACAACAGTGAAGAGTACAAGTACTTTGGGATAGCGTTGAAGAAGTCAAGTACAAGTGCTCTGGGATAGCGTTGGAGAGCCCAAATGCCTTGGGACAACTTTGATGAGTCCAAGTACCCCGGGATAGCGTGATGAGGCCAAGTGCCCTGGGATAGCGTGTGATGAGGCCAAGTGCTCCGAGATAGCGTAATGAGGCCAAGTGCCCCCCACATAGCGTTGATGAGGCCAAGTGCCTTGGGATAACAGTGAAGAGTACAAGTGCTCTGGGATAGCGTTGAAGGAGTCAAGTATGCTTATAGCGGGATCACATCAAATTCCTTTCATTACAAATGGTGTCAACTCCAAATAATACAAGAAGATTGCTGAAACACTTTGATTCCTCATCACATCTACAATGATAATGAGGACTCAGGGGATAGTGGCATTACATATACACCTCTTCTAGAAGGGCATTTGAAAATTTTCAAGACAAGGCCAGCACCTAGCGTTGCGAGGCCACACCTAGCGTTGGGAGGCCACACTTAGCGTTGCGAGGCCACACCTAGCGTTGCGATGCCGCACCTAGCGTTGCGAGGCATCACCTAGCGTTGCGAGGCATCACCTAGCGTTGCGAGGCTGCACCTAGCGTTGTGAGGCCGCAAGCCCGATATCTTACAATGCAAGGCCACTTGACGTCATTGGCGATGATGGGTCAATTCGTAAGTCTATACAATGTGGAGCTATCTCTAGGCATGTGTTAAAGTCAATCTACAAGCAAATAAGAGCATATGAAGACTCAATCAGCTATCCCAAAGCACTTGGGAAAATTCAAAATTACTAGTTTTCAAAGATGCAAGGCCTACCAGCTACATATGTGAGGTGGGGCTAGAGCCAGCAATATGGATTATGCGTGGCGAAGGAGGAGTACTTTGTGTTCATATGCGAGATGGGTCATCAAACAAGGACGAAGCCGGGGCCGGGATCGAGCTCGTTACTCCAGAGGGTCATAGGTTGAGAAGTGCGAGCCACTAAGGGAGTCCTCTCATTATATCAGTAGGAGGAGGCCTCTCCACAAATGAGGCTGCGAGGAGGAGGCCTCTAAACATATGAGGCTACGAGGAGGAGGCCTCTCAACATATGAGTTTGCGAGGAGGAGGCCTCTCAACATATGAGGCTGCGAGGAGGAGGCCTCTCAACATATGAGTTTGCGAGGAGGAGGCCTCTCAACATATGAGGTTGCGAGGAGGAGGCCTCTCAACATATGACACTGCGAGGAGGAGGCCTCTCAACATATGAGGCTGCTAGGAGTCCTCTCATTATATCAGAAAGAGAAGACCTCTCCACATATGGGGCTATGGGGAGTCCACTCAACTTATGAGGATTCCTCAACATAAAGGGAGTCTTTTCATCATATAAGGAGTCTTCTCATCATAATAACAAGGAGTAAGCTCGGAGGAGAGTCCTCTCATCATATTCTAGGAAGAGCTTGAAGACACAAGTGAAAGCATGAGCTCATATATCAGCTAAACAGAAGACATATTTAACAATTTATGACCGCGAGGCCCTATGAGGTCGCCTCTCAAGATCCCTGCAGGACCATATTGTGCTTGGAAGAACCCTTCGAGGTCACCATCACTAACATATACATGGCTTCGCATCAACTGGAAGGCGTCACTTTACTTGATTCCACATTGCATTCATAATGGCAATATGTAATCGGGGAGTAGTTGTTATGCCCGAATCTCGGCATAGATCCTAAACAGGCTCAAACGACTATGCAAGGGGCCCACCTCTCTTAATGGGCTCAACCACCTCTCTTAATGGGCTCAATTATCTACTAATGGGCTTAAATATTGAAGAAGGATCAACAAGGCGTGAGGCCCGGTCAGGGATCGCCTCACCTTTATCTCATCATATTATCTGAAGACAATCTCTCGAAGACATGATCCCGCCCTAGGGGTCGCCTCACTATGATCTCCTGCTGCTACTCTAGGCGTCTCACGCTAGGCCTCTAGGCGTCTCATGCTAGCCCGGCCTCGAGGTCGCATCTACAGGGCCGCCTCGCTACAGGGTCACCTCGCTACAAGGCCACCTCGCTACAGGCCGCCTCGCTACAGGGTCACCTAGCTACAGGGCCGCCTCGCTACGGGGCCACCTCGCTATAGGGCCACCTCGCTACAGGGCTACCTCTAGCAACAAGGCCACCTCGCTACAGGAGCACCTTGTCTATCCTCTCACGCTAGGCCTATGCGCCTCTCATGCCGCTCAGCCTCGGGGTCGCATCTACCGGGGTCGCTACCCGGGGATCGCTTCGTTTGGCTCCCGTCAAGGGATCGCTTCGCACATAACCTCCAATGCGGGGTCACTACAGCGAGATCACTATCTCCTCTTCTCTGGAAGGCTCATGGCCTGACCCCTCGAGGTCGCATGAGTAGCTGGACGCTAGGGTTCGCTTCGCATGGCCTGACTCCTCGAGGTCGCATGCAAGGCCCTTGTTACTTCTCTACTAGCCAACTCTATCCGTGCGAGACCATAGGCTTCCTCCTTTTGGGCCATGGATCATGGATAGGGTTGATGACTCACTGCCACGTCAGCCCTAAACGAGTGGGCCTGGACTACGGCTTATCTCTTAAAACCCTAGCCCGCCTAGGTAACTTGCTCTCCAAGAACTACGTATGGCTTGATCCCTATAAATAGGGTACGTAGGCACCTTGTTATGGATACGCCTCAGCTCACCCCTGACTATCTATCAACAAGATCAGCCACAAACAAACACCAATCTCCTCCCATGTTCTTCATGTTCATAGCAAAATATCCGTATTTTGCTCCATAAATCCAGCAACCTCCAATTTCGTGTTGTAACGAAATTCTCCCTACAACAATTGGCGCTAGAAGGAGGGGAGTCATTGATTTGGGAGAACGATGACTAACTCGAACAAGAAGAACGGAGAGGCCAACAACGGAGAGGCCGAGGTCGGGCTAGCGTGAGAGGCCGAGGTCGGGCTAGCGTGAGAGGCCGAGGCCGGGCTAGCGTGAGAGGCCGAGGTCGGGCTAGCATAGCGAGACCCCGAGGAGCGACCCCATAGGAGCGATGTCATGCTTGCACCTAGCGTAGCGAGGTCATGCTTGCACCTAGCGTAGCGAGGCCGTGCTTGTACCTAGCATAGCGAGGCCCCACCTAGCGCTGCGAGGCCGCATTCGAGAAGCATAAGCGACGTCACTAGGAGCGGGGCCAAAGTAGGGGCCAAGGTTCGGAATGACCCCCATCTCTTCGTTGAGAGCGTGAGCGGTCCAATCGTCGCTAAGACAGACCCCCTCTCTTCGAAGAGAGCGCGAGCGGTCCCATCATCGCGACGAGAGACCCCCCTCTCCTCGTTGAGAGTGTGAGCGGTCCCATAAGTACGAGCCCGACCCCGAGATTGTAAGAAGAAGGATTGTAAGGAGGATCAAGAGGAGTCAAGCTCGAGAAGCTCACTACTGACAAGAAGGATAAGTGATAGAGGCCAAGGCAAGGGTCAAGGTTCTAAATGACCTCCATCTCCTCATCGAGATCGTGAGCGGTCCCATCGTCATGATGACAGACCCCCTCTCTCCTTGTGGAGATCGTGAGTGGTCCCATCGTCGTGACGACAGACCCCCATCTCCTCGTCGAGATCGTGAGGCCCCTATATGATGAAGCTAATGAGGCCCCTATATGGTGTGGATATCGAGATCGTGAGATGCTTCTTCTTGGTGAAATACCTCTACGCCGAGGAGAGGGGGGACGCCCCCGATCCTTGGGGTAAGGGGGACGCCCCCGACCCTTGCCGACAATGAGGAGGTCCTCGATTAACTCAAGACACTGGGAAGAGCAAGCAACAAATAAGGAGGCTGAAAACGAGGCTCTCATTGGTCTCAAGCTCATACTAGAGATGAAGGAAGATAAGCCAAAGTATTTGAAAAATAAAATGAGCTCAAGACCTCAGTATCTACATTCTTGTTCAACATAGGGAAGCATGTTATGACATTAAAGAAGCTAAGTGCTCTTGCTTAGCGTTGGAGAGTCCAAGTGCCCCGGGATAGCGTTGATGAGGTCAAGTACCTTGGGACAACAGTGAAGAGTACAAGTACTTTGGGATAGCGTTGAAGAAGTCAAGTACAAGTGCTCTGGGATAGCGTTGGAGAGCCCAAATGCCTTGGGACAACTTTGATGAGTCCAAGTACCCCGGGATAGCGTGATGAGGCCAAGTGCCCTGGGATAGCGTGTGATGAGGCCAAGTGCTCCGAGATAGCGTAATGAGGCCAAGTGCCCCCCACATAGCGTTGATGAGGCCAAGTGCCTTGGGATAACAGTGAAGAGTACAAGTGCTCTGGGATAGCGTTGAAGGAGTCAAGTATGCTTATAGCGGGATCACATCAAATTCCTTTCATTACAAATGGTGTCAACTCCAAATAATACAAGAAGATTGCTGAAACACTTTGATTCCTCATCACATCTACAATGATAATGAGGACTCGGGGGATAGTGGCATTACATATACACCTCTTCTAGAAGGGCATTTGAAAATTTTCAAGACAAGGCCAGCACCTAGCATTGCGAGGCCACACCTAGCGTTGCGAGGCCACACCTAGCGTTGCGAGGCCACACTTAGTTTTGCGAGGCCACACCTAGCGTTGCGATGCTGCACCTAGCGTTGCGAGGCATCACCTAGCGTTGCGAGGCATCACCTAGCGTTGCGAGGCTGCACCTATCGTTGTGAGGCCGCAAGCCCGATATCTTACAATGCAAGGCCACTTGACGTCATTGGCGATGATGGGTCAATTCGTAAGTCTATACAATGTGGAGCTATCTCTAGGCATGTGTTAAAGTCAATCTACAAGCAAATAAGAGCATATGAAGACTCAATCAGCTATCCCAAAGCACTTGGGAAAATTCAAAATTACTAGTTTTCAAAGATGCAAGGCCCACCAGCTACATATGTGAGGTGGGGCTAGAGCCAGCAATATGGATTATGCGAGGCGAAGGAGGAGTACTTTGTGTTCATATGCGAGATGGGTCATCAAACAAGGACGAAGCCGGGGCCGGGATCGAGCTCGTTACTCCAGAGGGTCATAGGTTGAGAAGTGCGAGCCACTAAGAGAGACCTCTCATTATATCAGTAGGAGGAGGCCTCTCCACAAATGAGGCTGCGAGGAGGAGGCCTCTAAACATATGAGGCTACGAGGAGGAGGCCTCTCAACATATGAGTTTGCGAGGAGGAGGCCTCTCAACATATGAGGCTGCGAGGAGGAGGCCTCTCAACATATGAGTTTGCGAGGAGGAGGCCTCTCAACATATGAGGTTGCGAGGAGGAGGCCTCTCAACATATGACACTGCGAGGAGGAGGCCTCTCAACATATGAGGCTGCTAGGAGTCCTCTAATTATATCAGAAAGAGAAGACCTCTCCACATATGGGGCTATGGGGAGTCCACTCAACTTATGAGGAGTCCTCAACATAAAGGGAGTCTTTTCATCATATAAGGAGTCTTCTCATCATAATAACAAGGAGTAAGCTCGGAGGAGAGTCCTCTCATCATATTCTAGGAAGAGCTTGAAGACACAAGTGAAAGCATGAGCTCATATATCAGCTAAACAGAAGACATATTTAACAATTTATGACCGCGAGGCCCTATGAGGTCGCCTCTCAAGATCCCTGCAGGACCATATTGTGCTTGGAAGAACCCTTCGAGGTCACCATCACTAACATATACATGGCTTCGCATCAACTGGAAGGCGTCACTTTACTTGATTCCACATTGCATTCATAATGGCAATACGGAATCGGGGAGTAGTTGTTATGCCCGAATCTCGGCATAGATCCTAAACGACTATGCAAGGGGCCCACCTCTCTTAATGGGCTCAACCACCTCTCTTAATGGGCTCAATTATCTACTAATGGGCTTAAATATTGAAGAAGGATCAACAAGGCGTGAGGCCCGGTCAGGGATCGCCTCACCTTTATCTCATCATATTATCTGAAGACAATCTCTCGAAGACATGATCCCGCCCTAGGGGTCGCCTCACTATGACCTCCTGCTGCTACTCTAGGCGTCTCACGCTAGGCCTCTAGGCGTCTCATGCTAGCCCGGCCTCGAGGTCGCATCTACAGGGCCGCCTCGCTACAGGGTCACCTCGCTACAAGGCCACCTCGCTACAGGCCGCCTCGCTACAGGGTCACCTAGCTACAGGGCCGCCTCGCTACGGGGCCACCTCGCTATAGGGCCACCTCGCTACAGGGCCATCTCTAGCAACAAAGCCACCTCGCTACAGGAGCACCTTGTCTACCCTCTCACGCTAGGCCTATGCGCCTCTCATGCCGCTCAGCCTTGGGGTCGCATCTACCGGGGTCGATACCCGGGGATCACTTCGTTTGGCTCCCGTCAAGGGATCGCTTCGCACATAACCTCCAATGCGGGGTCACTATAGCGAGATCACTATCTCCTCTTCTCTGTAAGGCTCATGGCCTGACCCCTCGAGGTCGCATGAGTAGCTGGACACTAGGGTTCGCTTCGCATGGCCTGACTCCTCGAGGTCGCATGCAAGGCCCTTGTTACTTCTCTACTAGCCAACTCTATCCGTGAGAGACCATATGCTTCCTCCTTTTGGGCCATGGATCATGGATAGGGTTGATGACTCACTGCCACGTCAGCCCTAAACGAGTGGGCTTGGACTACGGCTTATCTCTTAAAACCCTAGCCCGCCTAGGTAACTTGCTCTCCAAGAACTACGTATGGCTTGATCCCTATAAATAGGGTACGTAGGCACCTTGTTATGGATACGCCTCAGCTCACCCCTGACTATCTATCAACAAGATCAGCCACAAACAAACACCAATCTCCTCCCATGTTCTTCATGTTCATAGCAAAATATCCGTATTTTGCTCCATAAATCCAGCAACCTCCAATTTCGTGTTGTAACGAAATTCTCCCTACAACAACATCCAATGAACACCCTTATTACCATTTGACCCTTTCCACCAATACTTATTCATAATCCTCTCCAAATCGACACACAATTGTTATGGGAGAAAGAACATACTCGTCGCGTAGTTTGGAAGGGCTTGTGCAACAGACTTCAGCATTAATTCTTTCACTCCCCTTGACAGACACTTCTTATCCCATCCTTGCACTCTCTCCTTCATTCTATCCTTCAAAAAACCCAAAACCACTGATTTGTTCCGCCTAATCGTGTTAGGTAAACCAAGATAAGTTGTGTTGGCATCTGCTTCTTTAAACTGCAGCATGGAACAGATTACTTCTTTCACTCCTTGATCATTATTTCTACTGAAAAAAATAGATGATTTATCTTTATTAATCTTTTGACCTGATGATCTTTCAAAAATCTGCAGTAAATCAATAACGTGATCTGCCCCGTTCTCTTTTGCCTTACAATAGATATAAGTATCGTTTGCAAAAAACATATGGGTTAACCGAGAAGCTCCTCTTGCCACTTGAATTCCACTCACCAACTTTCTTTTTTCATACTCTTTAATTAGAACAGAAAGACCCTCCATACAGATTAGAAATAGATTAGAAAAAATTGGGTCACCTTGCCTTATGCCACGCTTAGGGACTATAGAGCCAAAATTCCTTCATGCATGACATATCTCGTATGTAGCTGAACGTTCATAAATCATAAACAACCGAATTGATTGATCTACAAAACCCATCTGCTTCAACATCTCACTCAAGAAATTCCAGTCTACCCTATCGTAAGCCTTGCTCATGTCCAATTTCAAAGCCATCCATCCCGTTTTACCTTGAGTTTTTCATTTCATATAGTGCATCACCTTATATGAAACCATAATATTATCCGTAATTAGTCTCCCTGGTACGAATGCACTTTGAGTTTCGGAAATCAGATCAAGAGCACAAGCTTCAACCTATTTGCCAACACCTTCGTTATGACTTTATAGATCACATTGCATAATGATATGGGCCGTAAGTCCCTCATATTCGAAGGATTTTTCTTCTTATGGATCAAAGCAATATTTTTGTCTCCTATACCCTCCCTCAAATCTCCACTTGTAAAAAAATTGCGCACTATCTCCACTATATCTCCTCCAACTATTCCCCAAAATTTTTGATAAAATCCCGGGCTCATACCATCTGGGCCAGGAGACTTGTCGGGATGCATACTAAATAAAGCTTTCTTAACTTCACTAACTTCCACCCTTGATAAAATAATCTCATTCTGAGATTGACTAATTCTGGTCGTTACTTCTTCGAACATTGCATTCCATTCCACTTGAGATGTATCAAACAGATTCGTGAAGTAATCCACCATCAAATGTTTAAGTCCTGCATCCCAACCGACAACCTGACCTTCATCGCTAGTGAGAGAATTAATCTGATTTGCACTCCTTTGATTTTTTACAGCAGCATGGAAGTACTTGCTGTTTTGATCCCCCTCTCTTAACCATAACTGCTTACTTCTTTGCCTCTAAAAAACTTCTTGTTGATTGTAAATCTCATTTAACATGTCTGAAGCTTCTTTATACTTTATCACCGATTCGTTATCTCTTCTCCCCTTGGCCTTCTTCATAGTATTTTTGCACTGGTCGATTCTTTTTCTAAAACTACCCGTAATTTCACTTCCCCAAACTTTTAGAACCTCAGCACATTCACTTATCTTTTCTTGTAAAGAGCGGCCCTGGAATCTTAACCAAACTTCTTCAACTATCTGTCGACACATAGGTTCACGCAGCCACGCATTTTCAAATCTAAAGATTTTATTACCAACTGAATATACCACTCTGACTGGCTCTAGAAAAATTGGGCAATGGTCAGAAGTGCTAATTTCCAGATTCATCAATTTAACCTCTGCAAATATGCTCAAGAAATCTTTATATATCAGAGCTCTGTCTAATTTTATCTCCACCCAATTCACCGTACCATAACCCCGTTCCCATGTATAAGGATACCCTGTCAAGTCGAGATCCCTCAAGTCACATTCATCTAGCATATCCTGAAAGCCTTGAATCAGCCACGATGGGTACGGATGCCCACCTCGTTTATCTTCTTGTTTAACAATGTTATTCATATCCCCAACTAGGAACCAAGGCAGCATCAACTTAGGCTTCAAACTTTTTATCAAACTCCATGTTTCTGGTCTTCTACTACAGTCTAGCTCTCCATAGATTCCAGTTAGTCTAAACTTCCTCAAACCCCTTATGTCAACTACAATGTCTATGTGATTTCTGCTATACGACAAGAGTTGCACATCGTCTTGTTTTCTCCAGAGTAAAGCAACACCTCCACTCCGTCCCTGAACATCTACAGAGACAGCTCCTTCAAATCTGATAATATTCTTAACTTTCTCCACAATATCCTGCTTGCACAATGTCTCACACAAGAAAACTATATCAGGTTTCTTTTGGAGAGTAATCTCCTTTAGGAATTGAATAGCCCACGGGGTCCCAAGCCCGCGGCAATTCCAGCTTAAAGTACTCATGGCCCTTGGCGGACTCCTGTACCAGAGATCGCCAGCATTACGTTTTTTGGATCATCCATCCTAGCTGAGTTGTTGTTCATATCTTGGTCCACTCCATCCATACTCTCCTTATATAAGCCCACAAATAATTCTGTATTTCCACATGGCCCATTTATTTCAGACCCATCTCTTATTCTCCTTTTTTTATTATCCACAATAATCACCCCTTTTTTGTGGGATCTAATTTGCTTACTTCAGCTGATATACCTCCTCCGTTTGAAAAAAGATTTTTTGGCGCCAATATCTCTATCAGTTATTACTGTATCTCCTTGATTATCTCTGTTTTCCCTTATCTGCACAATTTGTGGGATTTGTTTTTCCTTGTGTTTACCATCTCCTGATTTCACGTTCACCGTATTCCGGTCATCATCATCGTCCTTATCACCTTCTCGCAACCACCTTGAGCCCACTAAATTATTATACTTTTCGGAATGGTGCTCTCATCCACGGTCCATAGGGTCTAACTATTTCCTCTTCAGGTGTGTCAAAAAGGCTATTACAGAAGCTCTCTGAGTGCCCAACTAATCCACATATAAAACAAAAAGTTGGTACATTTTCATACTTGAAAGTGATCCATAGCCATTCCCCTCCTACTTTCCTTACTTTCATACGTCTCTTCAGAGGTTTTGTGATGTCGATTGTAACTCTTATACGCATATAATGTCGCCATGCCCTAGTGAAGTTTTTTGGACAGGATTCAACATATTCACCCACATAATTACCAACCTATCAGTATTGATGATTAGTTGGGAATCTTGTTGAAAGTTTTAAATCACGAGAACCAATTTAACTTTCAAGTTTCAATCGAAAAAATTGGTTTATTGGAACCGGTCGTATCTCTACAACACATCTTGTAAAAATGTAAAATTGACACTAATTAATAACTAATTCGAAAGTTTGCAATCGTAAATGTGTCCAAATTAGTTCTACCCGTATAAATTTATAAAAATTCAAATTATAGATTTTACTTTTAAAGTATTATCTTCAAAGTAGTAAGTTACAACTTTATTCTATTTATTTTTGTGAAAAATGTTATGACCCAACTAAACACGCAAGTGCACGTGGTCTCAAGTAATACAGATAGTAAATAAGACTCGTTCCTACAGGGACACGTTGTGTTGTTTAGCTAAACTCACGCACCAGTGTATGATTATGATCCGATGCTAAAACAATAAACAAGTGGATTTTTTTATCACTAATTTAACTAGAAATTATGACTACTTATTAGCTACTAGAACTGAGAATTACGTTGAATTACTTATGCGAATAAAAACATGGGAATTTAGGTTCATTAACCAATCCATTTACGGTCTTCAACTCTCTAGCCTTTTCATGTGATTTTGCAATAACTGATCGAACACACAACTGATATAAGCCAACTTTCGTTGCACAAATACCATCCTAAACAATATCCACAATTAAGATAGAAATTATTTAGTCTCCCAACAAGCCAAGTCTTTATATGTCTATAAAGAATTAAAACAAATTGGGTGAAGCACAAACATTCATTTGACCACGTAGTTGTCATAAACCGGTTAGATTTACGACACTAATTACGAATGATTAAACACGCATAAACCCACGCTAACATGGCAAGTTCTAAACTCTCGTATTCACTTTCGCTTCAACAAGAATTAACACGCAATTACAGGAGTTAGCTACTCTCCCATAACGAATTAATTTCACCCATGTCAGGATATCACAACAACCGCACTATAGGCATCGAGAGATATTAACACATAAGTTTCATGATTAAATCCACTAAACCCCCATGATAACGAATTAGTTCATAATCAAACTAATTGTCATCTTGGGTTCAATTGAAAACATGATAGACATGATAGAAGGAAATGAATAGAAATAGAGATTAAGATAAATGGGTTCCAAAGAAAACCCCAATGTAAAGCATCCACAAGCTAGGAAGAATACAAGAAAAATCTGGAAAAAATCTTCTCCTCTTTGCTTCTTTGTGCTACAAAGTTACGTAGAAAAAATTACAAGCCTCTATCTCTTTCTAGGGTTTTCTCTGCTAATTAATATAGGCCTCTAGGTGCTAATGTATCCAAAAGAGTTTTTTTTTTTTATTTTTAGAAGCCCAAACAAAACAGGATTTTCGGGTCAGACAACCGGCGACGCGGCGCCCAGAATCAATGCAAAGCTGGCGACGCGGCGCCCTATAATTCTCCTCAGCGACGCGGCGCCCTGGATCAGTACAAAACCAGCGACGCGTCGCCCAGCCCTCTGTCCAGCATCTTCAACTTTTTTCCATTTTCTTCAATTTGACTCCGATTTGTAATTCAATTGCTTCGCCTCGTTCCCTTAGCACCTATGAATGATATTCCTGCACAATACCCTAAAAAGAGATCAAAATACCACAACTCAAGGACAAACATTCGTTTTAAGCGAGATGGAAACGTTCTAAGTAGATAAAATACCCACTTATCACACCCCCAAACTTAAACGATGCTTGTCCTCAAGCATAACAAAACATGTACAACTAACTAGTACCACTTCCGTAGGTGATCACGGTTGCATTTAGCATATGCAACAAGCCCTTTAAACCCCTAGGTAGCCCTAGTGGACGAGTAAGGTCTCGTGAGGGCCTATAGTGAATGTACCCACAAAATCCATCTACTAACGCAACTACAATGCAACTAACTACATGTATGCAACTATATGAAAATGCAACGATCCCTTTTAAACTGACCAAAACCAACTAGCAAACAAATACCTCAAAGAATGCAACTAAATCCGAATAGAGCTCGACTAAGCCCCCGTATACTAACAATACATGCACGGGAACGTGGTGTGTGCAATTCTCACTAGAAATACTCTCGAAACTAGATCAAAGGCATAACCAATTCTTCGCCACGACAATCACATGCTTATAAACAGAATGAACTTTAGACACTCCATGACTCAAAGACACCGCCATCATCATTCAAGGTAGACAAGGACTCATGCTATACTCTACAAAACACTACAAAACACAAAAACACACATGCTCATTGACCGTGCAATGGGTGAGACCCCTAAAGGCTTATACAATAGCACCCTTTTAGCGAGCGTTAGGTCAGCAATCCCAAACCACAAAGGCTTTAGGTTACTAGGACTAAGTCCCCTAAGACTTACTTGCTCGAGTACTAAAGAGCCCACCCTAGCCAATTCACATACACACACTCTCACAAACGCTCATTTTTTTATTCACACGACTCTTTTTTGTTCTTTTCTTTTTTTTCTTCTTTTTTTTTTCTTGCCTTTTGCTTTTTTTTTTTTATATGCATGGGTGCACTATCTCACCCCCTAGACTACTCATATCAAATATGAGCCGGCTACTAGCCATTTGACGCCTAGCCATTATTACACTACGACACGACACTTAGCATGAAATCCATGTTTTCCCCCAAACTTATACTTAAGTGCTTCTACGCCATCAAGGGAATAACGAACATTCTAGATATAAATATGTGATTAAATCCTAACAACCAAACCAGGTATGACTCAATCTAGCCCAAGAGCAAACCGTGAGACCGTGAAAAGATTGTGTTCCCGACACACGCAAGTCAATTCCATAGGAACTATAAATCAACCCTCTATTCATCATTACCACACCCAATTAGACATCTATCTACCAATCAGAATTAGCTCGTTTTCAGGGATCATGAAAAATGCATGCTATGCAATGCAAATGCAACTATATGAACATAATATCACAATAACAGAATGTCCTATATGGCATGCATAAAAACAAAACAAAAAATGATCTAAACTAACATGCAATTATGCTCCTAACATGACATGCAACACATATATTATACAACTAATACAAATGCACCGTTAATCCCCACCCCCAAACTTAAAAGCTGCAATGTCCACATTGAAGGTAAGAATCAAAAAGGTGCAAGGCCTACCTACTCGTCGTCCGAAGCACTCCCATCAGGAGTGTCCGGTGGCGGATAGACAGCGCCAGCTGCTGCTCCAAAAGGTGGGAAATTCACCTCCACCCCACTCGCACGAAAAGCCGTGCTCAACGCCTGTGCAAACTGACTGAAGTCTGCTGCAAAACCCACCTGCAGGTTATGCACCGCATCAACCCGCCTCATCAATCTCCTGTATTGCCTCTGATCAACAACATTCCCGGGCTCCTCCTGCTGCTGCTGCTGCTCTGGCTGATCTGGCTGCTGCTGCACTACATAACCAAGGCCCCAAAAATCGGCCTCACCGCCATCCCACACAGCAAGCCTCCGTATGCTCTGATGGTCTAGCACTGCCTGTGGCTGCTGCACAGCCTCCTCTGCTGACCAAACAGCACCACCAAATTTAGCCAACCTAACAATGACCGAACCATAAGGCATCGCTGCAGTAGAACCCCCTTGCAGAAATCGTAGAATCCCCTGATGGATCAAACTACCCAAATCCACGAACTCCCCACTGCAGATAGCATACAACAGAATAGCCCGCTCAACCGTCACCTCACTCGAATGCCTAGTAGGGAGGAGGTTGCCACAGATGAACGAGTGCCAAGTACGCCCATACTGATTCAAAGCCTTAGAAACGAACGTAGTGGCCTCAGTAGAAGTAGTGCCCCTACCCAACTTCCATTCTGTACCCGGAACACATAACTGCTGAATAATCATCTGAAGATCCACACTCTCACGAGTCTTCCCCGACCAATCCACTCGATCCCTATCAATAACCGGAAGCTCGAGCACACGACGAATAGCCCGTGGCCGATAATCCACACGAACTCCACGAACCTGACTAATACCATTCTTGTCCACACTAGCGTTCGCATAGAATTCGCGAACCACAGTCATCGGAACAGGTTCCGGAATCTCACAAACTCGCTCCCAACCTCTCTCCACAATATTCTCCAACATACTACCATCATCCACCGTAGGTAAGAGACCCCTCTCACGGGCAATCGGATACTCCAACAACTCGATATACCTATCGCGAGCCTCATTAGAAATAAATTGCGGCCCACCATCACCACCACCAACATCCGATGAAGGGGGAGGATTCCGACCACCAACCCCACTTCCACTAGCCCCCTCACTACCACTAACTACTACCCTTTGTCTTTTTGGTGCCATGGAATTGAATGGATATGTGTTTAGAGTGTGTAGGGGTTTGAGATTTGTAAGGATTATATGTATAGGTGTGTATAGATGGAGGTGTAGATGTGTTTATATAGGGGAGAATTAGGTTTAGGGATTTGAAATAGAGATGGATTGTGTTTGATGGGGATGGGTTTGGGTTATATAACAAACAACTACAACAACAACTCTTTTTTTTTTGATTTTTTCATGTTTTTCTCGTTTTTTTTTTCTGTCCAGAAGGTTCAGCGCCGCGGCGCCCAAATTGCACTGTCTCTCGGCGACGCGTCGCCCTACCCACTGTTGAGAATTTTTTCTGCTTTTTTTTTTTTTTTTTTTTTTTTTTTTTTTTTCGAATCACTCCTGAATCTGCACAAAACAACTACAATTCAAGTGGGTTGCCTCCCACAAAGCGCTCTTTTTACGTCATTAGCTTGACGTAGCTTCCATTCCTTAACTTGCACAAATTAGAACCGCCGTCTCAACTTCGCGATTCAACTTCTCTCCAAAATATGGTTTCAACCGCTGACCATTGACTTTAAATGACTGATCCGGTAACTTGTCAAAAATTTCCACTGCCCCATGTTGAAAGACCGTTTTGACGGTGAAAGGGCCTGACCAACGTGACTTTAACTTCCCGGGAAATAACCGAAGCCGAGAGTTATACAACAAAACCAATTGCCCGGGTACAAACGTCTTAAGAACCAACCGACGATCATGCCACCTTTTTACCTTCTCCTTGTAGAGTTTGTTGTTCTCATAGGCTTGCAACCGGAACTCGTCCATCTCATTCAACTGAACCATACGCTTCTCACCTGCCGCTGTAAGATCAAAATTCAACTTTTTCAAAGCCCAATATGCCTTGTGCTCTAACTCAGCTGGAAGATGGCAAGCTTTCCCATACACTAGTTGAAAAGGCGACATTCCCAGAGGTGTTTTATAGGCTGTCCGATAAGCCCACACTGCTTCATCCAGCTTCAATGCCCAATCCTTCCTAGAAGGACTAACTACCTTCTCAAGAATCCGCTTAATCTCGCGATTAGAGACCTCGGCTTGCCCATTGGTTTGAGGGTGATAAGCGGTAGCAACTCGATGATTGATGTTATAGCGTGCCACCAAAGATGTGAACTTCCGATTGCAAAAGTGCGTACCTTCATCACTGATTATAACTCGTGGAGTGCCAAATCGAGTAAATATGTTCTTGTGGAGAAAATTGAGCACCACCTTAGCATCATTCGTTGGAAGTGCTTTTACCTCCACCCACTTAGACACATAATCCACGGCCAAAAGGATATACTGATTACCACATGACGGAATGAACGGTCCCATGAAGTCGATTCCCCACACGTCAAAAATCTCTACCTCCATCATGACATTCAGAGGCATCTCGTCCCTACGAGAAATATTACCAACTCTCTGACATCGATCGCACCTCAACACAAACTGGTGAGCATCCTTGAATAGAGTTGGCCAATAGAACCCTGCTTGAAGAATACGTGTGGCTGTCTTCTCACCTGCATAATGACCTCCATAAGCGGTAGCATGAAAATCACTAAGAATAGCTTCGGTCTCACTGTAAGGAACACATCGCCTAATAATCTGATCAGCTCCTTGCTTGAACAAAAACGGTTCATCCCAAATATATTGCTTGACATCGTGCAAAAACTTCTTCCTTTGAGCATGCGAAAGCTCGGGTGGAATGATGTTGCTTACTAGATAATTCACGAAGTCTGCAAACCAAGGTTCTTCATCTTGTACCTTGAATAATTGCTCATCAGGAAAGAACTCATTAATGACCGTGTTGTCTTTAGGTGACTTGCCATGATCTTCCAATCTAGAGAGATGGTCAGCTACCTGATTCTCCGTCCCCTTTCTATCCTTGATTTCCACATCGAACTCTTGTAACAAAAGAACCCAACGAATCAATCGTGGCTTAGAGTCCTTCTTCGCAAGGAGATAGCGAATGGCAGCATGATCCGTATAAACTGTCACCTTTGTACCAAGCAGATAAGAGCGAAACTTTTCAAACCCATAGACAATGGCAAGTAACTCCTTCTCAGTGGTAGTGTAATTCAACTGAGCGTCAGTTAGCGTTTTACTTGCATAGTAAATGACATGGAACACATTTTCTTTCCTTTGGCCTAGTACGGCCCCAAGTGCAAAATCGCTGGCATCACACATTAAAGCAAATGGTTGGCTCCAATCAGGAGCTGTAATAACTGGAGCAGAGATTAGCTTCTTCTTCAAAATCTCGAACGCATGTAAACAAGCCTCATCAAACTTGAATGGCACATCTTTCTCCAAAAGATTGCACAACGGCTTAGAAATTTTCGAGAAATCCTTTATGAAGCGTCTGTAGAACCCCGCATGACCAAGAAAGCTGCGAATCCCCTTGACTGAGATAGGGGCAGGAAGGTTCTCAATAGTCTCCACCTTTGCTTTGTCAACTTCCAAACCTTTACACGACACCTTGTGTCCCAGAATGACACCTTCTTGTACCATGAAATGGCACTTTTCCCAATTTAGAACCAGATTCGTCTCTACACAACGTTTTAGAACCAAACTCAAATTCTCCAAGCACTCATCAAAAGAATCCCCAAAGACTGAGAAGTCGTCCATGAATACTTCCACATTATTTCCAATCATGTCAGAGAAGATGGCCATCATGCACCTTTGAAAAGTAGCTGGTGCACCACACAACCCGAAAGAAACACGTCTGAATGCGAATGTACCAAAAGGACAAGTGAATGTAGTCTTCTCCTGATCCTCGGGTGCTATGCAAATCTGATTGTAACCAGAATACCCATCAAGCAAGCAATAGTACTGATGTCCAGCCAACCTGTCGAGCATCTGATCAATGAACGGAAGTGGAAAATGATCCTTCCGAGTGGCCTTGTTCAGCTTTCGATAATCCATGCAAATCCTCCAACCCGTAACTGTTCGCGTAGGAATGAGTTCGTTCTTCTCATTAGTCACCACAGTCATGCCCCCCTTCTTGGGCACACATTGCACCGGACTCACCCAAGAGCTATCAGAGATCGGGTAGATAATGCCCGCGTCAAGCCATTTAAGAATTTCCTTTTTCACAACTTCTTTCATGACAGGATTGAGTCTCCTTTGATTATCAACTGTAGGTTTAGCTCCCTCCTCCAAAGGAATTTTGTGCATGCAGTATGACGGACTGATACCCTTGATATCTGCTATAGTCCACCCAATGGCTGATTTGGAATCCCTTAAGATTCGCAATAATTTTTCCTCTTCTATTCCTGAAAGCTTAGAAGAGATAATAACAGGCAAGGTAGAAGAATCACCAAGATAGGCATACCTTAGATGTTCAGGCAATGGCTTAAGTTCCAATGCAGGTGCTTCCTCGATGGATGGCTTAAGTCTAACATGAGACTTTTTCAATTCTGACAACCCCAATGATTCAAATGAACTTTGAAACTTCTTCCAAGGTGCTGCATTAAGATATTGCACCTGTTCTTCATCTTCTTCGGTCTCAACCTCTAAATCATTAGCAAGAACTCTTTCCAACACATCAGCTTTCAACAAATGTTGAGTTGCGGGGTTAACCACCTTGTCGACCATATCAAGTTTGAAACACTCTTCATCGTCAGTGGGAAGCTTCATTGCATTGAAAACATTGAAGGTGACATTTTGATCGTGCACCCTCATAATGAGTTCCCCCTTTTGGACATCGATAAGAGTTCGGCCCGTCGCCAAGAATGGTCGTCCCAAGATGATAGGGATCTTCTTGTCTTCCTCGAAGTCAAGAATAACAAAGTCGGCTGGAAAGATAAGCTTGTCAACCTTCACCAAAACATCCTCAACTATCCCTCGCGGATAAGTGACAGAACGGTCCGCAAGCTGTAGAGCCATGGTAGTGGGTTTTGGCTCTGGAAGACCAAGTTGCATGAACACTGATAAGGGCATGAGATTAATACTTGCACCCAAATCACACAAACATTTGCTGAATGAGAGGTCTCCAATAGTGCATGGAATGGTGAAACTTCCAGGGTCCTTCAACTTAGGCGGCAACTTTTGTTGCAAGATGGCACTACATTCCTCCGTCAAAGCAACAGTCTCTAGCTCCTCCAGTTTCAATTTCTTCTAGAGAATGCCCTTCATGAACTTTGCATAGCTCGGCATTTGCTCAAGAGCCTCCGCAAATGGTATGTTAATCTGCAGCTTCTTGAATACATCCAAGAACTTAGCGAATTGATTGTTTAGCTTTTGCCTTTGCATTCGCTTTGGGAATGGAGGAGGTGGAAACACTTTATCTTCCCCTTCTATCTTGGAATTATCACTCTTGAGGTTAATAGGAGTTACAGGAGTAGCCTTGGACCGAAAATCAGAACCCGAATTGACACCATCTGAAAAATCGGATTTTTGCTCCAGAAGGGCCGGCGACGCGTCGCCCGATTTACACTGAATCTCGGCGCCGCGGCGCCCAAGTGTCTGGTCAGTTTTTTCAGTTTCGTCTTCTTTTGATTTTTCTTCGTTCTGACCTTGTAAATTCCTTCCTGATCGCAAGGTTATTGCTTGAACTTGTTCCTTTTGATCTTTCTTGCCTGGGTTCACCTCTGTGTCACTTGGAAGCGTTCCTGGTTGACGGTTCAACAAAGCATTGGCAAGCTGGCCAATTTGATTCTCTAGCGTTTTCAATGACACCGCCTGACTCTTGTACATCATTCGAAGCTCTTCCAATTCCGACTTCTCAGACTGATTCAATGAAGTTCCTTGAGATGGTTGAAACCCCGGTGGATTGAATGGTTGCCTTGGAGCATACGGAGGTGGTTGATAGTTCTGATTACTTGGCCTAGCATTGAACTGCTGATTTGGTGGTTGTTGAGCACCCCCCTGATTGTTGCTCCAACTGAAGTTAGGATGATTCCGGTTGTTGGGATGATAGAAATTTGGCACTGGTTGCTGAGGTCTTTGAAAATTACCAACAAATTGTGCGGATTCAGCTGAGATAGCACACATATTTGTGTCATGTGCCCCTGCACATAGTTCACACACCATAGCAACCTGGTTAGTCCCATGATTAGAAAGGGAATCTACCTTCATCGTCAACGCTTTGAGTTGGGCAGCAATAGCAGTAGCTGCATCCAAGTCAAGAACTCCAGCCACTTTAGCAGGTGGCAAGCGTTGAGTAGGATTCTGAAACTCATTGGCCGCCATCATTTCAATCAGGTTATAAGCATCCTCATAGCTTTTTGCCCATAGTGCACCTCCAGAAGCTGCATCTAGCATAGGCCGGGACTGAGCTCCCAACCCGTTATAGAAATTGCTGATGATCATCCAATCCGGCATTCCATGATGAGGACAACGTGCCAATATTTCCTTGTACCTCTCCCAAGCTTCTCCCAAAGATTCCTGGGAATGCTGAGCAAACTGAGAAATGGCATTCCTGTAAGCTGCTGTTTTTGCCATGGAGAAATACTTGGTCAAGAATTTTTGAGCACAGTCCGCCCATGTTGTAATAGAACCTGATGGCATGGAATGTAACCAACTCTTTGCTTTGTCCTTAAGAGAGAAGGGAAATAGCCTCAATCTGATTGCGTCATCTGTAACTCCGTTGAATTTGAAAGTGTCACAGATCTCAAGGAAGTCCCTAATATGAGCATTGGGATCTTCAGCAGGACTACCCCCAAACTGGACTGTGTTCTGAATCATCTGAATGATGTTTGGCTTTAGCTCAAAATTGTTAGCCCCTATAGCTGGGCGAACAATACTAGTATGAATGTCCTCCACTTTCGGCTGAGAGAATTCACTCAAAGCCCTCGCTGGTTGCTCTTGATTTGCCATAACTTCCCTTGCTTCAAGATTGTCTTCTAACCCGAAGTCAATTCTTCTCCTTGCTAGTTCTTCTCTACGTGCCCGAGCTCGTGTACGCATAAACTATAAACACGTACCTGAAATTCACCAACAAGAAATTTGATGAAAAACGTTCTAGTCACCGAAATTAAATGACCACTGATGGCAATTATTGAAACTAAACAAATAAAACCGCGTCCCCGGCAGCGGCGCCAAAAACTTGTTATGACCCAACTAAACACGCAAGTGCACGTGGTCTCAAGTAATACAGATAGTAAATAAGACTCGTTCCTACAGGGACACGTTGTGTTGTTTAGCTAAACTCACGCACCAGTGTATGATTATGATCCGATGCTAAAACAATAAACAAGTGGATTTTTTTATCACTAATTTAACTAGAAATTATGACTACTTATTAGCTACTAGAACTGAGAATTACGTTGAATTACTTATGCGAATAAAAACATGGGAATTTAGGTTCATTAACCAATCCATTTACGGTCTTCAACTCTCTAGCCTTTTCATGTGATTTTGCAATAACTGATCGAACACACAACTGATATAAGCCAACTTTCGTTGCACAAATACCATCCTAAACAATATCCACAATTAAGATAGAAATTATTTAGTCTCCCAACAAGCCAAGTCTTTATATGTCTATAAAGAATTAAAACAAATTGGGTGAAGCACAAACATTCATTTGACCACGTAGTTGTCATAAACCGGTTAGATTTACGACACTAATTACGAATGATTAAACACGCATAAACCCACGCTAACATGGCAAGTTCTAAACTCTCGTATTCACTTTCGCTTCAACAAGAATTAACACGCAATTACAGGAGTTAGCTACTCTCCCATAACGAATTAATTTCACCCATGTCAGGATATCACAACAACCGCACTATAGGCATCGAGAGATATTAACACATAAGTTTCATGATTAAATCCACTAAACCCCCATGATAACGAATTAGTTCATAATCAAACTAATTGTCATCTTGGGTTCAATTGAAAACATGATAGACATGATAGAAGGAAATGAATAGAAATAGAGATTAAGATAAATGGGTTCCAAAGAAAACCCCAATGTAAAGCATCCACAAGCTAGGAAGAATACAAGAAAAATCTGGAAAAAATCTTCTCCTCTTTGCTTCTTTGTGCTACAAAGTTACGTAGAAAAAATTACAAGCCTCTATCTCTTTCTAGGGTTTTCTCTGCTAATTAATATAGGCCTCTAGGTGCTAATGTATCCAAAAGAGTTTTTTTTTTTTATTTTTAGAAGCCCAAACAAAACAGGATTTTCGGGTCAGACAACCGGCGACGCGGCGCCCAGAATCAATGCAAAGCTGGCGACGCGGCGCCCTATAATTCTCCTCAGCGACGCGGCGCCCTGGATCAGTACAAAACCAGCGACGCGTCGCCCAGCCCTCTGTCCAGCATCTTCAACTTTTTTCCATTTTCTTCAATTTGACTCCGATTTGTAATTCAATTGCTTCGCCTCGTTCCCTTAGCACCTATGAATGATATTCCTGCACAATACCCTAAAAAGAGATCAAAATACCACAACTCAAGGACAAACATTCGTTTTAAGCGAGATGGAAACGTTCTAAGTAGATAAAATACCCACTTATCAAAAAACTATTCAAAAATTTGTTGGGTATATTACACTAAACAACGCAACAATGAGACAGTTATATTACAATTTAACAAGAACATGCAATTAACCAAATAACGAAACAAACACGATGGCAAAACAAAATATATAATTAAAGACTGTAAAATAAAAGAAAGGAGAGAACACTTATGTTAGGTCCGATAAGATTGTAGAAGGGGGCGTTGAATACCATCTATATCATTTTCTCGAAATTTGTTCTTTAAATAAAATTTATTTTAAACAAATTTGTGCGGAATAATATAACACAAATTTCATGTTGAATATAACAATATATTAACTTGATGTGTGTTACAAAATCAGTCCAAATGATTATCAAGTAATTAATAACTAATTAGAAAATTCAACATGAACTTTGCTCATTTAGTTAATAAAAATCAAGATATCAATTTGTGAACTAGGAAACTTAATTCGCTAGTAGTACAAGAATAACAAGTAAACAAGTTCCAATGGATAGAATATTACAACTAAGATGAACTTGAATTTACAGAATTTAATTTGTAATTGTTCTTGAGATTGAGAGAGAGAGATATATAGGCTGTTGTGTATATTTTTCTGTTATGTTCGACTGCTTTCTGTCCTTCTGCATTCTTCTGCCTTATATAACACAGCCATAGTCATATTGCTTTGTTTCATCTAATATAACATTCAGTTAACAATAATATGACATTCGGTATGACTATCAAATGAAAGTAATATGACTGTCTCTTTAAATATAACTTTCGGTGTGACTATCCCCTTGAATGAAATATGACTATCCAATTTGAATATAACATTCGGTATGACTGTCCAATTCAATATAACATTCGGTATGACTGTCTCCGTGAATGAAATATGACTATACAGTTTGAACTGAATATGACTGTCTCCTTTTGAACTGAATATGATTGTCGGTATAACTATCATTTGATTGTTATATTATCATATTTTTCAGCTTATAATTAATCAAATGATTTATAAAAATCATTTAAATAACTATTTCTTTTTCATATTAATTCTAATTTAATTAATCTAATAATTACTTTAACAAATATATTAATTCTGATAGAATTAATTTATTTATTTAAATTAATTATTTGATTTAATTAATTAAAGTAGAATTAATATAAATCCTTTAATAGTCAATACTTCACTGTGAACCACGTAATTATAATAAGGAACATACACTGGATCGATGTTGACGCTCGATGTACTGTCTGGTTCATGAACGACTAACTCCAATCTCTGTTCTTCATCTTGACTTTAAAACTGTGGTCTTTTTCTATTCTTCACTCTCATCAATCATTCGGTACTGATATTGTTTCTTATCACTTATAGAAATCTCTGTCCTTTAAATGAATCCATGTGTTTCAATGCTACCTTGAGGCTTGATCAGATATCTGAATCTTCTTCCAGTGTAAAACATCAAAACTATATATTGACTTGTTGATTTTTCTTCTGACAGCTATCATCTTTTGAGATTCCTGTGACAGTTGATATTATTTACTTATTACAATCTAGTTTAATTGGATTAGGATCCTCGAACTACAAATAAGCTGAGTCATATGCCTTTCAATCTCCCCCTATTTGTTTGGTAGACAATAACAAGAAAATACCTAGAGGATTCTTCAACTAATCCCAATTAAACAAGTAAAAGAAAAAAACTTTAAATGCTAAGTAAATAACGGAAAAGTTCTGGTTCATATTTAACATTATCCAGATTCAAACAGAAAAGATAAATACAAGATAGATGATCCTCTAGACTGATCATATAAAACAATTATCCTATCTTGTTCTATCAAAGCTCTAATGATATAACTTGTAGAGCTAATCTTCATTTACCACCTTCTTCCTCGTTGATTTCTCCTTCTTCTTGTTCATCCATATTGGGTAGATTCTTGATCAATTCAGAGTCAACAAGTAACTCTCTTCTGGATGACACATCTGTAGGATAAACTAATGGTATTCCAAGTTTCTTTCTTAACTCACCTTGATACTGCTTATACTTCTTCATGTTGGTCTGAGCATAGGATCGGATATGATCTGCAACTTCAATTTTTTCTTGAGATGCAAAACCATGATTTTGAAGAGCATATTCATCATACACCAAATGTCTGGCAAGATGGGTATATAATTCCTCAGTCTGAAGATTAACAGTGTGAATAACTTCTCCCTTAAGAATTTTAACTTGTGGAGGGTTATCTATTACTTCAGGACCAGCTCTTTCAGCAAATTCTTGAAATTTTTCATGAAGTAGTATACCTAGCTCAGATCAGCACCCAAAGCTCTGACAGAGATCTATCATAGAAGAAATTTTGAGCACGTTCCCATTTATCACCACTTTTGTACTTGATGTACATCTTCCTTGCTTCCAGCTTTTGAGCATGTTGCTTTTGAAGTGCTTCCTGTTCAGCCTTTTGAAGCCTTTCATTATGAGCTATCTGTTCTAGTGTCTTCTTGAGTCTTTCTTCTCTCATAGACAGATTAGTATCATTCTGTTCAAGTTCTTGATTGGCTTCAAAATTCATTCTTTGTGTTTCATCAAATTCTTCACCAATATCAGGAAACTGCAAGTCAGCAAACAGATCAAGGTTATCAGGTTCACCTGTATAGTAAATTAGTAATAACCTTCTACAGCATCATCATCATCCTGTTCTGCTTCTGCTGCTTGAGTTATCTTCTTCTTCCCCTCACTCCTATCTTCAACTTTTTATTTACTCGCACTTCCTCCCCCTATAGATTTCTCCCCCTTAGTTGAGGAATCCTCTACAGTTTTATGGCTTGTACCAGCTCCAGGTCCACTTTCATCACTACTTCCAAAGAATTTCTTCTCTTCTGCTGTAAGTGAGTGAGTTCTGCTAATGATATTATATAATTGTCTCAACCCCTTTGCTTGATGATCATTTTGCCTTTCAATTTGACTGAGACGATGTTCAGTGGATAATTGATTCTCATTTATGTTATTCTGAAGATCTTCAATGATTCGATATAGAAGTTATAATGAGATCTTGAGCCACTGTGACATCTCCAGAGTCTACAATTGCTTGTTGTTGAAAGAGTTTGAGTGCATTGATCTTGTTGTTGAAGATAGTTCTCATGTTATCCATGTCAAACCTTAAGTTTTTATTATCTTCTTCAGCTTGAGCAAGACTTTCTTTCATTTGATCAAGTTGTGCCATGAGAGATAAAGTGTTTGTGTCATTGTGTGCTCTCACCTCAATCGCTCTATGAGTATCACTCACCTCACGTGCTAGTGTTTCACTCAGATTTGAGGTAATCCTCACATCACTCCTCTCATATTCCTGAGCTGCATCCATTGTACCTGCACCAGAAATCACCCTAGCCTCCTCTTGGAAGGTCAGTGGTGGTGCAATGGGAGTTCACAAATCCCTATCAACCTGTGAGGGTTCTTCTGCCGTAACAATGGCAGGCACTGTAACTTGCTCTCCTTGCATGACAATGTTTTCAGCTTCATTCAAGAAAATGTCTTCCCCCATTGTGAGTAACAGGGGTGTGCTTGAAGAAATGAAGGGGTTTACAGTTGCCTCAGATATAGTTTTACTTCTCTTTTGTAAAGGCAAATCTGTTGTTTCACTCAAGATATCACTACTAGGGTTAGATCTTTTGACAGACAATTTCTTTCTGCGATAGTGTTTGGAGAATTTAGGATTGGTGTCTGGTGCATTGACCTGAGTTGAGGGTTGTGGTTCTACAGCCCCTTGGTCACTACTCACAATTAATTGACTATCAGGAAAATATTGAGATTGCAAAGTAGTTGAGTCAAATACCTGATCATTAACATTTGCAGCATCTTCGCTCTGAGTGGGTTGATCCACTGGAAGTTGAGGTTCAGGAGCAGTTAAGATTTCAGGATCAGGTTGAGGTTCTGATTCTGGTTGATGTTCAGGAGCTTGTTCTGCTTCATGTTCTGGAGCTTGTTCAATTGCAAGTATCCCAACAACTGGTTGAGGCATAACATTTGGCAAATTTATGAATGTAGACATATATGGTGTTATGACCACTGGAACATGCAACAAAGCCTTAGAAGTATCCAACCTAGTGTAGAACTTCTTGTTTGGTTTACCAGACCATTGAACTCGATCATTTGGAAAAGGAGCAGGTTGATCCTCAGGCATAAGATGATTAAAAATTAATGTCAAAAATCGAGGATAATGACACTTAACCATTTTACCTTTCCCAAAGTTCTTTCTAACCTTCTTTACACGATTTAACAATATAGGCCATATCAAGCTGCCAAAGTTGATCCTTCTGTTATGAGCAATTGAGAAACCAATTGACTGTAACATACCTGTGATGACGGTATTGTTACTCTTGGTAGAATTAGCAAACACCTTTGCTATGATCTCGAAGAAAATGTTCCATTCTTGAACAAGGTTGCTTTTGAGTGGACGTTTAAGATCCAGTTGACCTTGATAGTTCAGATGTGTAAAGAATTGAGTCAACTCATCAGTTGATGGCGCTTCAGCAAATTGTTCAGTAGGAAGTTTCAGAGCAGCATTGAAGACAGATTCATCCACTGTATATGTCTTATCATTAAAGTTGAAAGAAAACGATCTTCCATCTGAGACAGCTGTAGTACACATTAGTTTAAGTGGACCAAATTTCATGGGAATATTTGCAGTTATAGCATGGCTACAGATATTTTGTTCGTTCAGGAAATTTATCCAGGGCTTGAACCGATCCACCGAGCAATCCTCGGGATTAAAATATCCAATAAAATTGTGATTAACAATCTCAAAATTATTATAAGCACCAGCCATTCCAAATCAGGTATTAAAATTAAGGAATCTGCAAAAGTCAACAATGAACCCAATTAATTCATAAAATTCTAATTAATAATTAATTAAAAAATTCGAAAAACTGAATTCTTCACCAAAAATTCTGAAAATTTGAGGCAATGATCTTGATACCAGTACAAACACAAGTATATTTTTAGATTTTGAAAAATCACAACCAATCCTCTTGAATTTTAGATCGAAAATTCGAAAATTTTAAACCAAAAATCACAAAACTCAACCAAATCTTACATTTAAACCGTGGTTTTGAAGAGAATAGACTGGGTAATCGAATTTTGTTCTTAGAATCGTGATTACAGAGGGATTAGAGACAAAAATCGAGCAGCAATTCGGTAGTTATATGTGTATATTGTGTATGTATCGACAAGAGAGCTTGGGTGACTTAACATGCCAATTTTTTTTAACACACAAACTGATATAACTTATGAATATTACTATTGGCTTAAGCATAAATCAGCTGTGATATGACTATCGGGTGATAGTCATACCGATAGTTATATTACGTGTAAACGTAATATACCTATCTTATTTAGACAGTTATATAACAAATAAACCTTAATATAACTATCGAAAAACACAGGATATAACAATCGGTGGAATTGTTTTATTGATAGTTATCTTTCGAGTAAAAATACTAATATAACTATGCAAAAACAACAGTTATATACAAAGAAAGTTGTAACATAACTATCTAAATAATTAGTTATATCTAGAGTTATATTAACAATAAAACTAATTAATAAAACAAAAAGAACTCGAATATAACAATCAGATGGATTGTTATACCGATTGTTATATCTAACAAAACAATTAATATAACTATTCTATCATTAGAATATTAACTGGATATTAACAGAATATTTACAATTCTAAAAAATTCTAATAATAAAGCAAATTAATTATTAAATAATAAACTATAAATAACACACTAATTTAAACTAACATTAGCAGACATAATAAAAATTATTAAAACGATCAAAGGTAGTCCTTTTTACGAAATCAAACATTAATAACAAAAGAACAAACACTACAAATAAAATAAAATAAAATAAAATAAAATAAAATAAAATAAAATAACATACTAAATATTTACATAATTATTTCTGGTGAATTAATAAATCTATAAATTTTCTAATAAAATAATTTCCATATAGAAAATTATTCAAAAAGAAACTATAATTTATTAAACATCAAAAATAATTAAACTGATTTTAAGATAATAACATTTTCAAGAAAATAGATTTCTCATAAATTACAGCTTGTAAAATTCGAGAAAAATATTTTTAAAGAAAATGAATTACTCTAAAATTACAAGAAGTAATTAGAAATATATAGAGAAGATAATAACAATGATTTAAGAAGAAACAAGCAAAAGTATAAGTTGATAAAATAATTATACAAGTGACTTTAATAACAAATATTAACACATCAATCACTTGTAAATTATTAAAGATCAAACCTCAGATATTAACTAGTTTAATTACTAGGACTATTTAACATACCCAATTCACCAACAATTCTGGTAAATGTGGATTCGTCAAGAGACTTAGTAAAAATATCTACCGTTTGTTCTTCCGTAGGTACAAAAAGTAACTCCACGGTACCATTCATGACATGCTCTCGAATAAAATGATACCTGATGTCAATATGCTTTGTCCTTGTGTGCTGCACAGGATTATTAGAGATTGCTATGGCACTTGTATTGTCACATAAAATAGGAATTTTATCAAGTACAAAGCCATAGTCTCTCAGCTGATTCCTGATCCACAAAATCTGTGCGCAACAAGTTCCAGCAGCTATATATTCAGCTTCAGCTGTTGAGTTGGAAACTGTTTGTTGTTTCTTGCTGTACCAGGAAACCAGTCTACCACCTAGGAATTGACAACTCCCAGAGGTGCTTTTTCTATCCACAACACTTCCTGCATAATCTGAATCTGTATATCCAACAAGATTAAAACCAGAATCTTTAGGGTACCAGATGCCTAAATTAGGCGTACCCTTAAGATATCTCAGGATTCGTTTAACAGCAATGAGATGAACATCTCTAGGATCCGATTGGAACCTTGCACACAAGCACGTAGCATGCATAATATCAGGTCTACTTGTAGTAAGGTAAAGTAATGAGCCTATCATACCTCTGTAGCTTGTGATATCTACCTTGGCAAAAATTTCACATGCTCCAAATTTGACCGCTGTGGATGATAGTGTTCTTGCTGAAGATGAGTCCTCCATTTGATATTTCTTAAGAAGCTCTTTGACATACTTGGATTGACAGATAAATATTCCATCTGTCCTTTGACTTACTTTCAATCCAAGAAAGAACTTCAGCTCACCCATCATGCTCATTTCAAACTTACCCTGCATTAACTTAGCAAATTTCTTGCAAAGAAGATCATTAGTAGACCCGAATATTATATCGTCCACATAAATTTGGACTAATATTGTATCATTCTTATGTTTCTTTGTAAAGAGAGTTTTGTCTATGACACCTCTAGAAAATTCATTTTCAAGTAAAAATTCAGAGAGAGTGTCATACCATTTCCTTGGTGCTTGCTTAAGACCATAAATAGCCTTGAAGAGAAAGTAGACATAACCCAATAGATCTGGATCTTCAAAACCAGGTGGTTGTTCTACATATACCTCTTCATCCAGCTTACCATTCAGAAAGGTACTCTTGACATCCATTTGATAAACATGAAAGTTAGAAAAGGCTGCGAATGCCAAGAATATCCTAATGGCCTCAAGTCTAGCCACTGGAGCATAGGTCTCATCATAGTCAATGCCTTCAGATTGTGAATAACCTTTTGCTACCAACTTTGCTTTATTTCTTATTACTGTGCCATCTTCATCAAAATTGTTTCTGAATACCCACCTAGTACCAACCACTGTTCTATTTGTAGGTCTGGGTACCAGCTTCCATATTTCTTGTTGTTTAAATTGATTGCGTTCATCTTGCATAGCAATCACCCAATCAGGATCTGAAAGAGCTTCTTCAGTTTTCTTAGGTTCCATTTCAGATAGAAACCCTGAATAATTACATTGATATTGTAAAGCTCTTCTAGTCTTTACACCAACATCTGGATCACCAACGATTAGCTCAAAAGGATGAGCTCTGTTCCAAACAGTCTGTCTGGGAAGATTTAGTCTTGATGATTCACCTTGTTCTTCATTGTGATGTTGAGTATGACTAGTAGATCCTTCATTAACTCCCCCTGAGTTGTTGCCAGGATGATTAGATGAGTGTTCAGAAGTATGAGTGGTGTTTTCAATATTATCATTATTTTCACCACCATTATTCTGATTAGTCTCATCATTGACATTGTTGTCATTAGCATCAGCAAAAACATCAGGTGGACTATCATCATCTGAATCTAGATCTGTCATATCTTCAAAAGATAGCTTTTCAGATGAATCTTCAGTTTGGATACTAGGGAGTTTAGTGTCATCAAATGTAACATTGACACTTTCCATCATCTTCTGATGTTCAATCAAATACACCTTATAAGCTCTTCTTTCATAACCAACAAAAATTGCTTCATGTGCTTTGGCTTCAAATTTTCCACCTTGATCGTCTCCTTCTTTAAGTACAAAGCATTTTGCTCCAAATACATGAAAGTATTTGAGTGTTGGTTTCTTTTCATTCATGGCTTCATAGGGTGTTTTCATCAAGTCTTTGTTGATAAGAGTTCGATTCTGAGTATAGCAAGCAGTGTTGACAGCTTCAGCCCAAAAGTACAATGGAAGCCTTGATTCACTTAACATAGTACGTGCAACTTCAATCAAGGTTCTATTCTTTCTTTCAACTACCCCATTTTGCTGAGGAGTTCTTGGAGCTGAGTATTGTCTGGTTATACCCTTTTCAGTACAAAAGTCATTCAAAACTGCATTCTTGAATTCAGTTCCATTGTCTGACCTTATATCCCTAACTGGATACTTGGAATCCAGCTCAATTAACTTGATGTGATCAATCACCAGTTGTGGAGTCTCATCTTTAGAATTCAGGAACAAGACCCATGTGTACTTTGAAAAATCATCAACAATCACAAGAGCATATCTTTTCTTTGACATAGACATCACATTCACTGGACCAAATAGATCCATGTGAAGTAATTGTAAAGGATCAGTTATTGAAGATATATCAGTGCTTCTGTGAGTTGCCCTTTTTAGTTTGCCTTTTTGACAGGCATCACATAGTCCTTCCTGTGTGAATACCATAGAAGGTAAACCTCTCACCAACTCTCTCTTGACCAGAGAGTTCATTGTCTTGAAATTTAGGTGAGAAAGTTTCTTGTGCCATAGCCAACTTTCATTTGTGGATGCTTTAGAATAGAAGCAATTGATTTCTTCAGTGCTTCTAGTGTTCATGTTGGCTACATACAAGTTTCCTTTTCTGACTCCCGTCAGAGATGGTTGTTCACTTCTTTTGTGTGAAATCAGACAATTCTTTTTGTTAAAGTGGACTTCAAATCCCTTATCACAAAACTGACTTATACTGAGCAAATTATGCTCAAGTCCTTTTACAAAGGACACTTTCTCAATGATAACATTTCCAGCTTCAAGTCTGCCATATCCATCAGTTCTACCTTTGTTGTTATCTCCAAAGGTAACTACTGGGCCGGCCTTCTCCACCACATTTGTCAGCAGGGTTCTGTCTCCAGTCATATGCCTTGAACATCCACTATCCAAGATCCAGGTTACTCGTTCAACCTGTTCAATACCCTGCAATGACAAACGGATTAAACCTTCTTTGGAACCCAAATTTGATTGGGTCTAGAGTATTTAAAGTATTGGCCTTTGTCAGGCAAAACAACATTTTTAACCTTGACACCAATTTTACCATTAGTCAATAAACATTTTACCCTATAAACAGATTTGACAATCTTTTGTTTCAGTTTAGGTATCCATGTTTGTTTAGTAACAATATCATTGACTGGACATTTGACTTTGTAAACAGCCTTCATAAAACTTTGTTTAGGCTCTGGTACAAATGTCTCTCTCCTAACATAAGGAGGACTAGCAGTCTTTGATCTAACATTATTCCTGTTCATATGTTGTCGAGGAGCAGTCTTATTATCACATGCATGATTACCATTAAAGTAAGTAGACATCACATTAAAAGCACAAGACATACAGTTGACAACACCACATGCTTTATGATTAGAATCAATGATAGGCATGGTACTCATGTTAGACATGTTATTGTTTTGTTTCAACTTATTACTACCTAATCCAGTCTTAGAAGAACTAGTTGTTTCAACAACCTTGACTGGCACTTTAGATACATCTTTCTTGGATGAAACATTCTTTGGATTAGTGTCCTCAACAGATTTAGCCTTAACAAAGACTGTGACATCTTTCTTGGATGAAACATTCTTTGGATTAGCGTCCTTAACAGATTTATCCTTAACACAGACTGTGCCATTTGCACTTTCCTCATTTCTCATTTCTTCCTGCATAACCATAGAAAGAATATCTGGTGGTCCACATCAGATTGTTTAAATAGAGGTTCTTTAACATTCTTGAGCACATGTGGTATTCCCCTTTCTTTAACACTAACAAGGTTAGGGGAATTTATGCCCAATGATCCAACAGCTTCATTGTAGCCATACCCTATACCTGTTGTTCGTTCTACAACTTGATTGTTAAAAAACTCTTTGGAAACTTTAACAGAATTATAACAAGCCCTAACCTATGTTTCAAGTTCAGTAATTCTAGCCATTTGTTTGCCTACAACTTCTAGAATAGATTTCTCCTTTTTATGAAGCATTTTTATTTCATCTCTTTGTTGATCTTGATTAATATGCACCTTTTTCAATTCTGACACTTCATTGCCAAGTTTAGTGCTTAGCAGATCAAGTCTTCTATATCCAGTTTGTGCATTATCTAAGGAATTATAAAGACTATGAATCAACTCAGGGTCAGCAGGAATTACCAGTTTGTTATGATGATCAGATGCTCCATCATTTGTCACCAGCGCAAGATTTCCAACTTCTTCATCTTCACTGTCTGTGTCATCCCAGCTTTTGCCTTGTACCACATAGGCCGTGTCTGTGTTCTTCTTACCAGATGCATACTCTCCCCTTGCATCTTGTTGAGGTTGATGACACTCAGTTGCAAAGTGTCCAAGTTCATTACATTTAAAGCACCTAATCCTGCTTCTGTCTACCATTCCAGTTTGGTAGCCACCCCTTTTACTAGAGGAAGAAGAGCCTCCTCTCTGGAATTTGTTATTTGACTTGAACTTGGGATTCCTCCTAAATCTGAAGTTACTGAATTGCCTCACCATCATAGCCATTGACTCATCTTCCAACTGATCCAGCTCTTCCAATGAGTAGAAATCTCCATCATCCTGACTGACAGGTGTATGACCAATCTCAACTTCAACCTGTTCCTTGTCAGTGCTGCAAGGTTGAACAACCTTAGCTTCCACTTCCTTTGGAGTCTCAACCACTAGAGCTGTAGAAGAACTTGGAACCCTACCTTCACCATGAATTTCTGTCTGTTGAACTTATTCCAACTCATAGGTTTTCAAAATGCCGAAGAGCATTTCAAGAGTAATTTGATTCATGTCTCTGGCTTCTCTAATGGCAGTTATCCTATGTTCTAGGTGAGTAGGCATGGTCAGTAGAAACTTCATGTTAATCTCCTTTTGTGTATATTGCTTGCCATGGATTTGCAAGTTGTTGATTATTTTGTTATACCTTTCAAACACTTTCTGAATGCCTTCATTAGGGCCAGCTCTAAAGTGTTCATACTCAGAGGTTAAAATTTGAAGTCTGTTTTCCTTGACTTCATCAGTTCCTTCATTAATAGTCTTAATAGTTTCCCACATGTGCTTTGCAGTTTTACAATTCATCACATGACTGTACATCACAACATCTAGGGAATCTAATAGTATGAGTATCAAATTCTTGTCTAGTCCTGCATCCTCTTTTTCATCAGGAGTATAAGACGCAGGGTCTTTTTCAAGGGTTCTAGCAGGTGTTGTAATAACTCCATCAGTAACAACTTGTTGTTCAATGACCATAGGAATTTTAGGTCCATTTTTCAGAACACCCAAATATTTAGAATTTGTAACATCAAGAAACAGCTCCATTTTATTTTTCCACATATCATAATTATCTTTATTAAAGATAGGAATCTTAACAATGACTTTTGAAGACATGATGAATTTTTAAATGAGTTAAAAATTCGAAATGGATTTTTGACTGAATAAAAATAGGATCTTGATTTGTGTATCAATCAATAGGCTCTGATACCAATTGTTAGGTCCGATAAGATTGTAGAAGGGGGGGTTGAATACAATCTATATCATTTTCTCAAAATTTATTCTTTAAATAAAATTTATTTTAAACAAATTTGTGTGGAATAATATAACACAAATTTCAAGTTGAATATAACAATATATTAACTTGACGTGTGTTACAAAATCAGTCCAAATGATTATCAAGTAATTAATAACTAATTAGAAAATTCAACATGAACTTTGCTAATTTAGTTAATAAAAATCAAGATATCAATTTGTGAACTAGGAAACTTAATTCGCTAGTAGTACAAGAATCACAAGCAAACAAGTTCCAATGGATAGAATATTACAACTGAGATGAACTTGAATTTACAGAATTTAATTTGTAAGTGTTCTTGAGCTTGAGAGAGAGAGATATAGGCTGCTGTGTATATTTTTCTGTTATGTTCGACTGCTTTCTGTCCTTCTGCATTCTTCTGCCTTATATAACACAGCCATAGTCATATTGCTTTGTTTCAACTGATATAACAATCAGTTAACAATAATATGACATTCGGTATGACTATCAAATGAAAGTAATATGACTGTCTCTTTAAATATAACTTTCGGTATGACTATCCCCTTGAATGAAATATGACTATCCAATTTGATATAACATTCGGTATGACTGTCCAATTCAATATAACATTCGGTATGACTATCTCCTTGAATGAAATATGACTATCCAGTTTGAACTGAATATGACTGTCTCCTTTTGAACTGAATATGACTGTCGGTATAACTATCATTTGATAGTTATATTATCATATTTTTTAGCTTATAATTAATCAAATGATTTATAAAAATCATTTAAATAACTATTTCTTTTTCATATTAATTCTAATTTAATTAATCTAATAATTACTTTAACAAATATATTAATCCTGATAGAATTAATTAATTTATTTAAATTAATTATTTGATTTAATTAATTAAAGTAGAATTAATATAAATCCTTTAATAGTCAATACTTCACTGTGAACCACGTAATTATAATAAGGAACATACACTGGATCGATGTTGACGCACGATGTACTGTCTGGTTCATGAACGACTAACTCCAATCTCTGTTCTTCATCTTGACTTTAAAGCTGTGGTCTTTTTCTATTCTTCACTCGCATCAATCATTCGGTACTGATATTGTTTCTTATCACTTATAGAAATCTCTGTCCTTTAAATGAATCCATGTGTTTCAATGCTACCTTAAGGCTTGATCAGATATCTGAATCTTCTTCCAGTGTAAAACATCAAAACTATAGATTGCCTTATTGATTTTTCTTCTGACAGCTATCATCTTTTGAGATTCCTGTGACAGTTGATATTATTTACTTATTACAATCTAGTTTAATTGGATTAGGATCCTCGAACTACAAATAGGCTGAGTCATATGCCTTTCAACTTAGCTCTAACAGAAGCTTTAAAACTCTGAAAGAACAAGACAGTTGAGTCGCCAAGGCTTAGAGAAGTCTTGATCGTTCTTGAAGAGATTATTGCCCCACTTATAATGTGATGGGTTGCAGCAATATCGCTTCCAGGATAAAATAGCTCAGATCAATCCGGTCATAGACACGACAAAGATCAACAACGACTAGCACCTCAGTTCGCCTAAAAAACCTATGCAACTTATAAATGAATGCAAGGTAGGCACTTGAGATTACTTATATCTAAAACTCAAGCATAAGCCTTCTATATATAGACATTTCAAGTTGCTTAGTTCAATATCTTTTCAATGTGGGATTTAAGAAAAAACCCATTTCAAACTTATTTCAAACTAGCAACTTTGCCCATATATAATTATGGATTCCACTAAGAAAATGTCTTAGATCCAAACATGAAAGTTGAAGTCCTCATATCAAGGAACAACCTCCATAAGTTAGTTTCCGGAAATTACATCAAGAGCACATCTAAAAAATGCCTCAAACTTTCCATTTTCTAACAATCCCCCACAAATCCATCCAGTAATGCATATTAGATTCTACTCATGACTTTCTTTTCAGAGTAGGTACCCTTCCGGGTTTGAACCCTCCTAAGTCCTCTACTTCGATGGCTACCGGATATAGATGGAATGTTTCACCTTGAATCCTTATCCGTTTGATGTAACCACACTCCATAGACGATGACAAATCAAAAGGCTATGGTGCTAATCTACAGCTTTGAGACGTTAATGGTCATGTCTCGATCCTGTTCATCGAATGCTTCAAGGAATAACCCTTTCCTCTAATTGCGACCACACAATTACATTCGCTTAGCTGGGCATCTCCAGAGATGTACTGCTAGCATCTCGTCATATGACTTGAACCCATTCAGAGTTCAAATAACTCTTGCTATTCTGGCATTTACAGTACCTTTTAGGTTTACAGGGGATAGACTCCAGATACGTGAGTATCAATCTATGTATTTAAAGGTACAACCAATTCACCCTTACAACTTGTTATTACCACATTGAATACACTTTCGAGGGATCTCCTCTCATGTGTATTGGGTTCCTGCTATAAATGAATCATTATGGGCTATCAGTCTCATCCCCAACCTAGACTTAAGGACAACAGCATGCTCAAGTCCCTTAGTCAAAGGATCAGCTAGGTTATCTTGAGTTCCAACAAACTCAACAGCAATAATCCTTTTAGACATTAGACCCCTTATAGACTTCAGTCTAACTTGGATATGTCTCTTTGTTTTCACATTATACTTCTTGCTATTTATCTTGTCGATAGTTGTATGGCTATCACAATGAACAGCAAAAGCAGGAAGTGGTCGACTTACTACAGGTAACATTGACATAAGTCCATGTAACCATTCAGCCTCCGACCCCGTGACATCTAATGCACACAACTCAGCCTAAAAAATAGACCGAGTTATAATAATCTATCTAGAAGACTTCCAAGATACAGCTCCACCCGCAAGGGTAAATAAGTATCCAGTCACTCCATTGGAACCAGACTTCTTAGCTATCCAACTTGCATCACTATATCCCTCTAGCACTCCAGGAAACCTCCTGTAATGCAAACCAAGATAGATGGTGCCTTTCAGATATCTAAGTACTCTATCTAGAGCATCCCAACGTGTCTTGTTTGGACAGCTTGAATATCTTGCTAACTTAGACACTGAATATGAAATATCCGGCCTAGTACCATTAGCAAGATGCTGCAAACTCCTAATAATCTGAGAATACCTTAACTGAGACACAGGAACTCCTGAACTATTCTTGACAAGGGCAATTTTAGGATCATATGGAGTACTTGCGATTCTACAATTTGAATAACCATACTTCTCAAGTATAGATTTCTCTATATAATGAGATTGTGAGAAGGTTATTCCATCAGTTGACTGAGTCAACTTGATACCAAGAATCACACTAGCCTCTCCCATATCCTTCATTTCAAAATGCCTTTTCAAGAACCTTTTTGTCTCATTAATAATCTAAATATTGGTTCCAAACAACAAAATGTCATCCACATATAGGCACACAATAATACAATCATTTCCTTTAACCATGTAGTAGACACACTTGTCACTTTCATTAACTAAAAATTTTGATTCTAAAACAGTTTCATCAAACTTTTTATGCTAGTCTCTTGGAGCTTGTTTTAAGCCGTATATAGACTTGATTAACTTACATACTTTCCTTTCATTACCATAAGCAACAAATCCCTCAAGCTGATCCATATAAATCTCTTCTTCAAGTTCACCAAGAAGACACTATGCCATAGATGACTTTACATAACAATTTTGCATGGTGTTGTCGTCTGAAAAAGTAATGCCGTAGCTATTTTCATCCTTACCTATTACAACACCGAGTATTTGTGTTAGCCTAGACATGATAAGTGTTTCCGTAGATGTTTTATAATGTATATGATTAACTAAAATACAAATTAAAGAATTATTTTACATGAAAGTGATAAAAATTCTTAAAAAATGATTTATTTATTTTTTTGGAATATGAATTCGAGTGAATGGTATTGTTTTGAAAGTAATGTATTTTTCAATAATTTTAAAATTGATAAATTTAAAACTTTTACATTTTTTAATTAAGAAATTGTATATATGTATTAAAAATAATTCACACTATAAATAATACTTTACATAAAACAATAAAAAAATGTGAAATAAATTTATTTGTTATATCAAAAACATTAATAAGAATAAAAATGGTGATTTTTTTGAATAATCTGAAATTGAAATATTTTGTAAAAAAAAAAGTTTTATTTAAGAAATTGTATATATGTATTAAAAATAATTTACAATAAATAATACTTTACATAAAAAGTAAAAAATTTTGTGAAATGAAGGCAATAACATTAAAAGGATGGATCTTGACCTCCGTACCGTTGGGTCGTCGAGAAATATTTTTAGAAAAATCGAAACATGAATCAAAAAATAATTTTGAGCTAATCTTGACTCTTATACATATAAATAATATATATATAAAACTGAATGATTTTTTTAATTATATTGCATATATACATATAAATAAACATAATATTTTTTTTATTTTAAATTATTATATTAATTAAAAAAAGTAAATTAGAAAAATAAAAAAATTATGGTGAAAATTAGGATGAAAAAGTGAAGGCGCGAGTTTTTCCCCCAATCCCAAAATTATTACGAGCCCTTTCCGGCTTTCCCCCTTAAACGAAAATCACACTTTCCCCCTACTCTGCTCTCTCCCCTCTCTCTCAATTCGAAGAAAACTCTCTCGCTCTAACTCGAAGAACTCTCTCTTTTCTATCTTTTTTGCTCTCTTTTCTTCTCTCTTATTTTCTGTCTGTATCTAATTTGTTTTTTTACTTTGCAGGTAATTAATTGGGGCTCCAATTAATTGGTCTGTTCTTCATTGTTCTTGAGTTAATTTGTTTTTTTATTTTACTCCGATTAATTGATATTGTACTCACTCTTCTATATTAATTATGAATTAGGGTTTCAATTGGGACTTTTCATTCGGGATTTCAATTATGGCTTTCCCTTCAAGCTGAACATTTTCATTGTTTCAATTAGGGCTTTCTCTTCAATTAGGGTTCCTCAAGTTGTCCCCATCCTTTATTTATATTTTAGACCTTACCCTGTTTTTCTCTACAAGTCGAAAACAATGAGACAGGTTCGCAACATATTATTAGTGTTCAAAGTTTGATTCTTTTTATATAGTACAGATTTGTACGTCAAATATGTTGACTAAATAATAAAGCTAATCCCAGAGATGGCAAGATAAAGGGGAGAGGCAAAAGATATTGTTTGAAAAACACAATAAAGGGTCTATAGCTCGCTTGAATAGGGACAGTCGAATTCAAGAAAAGGAATCGAAGAAGATGCTGAAAACAAATAGGTAGGTGTCTGTGACTTTGTGTGTTACATGAATTGCTTCCGTGTTGGTTCAACTTGTAGAGATTCGCTTCCTCTTTAATACTCTGTAAATTCTGATATATAAACTTGTCCATCTCAGGTTATTGAAACAGGTCATGAGATATTTTTATAAATTTTGATTATGTTTCTTTATTATGTTTTTGAGTTTTATAATGTTTATTACTTACGTTTGTAGATCACCTGAGGCTTAGAAATGGTAAATGGAAATTGTACATTGTTGGACCATTACCAGAGTATCTTGGTGCAATGGAGAAACTGCAAATCTTGTTAGTAGATCCTCTTACTTTTTTTCATTGCTTATATAGTATGCCATTTCTCAGAATAACCTGTATGAGTATGTGGTAGTGTTTACTAAGATGTCATTACTCATAACTTCATGGAAAACACTATGTTATCTTTTTCTTGAAGGGATCTGAGTTTCAACAAAATCAGTGGACAAATACAAAAAACTTTTACTGGTCTATCGTCTATCGCTGACTACATGTAAGATTATATTTCAACATACTCATCACTCTTCAACTTGAGCCTTGAATGCATACTTATCAATATAGTGTTAATAGTCCTTGTGCATATTTATCACATTATGCTAACACCTAAAAATATATTCAATTTTGAACACTTGTACACCAGAAACTAGTATAATTACATGGTCTTCCAGCAGAACTGTAATTTAAAAGATTCCAATGTAATCATCATTTCTATTTTCGTTCTCTAAGATGTTCTTGAAGTAAAATAGTTGCGTTAGTTCCCCACTTTATTGTGCATTTTATTAAGAACTCTATAGGGTGCATAACAAGATATAGACTTGTTCTTATGTGCAAACACAACTGGCATGTCAACCTCCTCTCCGAGTTCTGGTAATTTCTAAATCTTGTGATTTTATTTCATATGTTGGTTTCTTTGTGTAAATGTAATAAATTAGTTTGTTTCTAGTCCCAAAAATCCTGCTCTTTTAGGATTGAATGTCAATCATGGTGTCCATGTTAATCATGTGAATGGTGTTTTCTACAAGCTTTGGGATGGTCTTAGAAAGGTTGCGTCTTCTATATCCTTTATTCCTTCCTTTTTCTTCGTTTTTGTTTTATATTAATATTGATCGTCTACTAGCTACATATAGAGGAAGGAGAAATTACTGATGATTTGTTGCAGAAGCAGGTGGACCGAATTTCTGGAAGCTCAAGGAAGAATTCTAATAGTCCTGATGTAAGTAAGTCATATTCAGTACATAGGAAAAGGAGTCGTGAAATATGTAATGATAATAATAATTCATTTTCACATGATATTCCTATGAAGCATGATTTTCTGGACTTGACACAAGATAGTATAGTGTCTGGATTAGTGGTTTATGAAGATCATACATCACAAAATGGAAGTGACCAGAGAAAAAAGTCTAAATCCATCAATTTTAATCAGAGTACATATTACTTTAATTTTTAGAAGTAAGTTAAATGTTCCTGACTCGAGTATGACATTATGTTTGCTTGAATAATTTAATTTGTTCGACTTGATCAATTATTTTATGAATAAAATTTTCTTTTCGAATTTAGTAAATAGTGTGTAACCTGCTTCTTTACACGTTAGTGACAGGAACAACATACTCCTGTTGTATCCAATAATTATTATCTATCACCTTTATGTTCTACTAAGCCTTTCTATTTTTTTTCATTCCTGATTTGCTTGTTTTATAGCTTGTCGATGTATTTTTTTATAAAGATTTATATATAGACAAAGCGGTGTTGTTGATCTACTTAAAGTCTTAAAGTGTAGTTAGTCTTTCTTTTATTGTAGTGGATCTAAATTTGTTGCACAGTGGGGTGAAAATGTCATTTGGGGCTCTAGTCTATGTTATTGGTATTTGTTTTTGTTATATATTTGCAGGCTTGACACCACTGAAATGTTCAACAGGTTAAATTTGGAAAATATAAAATATAAAATATTTGGGGCTCTAGTCTATGTTAGATTGGTGATGATAAGTTATGTTAATGGTGTATCATATAATACACTGTGAAGTACAGTCACATGTACAGTAGCTTTTAACAACTCCAGGCTACTTGTAACATTTGCGATGATTGTGGCTAATAGTCATGTTTTGTGCAGTTTTTGCATGGCAAAGCTAATGAATTTGAAAGAGGACCACAACCAACTTTCTGAAATTGCTAGGTACTTTTTCTTGGTGACTTGTGTTATTAATGAGCTGTTAGATTAATGAATTAAGTTCTATCTTTTAGCAGGAATTGGGGCAAAGCAAAGTTAATGAAATTGAAGGTCCAAAACGAAGTCGATACAAAGGTGAATAAGGTCCGGAGGAACTTGACATGGATACATAGACTCTCTAGTGTTAGACATATTTTTTGTATTTTCATTTCCTTAATTAAGGATTTTTTTCAAGCTTGTAAACCTTCCTTCGATGTTCTTGTTTTGTTTTAGAGTTGTGGACTATAAATTTTGTAATGGCATAAATGATTATGTTTGGTGAAATGAAAAGAACATAATTTAGCTATTGTTGCATTTATTATTGTGGAAAATATGAATTTAATTTACAACAAATGTGTATCCTATGGCAATACAATTAATCATGTTGGTGTAGGTGTAAAAAATGTTGCAAATGACCCATTTTACAACAAATGTGTATCCTATGGCAACACATTTGATCATGTTGCTGTAGGTGTAAAAAGTGTTGCAACTGACCCTACGCCAACGTCGAAAAAGCTAACACCCGAAAAGTGTTGTCGTAGAGATTTTTGAGGCTACGCCAACAGTTTTTTGGCCTTCGGCAACAGTTTTGAAGTGTTGCCAAAGGCCATCTATGGCGTAGTAAGAAAAGCTGTCTTTACATCCATTTGATGGATGATAAGACCATGTACGAAGCCAATGCTAAGCATTCGGATTGTTGTCAACCTAGCAACTAGAGAGTATGTATCAAAGTAATCAATGCCTTCTTTTTGCTTAAAACCTTAGCTATTAGCCTAGCCTTATACTTATCTATTGATCCATCCGGGTTCATCTTCCTTTTAAAAACCCATTTGCATCCTATAGTAGAACACTCAGGAGGTAGGTCAACCAACTCCCATGTTCCATTAGAAACAATAGAGTCAATCTCACTTTTTACAGCACCTTTCCAGTACCTAGATTCTGAAGAATCCATGGCTTACCGGAAAGTTAAAGGTTCATCCTCGATATTGTAAGTGATTAAATCACTTCCAAAATCCTTGACTACCTATGCACGCTTACTCCTTCTAGGTTCCTCTACTTCAGCAGGAGTAGAGCTACTACTAGGATTCGCCCCCACATTTGTCATCCTTTCCACATGATCAATGGAACTCGATGTGTGAGTAGGATCATCATCAGAAATACCCTGAGGTATACCAGTCTTCATAAGAAACACATCCTCAAAGAATGTTACATCAAGAAATTCAACTATAGTGTTAGCCATTATTCCGTCTATGTCAGATTTTAACACTAAAAATCTCATAGCCGTTGTGGTTTCAATATAGCCCAGAAAGATGCAATCAACAATTTTCGGCCATAGTTTCTTCCTCTTGTGTTCCGGGACAAATACCTTTGCAAGGCAACCCCACACACGAAAATATTTTAAACTAGTCTTTTTTATTATCCATAATTCATAAGGTGTCTTGTCCATATGTTTCAGAGGGACTCTATTCAGAATATGGCAAGCCGTATTCAGAGCCTCCCCCCACATGTACTTAGGCAACCCCGAATGAATAAGCATACTGTTGATCATATCTTTAAACGTTCTATTCTTTCGTTCTGCCACCCCATTAGACTCAGGTGTGTATGGTGGAGTCACCTCATGAACTATACCATTGCTCTTGCAAAATTCATTAAACGAGGTACTCGTATACTCACCACCTCTATCTGATCTCAAACGTTTAAGTACTTTACTTGTTTGTGTTTCAGCTTCAGTTTTGTACATGATGAATTTTTCTAGTGCTTCATCTTTATGTTTAAGGAAATAAACGTGACAATATCTACTACACTCATCTATAAAAGTAATGAAGTATCTATTATGATCCTTGGTCAAAACACCACCAAATTCACATATGTCCGTGTGCACTAAATCTAACACATTTGAATCCCTAACCACATTATGAAAGGGTTTCCTAGTTTGTTTAGTAGTCACACATACTTGACATTTAGATTTCTTATCAATGGCATGTTTTGGAATCAACTCTCAATTCATCATGTTCTTTAGAGCACCAAAATTCAAGTGACCAAGACGCAAGTGCCACAAATCAGATGATTCAACAAAATTAAAAGAAGGAGCAACATTATCATTAATAAAACTACCCAAAACAGGCTCAACATTTATTAAAAACAATCCATCAGACAAATAACCTTTGCCAAAGAATACACCAGTATGTGTAATAACTACTTTATTACATTTCAAAGAAAGTTCAAATCCATTTTTAACTAAACAACTTCCACTTATTATATTTCTACGAATATCAGGAACATGATGCACTCTGGTGAGGGATAGAACACGCCCAGAAGCAAACTTCAGGTCCACGTTTCCTATTCCACGAACTTGAGCTGCACTCGCATTCCCCATCGTCACAGTCATTCCATGAGTCTGTTGATAAGATACAAATAAAGTAATATCAGTACAAATATGTACATTAGCTCCAGTATCAATCAACCATTCATGAGACGAATAAGTAGAAAGAAGTACAGGGTTGTAGGTGACGTACCCGTTGTCAGTTTCAGAAGCAATAGCCTCACTAATAACCATGTTAACCACAGGCCCACCAGTGTTTCCAAGCACAGTATTAGCTTGTGCTCCCACTACAGATTTTTTTGCTTTCTTTATAGGACAGTCCTTGCTCCAATGACCAACCTGTCCACAAGACCAACATGGTTTGTTTGCCTTTGGTTTCTTAGCCTTGTTCTTGTCCTTATTAGACTTAGTGTTTTCCTTCTTAGTGACATTCTTTCTTTTCTGTCCAATAGTACCTACATTAACCTTTGAACTCCCAGCATGTTCAACAGGCATCACATGTCCCTGTTTGGACTTGTGTTGTTCCTGGACAGAGATATCCAACATCAGGTTTGTCCAAATGATCTCTCCTTTCTATCTTTTCAGGGAGAGAGCAAACTCTTCTAAAGACTTCGGGAGCTTTTCAATCACTGACATAACCTGAAACTTTTCAGGAAGGTCCATACCAAACTCCTTTAAAGCATGCACTAACATCTCCAACTCATGCACCTGCTCAGTCATGGATTTAGTATCCACCTATTTAAAGTCAAGGAACCTTGCCACAGAATACTTTTCCAACCCTTGCGAGTCAGTATTATGTGTCTGGTCAAGCTTCTCCCATAAGAGCTTAGCTGTGTAGGAGTCAGATGAATAAACATCGAATAGAGTGTTCGCTAAAGCTGCCAGAATTGTAGCCCTAGCCACCCCCATCATTCTCCTCCCACATAGCATAAGCGTTAATAGTTTCAGCATTTTCCTTAACCACGACTGGTTTCTCATACTGCACCACCAGCCATAGATCCTTTACCGTTAACCACAGTTTCATCTTTTTATACCAACGAGAAAAACCAACACCCCCACTAAATTTATCAGGCATTCCTGATAAATCAATAGTGATATATGATCTTTATGATCATATTTACTTTACATTCTTTGTTTATTTTGCACGAATTTGGATTTTTATTTAACTAATTTTTTATGTTTTATTGTAGGAAAAGGGGATTCCTTATAATAGAAGGATCGTGGCTTAAATTGCAAAATTTGAAGTGAATTCTAGCAAAATTCAGATTTAGGATCAGTTTGCGCAGTGTTCACTGTTTTGGCTATAACCGGAGCTTCGAATGTCCATTTGGGGCCCGTAAGCAGTCATTTGAAAGCTTGCGAGAAGACCTTAAATTCAAGTATGGTCTCAGATTTTAGTGATGTACCAAACTGCCCAGAATATCGATAGAAGCAGACAGCTCGAATTTTCTATGTTAGAATCCTACTCTATTAAGGAAACTCTTTTGTTTTATTATTAAATAAGTAAATTATAGTTTTATTAGATAAAAGTCAGTTGAATATCATATATATTTAGTGGATAGAAAAAATAGACACGTAGGTGACTGGGGGGAGACAGCAGTTACGGGGGAGACACATAACAAGAAGGAGAAGGCGCAAGAACAAAAAAAAAGAAAGCGATTGATTTGGGGGAGAAGAATAATTCTAGAGTATTATCTTCTCTTCTTCACTTTTCTTTATTGTAATCTTGATATCATGTCTTTCTTTATTGTATGTAGTTTTCTCTTTTGTGATGTTTAACTTAAAACCTTTCTAGGCTTGTAATGGATTCTTGTGTTTTGATATAGATTATCTTTAATTCTCTATTTATGGTGTTCATTATAACTGCTTATAGTGATTTGAGTTTAATGCTTTTCAAGGAATGATCAACCTTGGAATTGAATTGGTAATTTAGATTGACTTGGAAAAGAAAATCTAAGTTTAGGCTTGATCACTATAACTTGGGATTAGTATATTTTACTAATTTGTGGTTTGGATAGGAATATACCTGATCACCCTTGGTAGTCAAGTTGAGGTAGTACGTAATGCTGTTCAAATACTTAAATTCTTTGTAGGAATACGAGAATTGGTTAATGAATTATGATCACTTGAGATTCGGAAGGTCCTTGTGGTTAGTTAAAAGCCTTAGACTAGCAATTGGAACACAAAAGTAGAGATTTACAAGTAATTTATTAAAGAACACAAGATGAAATTGTTGGCCTAGTTTTGTTATTCTTGGGATATTATTTGTGCTAGTTTCATATTTAGTGATATAGTTGATGTTTTTAAACCTCTTGTTATTTTGACTTGAATTGAAAGAAAAGTAGTGTATGGTACTTGACAACTTAGAGCTAGTCCTTGTGGGAACGAATTTATATACTATTTGTTACGATATGTGCACTTGCATTTAAGGTTGTAAAATCGTTAACAAATAGGCTGTGGGAAACGGTACGTGGTCCAGTCAATGGTAGGTACAGTAACACCAGACCCAGAGCCAGTTTGAACAACAGGAGATTCAGTTTCGTTAACAATCTTGTTAATTAACAATATATAACACAAATAATCTCTCCAAGATTGTTGGGTATATTACACTAAACAACGAAACAATGGGACAATTATATTATAATTTAACAAGAACAGGCAATTAACAAAATAACGAAACAAACACGATGGCAAAACAAAATATATAATTAAAGACTGTAAAATAAAAGAAAGGAGAGAACACTTAGCTCTAACAGAAGCTTTAAAACTCTGAAAGAAAAAAACAGCTGAGTCGCCAAGGCTTAGAGAAGTCTTGACTGTTCTTGAAGAGATTATTGCCCCACTTACGCTGTGATGGGTTGCAGCAATATCGCTTCCAGGATAAAACAGCTCAGATCAATCCGGTCATAGACACGGCAAAGATCAACAGCGACTAGCACCTCAGTTCGCCCAAAAAACCTATGCAACTTATAAATGAATGCAAGGTAGGCACTTGAGATTACTTATATCTAAAACTCAAGCATAAGCCTTTTATATAGAGACATTTCAAGTTGCTTAGTTCAATATCTTTTCATTGTGGGATTTAAGAAAAACCCCATTTCAAACTCATTTCAAATTAGCAACTTTGCCTATATATAATTATGGATTCCACTAAGAAAATGCCTTAGATCCAAACATGAAAGTTGAAGTCCTCATATCAAGGAACAACCTCCATAAGTTAGTTTCCGAAAATTACATCAAGAGCACATCTAAAAAATGCCTCAAACTTTCCATTTTCTAACAAAATTTTGTTTGAAATGCATTGATATGTTTTTGAATTTAATATAAGTGCCGGCACCATTTTCACAAATGGCTCGGACGAAGAGTTGAAATCAGAAAGACTAAAGAGAAAGGAGCAAAGATATAAAAAAGTTAAAAAAACCGTTCTTGATGTTGGGCCGCATAATACCAATTAACTCCCGTGACCAAGCCCGCACGGATTTGTTTTTAGGCTACTCCCAAAAGGTCTCATACTAATGGAGTTGTTTGGCTGCTTATATTCGAGATAATTCTTCTTTATCTTATCGACATGGGACTTGGGTTGACACCCACTCTACAATCTCCCCTCAATCCAAGAACCACCAATCTTGTTAGGTCCGGAATAACGTAGAAGGGGGTTGAATAAGTTTATTTAAAAAATATTTTGATTTTTGATGTGGATATGAGATCAAAAATACTGAATCGAAATAACACAACTGTTTGGAAAATATCTTTGAATAGATAAAATCTGGAGGTTTGCTACACAATCTAATCCTATGGATCAGCTACAAAATCAAACACTCCTAAGGATAGTTTAGGCACGAGGACCTTCTACCCGACACTTCCTGAAAGCGGGCTAAGCCGGCTTTCCTACTAGATGGACTGTCTAACAGCTTACACAGAGAAGATATATAAGAGAGAAAAGAAAGTTGTGTGTTGAGGTGTGTTTTGAAATGAAATACAACAGGCCTATTTATAGATTATAGAAAGTCACTATTTGACACTATTCCAACAACCCCCAAATAGTAACTGAGCACTATTCCAACAACCCCCAAATAGTAACCGTGCATAGTAACTTTGCAGAGTAACTGCGCATAGTAATACTATTTTTGTATCTCTTGGGCTTCTTTCTTTTGTTTTATTCTGCTGTTTTAATTCATCTCTGAAAATAATTCAAGTACTAGATTAATTTAATTATTTGTTATAAATAATTAATTAATCTGTTACTTATTTAATTTTCAGAGAGTAAATTAATTTTTGACAATACCTTGAAATATTATGTCTTTCCTTGATCGTCAATAGGCTTTGGCAATTCTTTCTATAAATTAATGTGTTGATCCTTCTCGTATGTGCTGACACTTAGTGCGCTGATCTGGTTCACAAGTGACTAGCACTGATCTTGATCTTCACACCTTCGTTACATTCCAATTGATTAGCCTGTAGCAGTATCTTCAAATTATGTAAATACATGGAATCTTTTTGGCTCTTCAACTGAATCATCTATACATCTTATCCTGTCACTGAGGCTTGAACATGTTAATGAACTCCTTTCAGCGACTTGATCCTTGTAGGTGCCTGTTCTTCAAATTTCATGATCCCTGTATAGATTTAATATTATTTATCTTTTATCCTAGTTGAGTTATATATATCCTCTATTACATATTACATTACATTATGCTTTACAATCTCCCCCTATTTGATTGTTAGGGTTTGACAAGCAAATCCCTAGAGGATAACTCAACTGATACAACAAAAATAAAATACAAAGATAAATAATATTAAAGCGCATTCTGGATCATATATATACGTTTTCCAGATTTCTAAAATTAACCAAGTTTAAGACAATTGTTCCTTTAGACTGAACATATCTTCAAGTTTGCCTTCGCTTTCTTTCCATATAGTACTAATACTCCCATTAGCTTTTCCTTTCCCAAAATAAAGTTAATTCCGTGCCAACAACCTTTTCCTTGCCCTTATTACGCCAAGTAGGTTCTTGGTCATCCACCTTCTCCCCCTCAGTTGGGTTATCCTCCAGAGTAGTAGGATGTGAAGTTGGTAAATTAGATGAAGATGACTTTACCAAGGAGTTGATTGCATCATTAAACTGGGTTGCCATGGTATTCAATTGAACCTGGAATACATCATGTTGAATAAGTTGTAAATTTTTGATTTCTGCAATAGACTTACAGATATTTGGCAACTATTTCTCCCTTGTTTGGACCCGTGTAAGGAGTCTATTGTATTCCTTTCTAGTTACAGGTGCATGTGGTTGAGTAGGTTGCTCACTCGTACGTTCTGCAGGTGTTTCACTCAACACTTTATATTCCCTCGATTTAGTGGTTTGGGTTACACTTACATGTTCTTTTCGTGTTTCCCTCAACTCTCCTCCAGAGCTTCCACCGACATGTGTATCTGCAAATGAAATCATCCTAACCCCTTTTTCAAAGGTCACGGATGGTGCAATAAAAGTTCGTGAGCTTCCGTCCTCGCATGAAGCGAGTTAGCGACCACTGGTAAAAAGTGGTAAATCTCGAAAGAGATCCCAAGATTTTCCCTCTGGGAGGTTAAACTTGAATCGATTAAATGGCACAAAACCCAAGTTTCCCTCGTACATCTGTGAAGACACTTGGTTCATAAAAGAACCACCTACCGATGGATCTTTCTGTAAAATGGAAGATTCACCAGCAGTTATTGAGGTAGGTAATTCCACCTCGGATGCCTGTGAAGGCATTTGATCTTTAGAAAGATCATCAACCACTCTTATGTTCCATGAAATGGAACTCAAGATAGTTGCTCCCGTCAATTCAACCTTATTTACATTTTCACTCATTTGACAAGGAAGAATTGTTTCAATAACAGTTGCAGTTACCTCAGGTTCATTTGGTTTACTTCTTTTACAGCCTGTTTGGCAAACTTGGCTTAAAGCTAAAAATGGCTTTAAGTCATTTTTGGCTTGTTTGTGTAGTGTGACTTTAAGCCGGCTTTTAAGTTAAAAAACTGCTTAAAGTCATAAGCTCCATTTAGGTACTTTTGACTTATGACTTATGACTTATTGAGTTTTTTTTGTTTTTTTTCTTTCATGATTCTTGTAAAGTTTAAATATTATGAATTTAAAAAAAAAATTAAGTCAAATTTCACTTTAAGTCAAAATTATTAAACCCCATTTAACTTTAAGTAAAATTACCCAAACACATTTATTCAACTTAAAGTAAGCCACTTTACTTTTTCCTTTAAGTTAAAAACACCTCCATTAAGTCAAAAGTAACTTATTTTAAGCAATCCCAAACGGCCTCTTAGAATGAGGTAGAGCTGCTGATGTAACTATCTCCTTATGTGGTGCTGCTGAGGCACTATCTCCCTCAAAAGTGTTGATGGCTGGTCGTTTAAGTGACAATTGAGGTGTAGGAGTTTGTTGTGTTTGTGTTTGAATTTGTAGAATGGGCTCTTCGACCTGTGTTAGAGTCGATGGGATTTCCTGCTCTTGGTCGGGTAAGATGGCCACCAGGGGCTGTAGAAACTGTATTTCCTGTGACACAACAGGGAATACAGAGGTTGGAATAGCAGGGATTGAAATATTACCTTGTCGTATACCTGCTCTCACTGGTCTTGGTAATAATGGAAGTGGGACAGTCTTTAGATATTTAGTTAGGACGGTAGGCACATCCGTATAGTTCTTTTTGCTTATGTAATTAATTATATTTGTCTTCATGCAAGAACATTCCACATTTTGACCATTTTCCAACCGTAACCTGTCTTCATCATTCAAAAAATCATTTAATATTAGTTGTAGAAACCTTGGATATTGACATTCGACATTTTGAGTCCGAACATCTCTTATTCCCAAGTGTTTCATCTTTAAAATGATTTGACCAATCACTATTTTTCCAAAATTAATCCTCAAATTATTGGCGACCGCATACCCTATTTTTTGAATAAATTCAGGTATTCGATCTTGATTTGTTCTATCTGAGGAAAAAACATGGTTAAGAGTGTGAAAGAAGAAATTCCAGTACTGGGTTAGAAACGTTCTAGAAAGATTACCAGTATTGAAATTGCCATCTTGGTACCTTATAAAACGAAAGAACATTTCAATCTGTTTAGGTGTAGGATCAGAAACAAGATTTTCCATAGGAAAATGGAGAATTCGATTAACATCTCGTTCAGTGACCCTAATCGACCTTTCAAACAGTCGATATGTGATTGCACACCCGTCCTGTCCAGAAGTGTTAACCGCACTGCAATATAGTTCACACAATGCATCATGGTTAAGTGTTCGCTATTTTCTCTACGCAAGTATACGCAGTCCAAAAGCAATATAGGGAAATAAGGATCGTTCCCATGAAGACTTGGTGTATTAAGTAAATATGTTTATTCAACAACGTTCGGTTAATTATAGAAGCCTGAACAACGAAATGGTTGGTTTGTTCAAATCACAGATAATTAATGAAATGACAACTAAAAATTAATATGATAAAGATTTTATATATGAGATTAAACATGGGATTCTAATTTCATTATTTATTTCATTTAGAATTGATGCCTTAATATAAAGTGATTCTGATAATTATGAAAGCTAGCCGGGAACACGAAACTAATATAAGCGCCTTTCAGCCTTAACTTATATCAAACCATACAAACATCCACTTAAAAAGATAGAAGTTGTATGGACACCATTTATGTCTAGACCCTATATGTCTATAAGACTTGAAAACATAACTGGTTTACGAATAAATTCCTTATTTTTGGCTACACAGGGCGATGTGATCCAAAACCATACCACTAATCGTAATTATATATGAAAATTACGAACCTGTGCTAACATGACAAATTCTAAATTCTCAAATCCACTTTCACATTCATTAAGAATTAATAATTTAGATGATAGCTACGCATCTAATAAATTAAGCACAACCACGTTAGGCAATCGGAAATTTTTATCATAACACAATTTATTAAGGCATCGAATTACTAAATTACGTAAATAAATCCATTAGAATCCCATGACGGCGATTAGTTCATAATTAAACGAATCGTCATCATGGGATTAATTGAAATCATAATAATAATAATAATAATAATAATAATAATAATAATAATAATAATAATAATAATAATAATAATAACAATAATAATAATAATAATAATAATAATAATAATAATAATAACAATAATAATAATAACAATAATAATAATAATAATAATAACAACAATAATAAAACTAAATTAGAAATTACGATAAATTAAATATGAAATTGCAAGAGTTTAGAACGAAGAACCGAATTAGCTTCCAGCGAAAGAAAAGAGAATTCCAAGTAATCCCCGTAAAATAAGCGTCTAGGAAATAGAACCCAAAATAACTTCCAACGAAAGAAATGAGCGTTCCAAAATAATTGTCTAAAAATCTTCACCCGAAATAACACTTAAACTAAATTTACAGAAATTTAAAGTGAATAAAACTGAACTGAAATTACAAAGGAAATTGTTGCTGAAAATTGAAAGAAACTAGAGAGAATTCAGCTCTCAAATTGTTGTGTGATTTTTCCAACTGCAAGAATTAAACCCTATTTATAGTACAATTCTAGCACACCAAGAGATTAAAAAAATAAAAAGAAAAAGAGAAAGAAAAGAAAAATAAAACAAAAGAATTAAAAAGAAATCAAACAACAATTAATACAACCACTGCACTAATACCACCTGCACACGCGGACAGGCCAATCCCAGACTCGCGGCAGGCGCGTGCAGGACACTCGCTTCTTGGACAGCTCCAATGTTGGCGCGTGGCTCCCACGCGCGCGTGGGAGCGTGACCAACTGTTGCTAGCCGCCAGCCACTTGAATACCTGCTCTTTTTCTAAGTAAAATGCCGACAGCTTTTTCTTTGTTTTGTGCACTATGTCTCCTTCTTTTATTTTTTTAATGCCGACACAGCACTAGCATTGATTTGAGTACATGGCCTTTCATTCACCACCTGCTTCAAATCACTGCACCTAATTCGTTTTCTTTTCTTTTTTTTCTTTTTTTTTTGTTTTTTTGTTTTATTTATTTATTTATTTATTTTATTTTGCTAATTCAACTTGCAATAATAAAATATATTTAATTAATAAATAATTAATTTAATTCCGAATTTATAAAAATAAATATCTAATATTATTAGATATTTATAAATATAATTTTCAAATTAAATAAAGTATTTATTAATATAAATAAATTTTCAAGTCCCAAGTTGCGGTAAATTGAGGGCAAAAAACTGGACTTCTTTTCTTTAACGAAAAATATATCAATTCCAATCGGGTTTTTCTCTTTAAGAATATATCACTTTCCATCTTTTTTGTGATAATTCTATTTTCTCAATGCTCGTTCTGGTGCGAATTACGGCCTCTTGAGGATCTAAAACTAGATTCTTTTTACGAAACGAAAAATATATCAATTCCAACCGGGGTTCCAGATTTAAGAATATATCATTCAGGATTCCTTTATGATAATTCTTTTTTTCCTCGTAGCCAGTCCTCTTGATAAAACTGAGATAAAAATCCACCGTTTTTAGCCCTTTTATTGCCACAAAACCTAAAGTTGCGATTTCTGCACAACAAATAATTAAACAACAAAAACAAATTAAAAGACACATCATATTTAAGGATAAACCACCAATCTAGGTCCATTTAGTGCATAATAAGTGGATATAAAATCCACTTATCACACCCCCAAACTTAAACTGAAGCTTGTCCTCAAGCGAAAACAGACTCGACTACCTCTAAATGCATGAATGCAACTGACGCAAAGATCCCATAGGCAAAGCAATAACCAAATTAGCAGAGTGTCTCAGAGAGTGTGAAAATTCCAAATAGAGATCGACTAAATACCCGCATATTAACATGTACAAGTACAGAAACGTGCGTGTGTGCAATACTCATCAGAATTACTCTTAGCACTAGATCAAAACCATACATATTCTTCGTCATAACAATCACAAGTTTATAAATAGAATGGACGCTAGACACTTCATAACCTAGAAACACCTCTATCATCATTTGAGTTAGACAGGAATTCATGCTTTATTAACAACTATAACGCATAATACTATACACAACACACATGCTTATTTGACCGTGCAATGGATGAGACCCCAAAAGGCTTATACAATAATACCCATGTAGCGAGCGTTAGGTTAGTGGATCCCAGACCGGAAAAGTCTTAGGTCACTAGGCTTGAGTCCCCTAGAACTTAATTACTCGAGTATTAAAGAGCTCACCCTGGCCAATTTTGCATTTAACAATTGGACTTTTGACTCTCTTTTTTTTTTCTTTCTTTTCTTTTCTTTTTCTCATTTTTTTCTGATTTTTTTTTTCAATCTGGAATGAGCCTTTCTCATTTCCAACCCTAGACTACTCATATAAATATGAGCCGGCTACTAGCCATTTGACGCCTAGCCATTATTGACAAATTACTAGCATGAAATTCCTGGTTTCCCCCAAACTTAGAATTTAGTGATTCTACGCTATCAAGGGAATAAAGAAAATTCCAATTATAAACAGGTGATTAAATTTCAACAACCAAACAAGCATGACCTTAACCTAGCCCAAAAGTAAATGATGAGTTGTGTAAGACTGCGTTTCTGCAACATGAACGTCAATTTTTAAGTATTTAAATCAGCCCTCTATCCATTATTTTCACACTCAAATTCATCATGGACTACTAAACGGAATCGCCAAGCGCTACGGGACCAAGGAAAATATGATAAGCAACTAATCATGATTATGCAATTTTTTTTTAATATGAATTATATGAAATTATACTAGCATGGTATATTATGAAACTATATGCATACTATGACTCAATTAATCAATTATCCCCCAAACTTAAACTATTCAATGTCCTCATTGACGGTATAGATAAAGGATAAACGAGAACTCCCCTAACTGTTGGCATCGTTACCCTCCTCGGGTGGTGAATCAAGTGGTGGAAATGAGCTCCAAACTGAAACTAATCCTGCAACTCGCCAATGACCTGCAAACTGAACAAAATCACACAAAATCAAACCACACATAAAAACACCGAACCTATGGGTTGCCTCCCATGAAGCGCTTGTTTATCGTCGCTAGCTTGACTTCATCTTCGCACTTCAATTGGTAGTACCAAGAATCGTGGTTTCCGCTTCGCGATTCACCTAATCACCAAAATATGGCTTCAACCTCTGTCCATTTACTTTGAAAGCCGCTTCCGGTGTTTTATCAAAAATTTCCACTGCACCATGTGGAAACACTGTTTTAACCGTGAATGGCCCTGGCCACCTTGACTTAAGTTTCCCTGGGAAGAGTCTGAGACGAGAGTTGAAAAACAAGACTAACTGTCCCGGTACAAAAGACTTTTGCACCAAACGTCTGTCATGCCATCTTTTGACTTTCTCCTTGTAGAGCTTATTGTTCTCATATGCCTGCAATCGAAACTCGTCCATCTCATTGAGTTGCACCATCCTTTTCTCACCTGCGGCCTTAAGATCGAAATTTAGCTTCTTCAAAGCCCAATAAGCCTTGTGTTCCAATTCTGCCGGTAAATGGCAAGCTTTCCCATAGACCAGCTGATATGGTGACATGCCCAAGGGTGTTTTATATGCTGTACGATAAGCCCATGCGGCTTCATCGAGTTTTAAAGACCAATCCTTTCTCGAAGGATTCACCACTTTTTCCAGAATGCGCTTAATCTCGCGATTAGATACCTCGGCTTGGCCATTGGTTTGCGGGTGGTATGCCGTAGCTACTCGGTGGTTGATGTTGTACCTCGCCATAAGATTAGTGAATTTGCGATTGCAAAAGTGAGTACCTTCATCGCTTATGATTACTCGAGGAGTGCCGAATCTTGTGAAGATGTTCTTGTGAAGGAAGTTGAGCACGACATTGGCATTATTGGTCGGAAGTGCCTTGACTTCAAACCATTTGGAAACATAATCAACGGCTAGCAAGATGTATTGGTTGTTACATGAGGAAATGAATGGTCCCATGAAATCGATGCCCCAAACATCGAAGATTTCCACCTCTAGCATTATATTGAGGGGCATCTCATTCCTTCTAGATATGTTACCAACACGCTGACAACGATCACACTTTAGCACAAACTGATGGGCATCCTTAAAAAGGGATGGCCAATAAAATCCCGCTTGAAGAATTCGAGTTGCGGTCTTTTCACTTCCATAATGGCCACCATATGTCGTGGCGTGATACTCCCTTAGAATAGCCTCTATTTCACTGTATGGCACACATCTCCTAATCACCTGATCGGGTCCTTGTTTAAACAGATATGGTTCGTCCCAACGATACCATTTGACTTCATGCAAGAATTTCTTTTTTTGTGCAAAAGAGAGCTCGGGAGGAATCACTCGACTCACCAGAAAGTTCACAATGTCTGCAAACCAAGGCTCTTCTTCTTGTATCCCAAACAACTGTTCATCAGGAAAGGATTCATTAATGATGATTTTGCCCTGGGATGACTTCCCAAGGTCTTCCAATCGTGAGAGATGGTCGGCTACTTGGTTTTCTATCCCTTTTCTATCCTTGATCTCCACATCGAATTCTTGCAGCAGGAGAATCCATCGAATCAACCTAGATTTGGAGTCCTTTTTAGAGAGCAGATATCTGATAGCCGCGTGATCAGTGTACACAGTCACCTTTGTGCCAAGCAAGTATGAACGGAATTTTTCAAAACCATAAACAATGGCTAACAGCTCCTTCTCAATGGTGGTGTAGTTTAATTGAGCATCGCTGAGGGTTTTGCTTGCATAATAGATGACATGAAACATTTTATCTTTCTTTTGGCCAAGAACGGCCCCAACTGCGTAATCGCTAGCATCACACATCATAGCGAAAGGCTCACTCCAATCTGGAGCAATGATCACGGGTGCTGAAATCAATTTCTTCTTCAGAGTCTCGAAAGCCGTGAGACATTCTTCGTTCAATTTGAAATGAATATCTTTTTCCAGCAGCTGACACAAAGGTTTGGAAATTTTTGAGAAATCCTTGATGAAACGCCTATAGAAACCTGCGTGCCCAAGGAAACTGCGAATCCCTCGCACTGAATTAGGCGGAGGCAGCTTTTCGATGGCTTCTATCTTTGCTCTGTCCACTTCTAGACCTTTCCTTGACACCTTGTGCCCGAGAATAGTTCCTTCTTGTACCATAAAGTGGCACTTCTCCCAATTGAGCACTAGGTTAGTTTCCACGCATCTTTTCAGCACTGAGCCAAGATTTTGAAAGCATTCATCAAAAGATAGACCGAATACAGAGAAGTCGTCCATGAAGACTTCTACGGTCTTTCCAATCATGTCTGAGAAGATGGCCATCATGCACCTTTGAAAAGTACCAGGTGCTCCACACAAGCCAAAAGAAACCTGCCGAAAGGCGAAAGTGCCGAACGGGCATGTAAATGTTGTTTTCTCCTGATCCTCAGGAGCAATGCAAATTTGATTATATCCAGAATACCCATCCAGGAGGCAGTAATAATCATGGCCGGCTAGTCTATCTAGCATCTGATCAATGAAAGGAAGGGGAAAATGATCCTTCCTTGTGGCTTTATTCAACTTTCGGTAGTCCATGCAGATTCGCCAACCGGTGACTGTGCGAGTAGAGATGAGTTCATTCTTTTCATTGGTAATCAAAGTCATGCCTCCTTTCTTCGGTACACATTGCACTGGACTCACCCATGCACTGTCAGAAATGGGATAGATAATCCCTGCATCCAGCCACTTGATGATTTCTTTCTTCACTACCTCTTTCATAAGAGGATTTAGCCGCCTTTGATGCTTCACTGTTGGTTTACTACCTTCTTCCAATGGAATTTTATGTTGACAATAAGCTGGGCTGATGCCTTTGATATCCGCTAGGGTCCAACCAATGGCTGTTTTGAATTCCCTCAGGACTCTTAAAAGCTTGTCTTCCTCAGAGTCTGAAAGGTTAGCAGATATAATCACAGGTAAGGTAGATGATTCACCAAGAGAAGCATACTTTAAGTGATTAGGAAGTGGTTTGAGCTCTAAAGTTGGAGCTTCCTCGATAGATGGTTTCATTTGCTGATGCGGCCCCTTTAGTTCTGGCAGATCCAATGATTCAACTGGTCTTTCAAATTTTCTTTGCCATGGCAGAGCATCCAGATATTGTAATTGTTCATCTATGTCATCTTCATCTAATGAATACCTTCCACTAAGGGCCTTTTCCAAAGTGTCATTCATGAACATGTGATCCAACTTTTCTTGTACCGTAGACTCAATCAAGTCTACCTTCAGACACTGTTCTTCTTCTGTTGGAAACTTCATGGCTTTGAAAACATTGAAGGTGACATTTTGATCATGCACTCTCATTGTAAGTTCCCCTTTTTGGACGTCAATCAATGTTTGTCCTGTCGCCAAGAATGGTCTACCAAGAATGATCGGAATCTTCTTGTCCTCTTCGAAATCAAGTATGACAAAATCAGCTGGGAAGATAAGTTTGTCTACTTTCACTAGGACATCTTCAACAACTCCCCGAGGATAAGTGATAGAGCGATCAACCAACTGCAGTGACATGTTCGTCGGGGTTGGCTCAGGAAGGCCAAGTTGTAAGAAAACTGAGTATGGCATGAGGTTGATGCTTGCTCCTAAATCACATAAACATTTGTCAAAAGACAAATTCCCAATGGTGCATGGTATGGTGAAACTTCCAGGATCTTTTAGCTTAGGCGGTAACTTTTGTTGCAATACCGCACTACACTCTTCTGTCAAAGCAACAGTTTCTAAGTCTTCAAGTTTTACTTTTCTCGATAGAATGCCTTTCATAAACTTGGAATAACTCAGCATTTGCTCCAGGGCTTCAGCAAATGGAATGTTGATATGTAATTTCTTAAAGATTTCAAGAAATTTGCCGAACTGCTTGTCTAGTTTCTGTTTTTGCAAACGTCGAGGAAATGGCGGAGGTGGATAGACATGCTCTTCTGCTTCTTTCTGTGCAGGGACTGACTGTTTAGGAGGTGGTACACTTTCTTCTACCTCCGTGCTTGAAATTGGAGTCTTACCCTTGTCCTTGGTATCTCCCAAGTTCACTGTTTCTTCGTCGGGCAGAATTCTTTTTGCTCTTTATTCAGTGCCTTCTGTGACTTTTCCCGATCTTAAAGTGATGGCTTTAATGTGCTCTTGGTTGTTCTTTCTCCCCGGATTAGCTTCAGTATCACTTGGGAGTGTTCCTTGTGGTTGGCTCATCATGAAACTAGCGAGTTGTCCCAATTGAGTTTCCAGATTTTTAATCGAAGCCGCCTGGCTTTTGGATGCCAACCTCAACTCCTCCAATTCTTCCTTTTCACTAGAAGATGATTGCCCATAATTCCCATAGGATTGTTGTTGAAATCCTGGGGGTTGAAATTGTCGTGGGGCATATTGTTGCTGATATTGGTGCCCCTGCTGATGCTGGAATCCAGATGGATTATATGGCCTAGCTCCAAACTGCTGATTTTGAAATTGTTGGTAGGGCTGATTTGATTGTTGTGCTCCTCCTTGATTATTGCTCCAACTGAAATTTGGATGATTTCGGTTGTTCGGATGGTAGGAATTTGGAGCTGGCTGTTGCTGTCTTTGGAAATTGCTTACGAATTGAACCGACTCGTTTGAGATGGCACATTGGTTTGATTCATGTGCGCCTGCACACAACTCACAAACACTAGCAACTTGATGAAATCCTTGTGCTGTCAAAGAGTCTATTTTCAAGTTCAAAGCCTCTATCTGAGCTGCTAAGGAAGTGGCCTTGTCAACATTAAGAATTCCTGCTACCTTCTATTGTGGCATCCTCTGAGTTGGATTTTGATATTCATTAGCTGCCATCATCTCGATAAGATCGTAGGCCTCCTCATAACTTTTAGCCCATAATGCTCCCCCTGAAGCTGCATCTACCATTGGCCTTGATTGTATTCCTAGTCCATTATAGAAGCAATTTATGACCATCCAATTTGGCATGCCATGATGAGGGCATTGTCGAAGCATTTCCTTGTATCTTTCCCACGCTTCACATAAAGATTCACCAGACTGTTGAGAAAATTGCGTGATAGCATTCTTTATAGCTGCAGTCTTAGCCATGGGGAAGAATTTGCTAAGAAACTTTTGAGCTAGATCAGCCCAAGTGGTGATAGATCCTGGTGGCAGAGAGTGTAACCAACTTTTGGCCTTGTCTCTTAAGGAAAACAGGAAGAGTCTCAACTTCACAGCATCATCTGACACATTGTTGAATCTAAATGTGTCGCATATTTCTATGAAGTTCCTGATGTGTAAGTTAGGATCTTCCGTTGCAGTTCCTCCGTACTGTACTTGATTCTGCACCATCTGAATAGTGCTGGGTTTAATTTCAAATGTAGGAGCCGCAATTGCTGGACGAATGATACTTGACTGAATGTCATCAATCTTCGGTTGTGAGTAGTCCATTAAAGCCCTTGCTGCTGCAGGTGCAACTACTTCGGCTTCTCCGTCCATCTTGTGAGTATTTGCTAGTTTAAGTACTTGCTTGGCTTTTAATGCTTTAGCACGTGTTAGCATAAAAATCCAAGTATCTGAACACAAATAATCACTTCAAAATATAAGATCAAATGTTCAAGTCAAACAAATTAACTTCTATTGTAGTAAAACACATAAACAAAATAACACTGAGTCCCCGGCAGCGGCGCCAAAAACTTGTTCGCTATTTTCTCTACGCAAGTATACGCAGTCCAAAAGCAATATAGGGAAATAAGGATCGTTCCCACGAAGACTTGGTGTATTAAGTCAATATGTTTATTCAACAACGTTCGGTTAATTATAGAAGCCTGAACAACGAAATGGTTGGTTTGTTCAAATCACAGATAATTAATGAAATGACAACTAAAAATTAATATGATAAAGATTTTATATATGAGATTAAACATGGGATTCTAATTTCATTATTTATTTCATTTAGAATTGATGCCTTAATATAAAGTAATTCTGATAATTATGAAAGCTAGCCGGGAACACAAAACTAATATAAGCGCCTTTCAGCCTTAACATATATCAAACCATACAAACATCCACTTAAAAAGATAGAAGTTGTATGGACACCATTTATGTCTAGACCCTATATGTCTATAAGATTTGAAAACATAACTGGTTTACGAATAAATTCCTTATTTTTGGCTACACAGGGCGATGTGATCCAAAACCATACCACTAATCGTAATTATATATGAAAATTACGAACCTGTGCTAACATGGCAAATTCTAAATTCTCAAATCCACTTTCGCATTCATTAAGAATTAATAATTTAGATGATAGCTACGCATCTAATAAATTAAGCACAACCACGTTAGGCAATCGAAAATTTTTATCATAACACAATTTATTAAGGCATCGAATTACTAAATTACGTAAATAAATCCATTAGAATCCCATGACGGCGATTAGTTCATAATTAAACGAATCGTCATCATGGGATTAATTGAAATCATAATAATAATAATAATAATAATAATAATAATAATAATAATAATAATAATACTAATAACAATAATAATAATAATAATAATAATAATAATAATAATAACAATAATAATAATAATAATAATAATAATAATAATAATAATAACAACAATAATAAAACTAAATTAGAAATTACGATAAATTAAATATGAAATTGCAAGAGTTTAGAACGAAGAACCGAATTAGCTTCCAGCGAAAGAAAAGAGTATTCCAAGTAATCCCCGTAAAATAAGCGTCTAGGAAATAGAACCCAAAATAACTTCCAACGAAAGAAATGAGCTTTCCAAAATAATTGCCTAAAAATCTTCACCCGAAATAACACTTAAACTAAATTTACAGAAATTTAAAGTGAATAAAACTGAACTGAAATTACAAAGGAAATTGTTGCTGAAAATTGAGAGAAACTAGAGAGAATTCAGCTCTCAAATTGTTGTGTGATTTTTCCAACTGCAAGAATTAAGCCCTATTTATAGTACAATTCTAGCACACCAAGAGATTAAAAAAATAAAAAGAGAAAGAGAAAGAAAAGAAAAATAAAACAAAAGAATTAAAAAGAAATCAAACAACAATTAATACAACCACTGCACTAATACCACCTGCACACGCGGACAGGCCAATCCCAGACTCGCGGCAGGCGCGTGCAGGACACTCGCTTCTTGGACAGCTCAAATGTTGGCGCGTGGCTCCCACGCGCGCGTGGGAGCGTGACCAACTGTTGCTAGCCGCCAGCCACTTGAATACCTGCTCTTTTTCTAAGTAAAATGCCGACATCTTTTTCTTTGTTTTGTGCACTATGTCTCCTTCTTTTATTTTTTTAATGCCGACACATCACTAGCATTGATTTGAGTACATGGCCTTTCATTCACCACCTGCTTCAAATCACTGCACCTAATTCGTTTTTTCTTTTTTTTTTGTTTTATTTATTTATTTATTTTTTTTATTTTGCTAATTCAACTTGCAATAATAAAATATATTTAATTAATAAATAATTAATTTAATTCCGAATTTATAAAAATAAATATCTAATATTATTAGATATTTATGAATATAATTTTCAAATTAAATAAAGTATTTATTAATATAAATAAATTTTCAAGTCCCAAGTTGCGGTAAATTGAGGGCCAAAAACTGGACTTCTTTTCTTTAACGAAAAATATATCAATTCCAATCGGGTTTTTCTCTTTAAGAATATATCACTTTCCATCTTTTTTGTGATAATTCTATTTTCTCAATGCTCGTTCTGGTGCGAATTACGGCCTATTGAGGATCTAAAACTGGATTCCTTTTGCGAAACGAAAAATATATCAATTCCAACCGGGGTTCCAGATTTAAGAATATATCATTCAGGATTCCTTTATGATAATTCTTTTTTTCCTCGTAGCCAGTCCTCTTGATAAAACTGAGATAAAAATTCACCGTTTTTAGCCCTTTTATTGCCACAAAACCTAAAGTTGCGATTTCTGCACAACAAATAATTAAACAACAAAAATGAATTAATAGACACATCATATTTAAGGATAAACCACCAATCTAGGTCCATTTAGTGCATAATAAGTGGATATAAAATCCACTTATCATTAAGCTGCACTGGTGTAACTAAAGCATAACGTATTAATGAATGTTCATTCAAAAATTGTGTCCAAGCCCGAAATTGCTCATCCTGAATGGTTTCGATTTGCTGAATGGAAATAGGATTAACCTTAGCAATTAAAAAGCTTCCCTGCAATGCCATTTTCAAAACTTTTGAGGAAATTCAAAAACAAGGGTTAGTTTTTATAAAGGATGATGTATAAAGCATGAATATGAAATCCGATCTAAAAACCACCAGCTAGATTGAGAGATCTTTCCGATCAAAGCTCGAAATATTCAGCAATTGTGTGTATATGCTGTGTATATCTGAAAATGATGATGTTAAACATAAACAAAAACTCATCATTTATAAGGTTTCAAGGAATAGTGGGTTAGGTGAGAGCGTGACAGGTTATGTTTGAAAAATTACACCGCTCAATAATTTCTCACCTAACAACCTACTTAGCCGAAAAACATCTTATCACCGAAACCTGTCAGCCGAAAAAACATCTTATCACCGAAACCTATCAGCCTATGTACACACATACATACACACTTATTATTTCTAATTATTGTGGATTTAAAATAACCAATCAATAATTCAAGAATTATTCCACAATAATCAGACAAACTCATAATTAAATAAACATAAAATTAACAGAGTATCATTAATTGATATATGTCAATAAAATATTTATTTAATTGTGCTACAATTGACACAATTATTTACTAACTAATTACCATAAAATATAGCATTTATAAGCATGATAATTAATATAGAGATAACTGTAATATGAGGACTGAATGCAAATAAATTCACAAGTCCTAAACATATTGACATTTAAAATACACGTGAACTTATAACAAATTGCAGTTATTGATTATCCAAAATTAATTAGACAGATTTAACATCCTAAGTTCACCAACTAACCTAGAGAAAGTGGATTCATCCAGAGGTTTAGTAAAGATGTCTATAATTTGTTAATCTGTGGGAACAAAATATAATACCACAGTTCCATTCATGACATGCTCTCGTAAGAAATGATACCTGATATTAATGTGCTTAGTCCTGGTATATTGAACTGGATTGTTGGCAATGGCAATGGCACTCGTGTTGTCGCATAGAATTGGAATTTTGTCAAACATGAGTCCATAGTCCTGAAGTTGATTCCTCATCCACAGGATCTGAGCACAACAACTACCTGCCGCAATGTATTCTGCTTCGACTGTCGAGGTAGATACTGAGTGTTGCTTCTTGCTGTACCAAGATACCAACCTTCTTCCTAGAAACTGACAGCTTCCATAAGTACATTTTCGATCAATCTTACAACCTGCGAAATTAGAGTCTGTATAGCCAACTAGGTCAAAACATGTTCCTTTAGGGTACCAAATCCCAAGATTGGGGGTTCCCTTAAGGTATCTGAAAATACGTTTAACAGCTATAAGATGTGACTCTTTAGGGTCAGCCTGGAATCTAGCACATAAACAAGTTACGAACATAATATCTGGTCTACTAGCAGTTAAGTATAAGAGATAGCCGATCATACCTCGATACTTCGTGATGTCAACTGACTTACCAGATTTGTCTTGATCAAGCTTGACAGCAGTTAGCATTGGGGTCTTGGCAGTAGCTGCTTCTTCCATCCCATACTTCTTCAGAAGATCCTTTATGTATTTTGACTGGCAGATGAAAATACCATCAGGCTTCTGAACAACTTGAAATCCAAGGAAGAAGGACAACTCACCCATCATGCTCATCGTGTACTTACTCTGCATTAGCTTAGCAAATCTATTGCATAACAAATCATTAGTAGAACCAAATATTATATCATCCACATATACTTGCACCATAATTATATCATTTTATGCTTTTTATGAAAGAGAGTTTTGTCGATGATACCTCTGGTAAAACCGTTTTCAAGTAAGAACTTGGAGAGAGTATCATACCATGTTTGAGGAGCTTGCTTGAGACCATAGAGAGCTTTGAAGAGAAAGTATACAAAACCTTTAAATTCCTTGTCTTCGAACCCAGGGGGTTATTCAACATAGACTTCTTCTTCTAGATCTCCATTCAAAAATGCACTTTCACATCCATCTGAAAAACCTTAAAGTTGGAGTGTGCAGCAAATGCTAAGAATATCCTGATTGCTTCAAGCTTTGCAACTGGAGCATAGGTTTCATCATAATCAATTCCCTCTTCTTGAGAGTAACCCTTTGCTACCAATCGAGCCTTATTCCTCGTAGCAATACCATTTTCATCCAGTTTATTCCTAAACACCCATCTAGTGCCAATTACAGATTTATCTTTTGGTCTTAGCACCCACTTCCAAACTTTCTACCTTTCGAACTGATTGAGTTCTTCCTGCATTGCAATTACGCAATCTGGATCATCCAGAGCTTCATCAACCTTTTTAGGGACAATTTGAGATAGAAATCCTGCGAAATTACATTCATTCTGTGTTGCTCTTCTAGTCTGTACACCCGTGTCCGGTTCACCAATGATCTTTTCAAAGGGATGCGCTCTACTCCATACCCTTTATCTCGGCAGATTTGATCTTGATGATTCCCCAAGTTCATAATTGTGTTGAGTGTGATGACTAGTAGATCCAAAATCACTGTTTACTCCCCCTGAGCTGTTACTTAGAGTTTGATGAATAAGAGTTTAATGAATCATTAGCAGTAGATGCATTCTTTGATGTTTCTTCACTTGATTGGGGTTCATTTTCATCGTTCACTTGCTCCCCCTCAACACGTGCCGCAGTCTGATCTACTTGTATAGATTGAACAATATAGTCTGAAAGAGTATCAGAATTTTGTAGATCAACATTTATTTCTTCATTCTCAAATCTCAGCTGGTCATGTTCATCAAAATCTTCAAGTCCTGTTATCTTCTTATCATCAAAAGACACATGGATAGATTTCATGACCACTTTTGTTCTCAGATTGTAAACTCTGAATACTTTTGTGGATAGTGGGTATCCAACAAAGATTCCTTCATCAGCTTTTAAATTAAATTTGGAAAGCTGTTCTGGATGAGTCTTAAGAACAAAACATTTACATCCAAACACATGAAAGTACTTCAGGTTCGGCTTCTAATTTTTCACCATCTCATATGGTGTTTTACCATGCTTGTTTATGAGTGTAGCATTCTGTGTGAAACAAGCAGCTTGTACAGCTTCAGCCCAGAAGTAAGTTGGCAGCTTTGCTTCATCAAGCATGGTCCTTGCAACATCTATGAGAGTCCTGTTCTTTCTCTCTACTACTCCATTTTGTTGTGGAGTTCTAGGTGCAGAGAATTCTTGCTTTATTCCATTTTCTTTACAAAACTCTTCCATGGCTACATTCTTTGTAACACCCCCAGATTCAGGGTTCGGGATCTGGTCGTTAAGGTCTCCATTTCTATCTACAGTACTTGAACTTACTTAAACATAAAATAAATTACATCTTTATGACCCAACACAACAATATAAAACACACCCGTTATAGTCCCAGAGATGAAATCAGAGTAACTACCAAATTTTATTAATCACAGTTGGAGTTCTTACAACCCAAAAGAATTACCATATAAATACATACTCTTTGCCATTCATTTGCATAAGTCATACTAGACCATATACTTGGTACTGAAAGAATGAATCTATCCTACCAATAGCTTCTTCTTCAGCTCTGGTAGTCTCATCGTCCTCGCCAGCATCGAGTGCGTCTTGTGCGAGTCATCTGGTCTAGCTATTGTTGTGATATAATAATAAACCAAGGGTGAGCAATAGCCCACCAACAATAATGTATAACTGAACGATAATATATAACAGTTCAAAAAGTATCTTTCAAACCATATGCCAAGCATTTACGGAAATGATGCCAGTATAATATGAACGATGAAGTTACAAGGTAACTCAAAATGCAAATATAGGTGGGAATATCTGCTATGTCGAAGATAAGCAAGATATTATCATTTATCATAAAAGAGAAACTTGCAGGAAAATATTGCAATTCCAGTTATGAATACTTTCCAATACTGCAAATAATGATAATGTTGCAGAAAATAAATGAATTTAAATGATGAACTTTTGCTGGAGTATTCACCGCGCCCACTGTTCCAATCCTTACGATGATCAGTCGCAGATTGTACAGCTCAATTAGATTTACTACCGGTAGATGGAAGAGCTGACGGATTTTCTTGTCTACCGCCTTGTTAGATCTCCCCGGCCAACGGTTGGGGCAAATGGGATGGACCAACGCTACTCGGCCTCTTACATGACTCCAAGTTCGAAAAGAAGTTCTTGACTCTGAACGTAAAGTTCGTCCCCCTTTCCCCAAGTATGATACTTGTTGATTAGATTCCACAAAGTAGTCATATCTAGTTGGAAAGGAAAATTCAACATCATTTCTCCCAAGCTGCTGCTTGTTAGAGGATACCATCTTGTTCCAATAATCTCACCCCTCGAATGATGAGAAGGTTACTCAAAGATTCAATTGATAAACAGCAACCAAGTTGCGAGTGAAAAGGATAGTTTTACAAGATTTATGACCGGGAAGTCAACAAGATAAATAACATTTCTCAAGTAAGGTTCCCCTATAATATGAAAGTTTGAGCGAGCATTTAAATCCTTTTAAGATAGATTTAAATGAAAAATAAGGAGTTGGGAACCTTTCCTTGATAAAATAGTCGTAAAAAGACTCCGAATAATATAAATCATTTTAAAAAGAATTTAAAGGAATTAAATAAATATTCCAAGAATATTTATTAACTCAATAATAATTACGGAATATTATTAAATCATTATATTGCTCGTAAGTAATCCTCGAATGAATATATAGAATTATTTACTAAATAAATCCCTCCTTAAATGAATATTCAAAATAATATTCATTAATAATTAAACTCCAATAAGTATTTAAGATAATATTCAATAAATAAGTCAAACCTTAAATGAATATTTGAAAATAATATTCATTTAATAAATAATCTTCTAAATGAATATCCAAATAATATTCATTTATTAATCAAAACTTTAAAGGAATATTTGAAATAATATCCCTTAAGTAAATATAACTTCCAATGAATATTAAAATAATATTCATCAAGTACATGATAAGTGGATTTTATTATTGTATCATAACTTAGATCTGCAAGGGAGAAAAGGAGAGAAGGATTCAACGCTCGTGATAAACAACGGATCTAGATCTACTTCATCTTTTGTGTTATTCTGGATTCTAGATTTGTTTTCTTAACTCTTTGTTTTATTAATATTATTACTTCTTTTATTAATATCTTGTTTTTTTTATCAAGGTTTCATCAGATCTCATGATGACGAGCGGTTCAATTATGAGCTAATCGTTGTCATGGGATTCTAACGGATTTATTTATGGAACTTAGTATCTTGATGCTTTAAAGATCTGTGTGTGGTGTGTAATTGATATCCTCGTATGGTTAATATTAATGCTTTTAGATGCGTAGCTAACATCTAAATTGAATTGTTAATCTCTTGTGAAGTAAAAGTGGATCTTGAGATTTAGAACTTGTCATGCTAGCATAGGTTCATAATTGTTTATCAATATGATTCGTGGTGTGAGATGAAAATACTTATACTACCCTGTGTGATCTTTGTTGATAACTTGTTCTTCAACCGTTATGTTTTCAAATTCTATAGACATATAGGGTCTAAGCATAATTGGTGTCTATTCATCTTCTATCTCTATTGTGGATGTATGTTTAGTTTGGTATACGTATTGATAAGTGCATATTTTTGCATATTTTTTATTACCTATTTATTGTTTGAATTCGTATTTTAATAAATTATTTTGTTGTATTTCAGGAAATTCAAGAAAAATTGAAGAAATTGCAAAATAAATAAATAAAGGTCAAAGAAGAGAAAAAGAAGAAGAAAAAGGACCAAAATAGAAGAAAAGGAAAGAGAAGGGGGTTTGGTGCAAAACTGAATTTTTAGAAATTGAGGGCTAGGATTAAACCACACCAAACAAAAATGAATGGTGGGGATTAATCCACACCAACCAAAATCCCAAATAAATTCCTATAAATAGCATTCATCTTCTCTTGTAAAAATCACTTAGTATTAGGATTAGGTTTAGAACAAGCCTTAATACTAGTACTCTTAAATTATATTTGTAATTTTTATTTGCAGTTCTTGTAAACAATTTTTTTATATATATATAATTTTTTGTTTTATTGTGTTTAATTCAAAACAATATTTTGCCCCTGTTTCATTATCCACAAAAGCCCAGCACTGGTAATTAAGATCAAACCCAGCCAATCTATGTCATTCCCTTGTCTTCTTGTTCTTATTTCAATTTTTTTTTTCACAACTCTTTCCCATCACTCTCGTGCATCTCTCCCCTGCCTCTCTCTTCGAATTGTAAGCCCGTAAATCCTCCTTCCACCGCCTTCAACCTTCATCGAACAACACCCCCCTCCCTTCTTTTGTTTCCATTCCCTACGAAACACCCCCTACCCCCTTCTAATCGATCTCTAAAACCCCAACAGACCCGCCCCTTCTTCTTTTTCATTTCGAATCAATAATCCCCCCTTTCCCCCATTTCTTTTTCTTTATTTTTGTTTTTAAATCGCTGTTTGTTTGTTGAGTTTTAGCCGAGTCAATTGCTGTTTGTGTAGAGTTAATTTTTTTTTTTGATCATTGCTGCGTATATATTCTTGGTTGGGTTTGTATTATTTCGTGTAATTGAGTCATTTCGGTGTTTGTTTCGTCCGTGTTTTTCTGAATTTCTTGTTCTTGGCTGCATCTTTGTGACTGCCGAGTTGTTAAAATGAATTGCTTAGTCGAGTTCTTTACTGTTTTTGCACTGAGTTGGACAGTCACTGAATTTGTAGCTCGTTTTGGTTGTGATTTTTGAGTTGAGATTATTGGTTCCTGTTACGTTCGTTGATGGTTTTTGCCGAGTTAGATTGCTAAATTCATAGCTTCCGTTTGTTCCATTATTTGCAAACAGTTTTTTTTTTCCGAGTCAATAACTGAGTTTGCGATGCTGTAGTTCGAAGTCTTGGTGTTTTGAGTTTGTTCTTGGGTGTTTGATAAATGTCAATCTGCGTTTTTATAGTTGCGAGTAAAGCTGGTTTGAATCTGCGTTTGTTTTGGTTTGATGGGTCTAATGGTTCGATGGTTTAATGCTGAGTTTGGGGTTTTGATTGTTTTTGTTTGTTTTGATTACTGAATTGTTGTCAACTTTGAAAAAAAAACTGGTTCAATTTCGTAACTGTTTTGTGATTGGCATTGTTTGTTTATGATGCATTATTGAATTTCCGAGTTCACACTCGACTGGGTTTAGATTTGTTGTTCGATGTTGTTCGAATTTTCGAGTACTGAGTTTAAACTGGGATTGCTGAGTTGTGTAGTACATCGAATTTAGAATTTTCGATGTTATGTTTAGTGTTTGTTCTGTACCAAGTTTCATGTTACCTGTAGTACTCGCGTGTGGTCTGTAGTCTTGTTCTTGTGTGTAGTCGCGCCTGTTGTTTCGTTTTGTAATTTAATTTCAAATGTTCGAGTAGTAGTTATGAATTGCTGAGTAGTAGCAAGTCGAGTAATGTCCTGAGTAGTATGAGTTTTATTTGTCCTGTTAGTATAGGTTTGTTTAAATTCGGACCTGTAATCATTTAATTGCTGCTAGAAAGTTTTTATTCTTTTCACTTTTAATTAATTAGTTTAAAATAGAATAAGGTAAATATTCTTTTTAAAAAAAATAAAAAATAAAAATAAAAATAGTTTTAGGAATTTAAAAATAAAATCAACAAAAAAAAATTATATTCCCAAGTTTAATTTAATTTTATAATTTTTTATAGTGATTTATTTTTCTTCACTTTTAATTAAATAAATTTAGAAATAGAAAATTTTCAAATTTAGATTAAAAAAAAAGAGTAAAAATGCGAAATTCAGTTTTTAATAGATTAATTTAGTTTTCCTTAAAAAAATGTATATATATATATATATAGTGTAAATTTTCTTTTAGGAAATTAAATAGAATAAATCCAAATTCTCAAATTCCCAATTGTTCTAGTTCGATTAAATTAAAGGTTAAGGATCGCGAAATAAATATTCCCTGTGGATCGAATCATAAATACTAAAACGATGATCGTGCGCATGCGATATTAATTTGTCATGTTTTCGGCACTTCAAGTTTTTGGCGCCGCTGCCGGGGAACTAATTATTTTTCACGCCTTAATATTTAATTTTTCGGATTAGTTTTTGCCTTAATTTTTTAATTTTTTTTCAGGAAAGTGTGAAATTCCGGGACTATTCTCTCGGAGCGTGGAAAAATCGGAATTCTTGGAAGCATGCTTCGGTAACCCGTATCTCTCTCTTTTCGCCTTTTTATTTTTTTAAAATCACAAAAAAAAATAAATCAAAAAATTGAAAATCAAAAAAAATTTTGAAAATTGAAAAATCCAAAAAAAATTAGTTGTAAATACATATTTGTTGCATCATGCATCACTTAGGGCACATCATCTAGATTTTTATTTTCTTGTTTTTAAATTTTCGTACCTAGTAAATTGTGGTGATCGCTGGCGAACCGAGGTACATTAAATTCTTATTTTCTTTAGTTTAGAACACGTAGTGTAGAGCATCCATAATTGTTTATCGTTTTTTTTGTTTGTTGCATCAAATAAACGTAATTAAGACTTATTCACGACCTTCAATGTCTAAGGTTCGCTTGGCTGTTAAGATTCGGCGTCTAAGTGACGAGTTTGGCCTCTTGGCAATGCCTGCTCTAATCTGGCCGAATCGGTCTGAATAATTCTTAATTTACGGATTATTTTTAGTGTGTCTTAACGTTATGTAAGCAATGTCTAGTTATTTTAATTAGGGAACCTAGGTTAGATTTTTCTTTTGATTTTTCACCATTTATTTTGTGTGTTTCAATTTCGCACTTACTTGCTACGAGGTTTTACCCTTGATCAATCTTTACCATGTCCGTAGCATTTAGGGAGCGTTATTACCACGGATGGGATTTTGACGAGGAGTACGCAGATAATACGATGTGGAGTGAGTCAACTAGGGAACCTAGTGTATATAACGAGTCGTATAGTACTTTTAGTGATTTGCATTATAATGAACACGATATTGCAATCGACTCCGAATTAGATGCTCTTACTAGACGACTCGAAGTCTTAGAAACCCTTAGAGGCCCTTCACACACGTCTTGGCAACCAAATTTCAACTCTCCGAGTCTCGATTTTCAACATGTCAACACCATGTTTCAACCAACCTCTCGAAATGACCATTTTACATCGTCTTCTAATTCCGGTTGGAGAGATTATCCCGATCTCTCATGGAACCAAGGTCATAGCTATCAAACTCCGCCTCCACATTTTCAAGAACCGAACTCTTATCCAATTCCGAGTCAAGTTCCTTATTCGAGTTCAATTCAAACCAACGCCCACCCACCCGGATTTCATGATTCGAGTAGGCAACTTGACACCTTAGAAAAGAGTATCGAGGCTTTATTGGTTTCTCAAGCAAACTTCATGCGAACCATAACTTCTGATAGGCAAATTTTGAACTCTAATGCTCAAGTCTTATCTAAGTTAGAATTTCAAGTGAATCAATTAGCCACCATGTGCGAGCGTGAGACGATAACCACTCCGAATCCACCAAAGGTCAACCCTGAATTTCTTATCGCTCAAAGACCTATCGATACTTTCGATGATATCATTTCTCCTAGGTCTAATGTTCAAGTTGACACTCCTTTCGGTGGTGGTTCACACGAAGAAGATTCTGATGCTGACATCATTCTTTCTCTAGGTAAAACAAAGAATCCCGATGATTCTGAGTTTGTGGCTTCACCTAGACAACCATCATCTTCTTCTAGTGAACTTTTCCTTTCATCTTCCAAACCTCTTCCCGAAAAACCCAAAGAACTTCATACTTAACCAATAGGAGCTGATCTAGTTAAGGAGGTTGTTTCAAGGTCAAATTTGGGCGATCATGAGATTGAGTCTCTTCTTAAACAAGATTTTCAATTGCATTACGAGACTAATCGAGAGCTTCACGAATCTTTTAAGGATTTGACCTCGGAAGAGATGTTTGGAGAGATGATGAATATTTGTTCCAAATGGGAAACCCAACATAAGGATAGTTCTTGTGATCCTAATTCTGTTGGTAAAACATTTTTCGAAGAGCCACCCCCACCCGTTTCTATTTCTTCATTTTCCACTCGTGCTCCATCTTTCATCGAAACTCATGATATTCATGACCAACATCTTATCGTAATTAATTTGCTTAAACAACAAAAAGAAGCATCTTCGTGGTCTATGGATGAAGTTAGGAATATGAGTTTTATTCTTGCGCCTAATCAGATCGTTCGAGTGGTCTATGATATTTTTGTGGGTAAGTTTTTGAAATATGTTGGTTGTGTAACAAAAATAGTTTTTCCGAGAGCAGGTATTGGTTAGTAAATATTTGTTTTTTACCTCCCATAGTAGAATGTAGGTATGGGGGAGTTACATTGTGTGCATGTGTGAATTGTTTTCTTTCATAGTTTTTCAGCAGTTTGTCATTCTCTGTCATCCCTTATCAGGTATTTCATCCTCTCTATTTTATTCTCGTACATTTTGCATATATTGAGGACAATGCATGATTTAGGTATGGGGGAGGGTTTTAGTGTAAATACATAAAATTGAAAAAAATCCAAAAAAATTGAAGTAAATACATAAAATTGAAAAATCCAAAAAATTAAAAAATTTGAAAAATCCAAAAATAGAGATATTTTAGCTTAGTTGTCCTTCCTACTCTTTAAATTTTAGAACTAATTGGTGTTGACAATTTTTCGAAAATTATATGTATAATGCCTTTAGATAATTTGAACGTAGTCAGGTAAGGTTTTCCTCATGAAACTTGTGTCGAACAAATTTTTGCTTAAAAGTCCAAGACGACACATTTGCACAAGACTTTTGATGGAAAAATTATATAGGAATGTTATTCGATACCTGAGAGAGAACCCACATGTTAGAACAATGTCGAATCAAACCTTTGCGAAATTTGGTTCCTATAGTGTAAAAAAAAAACAAATCAAAAAAAATCAAAAAAAAGAAAAGAAAAAGAGTCAATAAATGTTTGTAATTGTTGAGTGCTAGTGTAATTTTGTAATAATAAATTCTTAGTAGGGAAATCGGCTAGGTTGGGCTCATTAATAACCCGAGTAAGTAAGTCCGAGGGGACTTTGTGCCTAGCAACCTGAGGTCCCTTGTGATCTGGGATTGTTGACCTAAAACTCGCTAAATAGGTATTGATGCATAAGTCTTTTGGGACCTCAACCATTGCACAGTCGGTCTAACTACTAAGAACGTGAAGTTTGGCTAGATACTTGTTTTGATAGAGATTGGGTCAGTTCAATATTGGTTGAAAAAGAGGAAATGTTCGTATGCACTTTATCCATCAAAGGCCTTAAATTCACTACACACCTTGGGATTTTTTGTAAATTTTTAGAGTCTAATCAAGTGGATTGTGGGAACCTATAACTTGGCTATTATTAGAATAATCTTTAAGGCATGTATTTTCGTACAAAATTGTTTTGTTGACACCAATGAAAGCTAGAGTAAAAGAGGAAAGTTGGATACTTGCTGATTTATCTCAAAGATTTTATGGGTATATCTTCTGTAAACCCTTAGGAGACAACACTCCTCCTGTAGAGATCATCTATAGGTTTAACGGGTTGGTAAACCTAAAGTTACCCGTGATTCCTACGACAGTGAGTATAGGTTTTTAATTCTGCAATTTTCTTTTTGTTTTACTCGAGGACGAGCAAAAGATAGGTATGGGGGCATTTGATAAGTGCATATTTTTGCATATTTTTTATTACCTATTTATTGTTTGAATTCGTATTTTAATAAATTATTTTGTTGTATTTCAGGAAATTCAAGAAAAATTGAAGAAATTGCAAAATAAAGAAATAAAGGTCAAAGAAGAGAAAAAGAAGAAGAAAAAGGACCAAAATAGAAGAAAAGGAAAGAGAAGGGGGTTTGGTGCAAAACTGAATTTTTAGAAATTGAGGGCTAGGATTAAACCACACCAAACAAAAATGAATGGTGGGGATTAATCCACACCAACCAAAATCCCAAATAAATTCCTATAAATAGCATTCATCTTCTCTTGTAAAAATCACTTAGTATTAGGATTAGGTTTAGAACAAGCCTTAATATTAGTACTCTTAAATTATATTTGTAATTTTTATTTGCAGTTCTTGTAAACAATTTTTTTATATATATAATTTCTGTTTTATTGTGTTTAATTCAAAACAATATATTGCCCCTGTTTCATTATCCACAAAAGCCCAGCACTGGTAATTAAGATCAAACCCAGCCCATCTATGTCATTCCCTTGTCTTCTTGTTCTTATTTCAATTTTTTTCACAACTCTTTCCCATCACTCTCGTGCATCTCTTCCCTGCCTCTCTCTTCGAATTGTAAGCCCGTAAATCCTCCTTCCACCGCCTTCAACCTTCATCGAACAACACCCCCTCCCTTCTTTTGTTTCCATTCCCTACGAAACACCCCCTACCCCCTTCTAATCGATCTCTAAAACCCCAACAGACCCGCCCCTTCTTCTTTTTCATTTCGAGTCAATAATCCCCCCCTTTCCCCCATTTCTTTTTCTTTATTTTAGTTTTTAAATCGCTGTTTGTTTGTTGAGTTTTAGCCGAGTCAATTGTTGTTTGTGTAGAGTTAATTTTTTTTTATTTTGATCATCGCTGCGTATATGTTCTTGTTTGGGTTTGTATTATTGCGTGTAATTGAGTCATTTCGGTGTTTGTTTCGTCCGTGTTTTTCTGAATTTCTTGTTCTTGGCTGCATCTTTGTGACTGCCGAGTTGTTAAAATGAATTGCTTAGTCGAGTTCGTTACTGTTTTTGCACTGAGTTGGACAGTTACTGAATTTGTAGCTCGTTTTGGTTGTGATTTTTGAGTTGAGATTATTGGTTCATGTTACGTTCGTTGATGGTTTTTGCCGAGTTAGATTGCTGAATTCATAGCTTCCGTTTGTTCCATTATTTGCAAATAGTTTTTTTTCCGAGTCAATAACTGAGTTTGCGATGCTGTAGTTCGAAGTCTTGGTGTTTTGAGTTTGTTCTTGGGTGTTTGATAAATGTCAATCTGCGTTTTTATAGTTGCGAGTAAAGCTGGTTTGAATCTGCGTTTGTTTTGGTTTGATGGGTCTAATGGTTCGATGGTTTAATGCTGAGTTTGGGGTTGTGATTGTTTTTGTTTGTTTTGATTACTGAATTGTTGTCGACTTTGAAAAAAAAAACTGGTTCAATTTCGTAACTGTTTTGTTATTGGCATTGTTTGTTTATGATGCATTATTGAATTTCCGAGTTCACACTCGACTGGGTTTAGATTTGTTGTTCGATGTTGTTCGAATTTTCGAGTACTGAGTTTAAACTGGGATTGCTGAGTTGTGTAGTACATCGAATTTAGAATTTTCGATGTTATGTTTAGTGTTTGTTCTGTACCAAGTTTCATGTTACCTGTAGTACTCGCGTGTGGTCTGTAGTCTTGTTCTTGTGTGTAGTCGCGCCTGTGGTTTCGTTTTGTAATTTAATTTCAAATGTTCGAGTAGTAGTTATGAATTGCTGAGTAGTAGCAAGTCGAGTAATGTCCTGAGTAGTATGAGTTTTATTTGTCCTGTTAGTATAGGTTTGTTTAAATTCGGACCTGTAATCATTTAATTGCTGCTAGAAAGTTTTTATTCTTTTCACTTTTAATTAATTAGTTTAAAATAGAATAAGGTAAATATTCTTTTTAAAAAAATAAAAAATAAAAATAGTTTTAGGAATTTAAAAATAAAATCAACAAAAAAAAATTCTATTCCCAAGTTTAATTTAATTTTAGAATTTTTTATAGTGGTTTATTTTTCTTCACTTTTAATTAAATAAATTTAGAAATAGAAAATTTTCAAATTTAGATTTAAAAAAAAAGAGTAAAAATGCGAAATTCAGTTTTTAATATATTAATTTAGTTTTCCTTAAAAAAAAGAAAAAATGTATATATATATATAGTGTAAATTTTCTTTTAGGAAATTAAATAGAATAAATCCAAATTCTCAAATTCCCAATTGTTCTAGTTCGATTAAATTAAAGGTTAAGGATCGCGAAATAAATATTCCCTGTGGATCGAATCATAAATACTAAAACGATGATCGTGCGCTTGCGATATTAATTTGTCATGTTTTCGGCACATCACGTATGCTGACCGGTAGCGTGTACTTGTTTCGTGTTATCCGATCAGATATCATAACCATTGCATATAGTGATTAAAGGCGTCAGATCTAAGGGAAGTATTTAATTAAGTTAGGTTTCCATGTTTATTCTCTTATAAGTAATTCGATTTCAATTTTCATTAGTTAATTTAATTCTTAGTTTAATATTTGATGTTAGTTTAATTTAGTTAATTAAAACCCCAATTTGTGATTTGTCTTAGCAGTGAGTTATAACCATACATTGTTGAATAGGTGCATTAACTGAATAGAAACTTAACCAGATCTCAGTGGAACGAACTTTAATTATATTACTTGTGACCACATGCACTTGCGTGATTTTGTGTTAACAGTACATAAAACCTTAAATGAATATTCGAAAGTAATATTCATTTAATAAATAAAATTCCCATGAATATCAAAGTAATTATTCATTAAATAATCAAACTCTAAGTGAATATTCAAAAATAATATTCACCTAATATTTCTCAGCTGAGATAATTCTCAAATAACATTCTTCGAAAGATTTCCAAGTAATTGATACTTTATGGAAATATAAATAATTTTTAATAATAACATTCCTCAAGATAAATAATAATCTGCCGTTGGAATCCCTCCGGGTTTCCACGACTATTTATATATCAAAATACCGACTCCCGGTCTATTGATAAGTGGATTTTATATCCACTTGGATCGCTTAAATTCGGCTTAAATTGATTGACTTGGCCTCAAGTTTATTGTAGTTTTGATGTGTTTTTCTTAGTTGTGCAGACTTACAAGGATGTCGATTATGGGTGATACTTCTATCGTGTTAGGAGGATTAATTGATTAAAATTCGGATTTTCCGGGAAGGTTGCGCAGTCTACACTGTTTTGGCCATATCTGGAGTTCTAGAAGTCCGTTTTCAGCGATCTTACAGCTCACGCGAAGCTTGGGAGCTACAACCTTAGGCAGAAATCAGGTGCAGGGAGAGTGCTGAATAAATTCGCGTGCGTGTTCTATGAGAAGCAAAGCAGAAAAATTCCAGTTTTGCCCTTTTTCTAATTCTAATTGTATTTTGGGCAGTTTTTGATACCTTAATCGAATTCTAATTGTAATAGAAGGTAATTGCTTATTGGGCAAGACTTCTAGAGTCTATTTAAACACATCCTACCATGTAATTTGTATCAGATTTTTATTATTGTAATGTAGAACTGCAAGAGAGAAAAGTGGAGAAGGATTCAAGCTCGGTGACAAGCAAAGATCTAGATCTACTTCATCTTTTGTATACTTTGGATTATAGATTTGTTCTCTCAACTCATGTTTTTATTAATATTATTGTTTCTTTCTTTCATATCTTGTTAATTATCATGTTTTCATCAATTCCCATGACGATGAACAGTTCAATTATGGGCTAATCGTTGTCATGGGATTCTAACGGATTTATTTATGGAACTTAGTATCTTGATGCTTTAAAGATCTGTGTGTGATGTGAAATTGATATCCTAGTATGGTTAATCTTAATGCTTTTAGATGCGTAGCTAACATCTAAATTGAATTGTTAATCTCTTGTGAAGTGAAAGTGGATCTTGAGATTTAGAACTTGTCATGCTAGCATAGGTTCATAATTGTTTATCAATATGATTCGTGGTGTGAGACGAAAATACTTATACTACCCTATGTGATCTTAATGGATAACCTGTTCTTCAACCGTTATGTTTTCAAATTCTATAGACATATAGGGTCTAAGCATAATTGGTGTCTATTCATCTTCTATCTCTTTTGTGGATGTATGTTTAGTTTGGTATGCGTTTGCTGACAGGTAGCGTATACTTGTTTCGTGTTATCCGATCAGAAATCAAAACCATTGCATATAGAGATTAAAGGCGTAAGATCTAAGGGAAGTATTTAATGAAGTTAGGATCCCATGTTTATTCTCATATTAGTAATTCGATTTCAATCTCATTAGTTACTTAAATTCTTAGTTTAATATTTGCATCCTAGTTTAATTTAGATAACCAATCCCAAAATTGTTATTTTTCTTAGCAGTGAATTAAGACCATACATGTTGCATAGGAATATTTTCTGATTAAAACTTAACCAGATCTCTGCGGAACGAACTTAATTTATATTACTTTTGACTACGTGCGCTTGCGTAATTTTGTGATAACAAGATTTTGGCGCCGTTGCCGGGGATCATCGGTGTTTTGTTTAGTTTATGTGCTTGTCATCAGTGGTCGTTAGCGTTCACTGACTCGGATTTCTTACTTAGTTGTTGTTTCGTGGTGTTTTCAGGTACTTGAACGTGTATGCGAACACTTTTGCAGGCTCGTAAGGAAAAACTGGCAGAAGACGGTCTTGTAGTAGATAATAAGAAAGAGGAACTTGAAACTACTATAGAGATGGCAGATTTACCAGCAGCAGTCAAGGCTTTGAAGGACTATTCGCAGCCAAAGATCAATGACATACAATCTAGTATTGTCAGACCAGCTATTGCAGTGAACAACTTTGAGATCAAGCCAAGCACAGTTCAGATGGTGCAGAATTCGGTTCTGTTTGGGGGTGCTTCGACAGAGGATCCTAACATGCACATCCGGGACTTTATCGAGATCTGCGACACTTTCAAATTTAATGGTGTGTCGGATGATGCTATCAAGTTGAGGCTTTTCCCATTCTCTTTAAGGGATAAGGCTAAGAGCTGGTTACACTCTCTACCAGCTGGTTCCATTACTACATGGAAGGATCTTGCTCAGAAGTTTCTTACTAAATTCTTCCCTATGGCAAAAACTGCAACAATAAGGAACCAGTTAACTCAATTTCAACAGCAATCTGGCGAGTCTTTGTGTGAGGCTTGGGAACGTTATAAGGAGATGCTACGAAAGTGTCCTCATCATGGCATGCCTGATTGGATGGTTATTAATGGTTTTTACAATGGGTTGGGAGCACAGTCTAGGCCTTTGCTAGATGCAGCATCAGGTGGAGCTCTGTGGGCGAAGAGCTATGAAGAAGCTTATGATCTTATTGAGATAATGGCTGCTAATGAATATCAGAATCCAGCACAGAGGCTTTCTCAAGGCAAGGTAACAGGTGTTCTTGAAGTTGACACAGCTTCAGCTATTGCAGCTCAGTTGAAGGCTCTTACGATGAAGGTGGATTCTCTAGCTAATTATGGAGTTCAGCAGGTTGCTAGTATTTGTGAGCTATGTGCGGGCGCACATGAGACGAATCAGTTTGCTATCTCTTCTGAATCAGCACAGTTTGTAAGTAATTTTCAGAGACCTGCTGCACCAGTTCCAGCCACCTATCATCCAAACAACAGGAATCATCCTAACTTCAGCTGGAGCAACAACCAAGGTGCTCAACAACCTCAGCAACCCTATCAGCAGTTTCAGGGTCAGCAAGCAAGTCCATTCAATCAAGGTTATCAGCAGTAGTATGCTCCAAAGCAATCTTATCAGCCTCCGAGATTTCAGCAACAGCCCCAGACTCATGCGGGGCAATCATCTAATGAAAAATCAGAAATGGAAGATTTGAGGATGATGTTTAAGAATATGCAAGCTTCTCAAAAGGTCTTGGAAAACCAGATGGGACAGATTGCAAGTGCCTTATTTAGTAGGCAACAAGGAACTCTTCCTAGTGATACGGAAGCAAATCCAGGTAGGAGGGACAGCAAAGAATAGGTGAAGGCTGTGACTTTGAGATCAGGAAAAGTTACAGCAGGACCTAAATCAGCAGCCGAAGAAGATGAAGATGTTCAGAATCAGCAGGTTGAAAAATCTGCAGTGCCCGAAATTGCTCAATCTGATTTGGTGGCTGATCAGCAAGGTGGTGAAGTGGAAAAGAGCAAGGAACCTGTTAAAAATTCTGTGGAGCAGTCTACAAAGAACACTCAGATCTATCCTCCTCCTCCTTATCCTAGAAGACTCCAGAAGCAGCAGTTGGATAGGAACTTTGCTAAGTTCTTAGAGGTGTTCAAGAAGTTGCAGATTAACATTCCCTTTGCCGAAGCTCTTGAACAGATGCCGAGCTATGCCAAGTTCATGAAGGGGATTCTTTCTCGTAAGTTGAAGCTCGAGGAATTAGAGACTGTTGTTCTAACGGAAGAGTGCAGTGTTGTGCTGCAACAGAAATTGCCTCCAAAACTAAAGGATCCTGGTAGCTTTACTATTCCATGCACTATTGGTAATTTGTCTTTTGAGAAGTGCTTGTGTGACTTGGGAGCTAGCATCAATCTCATGCCCTTTTCAGTCTATATGCAACTCGGTCTATCGGAACCAAAGCCTACCAACATTTCTTTGCAGTTGGCTGATCGTTCAGTTGCATATCCTAGAGGCATAGTGGAGGATGTGTTGGTGAAAGTTGACAAACTCATATTTCCTACTGATTTTGTTATCTTGGATTTCGAGGAAGATAAGAAGATTCCCATAATCTTGGGAAGACCATTCTTGGCTACGGGAAAGACTTTGATTGATGTGCAGAAAGGGGAACTCACCATGAGGGTGCAAGACCAGAATGTCACTTTCAATGTCTTTAATGCAATGAAATTTCCCTCAGATGAAGAAGAATGTTTGAAGGTGGATTGGGTTGATTCTGCAGTTACTATGGAAATGGAGCAGTTGCTTAAGTCAGATTCTTTGGAAAAAGTTTTAGTTGGTGACTCTGATTTTGAAGATGAGGAAATAGCCGAGCAATTGCAGCAGCTAAATTCAGCTCCTTGGAAAAGGAGATTTGATTTGCCTTTTGAATCTCTTGGGTTAGCAGAACTTAAAAATTCGGAGGGGCGCCTGAAACCATATATTGAGGAAGCTCCTACACTTGAACTCAAACCACTTCCGGAACACTTGAGGTATTTTTTCTTGGTGATGCATCTACATTACCTGTTATTATTGCCTCTAACTTGTCAGCTAATGCGGAAGAAAAGCTTTTACGAATTTTGAGGGAGTTCAAGTCAGCAATTGGTTGGACTATAGCAGATATCAAGGGAATCAGCCCTTCTTATTGCATGCACAAAATTCTGTTAGAGGAGGGAGCTAAACCTACTGTTGAGCATCAGCGGAGACTGAATCCGATTATGAAAGAGGTGGTGAAGAAGGAAATTCTAAAGTGGCTTGATGCGGGTATTATTTATCCTATCTCAGACAGTTTTTGGGTGAGTCCGGTTCAATGTGTGCCAAAGAAAGGAGGCATGACAGTTGTTGCTAATGAAAAGAACGAGCTCATCCCTACTCGAACAGTCACGGGGTGGAGAGTTTGCATGGACTATAGGAAGCTCAACAAAGCCACGAGAAAAGATCACTTTCCTCTTCCATTCATTGATCAGATGTTAGACAGATTGGCTGGCCACGAGTACTATTGCCTTCTTGATGGGTATTCAGGTTACAATCAGATTTGCATTGCTCCGGAAGATCAAGAGAAGACCACATTCACATGTCCTTTTGGCACCTTTGCTTTTCGACGTGTTTCTTTCGGACTTTGTGGTGCTCCCGCCACTTTTCAAACGTGTATGATGGCAATTTTCTCAGACATGATTGGCTCGAATGTGGAGGTTTTTATGGATGACTTCTCAGTTTTTGGTACTTCATATGACGAGTGCTTGCATAATCTTGGCTTGGTATTGAAACGTTGTGTGGAGACTAACTTGGTGCTTAATTGGGAGAAGTGTCACTTTATTGTGCAAGAAGGAATTATTCTTGGGCACAAGGTATCTGTTAAGGGGCTTGAAGTGGATAAAGCTAAGGTGGAGACAATCGAAAATCTTCCTCCACCTATCTCTGTTAAAGGAATTCGCAGTTTTCTTGGTCATGCGGGGTTCTATCGGAGATTCATTCAAGACTTCTCGAAAATCTCTAAACCTTTGTGTAACTTTTTGGAGAAGGATGTTCCTTTCAAGTTTGATGATGAGTGCCTTGCAGCTTTTGAGCTCTTGAAGAAGAAGTTGACTACTACACCAGTCATTACCGCACCTAATTGGGAGGAACCGTTCGAACTTATGTGTGATGCTAGTGACTATGCTGTTGGAGCTGTGCTTGGTCAAAGGAAGGATAAAATTTTTCATGTGGTTTACTATGCTAGTAAAACCCTCAATGATGCACAGCTAAACTACACTATTACGGAGAAGGAGTTGCTAGCAGTTGTCTATGGTTTCGAGAAATTCAGGTCTTATTTGCTTGGTAAGAAGGTGATTGTTTACACGGATCATGCTGCTATTCGATATCTCATGTCGAAGAAGGATTCAAAGCCTAGATTGATTCGTTGGGTGCTTCTTTTGCAAGAATTTGATGTGGAAATCAAGGATAGGAAAGGCACAGAAAATCAAGTAGCGGATCAACTCTCACGCTTAGAGGATGTTGCGTAAAATACAGATGTGCAAGTGTACACAATCGCAAGCAAGTAATATAATGGTAAATACCAGATTCGTACCTCAAGGACTGCTAAATTATAACAAATGCAAGTTTTATCTAGCAAAGTGATTTATCGAACCAAAAATATTGATGAAGATTTTATAACTAATTAATTAAACTAAATTAACCAACTAATTAAACTAGCAAGAAAGTTGTTGTGATTCAAATATGAGAAGGTAAGTCAGGATAATTATTTCCCCCTAGCACATGAAAATCAGTTAATAAGCCTCACGACACCGTCACAATCCACAGTCTACTAGCTAGAATTCTATGGTCATAGGTTCCTCGCAGAATCACTATGGTATAATTTCTAATAAATAAACTAACATATGTCTATGCCAATTTATCCCTCGAAATTCAATTAAGCATCAATTCATAAAGCTATGCATGATCACAATATATTTCTATACCGCAACAATATTAAATCAATCGATCTAAGCATGCACCATTCAAGTTTTGTGTCAATTAATTATATTCCTCGCAGAATTATAATTAACTCGTTAACCCACTAATGTTGATCAGGCAAAAACAAGTATTAGAATGAAAAGCACTTGAATGAATAAACCATGGAATTGCAAATAGCACTATTTAACAAATCACCAATAAACTCATGCTAGGGTTCCATAAAAATCCCAACTTTAATAAATTAGTTCATAAACAAGATCTCAAAATCACACATTAAATAAGAGTATGAATACATGATATGAAAAGATAAAGAGAGAATTTCAAACAATTAATGGAGACAACAAATCCAAGAATTTCTTCTATGGCTGGGTCTCCGTCTGCTGCTCTTCTTTCTCCCCCTCCGTCTCTCTCTCGTACGTTGTGTGTATGTATCTAAGTATATTAGGTCTGATCTATATCTAATAATATCTCTAATAAAAGTGTTTTTAATTATTTAATACAAATACAAGGAAAATTCCGAATCAAAATTGAATTCCAAAAAGAAGAAATTCGTAGTTGACTTTTTGACTCAGATTCTGGGCTGATTCGGCTGGATTTTAAATACAAGACCACTCTAGAAATAAAGCTCTTCTCCTAAGCTTTCCGTGGGCTGTTGAATCGTCAGAATCGGACTTGTAGAACTCCAGATATGGCCCAAACAGTGCAGATTGCGCAAGCTACCCGGAAAATTCGAATTTTAATCAAATTTATCTCCAACTCTTGCTTTTTAAGCTCCAAGCCTTCCTTTATTATAACTCCTTGATACCTATAATAAAACATTATAATTTATTAAATAAAAATCCAAATCAATGCAAAATAACTTAAATATAGGGATAAAATTAGGATTAAATGCACGTTTGTCACATCCCCACACTTAGCATCTTGCACGTCCTCGGGCAAAGAAGAAAGAAAAAAAAAAAAACTAAATCCTAACTAACTAATACCACTTCCGTAGGTGATCACGGTTGCATTTGGCATATGCAACAAGCCCTTTAAACCCCAAGGTAGCCCAAGTGGACGAGTAAGGTCTCGTGAGGATTTGTAGTGAATTTACCCACAAAATTCCTAATTTTTATTTTGACTGCCAAGTCTCAAACATGAAATATATCATAGCACTCCACACATGCAAACTTAATCATTTAATAGCTCATAGATGTCATATAATGCAATTCCTCAACTTTACACACCAACACAACTAGTCAAGCACGCACACATAGTCTCAAAAGACTAAAATATCAAGAATAACATCAAAGTCTCAATCAACAAGAAAATAACATGCTTTGGATGGAAAATAACCTCACAAACACTAAAATCACACAAGTGTTTAGGTGCAACTGTATCACTCAAGTTCAATCAAATGCACATGTGCTACCATAAGCTTGCTTGTCCACCAAAATCTCTAGACTTTGTGTTCGTATAAATCAAAAGGTCTTTGTCAAGGGTTGTAACGAGGCTTAGGTGCAGAGGTAGGATATCAAAGAAATAGGCTGACAAGTGGCTAAACTTGACAACTAATAGAGCATAATGTTCATATATACTTGAAGCACTCAACATGAAACTAACCTTGAGATATAATCCCACATAAAATTGTAAACTCATAAATTTCACATTGTAAGAACCATTGAACATACACTCTTTTTCTTTTTTCTTTCTTTTTTTTTCCTTTTTTTTTCATTTTTTTCATTTTTTTTCCCTCTATTTTTTTTCACTTCTTGCTTCCTCCTTTTTTTATTGATTCGAGTGACTTTATTGAAGTGTCACGAAGAAGGAATAGCCAAACCAATTCAATTCCCACCCAAAATTTCACACAATGACAAAGATATCCCCACACTTAATATTTTACCAATCTCATGTATACATCACAATGCTCTACTAGTCAATCAAGACAAGAAGAAATAAATAAGCTCAAGATTTAGATGGTGATATACGAAGAAAAATGATATAGGCTCAAGGGGCTCACTAAGGATTAATTTAAAGGGTACTGTTTGGGACAATACGGTTAATCCTAGTGCCTTTATCATTTTTACACAATACACAATATCAATATGCGCACGACCTGGTTTAAAGCAAGTTCTAGAGCAACACATGCAATGACGAATAACTCACCACAAAAAAATAGATTGATAAAAGATGTATCAATCATAACTTAAGGCTCAAGATCTCACATGGTGATAGCATGCCATACTCATTAAAATTGACAATGACGTACATTCAAGTTTTTAATTTTCGCAAGTACATACAAGATATCATCATGTATAAGGTATTTTACGCTAAGGAGACATACACATGACACGCGAATAATAAGTCTACATGATGTGTACTTATCCTTATTAACATGCTATATTGACAAGGCAATCAATTTTTTTAAGTTTTCTAATTTTTTTTTGTGTTTTTTTTATTTTTTAACTATCCTAAAAAAAAACTAACAAAAGAAAAATGAAAAATAAAATCTAAAACCAACTACTAAAATGATTATCCTATTAATGATCATAATTTTTTTTTTCATTTTTTATATTGAAAACCCCTCCCCACACTTAAGTGGTTCATTGTCCCCAATGAATAATAATATTTAAATATACAAACTAATAAAAATCCTAAATAAAAAAAACAAAAATAAACTAATAAAAATATATATGTACAAAGGAAGGTTAAAAATACTCCCCTAATAGTGCATGATGTACTCGTTCAAAATTGTTGTTGAAGCTTGCTCCAATCTCCTTGAAATATGCTGAAATTCTAGGACCCATGTTCATTAGATATAAATTTCTGTCCACTTATTATCACTAGAGTGTATGTAGCACAAGTGGTTGGAGAGGGCACATAGAAGTTCTTTTGCTCTTAAGGTCAGGGGTTCAACTCCCCACTTCCCCCATGTCCATATAATTTTTCACAATTAGCCAATCAAGCAGCTGATGTGGACAGGTTGCTGACTAGGCGCGAGTTGGATGCTGACTGTGCTGACAGGTCGGCTGACTAGGCGCTGATGTGGCTTTTGAGCTGGGCATATACATGACAGATGGGCTGGACATAGTAGCAAATGGGCCACAGCAGATGGGCTTGGACAGCAGGTTCGTTGGACAAGGAAGCAGCAGCAAATGGGCTCGCGAGGATGGGCCTGCAATTGGACAATGAAACATGCCTGGACTGGACAATGCGCGCGCGTGAGTGAGACCTGGTGCTTGCATACAGAAAATGTAAACCGTGGGTTCAAGAAATAAAAACCCCGGTATTGAATCTTCTATTTATCCAGGGATGTAAAACGCCGGTTTAAAAAAATAACATTGCTGGTATTGTCGAGCCCTAAAAGAACAGGGCGTCAAAACCATGGCTTGGACAAAATGATATACCAGTATTTCATCCCTGTTCTATTTCGATTTCACCCGCAATTTTTCTTCTTCTTTTTTTTTTCCATATTGCTCCAAATTTTTTTTTTTTTCATACCACCCTTGTACTCAAAACAAATATTTATTCCATACAAAATCATGGGTTGCCTCCCAAGAAGTGCTTTTGTTTAACGTCGTTGGCTCGACTTGAATCCGATCAAGGCTCCATTAACTCAAATGAGGCTTTATCACGAACAACCTCACCTCTCCAATAATGCTTCACACGTTGGCCATTCACCTGAAATTCTCCTCCTTGATTATCCCGTAATACCACAGCTCCATAGGGATGCACTTTTACAATTGTGAAAGGACCAGACCATCTAGACTTCAGCTTGCCCGGAAACAATTTCAGCCTTGAATTGAATAACAACACTTGCTGACCTTCTTCAAACACTCGAGATTGAATGTTTTTATCATGCCATTTCTTCGTCTTCTCCTTGTACAGTTTAGCATTCTCATAGGAGAAAAATCGTAACTCATCCAACTCGTCAAGTTGCACTACGCCATAAACAACCTACGGTAACACCACGACTGTGTTACCTTAGACTCTAAAAAATGTTACCAAAGGCCAAAAAAAGGCTAAGGTAACACCTTAGCTGGGATAGTTTTGTTCTATGTAACCTTTGGGGTCTAAGGTAACACCTCGACACACATAAGCTAACATAGGCAAATTCGTTACCATAGACCTATACAGTAACACACTTAGCATTCTATAGCAACACCAAATCTATGTTACCTTAGATGTTATAATTTTTCAAAATTATTAATAAATTATGTGGGTCCCACATGTGGGACCCACTTTGTAGGGCCTGTTAATGGAGCCCACAAGATGTGCAACATTTTTTTTGCTATATATATATATAGTAGCTAAGGTAAAACCTTCACTTTAACAAAATAAAAAATGTAAAATTTTAATATTCCATTCCCATTAAAAAAACCAACCAAATTAAATTTTGTTTACAACACACACCAACACCAAGTCCATCAAGCGCGAACATACAAACTAAATAACATAACTTAGAATGTAAAAGTACATTTTTCCTTGATGAGGAAATGAACATTTTCCTTGATGTAAAAGAACAAACACTAACACCAAGTCTCCATTAAGCCAAAAATGTAGTGGAAAAGGCCATGTCTTGCGTTCCGAATCCTCCCAGTAACGTTTTCTGCATCCAGAAGCTGTAAAAGTTCCCCCAAATCATCCAAAAATATCTACCAACACTAGCTAATGAACAAAACTTAAAACGTAAAAGTACTAGAGCTAATAACTTGGTAAATTTCAAAAGACAATTGATTATATAGACATCCGTTCCTTGCTCTGGCATTTTTGTAGAAGTACCAATCCTAAAATCCTCACATGATTTAATGATGTCCAGTATGGCTCTGGGTCTATAATAACAAGGCATTCCATAATAATTGAAGTAACAGGACGCATTCGGATAAAATTGAAAAGAGTAGAATATAATATGACTACTAAAAAAGTCACATGAAGTTGGCGAAAGTGTTATGCTTAGATATAGGTAACCTGATCCTCTCTAAATCCTTGATGAACTTTCGAGCAAAACCACGATCAGCATATCAGCATCTTTCGAATGACAGGTTCTGTTCAGTAACCGATCGGCCCTCAGTATCAAGTAGATTAAATGGACCACCAATTACTGGTCCCTTTGTTGAATTAAGTCCATAGTTAATTAACAGCATCCCCTGATCAAGTAAAACAAGTTAGTACACTAAAATGCACATTTCTGGGGATGTTTATCTTAACTAAATAATTTAATGTATTTTTTTGAACAAATGATGTTGCAATAAAATGGTGTTCAAGATCTTACTATCAGATAAATAGTTATCTTTTTATGTCAAAGACAATATAACAATTTAAGGTCTAGTGTCCAATTGACAGGTTGTTCAAAATGTGGGACTTTCGGAGACTTCTGAATTAAAAAAGACATGGATCGTACAAGTTAACAAGTATCTTCATCTTAATATATTCAACTTTAATATATTACGAACAAGGTCAGAAATTAAAGTAGTTAATGGAAATCTGTAATTTTGAAAACATGATATCCAAAAATGCCTATAAAAGAAAACAGTTGGTAGAAACACATATAAAATGACATCAGGGTTCAGATTGATTACAATAATATAGGGCGTCCATGACCATGACTGGGACCTTTGTGTCGTGTACCTTGTGGTACTCATCAGAGGTTGATCAGTCTGTAAGACAGATCTTAAGTAGCTTAAAGAATGAAATCTCTTAGCTGAATCAAACCTACAAGAATAGAACCTTTGTTTACAAGTTTGAATCAAAAAATAAAGAATTAAAGAATATATAACATTAGATAAAATCGAACAAGAATGTTGCAATTTAGAGTTCTTAAAAATACAAATTGAACACAAACCTTCAATAATTTAGAGTTCCTAAAAATACAAATCGAACAAGAATGTTTTAGGACTTTCAATGACTCCTGCAATAGCAATCTAGACATGGGCTGGTTATTCCAGGTTCTTTATGAACTGGTTATACGCAGAAGTAACTCGCTGCCTCTTCTCGGGAGCTGCATACCGGGCATACCTATAGGAATGACAATAAAAAGTTGTAGCTACTAGATCTACCTTGAAATAATTAAAAGACATGGGCTGTATACATGTAAATAAAAATAGCGATCAGCAAGCTTCATATACTATGACAAGAGAATATTAATAACCTCTGATTGAGTTACCAGAGATTATGGCAACGTTCAAGTTCTCTGCAGTCTACACACTGTCCAAGGAATTTGTTTCATTTATTGCTTTAGGTGCAACTTGCTAGGATAAAATGTTTGGTCAGTCATCAGTGAAAGCAATTATAGAGAACATATTTGCAAGCAAGTAATCAGACGAGTACATAGAATTGCAAAATTTAATCTTAAGTCTATATACTTCTTGTTTGCCTAGCAACTACTCCTATCAGACAAGTATACCAAAATGAGAATATATATACAAATACTCGAATATCAAGTCTTTAATAGAATGATATTAATTTATAATGACACCATAGTTTAAGCTACAGTCAATTTCTAATACTAATTAAACAAAGCTTTTAAATACACATTAGCATAAACCCAGAGTTATGGAGCTGAAAGAAATTCTGATAGATTACAAATAACTTTCATGGGTGTACTTGTGAAACAGATATGGGTGTACAACTTATAGAAACAAGTGACAACACAATTTGGCACCGCCAAGCTAGTGTATTAAGTTAAAGAAGTTATACTTACCTGAAGATGAACCTCAACTTTCATTTTAGAAGAGTAAGTCATATTCTGTAGTCGAGCATGTTTGAGATAAAAGTCCACAAAATCTATGGCATTATCATTGTAGAATTTCTTGCCATTGAAGAATGTTGGCGGGGCAATATTAAAAAATAAACATTCTTATCTTAATTAATATATAAAGATTAACATAATACAAATAATGGATTCATACAAAAAAACACCATACCATCACAGAGTTAGACAATCGATGACAGTAAATTATGTGATATACGCGATACCTGAAAGCAAGTGACAGTCAGGCAAGCCAATAGTATGATGAAACACTATGTTCATCCCATAATCATTCGAATTCGGACCTCCAACAATACAAATAATCGGAAGATTCTCACTAAAAGCTCCAGCAATCCAACACAAACCAACACATCATTTCAGAATAATACCCATCATTTCAGCATAATCTATCAGGCATCCCTGCAAACGAACTCCAATAAGATCATAAAAGTAAATGTTCAACACTGCAAAATTAACAAAGGAAAATAGACCTTAGCGTCAAGCATCCGGGCCCATCATTGCTAGACGTTCTAATATATGCTAAAATCAGAAAGTACACAAATGCAATTAGATTTCTATACATGTTCCACAAATGGAAACTCCAAGAATAGTACATTATTGTGATGCTTAAAATCTACCAAAAGTCGAAAATATTAATACAACCAAGGAAGAAACATAACAAAAAAAAGAGGGACAGAGAGACATAGAGATCGAGACAAAGATAGGGGAGAGAGATACAGAGAGAGAGAGATAGAGAGAGGGACGGAAAAAGAGGGAAAGAGAGATTTATACCTTCAATTAACCAAACACCTTCGAACACAAACTTCAATTAATCCAGCTGGAACCCTAATTAAATCATTGACCCAAGCTTCGATTAACCCAATTCAAACACTAACTGAAACAGAGAAAGGCGAGAGAGAACAGAGAAAGGCGAGAGAGAGCCGAGAGAGAAGTGACAGAATGAGACTGAACTGGTGTTTTTCCCCAATATTTTCCCCCGCTTGTGTTTGAGTAACCTAATTCTAAATTTTCATGGTGCCGCTCCTTTTTTTTTGTTTGCCGCTCAGGTCATTTCTATTTTTATTTGCAGTCTATTTCAATAACAGCATATATTTCTTTTTTATATTTTTTAAAAAATATTTTTAATTTATTTTAATTATTGGTATTAAATTATATTTTTAAATTTATTATTTTCATTATTTCGAAATAATTCACAATTTATGCAAATAATTATTTTCTCTATTAAAAATTTTAATGAATTTAGTTAAAATTTAGTAATTTTTGATATTACTTTTTTTTTAAAACCTTTTTATTCGAAATTTATAAACAAAATTTAATATTTATGAATAATCAATAATTTAATTATTTGATGGAATATTACGTTTTACAATGATAACTTTAATGATTTTGTTAATATTAATTATTTTTTTTGAAACCAAAATTAATTATTTTTTAAGTCAATTAATTATTAAATCATTAATTTTAAATTAAATAAAATATTTGTTCATGAATACTCTATAGTAACACATCACATGGTGTTGCCCACTATAACACCTTTTATAACTAAGGTAACATACTTTTGTGGATTTGGTAACACCACAATCGAAAGGTTGCGATATCTCAAAAATTTCATAGCTATGGTAACATCCAAGAAGGTAACACCCATGCCAAAAGGTTGCAATAGGCCATTTATGGCGTAGTGTTGCAGCAACCTCTTCTCACCAACACGATGCATGTCAAAATTCAGACTTTTAAGAGCCCAATAAGCCTTATGTTCGAGCTCAACCGGTAAATGACACGCCTTTCCGAAAACCAAGCGATAAGGAGACATACCCAAAGGAGTTTTGTATGCAGTGCGATAGGCCCAAAGAGCCTCATCTAACCGTGTAGACCAATCCTTACGGTTCGGGTTCACCACTTTTTCAAGAACACTCTTAATCTCTCTATTAGACAACTCCGCTTGTCCATTCGTCTGAGGATGATATGCAGTAGCAACCTTGTGTCTCACATTATACTTGGCTAAAGTACTCGCCATTAATTTATTCACAAAGTGCGTACCTTCATCACTGATTAAAGCCCGTGGGGTTCCAAAGCGAGTAAAGATATGCTTGTCCAAGAACTTGATGACAACCCTCGCATCATTAGTGGGGTAGGCAGCTGCTTCCACCCATTTAGACACGTAATCAACAGCCACTAAGATGTACTCATTCTTGAAAGAAGGAGGAAACGGACCCATGAAATCAATGCCCCATACATCAAATAGCTCGACCTCAAGAATGTTAGTCAAAGGCATCTCACTTCTCCTCGAGATATTACCAACTCTTTGACAACGATCACATTTAACAACATAAGCGTGAGCATCCTTGAACATAGAGGGCCAAAAGAAACCAGACTGTAATACCTTTGCAGCCGTGCGTTGCCCACCAAAATGTCCACCAGAAGGAGATGAATGACAATGGTAAAGAATATCCTGCATCTCAAATTCAGCAACACATCTTCTAATAATTTGGTCTGCACCTTGCTTGAACAAATAAGGTTCATCCCAAAAATAAGATTTTACATCATGCAAGAATTTCTTTCTTTGTTGACTTGATAAATCCAACGGCATCAACCCAGTAGCTAAATAATTAGCAAAATCAGCAAACCATGGAGTAACATTAGCAATTTGTACCTGAAACATCTGCTCGTCTGGGAATGTTTCTTTGATCGGAACCATAGCACTAGATTCCTCGTTGTACTCCATCCTTGATAAATGATCAGCTACTTGATTTTCAACACCTTTTCTGTCTTGTATCTCAATATCAAACTCTTGGAGCAAAAGAACCCACCTTATCAACCGTGGCTTTGCATCCTTCTTGGTGATTAGGTACTTTATGGCTGAATGATCGGTGAAGACAACCACTTTAGTGCCCACAAGATAAGAACGAAACTTGTCAAAGGCAAACACAACAGCAAGAAGCTCCTTTTCAGTCACCGTGTAATTCAATTGAGCTCCGTTCAAAGTGCGACTAGCATAGTAGATGGGATGAAATATCTTGTTCCTCCTTTGACCCATTACCGCACCCACTGCGTAATCACTAGCATCGCACATTAATTCAAAAGGCAAGCTCCAATCCGGTGCAATAATGATAGGTGCTGAAATCAATCTCTGCTTTAATTCTTCAAAGGCCTTCAAACATGCCCCATCAAACTGAAAAGGGGTATCATTCTCCAATAACTTGCAGAGTGGCTTAGATATTCTTGAGAAGTCCTTAATGAACCGTCTGTAGAAACCTGCATGTCCCAGAAAACTTCGAATATTCTTGACGGAAGTAGGAGGAGGTAGCTTCTCAATGACTTCGACCTTAGCTTTATCCACTTCAAGTCCCTTCCTTGAAATTTTGTGCCCCAAGACTATGCCCTCTCTCACCATAAAGTGGCACTTTTCCCAATTTAGTACAAGATTAGTTTCCTCGCATCTTTCTAATACCTTGCCCAAGTTACGTAAACAATCATCATAAGAATCTCCAAAGACAGAAAAATCATCCATGAATACCTCTAGATAGTCACCCACCATATCAGAAAAAATGGCCATCATGCAACGTTGAAAAGTTGGAGGAGCATTACACAACCCAAACGAAACTCTTCGGAAGGCAAAAGTACCATACGGACATGTGAATGTGGTTTTGTGTTGATCCTCCGGAGCGACAGTTATTTGATTATAGCCTGAGTACCCATCAAGAAAACAATAGTACTCTCTCTCCGCGAGTCTATCCAGCATTTGATCCATAAACGGCAAGGGAAAGTGATCCTTCCTGGTGGCTTTGTTCAACTTCCGGTAATCAATGCAAATTCTCCAACCCGTGACTGTTCTGGTTGGAATCAACTCATTGTTTTCATTCTTTACCACCGTGAGTCCACCCTTCTTCGGCACACATTGAACCGGACTAACCCATGAACTATCCGAGATTGGATATATAATTCCTGCATCTAGCCATTTGATAATCTCCTTCTTGACCACCTCTTTCATGATAGGATTCAATCGACGTTGGCCTTCAATAGATCCCTTAGCACCTTCTTCCAACAAAATTTTGTGCATACAAATAGAAGGGCTAATACCTCGAATATCTGCAATAGTCCACCCAATAGCTTTCTTGTGCTTCTTAAGAATTTCCAGCAATTGATCTTCCTGAGCACCGGACAATTTAGCAGAGATAATAACAGGTAGCGTAGAAGAAGGTCCCAAATAAGCATACTTCAAATGAGAGGGAAGAGGCTTCAATTCCAACTCTGGTGGTTCGACAATGGATGGCTTTGGAATCTTAAATTCCCTTGATGATAAATCCAGTGACTCAAAATGGCCTCTAATTTTCGTACCATGTGAATTAGCTTCCAACCAAGCTAGAAGATCAACATCATCATCTTCAACTTCAGATTCATTGAGGATCACTTGTTCCAAAGGATCATGTGAGGAAGCACACTCTAGTTTTTCAGAAACTAGATCATCTATCACAGTGACTGCTGCACAATCTTCAATATCATCAGAATACTTCATTGCTTTGAACACATTAAATGTTACCTTTTCATCTTGCACTCTCATGGTTAGCTCCCCATTGTGCACGTCAATCAATGTTCTCTCAGTAGCAAGAAACGGTCTCCCCAAGATAATGGGAACCTCCCTATCTGCCTCATAATCCAAGACAATAAAATCAACAGGAAATATGAATTTATCTACCTTGACCAAAACGTCTTCAATCTTTCCTTCGGGATGAGCAAGAGATCTATCCGCTAGTTGAAGAGTGACAGTTGTAGGCCGAACTTCTCCAATCCCCAATTTCCTGAACACAGACATAGGCATCAAGTTTATGCTAGCCCCCAAATCGCACAATGCCATCCCACAATAAGAATTCCCAATAGTGCAAGGAATGGTGAAACTCCCTGGATCTTTCATCTTTGGTGGCAATTTATTCTGCACAAAAGAGCTACATTCTTGCGTAAGAGCTACAGTTTCAAACTCTCCCAACCTTCTCTTCTTTGTAAGAATGTCCTTCATGAACTTCACATAATTAGGCATTTGCTCAAGAGCTTCTACAAGTGGAATGTTGATGTGAAGTTGCTTCAGAACATCTAGAAATTTCTTGAACTGATCATCCTGCTTCTGCTTTTGAAACCGTTGAGGGAATGGTGGTTGTGGTTGGGGTGTAGGAACCAATTTAGAAGTTTGGACACCACTATTTTCTGCATTTTTACCTTCACCCTTAGTTGTAGAGGTATCATCTTCTTTAGCTTTAGCATTCTCCAAGACTTTCCCGCTTCTCAAAGTAATGGCCTTGCAATGCACATTCCCATCATTCTTAGGCTTTTCAGTGTCGCTAGGAAGAGTGCCATGTGGTCGATTCCTTAGCTCATTCGCTAGTTGCCCAACTTGATTCTCCAAGTTTCTAAGTGATGCGGCTTGACTTTGTATGAGAGCATCGTTATTTGCCATGTATGCCTTGAGCATATTTTTCAGAGAATTAGATTGCGATGCTTGTTGAGGCTGTTGTTGTTGAGCTTGTTGAGAAAAACCTGGTGGATAATTGGGCCGATAATTATTTGCTGAAGCCCCAGAAGTAGTCCCTTGATTGCTCCATGAGAAGTTAGGATGTTGCTTCCATGATGGATTGTAAGTGTTTGAATAAGGGCTATTCTTATTTTGATTTCCCACATAGTAGACAGATTCGGGGTTCGAAGGACAATTATCATATGTATGCTCTTCACCACAATACACACATGAGACACTCTTGACTTGGTTGACCTGCTGATTAACCGACTGTCCCATAGACTGATTTCCTCCCGTCGTCAAATACTTGAGCATATTCTCAATGGATGACATTTGAGCCTTCATTGAAGTTACAGCATCAACTTCAAATAAACCCGCTACCTTCTTTCCAGCTTGAGCTCTATTAGTTGTCCACTGATGATTGTTTGTTGCAATTGTCTCCAGAATTTCATAAGCCTGATTATAAGATTTGGCTAGCAGAGCTCCATTTGCAGATGCATCAACCACCAGCTTTGTCTGAGTATTAAGACCATTATAAAATGTCTCCATCTGAACGTAGTGAAGAAGACCATGCTGAGGGCATTTTCTCAGTAATGCCTTGAAACGCTCCCATGCCTCATATAAAGTCTCATCATCCTGTTGCTGAAAAGAATTAATCTCATTGCGAAGCCTTGCATTTTTGGTAGGAGGAAAATACTTCATAAGAAATTTCTCTGCCAAGTCATTCCAATCAACCACTGAACCTGGTTGCAATGAATTCAACCAATCTCTAGCCATGTCCCTCACGGAGTATGGGAACAACTTCAATCTCAAAGAATCATTTGTGACTCCATTTAGTTTGAAAGAATCACACACCTCAGCAAACAACCGAAGATGAAGGTGAGGATCCTCGGTAGACTTCCCACTGAACTGACCAATAGTCTGTAGCATCTGAAACATGACTGACTTCAGCTCAAACTGTGGTGCCTGAATAACAGGGTTGACAATCCCCGAGTTTAGCTCACCAACACGAGGTCTTCCATACTGCCGAATGGCACTGTCTCTATCATCCAACACCATTGTGCCATCTGGAGGATTAGGGGGCACATTCCGGTTATTAACATTCTCATCACCCATAACTAAGTTTGCTTCCTTAGCTCCAAGTTGCAGTTTTCTTCTTGCCCTGAATGTTCGCTCAATTTCAGGATCAAAAGCAAATAATCCCGATGGTTCTTCGTTCATACACAAGGACACCTGAGAAGAAAGACTTTTACTCCCGTTAGTCACAGAAGTAACAAAAACCAAATCGCAAGAAAATTAACTTCGCAATTAACACTAAACAGTCCCCGGCAGCGGCGCCAAAAACTTGTTGCGTAAAATACAGATGTGCAAGTGTACACAATCGCAAGCAAGTAATATAATGGTAAATACCAGATTCGTACCTCAAGGACTGCTAAATTATATCAAATACAAGTTTTATCTAGAAAAGTGATTTATCGAACCAAAAATATTGATGAAGATTTTATAACTAATTAATTAAACTAAATTAACCAACTAATTAAACTAGCAAGAAAGTTGTTGTGATTCAAATATGAGAAGGTAAGTCAGGATAATTATTTCCCCCTAGCACATGAAAATCAGTTAATAAGCCTCACGGCACCGTCACAATCCACAGTCTACTAGCTAGAATTCTATGGTCATAGGTTCCTCGCAGAATCACTATGGTATAATTTCTAATAAATAAACTAACATATGTCTATGCCAATTTATCCCTCGAAATTCAATTAAGCATCAATTCATAAAGCTATGCATGATCACAATATATTTCTATACCGCAACAATATTAAATCAATCGATCTAAGCATGCACCATTCAAGTTTTGTGTCAATTAATTATATTCCTCGCAGAATTATAATTAACTCGTTAACCCACTAATGTTGATCAGGCAAAAACAAGTATTAGAATGAAAAGCACTTGAATGAATAAACCATGGAATTGCAAATAGCACTATTTAACAAATCACCAATAATCTCATGCTAGGGTTCCATAAAAATCCCAACTTTAATAAATTAGTTCATAAACAAGATCTCAAAATCACACATTAAATAAGAGTATGAATACATGATATGAAAAGATAAAGAGAGAATTTCAAACAATTAATGGAGACAACAAATCCAAGAATTTCTTCTATGGCTGGGTCTCCGTCTGCTGCTCTTCTTTCTCCCCCTCCGTCTCTCTCTCGTACGTTGTGTGTATGTATCTAAGTATATTAGGTCTGATCTATATCTAATAATATCTCTAATAAAAGTGTTTTTAATTATTTAATACAAATACAAGGAAAATTCCGAATCAAAATTGAATTCCAAAAAGAAGAAATTCGTAGTTGACTTTTTTGACTCAGATTCTGGGCTGATTCGGCTGGATTTTAAATACAAGACCACTCTAGAAATAAAGCTCTTCTCCTAAGCTTTCCGTGGGCTGTTGAATCGTCAGAATCGGACTTGTAGAACTCCAGATATGGCCCAAACAGTGCAGACTGCGCAAGCTACCCGGAAAATTCGAATTTTAATCAAATTTATCTCCAACTCTTGCTATTTAAGCTCCAAGCCTTCCTTTATTATAACTCCTTGATACCTATAATAAAACATTATAATTTATTAAATAAAAATCCAAATCAATGCAAAATAACTTAAATATAGGGATAAAATTAGGATTAAATGCACGTTTGTCAGAGGACCACGGTAAGGAATTGCATAACAAATCTCTTATTAATGAATCTTTTCCAGATGAGCAGCTTTTTGGAGTGCAAGATGAAGAGCCATGGTTTGCAGATTATGTGAACTATTTGGTTAGCAATGTTATTCCTCCAGATCTTTCGAGTGCTCAAAAGAAGAAGTTTCTACATGATGTGAAGTGGTACCATTGGGATGAACCGTTTCTGTTTAGACAAGGAGCAGATCAGATGATCAGACGATGCATTCCGTATAGTGAGACGGAGGGCGTGTTGCGAGATTGCCACTCAACTATTTATGGTGGTCATTATGGTGGAGAAAAGACAGCGGCTCGTGTGCTTCAAGCAGGTTTCTATTGGCCTACCTTGTTTAAGGATGCTCATCAGTTCGTGTTGAGATGTGATCGTTGTCAAAGGGTTGACAATATTTCTAGAAGGAACAAGATGCCTCTTAACATGCTTCTTGAGGTGGAGATCTTTGATGTTTGGGGGATTGACTTCATGGGACCTTTTGTTTCTTCATGCAATAATCAGTACATCTTGCTATCTGTGGATTACGTGTCTGAATGGGTCGAGGTTAAGGTGTTGCCGACCAATGATGCGAAGGTGGTATTGAATTTCTTGCATAAGCAAATTTTTACGCGTTTCGGAACTCCACGTGCTATAATAAGTGATGAGGGAACTCACTTTTGCAATCGCCAGTTTACTACGTTGATGGCAAAATATAATGTGACGCATCATGTTGCCACTGCTTATCACCCTCAAACGAATGGCCAAGCTGAAGTTACTAACAGGGAGATCAAGAGAATTCTAGAGAAAGTGGTGAATCCGTCTCGTAAGGATTGGTCATTGAAGTTGGATGAAGCTGTGTGGGCAGAACTGCCTACAATCCTGTAGGTATGTCTCCGTTTTAGTTAGTTTATGGGAAAGCATGTCATTTGCCTGCAGAGTTGGAACATAAGGCATATTGGGCGTTGAAGAAATTGAATTTAGATATCAAGGCTGCGGGTGCAAAACGGTTGCTTCAGATGAATGAACTTGAGGAATTTCGTGAGCAAGCTTACGAAAATAACAAGATGTATAAGGAGAAGGTTAAGAGGTGGCATGATAAAAGGTTGGTACCAAAAGCATTTTTGCCAGGTCAACATGTGTTGCTATTTAATTCTCGCCTCAAGCTTTTTCCGGGAAAACTCAAGTCGAGGTGGTTGGGTCCATTTATTGTTAAGACGGTGTATCCACATGGAGCTATTGAAATTTATGAAACAACACCGGATCATGCTTTTAAAGTGAATGGACAGTGGTTGAAGCATTATTATGGAGGGTCGTTTCAACGCGATAAGGTTTCCGCCGTTTTGGCGTCTACTTGATTCGAAAGAAGAACGTCAAGCTAATGACGTAAAAGGAGCGCTTCTTGGGAGGCAACCCATGTATTGTGTATGTTGTTGTATACTTTTCTTTCTTTCAAAAAAAAAAATGTCTTTCGCGCAGGTTGCGCCTGCATTTCTGCTTGTTGCGCAACTTGCGCCTGCGTGACGCAGGTTGCGCCTGCGTTACTGTGTTAAGCGCAGTTTGCGCTGGCAGCGCGCAAGTTGCGCATAGTGCAGTGGGTTGCCCAAAAATTTCAGCTGTTTCCCCATATAAAAAAAAAAATTCTTTCAACCCCAAATCTTTTCTCCTCTTAAATAACATACTTAAACCCAATCCTAAACCTATATCAATTCCAAAACCTCCCAAATCTCTTCTAAATTTCTACACCCAATTCTTTTCTAATTCTTTTTCTATTAATTCTTAATTTTATCCTACATCAAATTCATTCCCATTCCAATTTCTCCTTTCCACAATCAAATTTATATTCATCCTACCACTCCATTATATATATACACCTATACATACAAACCCAATTCATTCTCTCCTTATCTACATCTCTAAAAATTCAAGTTCAAGAAGGATTCAAGTTTGGGGGGAAGTTGTACAAGTTCACCTCTTTGATTCATAGTGGGTATATCTCTTCTCTAATTTTATTTTGACTATGAATTTGTGTTCTTGTGAATTGGGGGTTTTATATTAGTCTTGTTATTTGGGTGTTTTTGGTGTGATTTTTGCTTGGTGGTTGTTGGTGAAATTATTGTTGAGTGGGATTTTGATTATTATGGCTCCTAAGCGAATGAGGGGTAGTTCTAGTAGGGTGGAGAGATTTTCTTCTCCGGAGGCGGAGGTTGAGTATAATCGATTGTTGTCAAGGCCGGTGGCAAAGGAAAGGGGGTTTTTGCCAACTCATCATTATGGGTTGGTTGAGGTGATTAGTGAGTTACGTTGGGGAGAGATTTGTAAGGCACCTACTCCGGTTCCAGTGAATGTAGTTAGGGAGTTTTATGCGAATGCTAAAGATGAGTAGAATGGTGTGTGTATGGTTCGTGGTAAACGGGTGGACTACAGGTCAGATGCTATTCGTCCGATTTTGGGACAACCACCTAAGCTTGTGGGGAATGAAAATTGGGCATTGAAGACTAGTGATGATGTGGATATGGAGGCGATTGTTCGTGAACTTTGTGTTCCCGGACAAGTTGGAAGTATAAATTGGGAACTAATGAGCCACTTTCTTTTCCGTCTTCTGCAATGAATAAGTTTGCACGAGCATGGTATCATTTTCTTTATGCAAATATTATGCCTACTTCTCATACGGGTGAGGTCACAGCTGACAGAGCGATTATTCTTTGGGGCATTCTGGAGGGAAAATACATTGATGTTGCCTATATTTTTCATCAGAATATTCGCAGGTGTTTAAGGTCTAGTGCACTATCATCGATGCCCCATGCTTCTATCATAGTTGGGTTGTGTATGGTTAGTGGTGTTACATGGGGTGCGGATGAGGAGTTGCAGTCACCTTTGGCTTCTATTGTTGACGTGTCTATCGATCGGATGCCGGAATGGCAAGGCGGAATCCCACATCCTAGGGGGCTCGGATATGATGTTAGTGGTGCTGGTACTAGTGGTCAGGGAGCGGGCGCTCCGCCACGGGTTTCGAGAGTACCAAGGGTTTTGGATGCTCACTTTAGACGGTTGTTTAGTCGTATGGATGCTATACATGCTAGTAACCGGGAGTATGCTGAGGATATGGCTACAGCTTTGAGAGATGCGGGTATTGTAAGAACCCTGATTTTTGGTAATATTTTCTTTTATTTAATATCTTGTGACATTGTCAATATGGAACCTTTCTAGTAATCCCCGTTGATTAATAGAATTGATTGTCTGAGAAACTGCGTTGTTGCATTTATTATGTAAGATAAAAAGGAAGATTGTGAAGGCAGGAGTCTTATTGTTAGTAAGATTTATAAAACTTAGGATTTGAGAATAGTTAGAGTATTAAAAGATTTATTAAGAATTATGACGAGGAATTATGGACATTCGAGGAATTTACACAATTAAGTACTTAAGGAATTTTAAGGGAAATCTCTACGCGACAAAATATTATTACGAGAGATTAATTAAGGTACGATACGAATTTAAGATTAAATGACAAGCATTGGTGGAAGAATAATGATACAAGGAGTAGTAATGCATGCAAGTCCCATGCAACCAAGTGGTTAGGATAAGCAAACTAGTTAGCAAATTGGAAGAGGAATAGTAACTAGTTACTTGCTTTTTCAAAAAGGGGAGACAAGTAGTACATGAGACCATGCCTTGCTAGTACTTGCCTATACATACACATTATGTATCACCCAACATAACTTTATCAATTATTTCACCCAACAAACAAAACACAAAAAAATTAAAACACTCCCCCCCCTTTGTTCTTGCTCTCGGCCAAGGAGAAAAAGAGAAGAAGAAAAATTCTTCTTCCCCCTTTCCCATCACTCATAAATCACAACATAAATCCTAGGCCCTCTCCATCATCTAGACAAGGTATGTTAGTAGTTTCAAGTCATTTCATCCATCCAAATTCAAGTTATAAATTGTTAAAGATTGGGTGAATAGTAACCATGTTTGATTTTCTTTTAGATCTTGGATTGTAAGGGTTGTAGGAGACCATTCAAGGTGTTATTGAGTTGTGTAAAGCTTATCCAAGGCTCCTAGGTGCTCAAGAAGGTATAAAAATCACAAACCCTCTTGGTTATGTAGTATTTATAATGTTTGGTAGTAGATCCATGTATATATGAGCTAATCTTCGTTGTATAAGTATTGGATGACATGGATCTTGAGTTTTGATGTTGAGATTGTGACTTTTATAATTATGGATAGTATATATATCTCCATGAGTGTTATGAACCATGAACTAAGTGAATTAAGTGTTGGTTGTGTTGTGGAATTGTGAAAAATGGTTGATCTAAGTAGTATGTGCTTGCTGAGTTTTTCCAGGAGCATAGACCTGTCTTGTAACACGGTTTTGAACCCCCAAATGTTGTCCCCTCATGTCCTACCATATATTGTTGGAAAGATAATTGAATGTAGTTTCTGGAAATGTAAGGTTCATGGCTAGGTGATGTATAGATTTTATGTTATGGCCGGAGGAGTGAATTGTGTTTCTGGATTCCGGACTGCACTAAGTCACCCCCTTGTGAACCTTTTTTAAACCCCTAAAAATATATGTGGGATCATGGAAAAATTTGAGAAGTTAGGGAATGCAGTGGTGAAGACCACCCAAAAAGAATTGGATTAAAATATGAATTTTTGGATTTTATAAAAATGCTAGAGTAAATTTTGCGCAAGAGAAAAAGTCGTTAGTGGAGCTTAATTCTAGGGGTAATGGTTATGATTCGAATGTGGTAACTAAATTAAGTCGAATAGGTGACGAGCGTAATCGAGTGATGACATGAACCTATAGTGGGGCTAGAGAGTCATAAGACGAAGTCGTTAAGTTAATTTCGTACCCCCTAAAACCCCGTAATTAAAGAGATATTGATTAAGGTACTAACGAGCGGTTATTGCTTATGTATAGATCGTTCGACTCCGCACGCTCGACCACCCCAACCAAACCAAGGCAAGTTTACTTTTCAAAACTTATACATGTACAAGGACTTTCACTGTTGTGTTTGTAGTTTTCAACCATATCAAATAGCTAAGCGAAATGGCAAGAACCAGACAGACTGCTCGAAAGCAGGTGACTAGACCCGAGCCAGCAGTTGAGATTCCACTGGTAGGCCCCATTAGCAGGATTGGTTGGCAGCTTTTATTAGTTCATTTTATTTATCAGTATGACCTATGCAAGGCAGTGTATCGTAACAAACTTTCAAGCCGCCAACTTCGCTTCATATCGAAGTGTTGCTGGTAGCATAAATACTATTTAATTCGGTCTGTAATAACTCTGATAATTTTATTTCTGCTTAATCAATGTTGTGACGTTTCTGAGACTCTAACCTGTGTGTGTGTGTGCGGTGTGAGTTTATTGTGGGGTCGATGGCTGTGTTATATATATTATGTGCAAGAACAGGTATGTTATTAATGGAAAATGGACCGTGAGCGCCTAGATCTCCGACCCCGGATCTGGGGGCGTCACAGAAATGGTAGCAGAGCGAGGTTACAGTTCTCAGAAACGATAGTAATTTAAGAAAGCAACCCTAATAATAATTACAATAACAGTAACCCTAATAATACTTAGAACTCTCATCGAGTTTGCAGTCGGGTTATCGGATATAGCCCTGACTTTAAGGCCCGTGAGGGAACTACTCCTAAACCTTTCTTTTATGGTTAGTGACCCACCTTATTTCCCTTGTGTAGATGGAGGAGATACCAGACCCTGAGGCTTTCGAGAGAGAGCATGTTGAGGCACTGATGCGAGAGACCGAGGATCCTGAGGAGGACATGGGTGCTGACTCTGAGCTCGGCCCCTGGATTACGCTGATAGGAGATACTGATGATGAGGATCCCGTTGAGGAGCCCTTTGAGCCTGAGCCTGAGCCTGAGCCAGAGCCTGTTACCCCATCTCCTGTAGCTACTGATGAGGAGAGTGTGAGATCCGGTGAGGGTCGTGTTGTGTCACCCCCACCTTCTCCACAGACATCTAGCCCTGTTTCATCGGACGGTGACTCCGAGGATGATACTTCCGGCGAGGAGGAGCTTGACCCTACCCCTGCTACTGCTCCTGCTCCTGCTACTGCTGCTGCACCTGCTCCTGTTCCTGTCATACCACCTCCACCGATGGACCTACCCCCAGTGTCGGGTACTGAGCACGCTTACGTGGTACAGTTCCTGACCCGAGACTTACTATCTGCAGAGGCCCGACTTAACGAGGCGAGGCGGGCACTAGTGGAGGAGCGCGAGGTGCGCTTGAGGATCCAGGCTGAGATGAGGACCGCTGTTGCTAGGAGGACTAGGGCTCGACTCCATAGGATTGAGAGGAGGAGTCGCGATAGGATTCTTGGTTTAGGGATCCGCGGGGGCGGAGTGATCCAGGCTAGGGATGCTAGGTGTGTTGTGCGTCGTGTATTTGCCCGAGTGAGGAACTTCCTCCGCCGCGGTGTGGCCCCGTGATGTGTTACTGATAGCTCAGTCCCCTAGGTTCAGATGACATTAGTGTGTCGATTTTGCGGGATAGTTGACTTGTGCAATGGTATCCTTTCTGACCAGTGGATGAGTAGACTGACCTACAGATATGTAGATGTGACTTCGGGTAGTATGTACGGATGTAGCCCTACTTTTGTGTAACCTGACTATTCGGATGATGTACTTGTATTTGTTCCACTTTTGCTAGACTTTGACATCGGAACTATGTATTTGGCTCTAACATCCAAACTTTGTGATAACCCTTGTACCGTACTTATTTAGTTTCAATTTCCTTAATATTGCCTCAACTGCTTTACCTTCCGATGCCATGCTTTACTGTTTTGATATACAACTGTGATTATACAATTGCTACAAGCCACAAATACAACCATGCTGTTTCAAATTTACGATATGCGATTTCAAATTGTTTTCTACAATTTCCAAAAAAAAAAAATGTTCCTACAATCTTTAAAAATAAATTTTTCAAAAAAAATAAAAATTGTTGTTTTGAAATTTTGATAAATATTTTTGAGGTTTCGAAGTTTTGAAAACTCTTGTAAATGTTTTCGCATCCCAAAAAGGGATTTTTTTCCCAAAAAAAAAAATGTTTGACATTTTATCTCCAACATCGGATTATTAAAACTTTTGCAACTTCCACCCTTATGAGGAGGAACGATAAGCTCCTGACCCGTGCAAACGCTGTCAGGTAATTGGAAAACCCTAACCCCTTTCTTGTTTTATTATCAGAATCATGCCACCCAGAAGAATGAACACCTGAGCTCACCCGATCAGTTCTGAGGGCCAGGGTAGCCACCATGGGACCGGAGGCCACCAGAACCATGAAGGGGAGAATGCCAACCTGAGTGAGAATGAGGGCAACGATCATAACTTGTTTGATGACTCTGAGTATGAAGAAGAAGAAGCTGGTGATGATACCCGAGAGGTAGAACATCCTAGGGGAGGCCCTATGGAACAGTTCATGGAGTTACTTAAGCAGAACTTGGACCGTCCCTGTAAGAACCCAGATTTTGGGTGGAATTAAAACTTTTATGTATTTAATGATGTAAGAATGAATAGTGGATATGGCTACAATGTAATAATTGATATTTGAGAAAGAATGAATGGAATTCGACTTTATTATGTTTATGCCTTGAAGAATGCTAAAGGGTGACAACATAGGTAAGAATAATCTATCTTCTAAGGGAATAAGATATGGCAACTTCAAGCAAGAGAAGACTCTCATGTCATCCAGATCGATAACGATTAATCCAGTAGTTCCGTAAAAAGGTTAAGGAACGATCGAAAGAGAATACGGACAATTATACAACCCTAAGAGAACAAGTAAAGAATACAGAATGAATAGTGTTTTGGTGAGAGTATATAATAATATGAGACGACACTATATAGAAGTATTCGGAACGGATTTCCGAGTTCGTATTAGTGATCCAGGGGGAAAATAAGTGTATGTAAAAGCTGTCGGATTCTGAAAAACCGCACTTTTATTTTCTCCGAGAGTTCCCTGGACACTGATAGCCTTAAGTATTTAACGAATGGATTAAAGGAATATATAATGGAAAGTTAGAATGAAAGATGGAGAATGAAAGTATTAATATTAAAGAGGATTCCCGGTAAACCCTAACTAGAAATCCGTGGAATATTCCTACGAACGATCAATCGAAACGAGCAATAACCGGACACAGAATCAAGCAGAGAAAGCAAGATACATGCATGTGCAAGTGATAATATCTAGTAACTAGTTAGTTACACAAGTAACTAGCATATTTAGAGATCAAACCACTTGGTTAAGACTAATCTCCCATCCTACCACAATTTATCAACACTTGTCCATTAAGTGATGCATGCAATGACCAAATCACTTTATCAAAAGCCACTTTATGCTAGATATTATCTACAAACATTACAATAATTCATTTTAGATGAGAACAAACACAAGCAACCAAGCAAATACTCCATTCTCCACCATTTCACTCCATTCGGCCTATAGCTTAATTCCAAAACCAAAATCCAACCTCCAACCATCAATTGATCTTGTAATAATTAAGGTGAGTCTTACATTTCATAAAACTTATCTCCTCAAAATCCTAGCTTCAAACTCATCCATTTCCATTTTCAAATAAATCATCCAAGAGGAGCATGAATAGTGTTCTTCTTGAACTAACTTGGTTTTCTTGATTTTTCATGGTTGATATAGCAAGCATAATCACTCCTAAGGACCATACAAGGCTTAGTAAGGCTATATCACTATCTAAGGAAGGTATAAAGCTCTTGAAACCCTAACCCTTGTTTGAGATTTAAGCATGTTTTTGATAGTTATAACTTAGTTATGATTATGTTAAAGTTATAAGCATGATTATGTATGGATTTTGGATTAATGATGTAAATAGCTAGATGAACGGAAAGGCATTGCTTGGCCTCAGTTCATGTATATAAGTCATGTATATGTTGTTTGGGTTGGATGCTATGTTTATGGGAAGATTCGAAATTGATAGATATTCGATTTACAGCCGTTATAATGCCCGATTTTACAATACCATGTTTTGTATGCTGTTTTCCATGTTGAACCCCTACTGTCCAGAGACCTTATCTGCCATGATAGGATAGGTAATGCTCTAAGCTTCGTTTTGATATAAAGATCACGTGAAACGGACTTACGGTTTAGGATTTATGACTAAATTACTAAAAGTAGTTCGAATCCGTAAACAAAAGTTCGTAACTGAAATTGAACCCTCGTAAGCTATGTAACGTCATGGCGAATCTTGGTAAATAAATACTAGGGGTAAGAAGGAAGGTGTGAAAGAAAACCGTATGTCAAAAAGAGCATTTTTCGATTTATTAAAAATGTTCGAGTCAAGGTTAAACGAGAACGAACCCCTAAAAGACGACTCTTTTATAACTTTGGTAAAACGCTTAGAAAACGGGCGATAAAACTCGGAGTAAAATATTGGTTCGTAACGATCAACCTTAGAACTCATATGACTTAAGTATGTCCCAAGTATAAGTGCAGTGACATGTCGTATTAACGAACGAATGTCGGGTCGGATCAGTGATAATAAGTAATCCACTAAAAGGGGTATAATGAGATGACTCGAGAACGTGTTTCGATTTAAGTATAACTTAACGTTTAATATGTTAAGTGATTAATTCCGAATGCCTTGGCTATTTATAGATCACCAGGCTGAACCGGGACCCGCTACCACTACCCCTTACCGTACTCGACTACCAGGCAAGTTTCAATTCCCTTCTTTTAGGCTGTTGTTGTGATTGAATATATATATATATATATATGATTGCTGATATACATATGCCATCGCATGCTTGCCTACTTTCAAGTTGAATCGATATACTTGTTCCCTGAATGTTAGTGTTGGCTTATAAGCTAGATAGTTATATATCAGTTATAAGCCGGTTATTGTAAGACCCTCATAGAAGGGCGTATACATCTTTATCCGTCAAATATAAACCGGGAGTCAATATTTCTTGATATATCGAGATTACCTCGGGAGAAAATATTTAAGTAAATATTTTCTATTATTTGGGCGACGAATATTATTTGAATATTCGTTCGAGACTAATTATTTTAACGATCCTTACTTCAAATAATTATTTGAATTTAACTATTCAACGAATAATATTTCTCAATATTCATTCAGAGTCGAATTAACTATCGACTATTATTTCGAATATTCTTCTAAAGATGAGACTATTAAATGAATATTAATTGGATATTCTTTTAGAATATTATTTTATTAAATAAATATTACTTTTGAATATTCATTTAAGAAATTAAATACTTGATGAATATTATTTTAATATTCATCTGAAGCTTGATTTAATTATCGTATATTATCTCGAATATTCCTTAAGGCTTGGATTACTAAATGAATATTACTTGATATTCATTTAGGATATTATTCATTAAATGAATATTACTTTTGAATATTCATTTAAATTCCTAAATAATCATGAATATTACCTTAAATATTCTTTTCAGGTCTTATTAATTAATGAATATTGTTTTGAATATTCATTTAAATATTTATTTATTCAATAAATATTCTCCTGATATTTCTTCAGGGATTATTTTGAGAAATACTCTGATTAAAAATATTCTTTCATATTCCCAAATATTCTTTCAATATTTTAGCTCAATAAATATTCTCTGAATATTTATTCCATACTTAGAATAATCTCGATAAGGTTTATCTTCTTCGATTATTACAGAAAATATTTCGAAGTCATATTATTATTAATCTTATATCAAGAAAGGTTCCCAGACATCATTCATCTTTGAGTCTATCTTCTTAATAATAAGGGAACCTTACTTGGAAAAATGTTATTTATCTTGTCGACTTCCCGGTCATAAAGTATTCCCTTCACCCGCAACTCGGGTGCTGTGGACTTATTAAGTCGTTGTTTACCTTCTCATCTTTCGAGGGGTAAGATTACTGGAACAAGTTGATATCCGTTACCAAGTAATAGCTTGGGAGTTATTGGTAAATTTTCCTTTCCAACTAGATACGACTACTTTGTGGAGTCTTATCAACAAGTATTATACTTGGGGAAAGGGGGGCGAACGTTATATTCAGAATCATGAATTCTATTTGAACTAGGAGTCGTGTAAGAGGCCGAGTAGCGCCGGTCCATCCCCTTGGCCCAACCGTTGGCCGGGGAGAGCTAGCATGGCGGTATACAAGTAAAGCCGTCAGTTCTTCCTTCTACCGGTAGTAAATCTAAATTGAGCTGTACGATCTCGACTGATCATCAAGATTGGAACAGCGGGCGCGGTGAATACTCCATCATTGGTTCATCATCCAAATTCATTTATTTTCTGCAACATGATTACTGTTGGCAGAGTTGGAAAAGAGTCATAACTGGAATTGCAACCCTTTCTTGCAAGTTCCTCTTCTTAATAACGATAATAATATCTCGCTTACTTTGATGTAGCAGACATTTCTTCAAACAAATACTTTAAGTTACCTTGTAACTTCATCGTTCATATTATACTGGCATCATTTCCGTAAATGCATGGCATATGGTTTAAAAGATAGCTTTGAACTGTTTCAAATTATCGTTCAGTTATATATTTGTTGGTGGGCTTTCGCTCACCCTTGCTTTGTTTATATTATGTCACAACAACAGCTAGGACAGATGGCTCGCGTCAGGCGCACTCGGCGCAAGCAGGTTACCCGACCCACCGGACTACCCGCTGAGATGCTAGCCGCCATTGCTGAGGTAGCATAGTTAGACAACTTTTGTTTCCTGTTTAACTATATATATAATTAATGTAATCAACGGCAAAAATTTTAAACCTATGATGTTATCCTGTTGGGATTGTAATAACTTTTATTCGTAAACCCTTTAATGTAAGACTTATTTCAATTTCATCTCTGGGACTATAACTGTTGTGTGTGTGAGTGATAATTATTGTGGGGTCACAGCATGTGATTTATTTATTATGGACTCAAGTCAAGTATTATGAATGGATGTAAGACCGTAACCACCAGATTCCTGACCCCGGATCTGGGGGCGTTACAGAAATGGTATCAGAGCGAGAGTTATATATCCCAAGAGATGATACGACGTTATATAATAATAAATTCAATAATATAATAAGAACCCTTGCCAGGTTCGCCTAAAACCCTTACGGGAACTTTTAAGTATCATGATAGTAACATAGTTCGTCTTGTGTAGGCGAGCGACTTGTCGGCCCAGGAGGCAGCTGCGAGACAGCATGATGAGGACATGTTCCGGACTAGGGACCCATACTATGAGCACTTGCCTGAGGAGGATACTGAGCCTGAGGAGGAGGACGCTGAGGAGGTCCAGGTTGATGCTGATACTGATGTGATCGAGTCTGAGGAGGAGGACCCTGAGGAGGTCCAGGATGATGCTGACACAGATGTTGTTGAGACTGAGGGGGAGGAGAACCCGGAGGGGATCCAGACAGGACAGGATGCTGAGTTAGTGGTTGAGGATGATGATTATTGGGTTATGACTGAGTTCAGGACTATGGGAGATGACACTGACATGACCACGGATCAGGTGGTGCCGGTGGATGAGGGTGTTGAGGGAGATATAGATGAGCCAGTAGTTGGTGCTGTAGGGAGTTCTGGACTTTTTGTGCCACTCCTCCCTGTTGAGAGAGCCCCTACCCCACCACCACTACCTGTGAGCCCGTACCCCGACGAGTTTGAGGAGCTTACCCCAGAGCCCCAACAGGCAGAGACTGCCGCTCCAGCTGAGCCATCCACCCCACCTCATGCCCCGATAGGAGGAGTCCCAGTATGTGTTCACAACTTGATTGTGAACGGGCTTTATAGAGAGTTGTCTGTGGCAGATGCCAGGTTGGCAGAGTCTAGGAGTGAGTTAGCAGCAGAGAGAGCCGCCCGGATGAGGGTGCAGGGCAGGAGGACTATCAGTGACAGAGTTGGGTATAGGGCTGTGACCCGCATCGAGCTGAGGGCTCGGGTGAGGGTGCGACAGTTGCCTACTGATGGGCATGGTAGGGTAGACAGAGCAGCGGCTGAGGAGGTTTTCCGCATCGCCATGGGGAGGGTTCGGAGGATGTTTCGTCGTGGCGGCTGATTTCAGATGTAGTGATGCAGTGGTCTAGTTGTCTAGTCATGTACGGACATAGTAGTGCCGGCTTTTGTAGGGATGGTTTTCTTGTACTTGTTTTCCCTTTTTGCAGACTAGACAGATAGACAGCATATTTCACTTTTGACTTGTTGTTGTTGTTAGGATGGCTGTACTTTAAACTATCGTTGTAACTCGGATGTTGTACCTTTTCGGTACCTGGTATATATTTGTTTCCATTTCAGTCATTACAATTTTGTTGGGAAGTGATCACGAGTTTATTAGCATATGTATTACTTTTCGATTAAGTTTCCATAAGATATAAAACTGTGGGATTTTAAAACCCAATCATGTAAGGAAATGTGCAAGGAAAAATCCTTTAAAACAGGTAAGTGAACCTAATGTATAATTTTCCAAATTTTCAGTAAAATGCCTCCAAGACGGATGGGCACTAGGGCTAACCCCCGCGAATCTATTGACCAAGAGAGTCACAACCAACACGAGGAAAACCGTGGAAGTAGTGAGGAACAAGATCAGGACTATAATGAGCAAGAAGATTCCCAGTATGGAGCAGAGGATGAACCCCTGTACTCTGAAGAATTTGAAAGGGAAATAGAGGGTGGAGAAACTGAAGTAGAACAGGAAGGGGAGAACCAGGGCGGAAACCCCATGGGCCAGTTTATGGATCTACTTAGGCAGAATTTGAACCAATACCCCCAACCACCACCAAGCAACAACACTTCAGTGGCAAATTCCTTTAGGGCCTTTAAGTCCCTTAAGCCCCCAGAGTTCCACGGATCGGCTGATCCCGTTGAGGCGAGGGCCTGGGTCAAAGAAATGGAAAAGTCTTTTGAGATCCTGAGTATCAATGAGGCTCAGAAGACTGTTTTTGCTACTTACCTACTAAAGGGAGAGGCCAATTATTGGTGGGAAGCCAAGAAAAACATGGAGACTGATGCTGTCATAGCCTGGGAAAGGTTCAACCAATTATTCCTGGAGAAGTACTTTCCGAAGTTCATGAAAACCCAGATGGAACTTAAGTTTTTGGAACTGAAACAGAACAATATGTCCGTGGCGGACTATGAGGCCAAATTTACTGAGCTATCGAGATTTGTGCCAGAGTTTGTAGACACAGAAGAGAAGAAAGCTAACAGGTTTCAACAAGGGCTGAAGCAGTGGATCCAGAATAGGGTGGCTGTTTTAGAGATTACAGATTATGCCACCTTGGTGCAGAAGGCAACCATTGTGGAGGCTGGTAGTGATCAGATGCAGAGAGAGAGAGAGAGAAAGGGGGGATAAAGAGAAAGCATGTTAGTATGGGTGGAAGATCCGCTGGAGGAAAACCCCCAACCAAGTTTAATCGAGGAGCGGTTTCCCTACCAGGGAGGAATGTGGGGTTTAAACCATCTGCTAGTGTAAGTGTGAGCCAGGGCGGCCATCAATCAGGAATGTCCCGTTCCAACCCTTCTCGACCTCTATTGCCATTGTGTGCTACTTGTGGGAAGAGGCACTCCGGGGTGTGCAACCTGAAGCAGATAAACTGTTATAAGTGTGGGCGAGCTGGGCATTATGCCACCTCTTGCACCACGGTCATCCCTAACAGCACAACCTGTTTCCAGTGTGGACAGCGAGGGCACATGAGGAAGGATTGCCCAAAGAGCAAACCAGCAGCATCAGGAGCAAGCAAGGTTGCCTCAAATAGGCCACCAACTGCTAGGACTTTCAATATGTCAGTACAAGATGCCGTGAGGGACACAGATGTGATAGCAGGTACTTTTTCTCTTAATTCAGTCAGTGCAAATGTCTTATTTGATTCAGGAGCAACTAAGTCTTTTATATCTAGAGATTTTGCGCATAAGTTGAAACTTAAAACCCAGCAACTAAGAGATTCCTTACAAGTAGAAATAGCTAATCAGGAAATCGTACCGGTTAATCAAATTCACCCCGATTGTAAGCTAGAAATAGGAGGACGATCCTTCTATGTCGATTTAATTCCTTTTAAGCTAGGGGAATTCGATGTCATTTTGGGTATGGATTGGTTGTCTCGCAATGATGCGCAGATAGATTGTAAAGGGAAAAAGGTTAAGTTGAAAACCCCAGGGAAGAAAGAAATAGTGTTTAAGGGGATGCGACAGACCCAGAAAATTCTGACCATGGCGCAAACCAAGAGATTGTTACGAAAAGGGAACGAGGCTTATTTAGCCTACGTTATAGATACTCAAAAGGAAGTGCCAAGATTGCAGGACATTCTGGTAGTTAATGAGTTCGAGGACGTGTTCCCACAAGATCTTCCTGGACTACCACCTGATAGGGTAATTGAGTTTGCCATCGAATTAGCCCCGGGGACGGCGCCAGTTTCGAAGGCCCCGTACCGACTAGCCCCAGTAGAAATGAAAGAGCTAGCTAAACAATTACAGGAATTGTTGGATAAGGGCATGATAAGGCCCAGTGTGTCGCCTTGGGGCGCACCAGTGTTGTTTGTTAAGAAAAAGGATGGAAGTATGAGGTTATGCATCGACTACAGAGAATTGAACAAGCTAACCATAAAGAATAAGTATCCATTGCCCAGGATAGACGATTTGTTTGACCAGCTAAGAGGAGCTGAATACTTCTCTAAGATTGATTTGAGAACAGGATATCACCAACTGAAGATCAAACCTGAAGATATCCCGAAGACTGCATTCCGCACCAGATACGGACATTATGAGTTCTTAGTGATGTCATTTGGATTGACCAACGCCCCAGCAGCCTTCATGGACCTAATGAATAGAGTGTTCAAGGAATATTTGGACCAATTCGTGATAGTTTTCATTGATGATATTCTCATCTACTCAAAGACAGAGGCAAAACACGCTGAACATTTAAGGATAACCTTAGAAATACTCAGGAAAGAGCAGTTATATGCCAAGTTCTCCAATTGTGAGTTTTGGAAAAATGAGGTACAATTCTTAGGGCACGTGATCAATAGAGAAGGAGTGTTGGTTGACCCCTCCAAGATAGAAGTAGTTTCAAACTGGGAACGGCCAACTACTCCAACCGAGGTGAGGAGTTTCATTGGACTGGCCGGATATTACAGGAGATTTGTCCAAGACTTTGCGAAACTCGCAGCTCCATTAACTCGACTTACCCGTAAAACCGAGAAATTTGAATGGATTGAGAAATGCGAGAAGAGTTTCCAAGAGTTAAAGAGGAGGCTGGTGACAGCCCCAGTGCTGGCATTACCTGATGGAAAAGGAGATTTCGTGATTTACAGTGATGCTTCGCATAAAGGACTGGGATGCGTGCTTATGCAGCACGGCAAGGTAATAGCATATGCGTCTAGGCAATTGAAGGATTATGAAGTCAGATATCCCACGCATGATCTAGAACTAGCAGCCATAGTCTTCGCTTTAAAGATTTGGAGACACTACCTGTATGGGGAAAAATGCGAGATTTACACAGATCATAAGAGCCTCAAATACATTTTCACTCAGAAAGAGCTTAACATGCGCCAGAGGAGGTGGTTAGAGTTAATCAAGGATTACGACTGTGAAATTCGATATCACCCGGGCAAAGCCAATGTGGTGGCTGACGCCCTTAGTCGGAAAGAGAAGCTCAAGATGATAACTTCAGAGAAAGATCTAGTGAAGGATTTTGAGAAGTTGGAAATCGAGGTTAAGTTACCTGGAGAGGGCCAAGAAAAGTTGATGGAAATTAGAATCCAACCTCCATTGCTAGAAAAGATTAGACTGTGCCAGGAACGGATGATGGAGGAAAAAAAGAACTCCACAGAAGAGCTAATGACCGGGGAGGAAATTAAGTGCGAAAGAGACAAGGAAGGGATCATGAGGTACACGTACAGGATATGGATCCCAAATGTTCAGGAGCTCAAGGATGAGATTTTAAATGAGGCACACAACTCAAGATACTCAGTGCACCCCGGTAGCACTAAAATGTATAGGGATTTGAAGGAGTATTACTGGTGGCCCAATATGAAAAAGGACGTAGCAGAGTGGGTAAGCAGATGCTTGACCTGCCAACGAGTGAAGGCAGAGCACCAGAAACCCAGCGGACTTCTACATCCCTTAGAGATTCCAGAATGGAAATGGGAACATATAGCCATGGATTTCGTAGTAGGTTTACCCAGGACCAAGGCTAATCATGACACCATATGGGTAATTGTAGATCGACTGATGAAATCGGCTCACTTTCTCCCGATCAACGAAAGGTACACGGTCGATAGACTAGTGGACATCTACTTAAAAGAGATAGTGGCGCGACATGGAGTCCCAGTCGCAATAGTATCCGATCGAGATCCTAGATTTAACTCCAGGTTTTGGAGAAGTTTTCAAGAATGTGTAGGGACCCGGCTGAACATGAGCACAGCCTACCACCCCCAGACAGATGGGCAAAGTGAAAGGACCATCCAAACGCTAGAGGATATGTTGAGAGTCTGCGCGATAGACTTCAAGGGGAGTTGGGATGATCACTTGCCATTGGTTGAGTTCTCCTATAATAACAGTTATCATTCAAGCATTGGGATGCCACCTTATGAGGCCCTTTATGGAAGAAAATGTCGATCTCCCTTGTATTGGGATGAAGTTGGAGAGCGGAAGATGCTCGGGCCCGAAGTGGTCCAACGAACTAAAGATGCAGTAGATCTAATCAGAGGACGGTTGGTAGCAGCCCAGGATCGACAAAAGAAATATGCCGACTTAGCTCGGAAAGGCAAGGAATACGAGGTAGGGGACCTAGTGTTCTTGAAAGTGTCACCTTGGAAAGGTTTAATGAGATTTGGGAAGAAAGGAAAGCTGGGTCCCAGATACATTGGACCATTTGAGATCTTGAGACGAATTGGGGAACTAGCTTATGAACTCGCATTGCCCCCGAATCTACAGCAGGTGCACAATGTGTTCCATGTTTCGATGCTGAGGAAGTATAATCCGGATGCTAAGCATATTGTAGAGTATGAGCAAGTGGACATGCAACCAGACCTGACCTATGTGGAGCAACCTGTGGAAATCATAGACCGGAAAGAACAAGTGCTCCGAAACAAGGTCATTCAGCTAGTCAGAGTTTTGTGGCAGAACCACAATGTAGAAGAATCCACCTGGGAACTTGAAGGCGAAATGCAAGAAAAGTACCCCCACTTGTTTTCAAACTGATTCCGGGACGGAATCCTTTTAAGGAGGGGAGACTGTAAGAACCCAGATTTTGGGTGGAATTAAAACTTTTATGTATTTAATGATGTAAGAATGAATAGTGGATATGGCTACAATGTAATAATTGATATTTGGGAAAGAATGAATGGAATTCGACTTTATTATGTTTATGCCTTGAAGAATGCTAAAGGGTGACAACATAGGTAAGAATAATCTATCTTCTAAGGGAATAAGATATGGCAACTTCAAGCAAGAGAAGACTCTCATGTCATCCAGATCGATAACGATTAATCCAGTAGTTCCGTAAAAAGGTTAAGGAACGATCGAAAGAGAATACGGACAATTATACAACCCTAAGAGAACAAGTAAAGAATACAGAATGAATAGTGTTTTGGTGAGAGTATATAATAATATGAGACGACACTATATAGAAGTATTCGGAACGGATTTCCGAGTTCGTATTAGTGATCCAGGGGGAAAATAAGTGTATGTAAAAGCTGTCGGATTCTGAAAAACCGCACTTTTATTTTCTCCGAGAGTTCCCTGGACACTGATAGCCTTAAGTATTTAACGAATGGATTAAAGGAATATATAATGGAAAGTTAGAATGAAAGATGGAGAATGAAAGTATTAATATTAAAGAGGATTCCCGGTAAACCCTAACTAGAAATCCGTGGAATATTCCTACGAACGATCAATCGAAACGAGCAATAACCGGACACAGAATCAAGCAGAGAAAGCAAGATACATGCATGTGCAAGTGATAATATCTAGTAACTAGTTAGTTACACAAGTAACTAGCATATTTAGAGATCAAACCACTTGGTTAAGACTAATCTCCCATCCTACCACAATTTATCAACACTTGTCCATTAAGTGATGCATGCAATGACCAAATCACTTTATCAAAAGCCACTTTATGCTAGATATTATCTACAAACATTACAATAATTCATTTTAGATGAGAACAAACACAAGCAACCAAGCAAATACTCCATTCTCCACCATTTCACTCCATTCGGCCTATAGCTTAATTCCAAAACCAAAATCCAACCTCCAACCATCAACTGATCTTGTAATAATTAAGGTGAGTCTTACATTTCATAAAACTTATCTCCTCAAAATCCTAGCTTCAAACTCATCCATTTCCATTTTCAAATAAATCATCCAAGAGGAGCATGAATAGTGTTCTTCTTGAACTAACTTGGTTTTCTTGATTTTTCATGGTTGATATAGCAAGCATAATCACTCCTAAGGACCATACAAGGCTTAGTAAGGCTATATCACTATCTAAGGAAGGTATAAAGCTCTTGAAACCCTAACCCTTGTTTGAGATTTAAGCATGTTTTTGATAGTTATAACTTAGTTATGATTATGTTAAAGTTATAAGCATGATTATGTATGGATTTTGGATTAATGATGTAAATAGCTAGATGAACGGAAAGGCATTGCTTGGCCTCAGTTCATGTATATAAGTCATGTATATGTTGTTTGGGTTGGATGCTATGTTTATGGGAAGATTCGAAATTGATAGATATTCGATTTACAGCCGTTATAATGCCCGATTTTACAATACCATGTTTTGTATGCCGTTTTCCATGTTGAACCCCTACTGTCCAGAGACCTTATCTGCCATGATAGGATAGGTAATGCTCTAAGCTTCGTTTTGATATAAAGATCACGTGAAACGGACTTACGGTTTAGGATTTATGACTAAATTACTAAAAGTAGTTCGAATCCGTAAACAAAAGTTCGTAACTGAAATTGAACCCTCGTAAGCTATGTAACGTCATGGCGAATCTTGGTAAATAAATACTAGGGGTAAGAAGGAAGGTGTGAAAGAAAACCGTATGTCAAAAAGAGCATTTTTCGATTTATTAAAAATGTTCGAGTCAAGGTTAAACGAGAACGAACCCCTAAAAGACGACTCTTTTATAACTTTGGTAAAACGCTTAGAAAACGGGCGATAAAACTCGGAGTAAAATATTGGTTCGTAACGATCAACCTTAGAACTCATATGACTTAAGTATGTCCCAAGTATAAGTGTAGTGACATGTCGTATTAACGAACGAATGTCGGGTCGGATCAGTGATAATAAGTAATCCACTAAAAGGGGTATAACGAGATGACTCGAGAACGTGTTTCGATTTAAGTATAACTTAACGTTTAATATGTTAAGTGATTAATTCCGAATGCCTTGGCTATTTATAGATCACCAGGCTGAACCGGGACCCGCTACCACTACCCCTTACCGTACTCGACTACCAGGCAAGTTTCAATTCCCTTCTTTTAGGCTGTTGTTGTGATTGAATAAATATATATATATATATATATATGATTGCTGATATACATATGCCATCGCATGCATGCCTACTTTCAAGTTGAATCGATATACTTGTTCCCTGAATGTTAGTGTTGGCTTATAAGCTAGATAGTTATATATCAGTTATAAGCCGGTTATTGTAAGACCCTCATAGAAGGGCGTATACATCTTTATCCGTCAAATATAAACCGGGAGTCAATATTTCTTGATATATCGAGATTACCTCGGGAGAAAATATTTAAGTAAATATTTTCTATTATTTGGGCGACGAATATTATTTGAATATTCGTTCGAGACTAATTATTTTAACGATCCTTACTTCAAATAATTATTTGAATTTAACTATTCAACGAATAATATTTCTCAATATTCATTCAGAGTCGAATTAACTATCGACTATTATTTCGAATATTCTTCTAAAGATGAGACTATTAAATGAATATTAATTGGATATTCTTTTAGAATATTATTTTATTAAATAAATATTACTTTTGAATATTCATTTAAGAAATTAAATACTTGATGAATATTATTTTAATATTCATCTGAAGCTTGATTTAATTATCGTATATTATCTCGAATATTCCTTAAGGCTTGGATTACTAAATGAATATTACTTGATATTCATTTAGGATATTATTCATTAAATGAATATTACTTTTGAATATTCATTTAAATTCCTAATTAATCATGAATATTACCTTAAATATTCTTTTCAGGTCTTATTAATTAATGAATATTGTTTTGAATATTCATTTAAATATTTATTTATTCAATAAATATTCTCCTGATATTTCTTCAGGGATTATTTTGAGAAATACTCTGATTAAAAATATTCTTTCATATTCCCAAATATTCTTTCAATATTTTAGCTCAATAAATATTCTCTGAATATTTATTCCATACTTAGAATAATCTCGATAAGGTTTATCTTCTTCGATTATTACAGAAAATATTTCGAAGTCATATTATTATTAATCTTATATCAAGAAAGGTTCCCAGACATCATTCATCTTTGAGTCTATCTTCTTAATAATAAGGGAACCTTACTTGGAAAAATGTTATTTATCTTGTCGACTTCCCGGTCATAAAGTATTCCCTTCACCCGCAACTCGGGTGCTGTGGACTTATTAAGTCGTTGTTTACCTTCTCATCTTTCGAGTGGTAAGATTACTGGAACAAGTTGATATCCGTTACCAAGTAATAGCTTGGGAGTTATTGGTAAATTTTCCTTTCCAACTAGATACGACTACTTTGTGGAGTCTTATCAACAAGTATTATACTTGGGGAAAGGGGGGCGAACGTTATATTCAGAATCATGAATTCTATTTGAACTAGGAGTCGTGTAAGAGGCCGAGTAGCGCCGGTCCATCCCCTTGGCCCAACCGTTGGCCGGGGAGAGCTAGCATGGCGGTATACAAGTAAAGCCGTCAGTTCTTCCTTCTACCGGTAGTAAATCTAAATTGAGCTGTACGATCTCGACTGATCATCAAGATTGGAACAGCGGGCGCGGTGAATACTCCATCATTGGTTCATCATCCAAATTCATTTATTTCCTGCAACATGATTACTGTTGGCAGAGTTGGAAAAGAGTCATAACTGGAATTGCAACCCTTTCTTGCAAGTTCCTCTTCTTAATAACGATAATAATATCTCGCTTACTTTGATGTAGCAGACATTTCTTCAAACAAATACTTTAAGTTACCTTGTAACTTCATCGTTCATATTATACTGGCATCATTTCCGTAAATGCATGGCATATGGTTTAAAAGATAGCTTTGAACTGTTTCAAATTATCGTTCAGTTATATATTTGTTGGTGGGCTTTCGCTCACCCTTGCTTTGTTTATATTATGTCACAACAACAGCTAGGACAGATGGCTCGCGTCAGGCGCACTCGGCGCAAGCAGGTTACCCGACCCACCGGACTACCCGCTGAGATGTTAGCCGCCATTGCTGAGGTAGCATAGTTAGACAGCTTTTGTTTCCTGTTTAACTATATATATAATTAATGTAATCAACGGCAAAACTTTTAAACCTATGATGTTATCCTGTTGGGATTGTAATAACTTTTATTCGTAAACCCTTTAATGTAAGACTTATTTCAATTTCATCTCTGGGACTATAACTGTTGTGTGTGTGAGTGATAATTATTGTGGGGTCACAGCATGTGATTTATTTATTATGGACTCAAGTCAAGTATTATGAATGGATGTAAGACCGTAACCACCAGATTCCTGACCCCGGATCTGGGGGCGTTACAGTCCCCCAGTTCAGCAACCACCCCAAAATGCTAATGCAAATGCTTTCCGGAACTTCAAATCCCTGAAACCCCCAGAATTTAAAGGAACTGCCGACCCGGTCGAGGCAAGGGCTTGGTTGAAGGAAATGGAAAAATCTTTCGAGATACTAGGTGTCGCTGAGGAGCAGAAGACTGTTTTCGCCACTTACCTTCTGAAGGGTGAGGCGAACTATTGGTGGGAAGCTAAGAAGAATTTGGAAGGAAGAGGTGTGGTGACCTGGGAGAGGTTTAGCGAGCTGTTTTTGGAGAAGTACTTTCCTAGGTTCATGGAGACACAAATGGAGCTGAAGTTTTTGGAACTGAAGCAAGGAAACATGACGGTGGCCGAGTATGAGGCCAAATTTATTGAGCTGTCGAGGTTTGTGCCGAAATATGTGAACTCTGAGGCAAAGAGGGCTCGAAGATTTCAATTAGGGCTAAAGCAATGGATTCAGAATCGTGTGGCGGTTCTTGAGCTGACAGACTATGCCACCCTGGTACAGAAAGCATCAATTGTTGAGGCTAGGAGTGAACAGATGCAGAAGTAGAGGGAATGAAAGAAGAGGAAGTTTGATAGTCGAAAGGGAAACTCTGCGGGAGGGAGCTTTCCGAGCAAATTTAAGCGAGGAACGATGTCCCAACCCAGCGGAAACTTTGGAACCAAGAGAGCTGAAAGTTGGAGTGTGGGCCAGAGTGGTCGACCACAGGGATCGTCTTACTCTACCCCATCCCGAGCCCAACCCCCAGAATGTAATAAATGTGGAAGGAAACATGCGGGCGTGTGTAACCTGCAAGATGTGAAGTGCTTCAAGTGTGGGCTGACAGGACACTATGCTAACGCCTGTCGAGGAACTAGTAACAACACCAGTGCCGGAGGTAATTACTTCAAGTGTGGGAAACCAGGGCACCGAATGAGGGAATGTATGTCCTCTGGGCCAGCTGCATCAAGAGTGAGTGGAACTGCTTCTAACAAGGCCCCTACTGCAAGAACTTTTAACATGACGGTGCAGGATGCCGTGAGGAACACGGATGTGATTGCAGGTACCCTACTACTCAACTCAGTTAAGGCAAATGTTTATTTGATTCGGGAGCTACCAAGTCTTTCATATCTCTAGATTTTGTATGTCAGTTAGGCCTTAAGACTGAACCATTGAAAGACAGATTGCAAATAGAGATAGCTAATCATGAAATTATTCCCGTTAGCCAAGTATGTCCAGGTTGTGACCTAGAAATAGAAGGGCGACACTTTCGGGTAGACTTAATACCTTTTAAACTAGGGGAGTTTGACGTAATAGTAGGTATGGATTGGTTAACAACCCACGGAGCCCAGATTGATTGTGTCAAGAAGAAAGTAAGTTTGAGACTGCCAGGGGACGAGGAAGTAGTGTTTAGTGGGAAACGGCAAAACCAAAAGTTCCTGACTATGATTCAAGCTAAGAGGTTGTTACGTAAAGGATACGAAGCCTATTTAGCCTATGTGAAGGATACCAAGAAGGAGGCACCAAACCTACAGGAAATCCCTGTCGTTAATGAGTTCGCGGACGTATTTCTGGATGATCTTCCCGGACTACCACCCGATAGAGACATCGAGTTCGCTATAGACTTAGTTCCGGGTACGGCCCCAATTTCGAAAGCCCCATATCGGCTAGCCCAAGTGGATATGAAAGAGCTGGCCACTCAGTTACAAGAGTTGTTGGATAAAGGGATGATAAGACCTAGTGTGTCACCGTGGGGAGCCCCGGTGTTATTCGTGAAAAAGAAGGATGGTAGTATGAGGTTATGTATAGACTACATGGAGTTGAACAAGGTGACTATCAAGAATAAGTATCCCTTGCCCAGGATAGATGACCTATTTGATCAATTGAAAGATGCAGTTTATTTCTCTAAAATTGATTTGAGGACCGGGTATCACCAGTTAAAGATTAAACCAGAAGATATACCAAAGACGGCTTTTCGCACCCGGTACGGACACTATGAGTTCCTAGTGATGTCATTTGGGTTAACGAATGCCCCTGCAGCTTTCATGGATTTAATGAATTGAGTCTTCAAGAAGTACTTGGACAAGTGTGTTATAGTCTTCATCGATGACATCTTGATTTATTCCAAGACGAAGGAGGAACATGCAGAGCACTTGAGGATTGTATTGGGAGCATTGAGAGAAGAAAAGTTGTACGCTAAGTTCTCGAAGTGTGAATTTTGGTTGAAGGAAGTTTAGTTTTTAGGGCATGTGATTAGCGAACAAGGCATTCTAGTGGACCCAGCCAAAATAGAGGCTGTATCAAATTGGGAGAGACCAACCACCCCGACAGAGGTGAGAAGTTTTATAAGGTTGGCTGGCTACTATAGGAGATTTGTCCAAGACTTTGCCAAGATAGCAGCCCCTTTGACCCGACTAACTCGCAAGACCGAGAAGTTTGTGGGGACTGAAAAATGCGAAGAGAGCTTCCAAGAGTTGAAGAAGAGGTTGGTGACAGCACCAGTACTAGCCCTACCTGATGATAAGGGAGATTTTGTTATTTATAGCGACGCATCCCATAAAGGTTTAGGGTGTGTGCTTATGCAACATGGTAAAGTGATCGCGTATGCATCCAGACAACTTAAGGAGTATGAGATAAGATACCCCACCCATGATTTGGAATTAGCAGCGATAGTTTTTGCTTTGAAGATTTGGAGACATTATCTTTACGGGGAAAAGTGTGAAATCTACACGGATCACAAGAGCTTAAAGTGCATATTCACTCAGAAAGAGTTAAACATGAGGCAGAGGAGATGGCTAGAGCTAATTAAAGATTATGATTGTGAGATTCATTATCACCCAGGGAAGGCGAATATGGTGGCCGATGCACTTAGCCGAAAGGAGAAACTCAAGATGATAACGTCAGTGGAAGAGTTGATCAAGGACCTTGAGAAACTGGAGATTGAAGTGAGGTTACCAGGAATTGGACAAGAGAGTCTAATGGAAATAAAAGTCCAACCACCGCTATTGGAAAAGATTAAGTTATGCCAGGAAAAGAAGATAGAAGAAGAAAAGAATTCGATGGAGAAAATTTTGACTGGCGAGGAAATTAAGTGTGAGAAGGACGGGAATGGAATTATGAGGTACGCATCTAGGATATGGATCCCGAACGTTCAGGAATTAAAAGACGAGATTTTGCAAGAGGCTCATAGTTCGAGGTACTCAATTCACCCTGGAGGCACTAAGATGTATAGAGATCTGAGAGAATACTATTGGTGGCCTAATATGAAGAAGGACGTGGCAGAGTGGGTAAGTAAATACTTGACATGTCAAAGAGTAAAGGCCGAACACCAGAGGCCCAGTGGATTGTTGCAACCCTTGGAGATACCCGAGTGGAAGTGGGAACAAATTGCGATGGACTTTGTGGTCGGATTACCAAGGACCAAGACTAATCATGATGCCATTTGGGTAATTATCGATAGATTGACCAAGTCAGCACATTTTCTTCCAATCAACGAGAGGTACACTGTCGACAAGCTGGCAGATATTTACTTAAAGGAGATCGTGGTAAGGCATGGGGTTCCTGTGAGCATTGTATCAGATAGAGACCCAAGATTCAACTCCAGGTTCTGGAGAAGTTTCCAGGATTGTGTGGGGACCAAGTTAAATATGAGTACTGCATACCATCCCCAAACAGACGGACAGAGTGAGAGAACCATCCAGGCCATCGAGGACATGTTGAGGGTATGTGCCATTGATTTTAAGGGAAGTTGGGATGACCACTTGCCGTTGATCGAATTTTCCTACAACAACAGTTACCATGCGAGTATAGGCATGCCCCCATATGAAGCTTTATACGGACGAAGATGTCGATCCCCCTTGTGTTGGGAAGAGGTTGGAGAGCGGAAGATTTTAGGGCCCGAACTGGTCCAACAGACAAGAGAAACTATCGAGCTCATAAGAGGACGGCTGGTCGCGGCCCAGGACAGACAGAAGAAGTATGCGGACCAGACCCGCAAGGACAAAGAATATGAGGTAGGAGAGTTTGTGATGTTGAAGGTATCACCGTGGAAAGGATTGATGAGATTTGGTAAGAAGGGAAAACTAAGCCCGAGATTTATTGGACCTTTTGAGATCTTGAAACGAGTTGGGGAGTTAGCCTATGAATTGGCTTTACCCCCGAGCTTGCAGCAAGTACATAATGTGTTCCATGTGTCCATGCTACGACCCTACCATACCGACTTCCGACATGTGATAGAACATGATCAAGTGGATCTGCAACCAGACTTAACTTATGTAGAGCAACCCGTAGAAATCATGGATAGAAAAGAACAGGTGCTGAGGAACAAGGTTGTCAAATTAGTGAGAGTTTTGTGGAGGAATCAGAATGTCGAAGAATCAACATGGGAACTAGAGAGCGCGATGCGTGAAAAGCACCCCCAACTGTTTTCAACCTGATTCCGGGACGGAATCCTTTTAAGGAGGGGAGGCTGTAAGAACCCTGATTTTTGGTAATATTTTCTTTTATTTAATATCTTGTGACATTGTCAATATGGAACCTTTCTAGTAATCCCCGTTGATTAATAGAATTGATTGTTTGAGAAACTGCGTTGTTGCATTTATTATGTAAGATAAAAAGGAAGATTGTGAAGGCAGGAGTCTTATTGTTAGTAAGATTTATAAAACTTGGGATTTAAGAATGGTTAGGGTATTAAAAGATTTATTAAGAATTATGACGAGGAATTTACACAATTAAGTACTTAAGGAATTATAGGGGAAATCTCTACGCGACAAAATATTATTACGAGAGATTAATTAAGGTACGATACGAATTAAAGATTAAATGACAAGCATTGGTGGAAGAATAATGATACAAGGAGTAGTAATGCATGCAAGTCCCATGCAACCAAGTGGTTAGGATAAGCAAACTAGTTAGCAAATTGGAAGAGGAATAGTAACTAGTTACTTGCTTTTTCAAAAATGGGAGACAAGTAGTACATGAGACCATGCCTTGCTAGTACTTGCCTATACATACACATTATGTATCACCCAACATAACTTTATCAATTATTTCACCCAACAAACAAAACACAAAAAAATCAAAACACTCCCCCCCCCTTTGTTCTTGCTCTCGGCCAAGGAGAAAAAGAGAAGAAGAAAAATTCTTCTTCCCCCTTTCCCATCACTCATAAATCATAACATAAATAATAGGCCCTCTCCATCATCTAGACAAGGTATGTTAGTAGTTTCAAGCCATTTCATCCATCCAAATTCAAGTTATAAATTGTTAAAGATTGGGTGAATAGTAACCATGTTTGATTTTCTTTTAGATCTTGGATTGTAAGGGTTGTAGGAGACCATTCAAGGTGTTATTGAGTTGTGTAAAGCTTATCCAAGGCTCCTAGGTGCTCAAGAAGGTATAAAAATCACAAACCCTCTTGGTTATGTAGTATTTATAATGTTTGGTGGTAGATCCATGTATATATGAGCTAATCTTGGTTGTATAAGTATTGGATGACATGCATCTTGAGTTTTGATGTTGAGATTGTGACTTTTATGATTATGGATAGTATATATATCTCCATGAGTGTTATGAACCATGAACTAAGTGAATTAAGTGTTGGTTGTGTTGTGGAATTGTGAAAAATGGTTGATCTAAGTAGTATGTTCTTGCTGAGTTTTTCCAGGAGCATATAGCTGTCTTGTAACACGGTTTTGAACCCCCAAATTTTGTCCCATGATGTCCTACCATATATTGTTGGAAAGATAATTGAATTTAGTTTCTGGAAATGTAAGGTTCATGGCTAGGTGATGTATAGATTTTAAGTTATTGTCGGAGGAGTGAATTGTGTTTCTGGATTCCGGACTGCACTAAGTGACCCCCTTGTGAACCTTGTTTAAACCCCTAAAAATATATGTGGGATCATGGAAAAATTTGAGAAGTTAGGGAATGCAGTGGTGAAGACCACCCAAAAAGAATTGGATTAAAATATGAATTTTTGGATTTTATAAAAATGGTAGAGTAAATTTTGCGCAAGAGAAAAAGTCGTTAGTGGAGCTTAATTCTAGGGGTAATGGTTATGATTCGAATGTGGTAACTAAATTAAGTCGAATAGGTGACGAGCGTAATCGAGTGATGACATGAACCTATAGTGGGGCTAGAGAGTCATAAGACGAAGTCGTTAAGTTAATTTCGTACCCCCTAAAACCCCGTAATTAAAGAGATATTGATTAAGGTACTAACGAGCGGTTATTGCTTATGTATAGATCGTTCGACTCCGCACGCTCGACCACCCCAACCAAACCAAGGCAAGTTTACTTTTCAAAACTTATACATGTACAAGGACTTTCACTATTGTGTTTGTAGTTTTCAACCATATCAAATGCTATGTTTATCAAAGTATTGATGCAATTGAGATTGTATAAGTACATATATGCTTGTACCCCTTGAACTTAGATTGAAATGTTTTCTTCGGACAGCGAATCTAGCAATAGAGGTCGTAGCGGTCCGTATATACTATTGACCGGGGAGCGGTATATTATTATATCGTATCTAGATTGCGAAAACCCGAAGGGTTTTTCGGGGAGTATCGTATACTCAAGTATTATGTTCATATCTTCGTAAATACTCGAAACCCTATCTTGGATTAAAAGTTTATTTTATCGAATAATTATTTTATTAATTATTAATATTAAATATTAAAATATCATTTATTAATTATTGTTCATTATTTTAAAGACCAAGCTAATCCAAGATACCTTTAACACTTTCAAACTCGAACTCTTTCGAACTCAAAACATTTTCGAAAACCCCCGGTCAGGTTTGCTTCTTGTGTGATTTCAAGAATCATCGGTCGACTGATGTCGGACCTCAACTACTCGGTTTTCAATCAAAATCAAGTTTTTAAAAGAAAAAGAAAAAGGGACTCTGGCAGGTGTGGGAACCGTTGGCGAACGATTCCCGGGATGTGTAAGCGGCCGTGAGCCAGGCGGTCCATCAATTATTATTCCGCCCCAGGTGTTGCCGAAGGATGATTACGGATGTAGTTTTCATCGAGGGTGATTACGGATGTAGTTTTCACTCGGGGATAGTTACGGATGTAGTTTCTATCCTTCTACCGGTAGAGAAGACCCGCGGATTATTGGACTTGGATGTGGCGACTGATCATCGTCAATCCTTGTCAGGTTTTGTGTTTTCTTTAAGTCTCATTCCTCCATTTTGGAAAAATGCTTTGACACTGCTTCTTAGGCTTTTGTGCCAAGTTGTTGATAGTGTTCTATTTTGATGAGAAAGATGTTGACTCAATGCAGTATCTAGAACTGCAAGTTTATTTTGAAAACGAGGGCACATATTGTTGCACCTTCGAGATTTATCAACTATGACAAGTGATTTTATATCTGATTGATACAAACAAGTTTAATAACTGCCAATCATATGAAATGTTATATTGCTTACCTTATACACATATTTCTTGCTGAGCTATAGTTGCTCACTCTTGCTTGTTTTCAAATTTTACAAACACAACAGCTAAGCGAAATGGCAAGAACCAGACAGACTGCTCGAAAGCAGATGACTAGACCCGAGCCAGTAGTTGAGATTCCACCGGTAGGCCCCATTAGCCGGATTGGTTGGCAGCTTTTGTTAGTTCGTTTTATTTATCAGTATGACCTGTGCAAGGCAGTGTATCGTAACAAAATTTCAAGCCGCCAACTTCGCTTCATATCGAAGTGTTGCTGGTAGCATAAATATTATTTAATTCGGTCTGTAATAACTCTGATAATTTTATTTCTGCTTAATCAATGTTGTTACGTTTCTGAGACTCTAACCTGTGTGTGTGTGTGTGCGGTGTGAGTTTATTATGGGGTCGATGGCTGTGTTATATATATTATGTGCAAGAACAGGTATGTTATTAATGGAAAATGGACCGTGAGCGCCTAGATCTCCGACCCCGGATCTGGGGGCGTCACAGGTATTCAGGCCCGGTGGCCCGTCTATGGAGCTCGTACACCTTATCCATCGCCAGATACTGATTCATCCGAGGATGAGGACGAGTAGGTATGTTTTCTGCTATCCCTCGTATTTACTTCCATTCAATGCGGACATTGAATATTTTAAGTTTGGGGTGGTTTGAGGGATTAGTAGTTGTTGTTGTATTATGTGTTCATGTAGGATTTCATGCTTTGCATATTAGTAGTAGTAAATTATGCATTTATGTTCGTGTTATCTACGTTTGTTTCATATAGGACATTCTGTTTTTGTTTCGTATACCATGTGAGTTCATATTAGTTGCATTTCATGGCATGCATATTTCATGATCCCTTAGAACGAGCTAATTCTGATTAGTAGGTAGGTGTCTAATTGAGTGTGGTAATGATGAATAGAGGGTTGACTTATAGTTTCTATGAAATTGACTTATGTGTTTCAGAACCAAAACTAATTACACAGTCTCATTGGGTGCTTTTGGGCTAGGTTGAGGTCATGCTTGTTTGGATGTTTTGAGATTTAATCACTTGATTATAGTTAGAATTTTCTTTATTCCCTTGATGGCCTAGAACACATAAGTCTAAGTTTGGGGGAAAACAGGGGTTTTATGCTTAAATTGTAAATATTTGTCAATAATTACTAGATGTCAAATGGCTAGTAGCCGGCTCATATTTATATGAGTAGTCTAGGGTTGGAATTGAGAATTCTCATTCCAGATTGCATAAAAAAAAGCAGAAAAAGAAAAAAAAAGAAAAAAAAAGGTCAAAAGTGTCAATTGTTTATATGCAAAATTAACTAGGGTGAGCTCTTTAATACTCGAGCTATTAAGTTCGCGGGGACTTTGTGCCTAGTGACTTAAGGCTTTTATAGTCTGGGATCCACTAACCCAATGCTCGTTACATGGGTATAATTGTATAAGCCTTTCGGGGTCTCATCCATTGCACGGTTAAATAAGCATACTTGTATATATGTGTCATAGTAGTTAGTAATAAAGCATGAATTTCTGTCTACCTTGGATAAGGATGGAGGTGTTCTTAGGTTATGAAGTGTCTACAGTCTATTCTATTTATAAACCTATGATTGTCTTGACGAAGAGCATGTATGATTTTTGACCTAGTTTTGGGAGTATTTCTGATGAGCATTGCACACACGCACGTTTCTGTTCATGTAATGTTAGTATACGGGAACTTGGACGAGCTCTATTTGGATTTAGTTGCATTCTCTAAGATATTTGCTTGCTAGTTAGTTTTGGTTAGTTTGAAGGGGATCGTTGCATTTTCATTATAGTTGCATTCATGCATTGCATTGCATTAGGTTAAATGGATTTTCTGGGTACATTCACTATAGGCCCTCACGAGACCTTACTCGTCCACTAGGGCTGCCTAGGGGTTTAAAGGGCTTGTTGCATATGCCAAATGCAACCGTGATCACCTACGGAAGTGGTACTAGTTAGTTAGTTAGTTGTAATTGTTTATGCTTGAGGACAAGCATCGGTTTAAGTTTGGGGGTGTGATAAGTGGATTTTATATCCACTTCGATCGCTTAAATTCGGCTTAAATTGATTGACTTGGCCTCAAGTTTATTGTAGTTTTGATGTGTTTTGCTTAGTTGTGCAGAATTATAAGAATGTCGATTATGGGTGATGCTTCTATCGTGTTTGGAGGATTAATTGATTAAAATTCAGATTTTCCGGGATGGTTGCGCAGTCTACACTGTTTTGGCCATATCTGGAGTTCTAGAAGTCCGTTTTCAGCGATCTTACAGCTCACGCGAAGCTTGGGAGATTTTATACAACCTTAGGCAGAAATCAGGTGCAGGGAGAGTGCTGAATAAATTCGCGCGCGTGTTCTATGAGAAGCAAAGCAGAAAAATTCCAGTTTTGCCCTTTTTCTAATTCTAATTGTATTTTGGGCAGTTTTTGGTACCTTAATCGAATTCTAATTGTAATAGAAGGTAATTGATTATTGGGCAAGACTTCTAGAGTCTATTTAAACACATCCTACCATGTAATTTGTATCAGATTTTTATTATTGTAACGTAGAACTGCAAGAGAGAAAAGTGGAGAAGGATTCAAGCTCGGTGACAAGCAAAGATCTAGATCTACTTCATCTTTTATATACTTTGGATTATAGATTTGTTCTCTCAACTCTTGTTTTTATTAATATTATTGTTTCTTTCTTTCATATCTTGTTAATTATCATGTTTTCATCAATTCCCATGACGATGAACAGTTAAATTATGGGCTAATCGTTGTCATTGGATTCTAACGGATTTATTTATGGAACTTAGTATCTTGATGCTTTAAAGATCTGTGTGTGATGTGAAATTGATATCCTAGTATGGTTAATCTTAATGCTTTTAGATGTGTAGCTAACATCTAAATTGAATTATTAATCTCTTATGAAGTGAAAGTGGATCTTGAGATTTAGAACTTGCCATGCTAGCATAGGTTAATAATTGTTTATCAATATGATTCGTGGTGTGAGATGAAAATACTTATACTACCCTATGTGATCTTAATGGATAACCTGTTCTTCAACCGTTATGTTTTCAAATTCTATAGACATATAGGGTCTAAGCATAATTGGTGTCTATTCATCTTCTATCTCTTTTGTGGATGTATGTTTCTTTTGGTATGCGTGTACTGACAGGTAGCGTATACTTGTTTCGTGTTATCCGATCAGATATCAAAACCATTGCATATAGAGATTAAAGGCGTAAGATCTAAGGGAAGTATTTAATGAAGTTAGGATCCTATGTTTATTCTCATATTAGTAATTCGATTTCAATCTCATTAGTTACTTAAATTCTTAGTTTAATATTTGCATCCTAGTGTAATTTAGATAACCAATCCCAAAATTGTTATTTTTCTTAGCAGTGAATTAAGACCATACATTGTTGCATAGGCATATTTTCTGATTAAAACTTAACCAGATCTCTGCGGAACGAACTTAATTTATATTACTTGTGACTACGTGCGCTTGCGTAATTTTGTGATAACATCTATATTTAAGAATGAATATCATATGCCCTTCTCTAAGGGTCTTACCGAAACAATCCGGCTTATAACTGATAATTCGTATCTAGTCTATAAGCCAATATCAATTCAAGGAACAGGTATCATAATATAATTTGACAATAGGCATGCATGCTATGGCATATGTAAAATGGCAATCACATATATATATATATATATATTATCACAACAACAGGTTCAATGTTTTGAACACTTGCCTGGTAATCGGGTGTGGGTGGAGATAGCGTGTCCAAGGTCTGCTCGATGATATATAAACAATCCAAACATTCGAGATTAACCACTTAGCACCTTTTAAAAGTCTAAGTATAACTTCACTTAAATCGAAACACGTTTTCGAATTATCTCGTTATACACCTTTTAGTGTAACTCTTTTTATTACCGATATGATCCGACATTTGTTATTTTATTACGACATGTCATCATACCCACACTCGGTATATACTTAAGTCGTATAAGTTCTAAAGTCGATCGATTATGAACCGAGATTATACCTCGAGTTTTAACGTTCGTTTTCTAAGTGTTTTACCAAAGTTATAACCAAGCGGGTTTTTAGGGGTTCGTTCTCGTTTAACTTCGATTCAAACATTTTTATAAAATCGGAAAATGATCCGTTTGATATGTGGTTTTCTTTCATACCTTCCTTATGACCTCTAGTATTTATTTACCAAGATTCGCCACTGAGTAACATGCATTACGAGGGTTCAATTGAAGTTACAAACTTTTACTTACGGTTCCGAACTAATTTTAGTAATTTGACCATAACTCCTAAACCGTAAGTCGGAATATTTCGATTCTTTCGCTAAAACGATCTATGACTCGAGATCTACGAGGAAATGTCATGTTCATAACCAGTTAAGACAATTAACCCTACTTTTATGCACGAATTCTTTAAGGTTATCGAAAATCGGGCATTATGACGGGTATAAATCGAATATTTCCAAATTCCAAACTTTCCAATAATCATAGTTTCCACTCCAAACAACATATACATGTTATTTAACCATGAACTAAGGCCAAGCAATGCCTTTCCGTTCATCTAAACTATTTTATCCTCTTATATCAACAAATGACTACATAAGCATGCTTTAATCATCACCATAATCATACTAATCTAAAAACTCATCAAGAACATCATTAAACTCAAAGTAAGAGCTAGGGTTTTGGTGAGATATACCTTCCATGGAGTGGGTAAATACCTTGCTAAGCCTTGTATAGTCCTTGTATATCCTTAACCAAGCTTAGATCATCCAAGAAATCAAGAAAACCAAGATTTGTTCTTGAAAGTTACTATTCACCCTAGACTTTGATGATTTTATTGAAAATAGTAAAAGTGTTGTTTGAGGCTAAGATTTCTAGGGTATTATTTTTATGAAATATAGGATCTAGGATAAAAATTTGGAGATCAAACAAGGAGTGGAAGCTTGACTTTTATTCTTGAATTAAGAGCAAGGCCGAATGGAATGTTTTGGAAGGGGGGAGAGAGTTGCTTGCTTGTTCTTGATCTTATCCTTGTATTATTGTGTTGACTTGGATAATGTCTTGCTAAAGTAGCTTTATTAAAGTGCCTAGGTCATCCATGATGCAATCAAGAGACATGTGTTGCATTTTTGTGGTAATGGGATGAGATGGGACTAAGTACTTGGTTGATCTTCTAATCTTGTTAGTTACTCTTGTAACTAGTTGGTTGCTTGATGTTTATCCATTGGTACATGCATGTATCTTGATCCACTGCTCGTTCCTTTGTCCGGTTATTGCTCAATTCATTGATCGTTCGGAGGAACAACTCATTCGTTTCTAGTTAGGGTTTTACCGGAATCCGTCTTAATATTTACACCATCATTTTCAATTCTCTTTAATAAATCTCGACTCCATATTCCTTAAATCTTTTCAATAATTCCTTAAGCCTTTCAGTGTCCAGGGAAATCTCGGGGAAAATAAAAGTGCGGTTTTTCAGAATCCGACAGCTTTTACATACACTTATTTTCCCCCTGGATCAATAATACGGACTCAGAATTTTGTTCCGGATACTTATATATCGCGTCGTCTAATAATATTCCTATGTCCACCAAAATCACTATTCATCCATTTTTCTTTACCCATCCTCTTAGAGTTGTACAATTGTCCCTGATCTCTTTCGATCGTTCCTTAACCTTTTTACGGACCCACTGGACCAAAAACAGATATCGATTTGGATGACATAAGAATAATCTTCTCCTTTAGAATTATCAAATCTCAATTCCCTAGGAGATAGATAATTCTTATCTAAAGAGTCAACCAATAGTATTCTTCATGGAATATAAACATTTGAATCCAAATTTATTCCTTTCATTCATTATCTCAATCGTTACATCGTAGTCGTAATCACTATTCACCATTACCTCAGTACATAATAAAAAGTTTTAATTATTTCCAACATTTGGGGTTCTTACATTCTTGAACTTAGTGCCATTATCACTCCTTATGATTTTCACTGTATGTAAGATCCTTTGTCTAGTTGTCTGACATGCTCTGCTAATATTGATGCAGTTTCTTCTTTCTTGTGCATGAAATACACCCATGTATATCTGGTGTATTCATCAACAATAACCAAAGCATATTTTTTCTTTCCAATATACATTATATTTACTGGACCAAATAAATCAATATGCAATAAGTGATATGGCTCAAGAATTGAGAATACAGTCTTACTTCTGAATGAAGTTTTCCTTTGTTTTGCCTTCTGACATGAGTCACATAGGCCATCTGGAGTAAAAACTGATTTGGGCAATCCTCTCACAAGATCTTTCTTCACTAGCTCATTAATGCTGTTGAAATTCAGATGAGAAAGTCTCTTGTGCCAATCCCAACTTTCTTCAATTGATGCTCTACTCAGTAGACAAATTGCAGAGCCTTCAGAGTTTGTTGAAAGCTGGGCTTCATAAATGTTACCATGCCTGTATCCCTTCAGAATAATTTTGCATGTAGATTTGCTTATAACTTCACAGTGTTCTTCAAAGAAATCCACATAATAACCTCTGTCACAGATTTGGCTCACACTTAGCAGATTATGTTTGAGTCCTGAGACTAGAGCTACAATTTCAATGATGACATTCCCAAGATTGATATTGCTATATCCCAGAGTCCTTCCTATGTTGCCATTTCCATAAGAAACACTTGGGCCAGCTTTCTTCACAAATTCTGATAGCAGGGCTTTATTTCCAGTCATGTGTCCTGAGCATCCACTGTCCAGAACAAGGATATTTTTCCTGTTACCCTGCAATCACAAAAAACCACTAATGATTAGTTTTAAGGACCCAGACTTGCTTGGATCCTTTGGCCTTATTAAGTTTGTTAGCTTTTGCAGCAGAAGTCTTATCAGAGTTTGTGCTAACATTCTTTTTATCAGAATTTATACATGTAAAATCAATCTTGAATTTATTCAAAGAGGGTTTAATTCATAATAATCATAATACAAATTATGATACTCTTTGCATGTATAAATAGAATGTCAAATATTGCCATAGTGAAAACAAGGATTCTGTGGCTCAAACCTAACCGAACCACTCTTAACTCCTGACTTAGGAGGTATAGAGTTTATATTTTTATTCTTCCTGCAAAAAGTATCAAGATGGTTAGGATTTCCACAGTTGTGACATTTCTTCCTAGGAGCATTGGGAATAGGCATATAGTTATTGCTTTTATTGATGCCTACCTTTCCATTTATGTTTTTCCCAGGTTCTTTTACATTTTTCACTCATTTTTATCTCCTTCAGCTTGTGTTTAAGCTGTTTCTGAGACATTAATTCAATATTTACTGATTTGACTTCATCCTGTTTTGGTTTGTAAAATTTTGGTACAAACCTCACAGGATTAATTTTGGGCTTTGCAGCCCTTTCAGTAAATACAGGTTTAGAGGTCTCAGCTTCTAGGTTGGAAGTTTTCTTTTTATCAGTGTAACCTAGACCTTCTTTCCAACAATCATACTCTATGATAATCTGAGTAGTTTTAGCAGAGTTAGTCCAAGTTTTAATAATGTTTCTTTCTTTAGCAAGTTCAGATTCAAGATAAGCATGCTTTTTCAATAATTCAGTTTTAACAATAATAGCATCATCTCTCTCTTTCTGAATTTTTAACATTTGTACTAATTCTAATTCTAGATAGTCATTTCTCTTTCTAAGGTCTATACTTTCAGATTTTATTCTTTCATTTTCTAAAGTCTGATCTCTGTAGCTAACATGCAAGTTTTTAAGAAAGAGTCTTAACTCAGATATATCAGTAGTATCAAAAGCTAGAGTAGAGTGAGGTACCCTGGTCTCAGTAGCTTCAAAGATACTATCAACATTTGCCATCAAGGCATAGTTCACCTCATCTTTAGAGTCTGAAGTGTTAGCCCAGTCCTTCTTCTTTGTGATGTAAGATTGACCTTTATCAACTTTGGCTTTCTTGCACTCAGGTGCAACCTGTCCTTTCTCACCACAATTATAGCATTTGATCTTGGACTTGTCCATTTTCCCAGACCTGCCTTCCTTTCCCTCAGCTTTTCTGAAATTCTTCTTTTCGGAATTTGAATCTCTTCGTGTGAACTTCTTTCCTTTCCTGAAGTTCTTGTAAGCCATCTTCTTGAAGCTTTTTACCATCAAGGTTGCAAGTTGTATCATCTCAGCATCACTGCCATCATCATCAGAGTCTGTGAGATTGTCAGAGTTTGAGTCATCATCAGAGTTTGATGACTCAATATCAGACTTTGTAATAAGAGCCTTTCCATTGGATTGACTCTTTTTCACAGCAACTTCTTTAGAAGCTTTCTCCTCAGCTTTAAGAGCAATTGACTTGGGCTTGCCTCCATGCCTCTTGCTTCTTTGTTCCATCTCAAGCTCATGAGTCTTGAGCATTCCATAGATTTCATCAAGAGACATGTCTTCCAGATCATAATTGTCTCTGATGGTAGTGGCCTTTAAATCCCACTTCTCAGGAAGAGCCAACAAGAATTTCAGATTGGAGTCTTCAAGATCATACTCCATATCTACCAGTGACAAATCATTCAGCAATTTCAAGAATCTGTCATATAGATCTGTTAATGATTCATCAGACTTCGAGTCAAAGTTGTCGTACTCCTGTGTGAGTATTGTTCTCCTGTTCTTCTTGACGGCTTTGGTTCCTTGACATCTGACTTCCAAAGCATCCCAAATCTCTTTAGCAGTTTTGCATCCAACGACCCTGTTAGACATAACATTGTCGAGAGCGCTATGTAATAAATGCCTTACCTTGGAATCCTTGCTAATAGAGGAGATATCTTCAGGAGTGTAGTCTTTCTTCTCCTTTGGAATCGTTATCTGTTCCTCTTTTTCAACTGCAGCATACAATTTGGTCGGCTTATATGGACCATCATGGATTCTGTCTAAGTACTCTGGATCTGTAGCCTCCAGAAACATTTCCATCTTCACCTTCCATATGGGATACTATGATGCCCTGAGTATTAGAACTCTAATTGATTCATATCTGCTTGTTGTTGGAGTTTGTGTTCTCTCTGTCATGATTGTATATCTTTTTGGATCTTAACTGTTGTATAATAACAGAGTGGCTTTGATGCCAATTGTTAGGTCCGAAATAACGTAGAAGGGGGGTTGAATACGTTTATTTAAAAAATATTTCAATTTTTGATGTGGATATGAGATCAAAAATACTGAATCAAAATAACACAACTATTTGGGAAATATCTTTGAATAGATAAAACCCGGAGGTTTGCTACACAATCTAATCCTATGGATCAGCTACAAAATCAAACACTCCTAAGGATAGTTTAGGCACGAGGACCTTCTACCCGACATTTCCTGAAAGCGGGCTAAGCCGGCTTTCCTACTAGATGGACTGTCTAGCAGCTTACACAGAGAAGATATATAAGAGAGAAGAGAAAGTTGTGTGTTGAGGTGTGTTTTGAAATGAAATACAACAGGCCTATTTATAGATTATAGAAAGTCACTATTTGACACTATTCCAACAACCCCCAAATAGTAACCGAGCACTATTCCAACAACCCCCAAATAGTAACCGTGCATAGTAACTTTGCAGAGTAACTGCGCATAGTAATACTATTTTTGTATCTCTTGGGCTTCTTTCTTTTGTTTTATTCTGCTGTTTTAATTCATCTCTGAAAATAATTCAAGTACTAGATTAATTTAATTATTTGTTATAAATAATTAATTAATCTGTTACTTATTTAATTTTCAAAGAGTAAATTAATTTTTGACAATACCTTGAAATATTATGTCTTTCCTTGATCGTTAATAGGCTTTGGCAATTCTTTCTATAAATTAATGTGTTGATCCTTCTCGTATGTGCTAACACTTAGTGCGCTGGTCTGGTTCACAAGTGACTAGCACTGATCTTGATCTTCACACCTTCGTTACATTCCAATTGATTAGCCTGTAGCAGTATCTTCAAATTATGTAAATACATGGAATCTTTTTGGCTCTTCAACTGAATCATCTATACATCTTATTCTGTCACTGAGGCTTGAACATGTTAATGAACTTCTTTCAGCGACTTGATCCTTGTTGGTGCATGTTCTTCAAATTTCACGATCCCTGTATAGATTTAATATTATTTATCTTTTATCCTAGTTGAGTTATATATATCCTCTATTACATATTACATTACATTATGCTTTACAAATCTTTTAACCCTTATTCCGTCGCTATTCATCTGTGGCTTCTCATCTTGTGTGACACGCCGCCCGATCACCTCAGTGTCAGGAAGACTTTCTACACAAGCCGTCCAAGATCCCCGATCGTAGTTCTAGAGAGCCTCCCACACCACACAACTTGCAGCCCGCAATTCCAGGATCAACTTCTTAACCATCGGCTCTGATACCACTTGTTGGGCCGCACAACATCCATTAACTCCACATTAGTATGATATTGTCCGTTCTGGGCCGTGACCAAGCCCTCATGGATTTGTTTTTGGGCTAATCCCAAAAGGTCTCATACTAATGGAGTTGTTTGACTGCTTATATTCGAGATAATTCTTCTTTATCTTATCGATGTGGGACTTGGGTTGACACCCACTCTACACTTAAATGGTGAAAATTGTAAAAAAAGATATAAAATAAAATTGGCAATAATAGTAATATATTAAATTTGAAAAGTAAGTACATAAAATGGTTGAAAGTCGAATTTAACTTTTTTTCTTTTTGCAAATTATTGACAAGAATATTTATATCAAAACGATTGATCTTTTATATCATCATGTTATGTTTTCTGAAAAGTATTAATTTAATACACATTCAACGAAAATTTATTATGTTCAAATTTATTTATTATATCAATTTTTGATAATTTTAATATATGATATATGGATTTCAAAGAATTAATGAACTATTAAACACTTTTTTAGATCTTGGTTGTCCAAAATTCTCGATGTACCAAAGTGTGTCCATAATGCCCACTCAGCTGCGCAACCTAAAAATGCGCATGTCCACTACATCCATGAAAATGCGTGTATAGCTGTAAATTTTTGCTATGCTCTTAAAGTATAGTGGATCTCAGGTATGCATATGAAAAATGCGTTTTGGATCACACGCACACGAGATATGCGTGTAGATACAACTTATTATATTACTATGTTTCATAATAAGAATAAGTTATCCGTAAATATAGCAACCGTGTAATTAGTATCAGAACCATTAATAGGAACAAAGAAGAGAAGTAGTAATTAGTTTATGTTAAGATGGAATTAGAACGAATTCAAAAATTAGCAAATAAAACTCCTACTTATAACAAGGATATTAATCAACATATTGAAAGTTGTAAAATAAATCTAAAAATAATAAATCGAAGAGAAGATATGATAAAGATATTAAGAGATATGTTATCTGATAAAGATGCAACAATAAGAATGTTAGAAGAAAAAAATCTAACTTTGTTAACCAGAAAAAATAAAGAGGTAAATGAACTTAAAAAGGTCATAGAAAAATAATATAAATTAATAAATGATCTAGCTACAAAGATAAGTAAAATAAAATGACAATACAGAGAAGATTCAATAAGTACAAATACTATATAAACAAAAAAGAAAAAATGAAGAAAGAAATGGACAAAGTTCAAGATGAAATGAATAAGATAGATTGGTCAGAGGAAAATTACTTACAAAAAATAAGATTATATCAAAAATTAGGAAAAATGATTGAAATATATAGAGCAGACAGAATAACAACGAGATGGTATTATATACAATTATTAGAAAATACAAATTTAAGGGGATAATATGGAAAGATCTTATTTTATATATAAGTCAAAGATAAAAGAAAAGGTTAAAGGAACTATAGAAAAAATAAGAGATTATGAAAAAAGTATTGAGATATTAAAATCTTTGGAAGAATAACATGAATATGAAGAGACAACTAATCATATGATAAAATTTCCTATAGAATATATAATTGAGATAAAAGAAGAATTTGAGAAAAAAGTAAATATTTATTTCTATGGATAAATCCTATTTTATATATAAGGCGACTGTAAGAAATAAAATTAAAGAAAAATTTAAAAAGATAGAAAAATGTGAAAGGAAGATTAACAGAATAAAAATTGGAAAATATGATAAGAGTAACTCACCATTCTCTAAATGTTATAAAGACCAAGCTATAAGATTGCTTAATGATATAATTGAAAACCAAAAAAGGAAGATTCAAGAAAAGGTAAATAATATTTGTCATGGATAAAGGAAAAGAATTAGCAAAGACTCTCAAGAATCTAATTATCAAATGGAAACTTATGAAGAAGGAATGTCACAAGCATTAAGTTTTAAGCCTGAAATGAAAAAGAAGAATAATCTACAGTATTAAGAAAATATTTAAAACTAAATGGTTTGAAAGAAATAAAGAAGTCAGATATATAGCACAAAAGTATGAAAACATAATAGATACTACTAGTGTAAATGGCAAAACAAAAATAAGCTTGATAACTGATGAAATAATAAAAAGAAAATTAAGAAAATTATCTACTAAAGAAGCAAAGAAATATAGAAATATATATTTTAGAGGTGTAGAATTTACAATAAAAGCATACTTCCACAAAAATACAGATACTCCAATACAAATATATATATTAGATGATAGAATATAAGGCAATTTACAAGATTCCTTAATATCGGTAATTAAAGGAAATTTAATATATCAGAATTAAAATTTACTGTACAACCAGATTTTAGTATATCAGTAAAAAATGAACATAAGGAATTAGCCTTAACATTATATTAAAAATTAGATGGAATACAAATGGCACCAGGAAGTAAAGTAATAAGTATTGAAACAAAAATGATTTATGCATTAACAGGCAATCATCATGTAACTAAACAACATGAACTAAATATTTTAGTACCAAAAATGTATCAAGAAATATTAGAACAAATAGAACATAAAGAAAACTCACAAATAACTATACCAGAAGAGATATATATGGATTTTAACACAAGAACAATAAAACCATCTAGAAAAATAATACAAAGAATAGAAGGATGAAGACTAAGCTTTAGAAAAGAACCATCAACATCAAAACAACCAATGATAACAAGACAATATAGTTTACCTAGATTAATAAATCTAATACACTACTGGAAATAAGTCAATAGACATCAGTTCTGGGCTGATGTAAAAAGTTTCAAAAACAGATGTCTAGGTGGGTGTTGTTAAAAGTCCATGTGTTTTACATCGGTTCTGGACCGATGTTAAAAATGACCTATTACATCAATTCGTGTGGTCAACAACATCAGTTTATAGAAAAGAACCGATGTCTAAACTCATGTACTACAACGGTTTTAGGTAGAAAACCGATGTTGTAATTGGTATATTACATCGGTTTTAAATAAAAAACTGATGTTGTAAAGTGTATACCACATCGGTTCTTAACCGGTGTCAAATAGCTCCACAAATTTGCCAAATAAGACATCAGTTTTTAGGTGATGTGTTAAAGGCTCAAATTGATGTCTGTTTTTTTCAAGAACATCAGTTTTGCTTTCAAAAGTGATGTATGTGCCCAAAAATTTACCAAAATCAACATTGCATTCAAATACATTTATATACCATCAAAGTTAGCAATACAAAACATTCACCCAAAAGCATAATTCATTAACAATCTACTACTACACCAAACTCCATATCCACAACTACCTCAACTACAAATATATTCTTAAGTTCACAATAACAAACAAACTCCTCAACTACTAATAATTTGAAACTTTAACAATACTATATAAACTTCACACAACATTGGTCTTTCCCCTATTTTCCAATGGATGCCCTCTGCTAGATGCTCCTTGTTTGGCTTCAACATTACAAAATTTGGATCAGCCCTATGGTAACTGCATGCAGAGCAAACAAATAGTAGGTGAATTTGTAGTTTCACTTGTATCAAGTTTTTAAGGAAATGAATTTAAGTACAGAACAACATACCTAGCTTCTCTAACATTGTAGACAAGGATCCCAAAACCAAAGGCTGTTTTCCCATCAGTACTGTTGATCAACAGATACAATAGCCCATAAATTGTCTACTACTTTATATCCAGTAAATTTAGTGAAGCGTTTAAAAAAATGAATAACCAAAACATTAATGCCATTTCAATAGTATTGATACAATAACAAAAAGTGTTTTGAATTTATAATGTTCATATATCTATGTAATGAGAGGAGGGAAGGAGATACTACAAACATGTAAATAATGCGTAGTGCATAGAAAAATTCAAATTATGGAAGTAGTTACTGCATAGGTACAGGTAAGAAGTTGGAAACAACCTGTGTTAAAAATAGATTCAGAATTCTTAGTTTGAAAAGATTCTAAAATCTTCAAAGTGTTCTCACTCTTATCTTTTAGCTTCCCAAGAACACGAGAAAGTTCAGCATCTTCACTTGTTGATTGTTGTTGGATCTGTTTCACGAAAAGAAAAAACATAAAAATATTTAGTATTGTATTATTAAAAAGTGCTAATTAAACCTAAACGGCAGACCGCTCTAAAAGTTTTAGACAACAAGATGCAAGTAAATAACTAAATACAGGAAAAGAGCAGGTCTGCCCTAAAATCTTGCAGATACAAACATAATATATTTTGAAATCTTTTAAACTCACCTCATTTGGCCTTTCCCCTATTTTCCACTGGATGCCCTCTGCTATATGCTCCTTGTTTGGCTTCAGCATTACAAAATTTGAAAGTCCAAATAATCATTTAAAAGAATAACAAAACATATGTTTTACCACTGGAAAATGAGGATAAATTCATGTATATCTTTTGTAATTCTCTAGTGTAAACAAAATTAGATGTCTAAGTGACAATAAATGAATAGGGGAAATGCAACTGAGATATTCTGGCAGAGCACCCTTAATTGATACTCTTGTTATATACTGTATTAATTGAGTGCTATGTATATGTTATGGCGTACACAACAAGTCTTGAACCAAAGAGGAACAACTTAAAGTTTAAATTGATGAAAGCATAGTTGTAAAAGAAAGCATGAGTATCTGCTTGCTTATCCCACAACATCTGTTGTGTGGTCGGGACCTGGATCAGGGTGCTCAATAAGTGCTAGAATTTCTAATTCTACGGAGTAATTTGTAGGCAGAGCTGATTTCGATTGCAATGAATACTGGCATCAGATTCTGCTATCGGGATCAGAAATTTCTGGTATAATTTCTGTCAATATTTGATATTATTTCAACATGACAGTTGAGTACCAAAATAGTTCTTAAAACCGATTCCTGCCATCTAGGTGACATGTCCTGATTGGTTGCAACACAAAAAAATAAAAAGGGCTCCTTGCATTCTTAATTAAAAAACTTAATCACAAAAAAGAAGGCTCCCTGCATTCTTACTTAAAAAACTAAATCAAGAAAAAAAAAAAGGCTCCCTGCATTCTTACTTGCAGTCACATAGAATTCAAAAATCTATTTTGGAATTGATTGACAAAATATTTGTAAAAGGGTTCAATATCATGAAGCTTGATGGCATGCTATTTTCTCAGTCAATATCTATAGGACAGTACAGAAATTTTACAGAAGTAATCGCTACATATACAAGAAGAACAACACATTCTCCTCTACCATTGTCTCACATGCAACTTCTCCAGCATAGGAGTCTCTATTGTGAGTACCATAATGAGAAGGCTTCAAATTTAAATATGCCGATGTATTGAAAATACAGGAGGCTGACTGACCCGACTTTAATAACTCACATAGTGCAGTTCACTTGAGTACTTGTATTAAGAGTATTAAGATGTAACAAACTGCTTGATTCTTTGCATGGGGAGACGTAATTTAAATAATGTTTTTCTGTAGATTTGACTCTATCAGTAAGAGTTACATTTAAGTTTACAAGATAATTAGATTTCTGACAATCATAAAAGAGTTCATGCATTAGCACTTCAGGGGTACTCTACAAGTCCTGATAGTATTTTATCAAAGAATATTTTTCCGATAATTCAGAAACATGAAGCCTTCTAGAAACTTTTAATGTCATAGACGTATTAGACGAACAACTAGACACGGCAGATCAAACTCGGTTATATATTGCAAGATCTGAAATCAGTTCAATCCCAAGTACTAATGAAACAAGTAAACAACTCACATTGTCTTAAGGTGACTCAAATTTCCAATACTTGGTGAAAGTGTACCAGCCAATCCAGTACTAGCCATTTCTCTACAAACAAAATCACCCAACACATTATTATGACATGAATCTCTAAAATCGAAAACCAGAATAATTATAATCCACAACAATACTTAAAACCACAAATTATAACTAGCACTTACAAAGAAACAACAAATCCTTCTGAAGAGCAACCCACCAAATTCCAAGTACAAGGATCAACATAATTAATATCCCATCCATCAAGCACATGGTATTCATCTCTCATTTTATTTTTCACAGACATTAAAGCAGCCACTGAACAACAATTTACAAGCAATCATAAAAAATTATAAAAACAAAATATAAAAAACAAATTAGCAAATGAATCTTGAAATGCTGACCTTCATAGTTAACACCCATTGGAGATAGGAGAGTATCAGCAGCTAAAGCAACATCTAAAAAAGATAAAAGAAGAAACCTTAAAAGTACTAAATTTGTATGTATCATCATTAACATACCATATAAATCAAAAACAAAAAAGACACAATCGAACCAAAAAAGACTACTTTTTATGCTCTTTTTGTCTCTGTCAAGATTCAAAAAGGGTTAAAGTTTGCATCTTGATAATAATTTTAGTCACACTAGACCCTCTTAAAGTAGTGTAATTTACAAGTATCAAGATAAAAAATGGAGAATCACTTACTTTGGAGATGATCCAAGCTTAAGAATCAAACAATCTGCTAAAAAACTTAAATTAAAAACCAAAATTTCAATTTTCAAACAAAAATGAGAAAAATACTTACTAATTTGAGCGGATTCGAGATAGATAAAGCCTCCAAGTGCAACCAATTAACAGAAATCGAAAGGTAGGGTTTGACCGAATTGAGATTCGAATTTGGGGGTTTTAAAATCAAGGGTTTGAATTCGGGGGCTTGTAAGCTAGGGTTTGAATTTGGGGGTTGTAAAATAGGGTTCTTTAAATTTGGGGGTTTGTGAGTGAATTAGTTTGAGTGATAGTGAGCTCGAGTGATAGTGAGTTTGAGGGAGGTTTGAGTGAGGAGCGGGAGATGGGAAATGTCTGAAGGAAGGAAATGAAAAAAGGAAAGAGGGAAATGTTTCTAAGTACTAAGAGGAAAAGTGGGTTAGGAAATGTCCACGTGTTTTTTTATTTTTTTAAAAGATGGTTGAGACATCTGTTTTAAGTAGAACTGATGTCTAAAACCTACTTTAACATCGGTTATAATAAAACTGATGTAAAACAAACTTTTAACATCGGTCAAAAATGCAAACGATGTTAAAAGGGTGATGTCTATTGACTGTTTTCTTGTAGTGATAGACATAAGAACAGATAGATTAAAAATCAAGGTAATAATATTTGATGGATTTAAAGCAAAAGATTGTATAGCTAAAATAAATACTGGAGCTATTTAAATTTGTATACATATAAATAAAATTAATTAAAATGATTGTTGTATAATAGTACCACAAACTTAAAATTACCCCGAAAATGAAAGAGAAATAATAATTACTAAGAGTGTTAATTTAAGGTTACAAGACTTAGAATATAATATAAAATATAGGAGTCATTGAATATGACAGTTCTAATGAATTACTATTAGGGAGTGACTTTTTAACTATGATAAATTACAAGATTAATAATAATGGAATTGAAATAAATGATCAAGGGAAAGTTAGGTTTATAAATAAAATATGAATATACAAGAAAAATTGGAAAATAAAAAACAAAAATTACAAAGAATAAAAGAGGCCTTAAAAGAAGGAATATATTCACAAATAAAATATTTAGAATATAGTAAAAAAGAAACTAAACTAGAAAATGATATAAAAGAATTAGAAAATATAATAGAAAAAGAAGAAAAGAAAACTAAGAAAAGATGGTTAGATATGGGAGATGGATGGAAAAAACGCATCAATAAGAATGAATAATAAAAATGATAAAATACAAGATTTATGGGAAGAAATAATATTAAAAGAAAAAATAGACTAATAATAAGAGAAGAATTGACTAAATTATAGAATACATCTGAAATACCAACATTTAAAATAATATTAGAAAAATTAACAAAACTAGAAGAAGAGAAAACAACAAACACCCAAATTATAAAAAATGAAAATAAACAACCAGAAATGTGCCTATAAATGCCTGGAGAAGAACTAAAGAACCTGTTATGGTAGATATAAGTAAACTGAAACCTATTATACCAGAATCAGTAAATAAAGCATTGCAAAACCTATCCTTATTACAAAAAGAAGGAAAATTTTAAATGGATAAAAAAGAACATAATGTAATAACATTTCTTAAAAATCGTGGAAAAGAAATATTAGAAAAAGAAAGACTATAAACCAATAAAGAAAGAATTAAAGGACGTAGAAAAACAGGAAAAACAAGATTATATAGAAAAAGAAAAGATGGAATACTTACAATTAAAATTAGAAAAACAAGAATAAGAATTAAGGGAAGCAAAGAAAGAAAATGATAACTTAAATTAAATATTGATGAAGAATGGTTTAGCAAATACAAAAAATATAAAGATAAATATAAATCTGAAGGAGCTAAAAGAGACTAAAAGAGAGTTAAAACAAGTAAAATATGAATTACATCAGGAAATAGAGGACACAAAAGCAGAACTAAAACTATTAAAAGAAGAAATTAAGAAATATAAAAGAAAAGGGAAAATGATTGTCCCTGAAAGTTCACTAAAAACAACTAGTAATTCAGAAAGTTCAGATAATAGTTCTAAAAAAGATGAGAAAAGTTCAAATAATAGTTCTAATAAAAATGAAATAGCAGAAAGTTCAAATAATAAAAATGTAGTAAACTTTATAAAAGAATCAGAAAGTGAAGGAAAACCAGAAATAGAAAAATAGAATGATCAAATCATACAAGCCTTGAGAAAAATGAAAAATGTAAATGCAATAATAAAAGAAGAACCAGAAAATGATGAATATAATGAACCCATAGAAACAGAAATGGAAACAGATGAAATAATAAATGAAGATGTAGATAATAATCTTGAAGAAGAATTGATAGACCCAAATCTAGAAGTAATAACAAAAAATAGTAATAAAATTCCAGTTCATATACCAGTTGGACAACATTCTGAATTTAAAGAATTTGTAGGATCAATGTCATAAGGTATTAATCTAAATGGATATTTTCATGCATATGAAAAATGCGTTTTGGGTCACACGCACACGAAATATTCGTGTAGAGACAAAATTCCACACCAAAATACATGTGTGGTTCCGTTGATTCTTCTTGCATTGGTTGCACGCATCATACTTATGCGTATACAATTGGTTAAATTGGACACCTTATCCAACTTTTGATATTTTGGGCAAACTTTAATTTAAAAATGTTAAAAAGGATATTTACCTGAATATCAATATCAATATATAGCTGGTTGTAAATTATTATGCAGCCCACGAATCTGCACCGTTAAAAAAGGATCTAATGGTTGAAAAAAGACACCACCGCAATGTCTCATTGAGGTGGTAGCATTGTTTCATTGAGGTGGTAGCAATGAAACATTGCTACTACATTGTTTTTTAAAATACGAAAATGCCTTTTTCCAATTTGATTAGCAGTTAAGTGATTATGAGCAGAATATTAAAACGGTGCTTAAAAAATGAGAAAGATGAAAAAAATTTGATTAAAAATTAAGTTATTAGGAGCAGAATTTTTAATTTTAAATTTGAAAATTGTAAAACACGTATTAGCTTGCTCAATTCTTTTTATCACCCAAATAGAAATAATTTATTGGAGTTCACACCTGTAGAAAGAGATATTTTTTTTAAATACAAAACTACCGTTAGCATTGGGAACGAACTCCTGATCTTATGCTAAAGAGGTCATCACCTTAACCATTACGCCAACTAAAATTAATTTATCATATATATCAAATTAATCTATATATATTGACATTTACATATGATTAAAAAATGTGTAATTAGACTAAATACACATTTTAATGAAATAATTTCAACTAATTTAGATGATAGACATCACTACATTTTAACGATAGACCTTATTACATGTCCGGATTCCGAAAGTTGTTTATTTTGAATATTTTTAAAAATTGAATAAATTATTACTTTTTTATTAAAATTGAATTAATAATTAATTTTAAAAATAATCATTTATTAAATTTTAAAAATTATTCATAATGGACGAGTTAATGAATGAACCGGGACACGAATGTAAACACACAGTTTTATTTTAAACATCACATAATGTTTTTAAAAGCAAAATAAATACAAAATTGTATCTTTAAAAAAAATCAAAAATCGAAACCCTAAATCCTAGTTGACCACTAAACTTACAATTTGTAATTGTGTTCAAGAATAAATTTATTGAATCTCCTCATAATTGATAATATTTATTGGTTGATTAGTGGAAGTAAGGTAAAATTGGTTGGTACGAAGCCACTACCAAGATTCGTACATCCCCGAATAGAAATTTGAGATATTTTTAAAATGATTGTTTCACATGTCTCCAACTATATTTAGATTAAATATTTTTAGTTAAATACATAGGCTAGAAAAAATATTCTTAACCTAATATTGAAGATATTTCAAATTTTAAATTAATTTATTAATTTTAAAAATTATAATTTATTAAATTTTTAAAATTTTTCATAATGAACGAGTTAATGAATGAACCGGGACGCGAATGTAAACATACCATTTTATTTTAAACATCACATAATGATTTTACAAGCAAAATAAATACAAAACTATATTATATTTTACTCAACAGTCGTTCAAGATGTTTTTAGAATGAACGTTTCACATTTTTATTTGTGTTCAAGAATAGATTTATTGAATCTCCTCATAATTGATAATATTTATAGGTTGAGTAGTGGAAGTAAGGTAAAATTCATGAACGAATATTATTAAAATCAAAACAACTAAATAAGTGTATACAAATTTTACTAAATAGAATTTCGAGACATTTTTAAAATTATGGTTTCACATTTCTCCCACTATATTTAGATTAAATATTTTTAATTAAATACATAGGGTAGAAAAAAATATTCATAACTTAACATTGAAGATATTTCAAATTTCAAATTAATTTATTATGATTTCACATGCATATTTTAATAATAAATTAAAAAATAGAAAATAGAAAATGGGCATTGTACCACCGCAATGCTTCATTGCTGTGGTCATGGAAAATATCATTTTTCCCACCAGCTGTAAATGTGGTACTTGTAGTTGGTGGTTGACAAAATAAATGCAAGCTGGACAAAAATCACTTTTTTCCACCGCAATGTTACATTGCTGCCACCGCAATGTTTCATTGCTACCACCTCAATGAAACATTGAGGTGGTCCTGGCCACCGCAATGTTTCATTGCTACCACCTCAATGAAACATTGAGGTGGTCATCAGTCAATTTTTTTCTGCCAATTTTTTTAAACAACCTTACAAACACTTTTCCCCACTTTTTAAAATAAAGGGGACTTCCAATTTCAACCCAATGAGTATAAGAACTCCAATTTGAGTAGCATTACACTTAATTTCAGCAAAAGTGTGTGTGTTTATGTAAGTGTGCGTGTGCATATAATTGTGTGAGAGAGATGATAAGAAGATTAAGAATATTACCAGGAAAGCAAAAAAAGAAGAGTAAATTGAACAAGAAGAACAAGAAGAGAGCTGGAATCGTCGAAATTGCCCTAGAATCATAGAAGAAGGTGTGTTAGTCGGTGTTTTTAACTTTTAGTCGTTGTTAGTGCCTTTGTGTTTTGGCCCTAATTTCAGTTTGTGTTATCTGTGCTGTGTAAAGTTGGTTTTGTAAAAAAAGGGATATAACAGTAATTTTACAAAATTATGGCTCCCGCAATGTATCATTGCGGAAGAATCCACTACCGCAATGTTTCATTGAGGTGGTGATTAATTTCCACCGTTAATATTTTAGATTAACGGTTATGATTTGGTGGTTGGATTTTCCATCCCAACCATGGGTGGTTGTGGAAGGGCACCCTATATATATATATATATATATATATATATATATATATATATATATATATATATATATATATGATTTGGTGGTTGGATTTTCCATCCCAACCGGGGGTGGTTGTGGAAGGGCACCCTATATATATATATATATAGTAGGGATCTGGAGAGAACCCCTCAAAAGGAGAACTAAGAGACTAAATTAAAATTTATTTAAATTACATCGAAATATAGCACATTTGGTATGCAAACTGATCGTTGGGAGATGGAGAAAAATGTGGTGAAATTAGATTTAAAAAAAATATCACCGATTGACTGGAAAAATCAAATTAAAAACGGGGGAGGGGGGATTAGGTGGGATTGTGTGTGTGAGGGTGTATTTGATTAGTGTGTGGGTGCCCCTGGCGGGGCCGTTGATTATAATACATCCAATGGCTAGGATTAGTACCTTAGTTTTCTTCAAAAATGAGTTCTCTTTTTAGCAACACCCTATATATATGCTTTTGCTCAAATACAAACCAATCTAAAAATAAAAACTAAAAACCACTATCTCCACACCTATTTTACTATCTCCACACCATATTTTACTATCTCCACCCCTATATGACATCACCCACCCCCAATATGACATCATCATGCCACCCCCACCCCCCACCCCCACCTCCACCCCCACCCCCACCACCACCACCACGACATCATCATCACCACCGATGCACCAGCACCTCCACCGACGCACCAGCACCTCCATCTTTCTTTTCCCGGCACTGGCCCCGTAGGGGCTCCGATTCCACCACCAATTTTCAATTCCGATCCAGGTCTGCTTCTTCCCGATCATTAATTCTACTACTACAAATATAATTTAGTGATTTCTAACTTCAGAACGTGATCCTCTCTTCATCAACTGATTCAGAACATATCTGCTTGACATGAAAGTCGATCAAGACATGGAAACTCGTTATCAGTGGTCTGAATTCGGTGAAGACTTTCCAGATCTAAGTTTGTGTATGTGTGTATATGTAACGATGTATATGTGATGTGTCAAATTATACCTAACCGCAAGCGCACGGTGTCTATTGCTAGTACAGATGGCAAGCGGGTCGAATCCACAAGGAGACAGGTTCTACTAATTCCTTTTTAGTTATCGTTAATTGTTTCAAGGGTCAGACGAATATTGGAGAATATTAATTAACTAATTAAACAAGATTAACACTAATTAAACAGATGATAAACAAATTATTTAAAACCTAGGGCAATCAGGTCCACCATGCTTACACAATTGGCTCTTAAGCTAAAGCAATCAATGTGATCCTATAACTAGAGTATGTTAATCTCTTTCAAGCATTAACACTCTCGAAACATTCAACACAATTAACCACTTTTAGTAATTCAATCAATCAGGTAATTAGAGTCAAGTTAATCTCTTCCAAGCATTAATGCTCTCAGAAATTCAATGATGCTTCCGCACTCAAATTCAATTCTGCTAATCGTATGTGTGCCTCTAGTAAGTAAATCTCTCGATCCATACCCCTATTTGCATATAATTAATCCATGATATCGGCCGGTTACACAAATTAATGATTAAAACATATCAGTCAGAATTAACCATAACCAATCAAACCACTATGAAAATCATGCCAATATTAGTGCGAACATGGCTTCCCTTTAAGCCCTAGAAATAACTACTCGCTAATAATTAAACAAGTAAAACAACTAGTAAAACAAGAAAACATAATTAAACTAATAAGAACAAGAAAAGATTAAGAGAACAAAACCTTCAAACTTCAATGTTGTCACCCAAAAGAAGAGTCATGGTGTTTCTCTACATATCCAACTAATAATAATAATTTATTATCCGATCTAATATTACCTCCTTAATAATGTGTCCCAAGATATGTTTATATAGCCACTAGATGTATTAGCCTCCAAGTCCTTTCCATAATAGAATTGCATTCCAAGGAAGTTGCCACAAATAGAGTTGGATTAGGAGATGACAAGTTTCCAAGCTTGAATAGAAGTAAGAATTACAAGTTTCCACGCTTAACAAAGCCCTCTAGAATGTTCCTAACGCCCCTAGTGTTTCCATGTTGATTAGGATTGGATTTATGGAAGTTTCCCACTTCAAATCGAATTTCTGGAAGCTGCTGGATTTTCTGGCCTGTTTCTGGGCTGATCCCGTTGGAATACTGATATTGGACCACTTCTGAATTGTAGATAATTTTCAGGATTTTCCTCGCGCAACCTGCGCCAAGCAGTCTGTTTGTCGCGCTGTCTGCGCCCACCACGCGCAACTTGCTCTTGTAAAACCTGTTCCATGTTGTAGAAAATCTCCCAAGCTTCGCGTGGGCAGTAAGATCGCTGAAAACGGACTTCTAGAACTCCAGATATGACCAAAACAGTGTAACAGCCCATCTAGTCCAATAATTCCGAAATTTCATCTATTTTATCTCCAAATTTGTTTTTTTTGCTCCAAATCCTTCCAAGTTATGAATTCTTTATTTCCTACAATAAAACAATCAAATCTATTAAATAAAAATCCAAATCAATGCAAAACACAATATATATGAGAATAAAATCATCTAAAATATATATAAAAATATATTCTATCAATATGTGTATGTATCTAAACAATCATGGTGGTGGTGGTCGATGGCAGCGATGGTAGGTGGTGGTGGCATTGACAAGTGGTGTGGTGGCGATGGCAGGTGAGGGTGGGGGGGCGGTGAGGTAGGTATTAGTGATTTTTAGCTGTATATATTAGTGATTTCAGGTGGGGTCAGGTGGGGTGGGGTGGGGTGGGGTGGGGTAATTGTAAATTAGTGATTTTTAGCTGTGTATATTAGTAATTTCAGATCAGGTGGGGTCAGGTAAATTGGTGATAATTATATTAAAATATAATTAATATATTGTCATTAAAATATAATTGATTTTTGTCGTAGACATTAGTGATGGTTTGTAGTTTGTACTCTAAGAAGGTTTGTATTGGAGTAGGCCCATATATATATATAGGGTCCTACTCAAATAGAAACCAAATTAAAATAGAAACTAGAAACTAAACCATAATCCAATATTTTAAGTTAATCTAATGACCAAACTATGGGTACCCCAATACAAAAAGTTCATAATATTCTCGGCTCCATTCAGCAAAAAAAAAAATACTGTTCACGCTGATGATGTGGCAGTGACGTCATCGTGCGAACAGTTTTTTTTTTTTTTGGCTGAATGGAGCCAAGAATATTATGAACTTTTTGTGAAGGTGCCCCTAGCGAAAAGGAGTATAGGACTTTTTATCTAGATTTTATTTTTCTTTTTGTTTTACTCGAGGATGAGCAAAAGATAGGTATGGGGGCATTTGATAAGTGCATATTTTATTTACCTATTTATTGCTTGAACTCGTGTTTTAATAATTTATTTTGTTGCATTTCAGGTAAATCGTAAATAAATAAAGAAATGACAAAATAAATAAATAAAGTGCAAGGAAGGGAAAAAAGAGGAAGAAAAAGGACCAAAAATGAAACAAGGAAAAGAACTAGGAGCTTGGAGCAAAAGGAATATTTCAAGACAAGTGGAAGGTGGAGATCATCCCAACACATTAGAAAAGTGTATGGCCAAGATCAACTTTTCAAAGCTTAAGGGGGAAGGAAACAAATAGATGGCTAGGATTTCACCACCACACAACCCAAATGTATGGTGGGGATTTACCCAACACCCCCCTTAACCCTAATTCCTATCCTATAAATACCACCTCACCCCCCTTGTATTTAGTAACTTAGATTTTAGGGTAGTTTTATTTTCTTGTTTTTCTTTAGTTTTAAATCTTGTAAACACTCTTATTATAATTAATGCAATTTTTATTTTCTTTACTTCTTGTCTTGCTCTTTCGTTATTGTTGCCTTGTTTCGTTATTTTCATAAACCCGTTGCTAATCACTTGGGGTTGAAAGTAACGAAATTTTAATCTCGTGTTCTTAGTTGCTAATTTAATTATGCCCCTTTAAAAATTCATTTTATTATGGGTCATTTAATTCTAAATGTTCGTTTTAGTGTAATTTTAAATTTTGTAAATATTTTCTTTGTCTCGTATTTAATTTTCAAAAATAAAAAAAAATCCACAAAAATAGTAGTTTCATAAATTTTCGGTATTTTGATTTTCTGTCTCTTTAGTGTCAATTCAAATCTATTTTGCCTTTCCCTGTTTCCTTTTTATTCGAAGTTAAAATCCAACTCAAACACAACTCTGTTTTCTTTTCTCTTAATTAGTGTTTCATTTCGTTTTTTTTTCCTCACATCTTGCAAATTCAATCGAGACCCACCTTACATTTCCTCTCCCTGCGCACACATCTCCCCTTCTTTTTTTTCTTTTCACTGTAAAACTCATTCCCCTCTCATCTCTCTCTCTCTCTCTCTCTCTCTCTCTCTCTCTCTCTCTCTCTCTCTCTCTCTCTCTCTCTCTCTCTCTCTTTCCAACTCTCTTTCTTTCCCCACGAGAACCACACAAATCCCTAGCCCTTCTTCTTTTTTTTTTCTTTCGAATCAAAGAACCCATCTCCCTTTTCTGTTCGATTTTTAATTCTGATCTCGAGTTGTTGTTTTTAGTTTGCTGCGCTTCTGTGTGAGTTACCGGGCTGTTGATTCAAAGCTGTTCATTGGGTTAATTTTTATATAATCTTGGGTGGTTGTTCGACAGTTTTGCTTTATTGGGTTTTGTAGTTCGCAATGGTTTTTTGAATTGAATTAACTCGTGCTTGCTGTCGAAACTTGAGTCTGTTCAGCGTTGCTGAGATCGTTGTTATTCTTTCCGAGTTGCTAGCCGAATTTCTGTATCTCTTGCGTTTGTTTGATTCTGAGTTTTGGTTGCGAGCAGTACTAAGTCGTGCATTTTGTTCTTATGTTAGTTTAGTCATTGAGTTTGGGATGAGTTTGTGAGCTCCTGTATTTTGATTGTAAAATGAAACTACCGAGTTAACTCGGAAGTATTGATGTGCTGATTTGTCCGAGTTTGTGTTAATATTAAGTCGAATAGGAACTTGTATTGTTCGTTGCTGTGGAGTTATTGAATTTACTAGGTTGCGGTTTAATTGTTATGCATTTTCCCGAGTTGCAGTTTTGTCTTGTGCTGAAATTATTCGTTGATTTATTGTGTTGGTTCTTCAATTTTTGGATTGCTGGCTAGTTAATGTTACGAATTAATCATGCCAAATTTTTGTTAAATTTTCTAAACAAATTTTAATTCGATCTAAATAAGTTTTAGGATAAAATCAAATTTGAGTAATTTGAGAATTTTTAGAATAATTTAGAATTTAGATTTTTTTTATTTGTAGAATAATTCTAAAATAATAAAGTTGTAGAATAATTTAGAATAATTCAGTTTTTTTTATAGATTTTTTTTAGTATAAAAATCCAAAAATCTCAAAAATCGAACTTGTTCTAATTCGATTAAATTAGAAACTAAGGAATGCGAAAACATTAGTCCCTGTGGAACGAATCATTAAATTTTACAACAAAACGAATTGGGCGCTTGCGATTCAAATGTAAATCTTTATTTTTAGCACAACAAGTTTTTGGCGCCGCTGTCGGGGACTAATTATTTTTCGCGCCTTAGTTTTTAATTTTTCGGATTAGCTCTTTTCTCACCCTTTTTCTTGTTTGCATTTTTTTCGAGGAATTTGGAGGAAAATTCGGGTGACTTGGATTAAAGCGGAAGAATTTTCTCGGAATTTTTGGAAGCTTTGCTTGGGTAAACCGTATCTCTCCTCTTTCGTTTTTTTTTAGAAAATCACAAAAAAATAAAAAAAATCACAAAAATCACAAAAAAATTGAAAAATCAAAAATCCAAAAAAATTAGTTGTAAATACATAATTGTTGCATCATGCATTCATCACGTAGGTGCACATCATGCTAGATTTTATTTTTTGTTTTTAAATTTTTCGTACCTATAATTGTGGTGATCGCTGGAGGACTCTAAGGTACGTTAAATTTCTTTCTTTCTTTAGATTAAATCACGTAGTGTAAGCATCCATATTTGTTTATAATTTTTGTATATATCGTTGTTTGTTGCATCATTTTGTAAATAATCATTATGGGCAAAACCCACTACAAGATAAGGGAAGGGTTTTCATCACCCTTTCCTTAGCCCAAAAACCATTAATTCCCTCATTTTGCATTCCCTAGCCTTTTAATAAAATTAATTAGACAATTGCCTCTAGGAACTTCGCGATCAATTAGGATGGTACCTAAAAATAAACGTAATTAAGACTTATTCACGACCTTCATTGTCTAAGGTTCGCCTGGCTGTTAAGATTCGGTGTCTAAGTGACGAGTTTGGCCTCTTGGCAATGCCTGCTCTAATCTGGCCGGATCGGTCTGAATAATTCTTAATTTACGGAATTTTTAGTGTGTCTTTACGTTATGAGCAATGTCTAGTTATTTTATTTAGGGAACCTAGGTTAGATTTTTCTTTTGATTTTTCACCATTCATTTTGTGTGTTTCATTTTCGCACTTATGTGCTACATGGTTTTTTTTTTCCTTGATCAATCTTTACCATGTCCGTAGCATTTAGGGAGCGTTATTACCAAGGTTGGGATAATACGATGTGGTGTGAGTCAACTAGGGAACCTAGTGTATATAACGAGTCGTCTAGTACTTTTAGTAATTTGCATTATAGTGAAAACGATATTGCAATCGACTCTGAATTAGATGCTTTTACTAGACGACTCGAAGCCTTAGAAACCCTTAGTGGCCCTTCACACACGTCTTGGGACCCAAATTTCAACTCTCCGAGTCTCGATTTTCAACATGGCCCCGACTCTCAACAAGTCAAGCCATGTTTCAACCAACCTCTCGAAATGACAACTTTACATCGTCTTCTAATTCCGGTTGGAGAGATTATCCCGATCTCTCATGGAACCAAGGTCATAGCTATCAAACTCCGCCTCCACATTTTCAAGAACCAAACTCTTATCCAATTCCAAGTCAAGTTCCTTATTCGAGTTCAATTCAAACACCCGCCCACCCACCCGGATTTCATGATTCGAGTAGGAAACTTGACACCTTAGAAAAGAGTATCGAGGCTTTATTGATTTCTCAAGCAAACTTCATGCGAACCATAACTTCTGATAGGCAAATTTTGAACTCTAATGTTCAAGCCTTATCTAAGTTAGAATTTCAAGTGAATCAATTAGCCACCATGTGCGAGCGTGAGACGATAACCACCCCGAATCCACCCGAGGTCAACCCTAAATTTCTTATCACTCAAAGACCTATCGATACTTTCGATGATATCATTTCTCCTAGGTCTAATGTTCAAGTTGACACTCCTTTCGGTGGTGATTCACACGAAGAAGATTCTAATGCTGACATCATTCTTTCTCTAGGTCAAACGAAGAATCCCGATGATTCTGGGTTTGTGGCTTCACCTAGACAACCATCATCTTCTTCTAGTGCACTTTTCCTTTCATCTTCCAAACCTCTCCCTGAAAAACCCAAAGAACTTCATACTCAACCAATAGGAGCTAATCTAGTTAAGGAGGTTGTTTCAAGGTCAAATTTGGACGATCATGAGATTGAGTCTCTTCTTAAACAAGATTTTCAATTGCATTACGAGACCAATCGAGAGCTTCACGAATCGTTTAAGGATTTGACCTCGGAAGAGATGTTTGGAGAGATGAAGAATATTTGTTCCAAATGGGAAACCCAACATAAGGATATTTCTTGTGATCCTAATTCTGTTGGTAAAACATTTTTCGACGAGCCACCCCCACCCGTTTCTATTTCTTCATTTTCCACTTGTGCATCATCTTTCATCGAAACTCATGATATTCATGACAAACATCTTATCATAATTAATTTGCTTAAACAACAAAAAGAAGCATCCTCGTGGTCTATGGATGAAGTAAGGAATATGAGTTTTATTCTTGTGCCTAATCGGATCGTTCTAGTGGTCTATGCTATTTTCGTGGGTGAGTTTCTGAAATTTGTTGGTTGTATAACAAAAATAGTTTTTCCGAGAGCAGGTATTGGTTAGTAAATATTTGTTTTGTACCTCCCATAGTAGAATGTAGGTATGGGGGAGGAGTTGTGTGTGTGAGTTGTTTTCTTTCATAATTTCTAGTAGTTTTCAGTCTCCGTCATCCCTTATCAGGTATTTCCTCAACTTTCTCCTTTTTTATCTCTTCTGCATTTCTTTATCCTTTCTCATTTCTCATTTCTCTTGCATTTGCATACATTGAGGACAATGCATGATTTAGGTATGGGGGGGGGGGTTTTAGTGTAAATAGTAAAAATTGAAATATCCAAAAAAATTAAAAAATCAAAAAGAGTTCTTTTCGTATCTAGTCTTGTTAATTGATTGCTAGTTTCTTGATGCACCCTTGCATGCTATGATAATCTTATGATCCATTAGCTTTTGTTTGAGAAGTGATTTGCTAAAGTTCTTGTTCACACACTTACACTAGCAAGGTGAAGCTAGTAGACTTATTTGAATTGTGCATGAAATTAGAAGGACATGATTATGTGTAAGATGATTTGGTCTTCATGCTTTGAGTACAAGTAGGTGCATTGAGGATTCCATTTCTTGAGATTGATTATGTTTTACTACACCAAGTGAGATTTTGAGCCTATATGCACATCTTTTGCATTTATATTCTTTTGCTTGAGTGTCCACTTGTCATTTGCATCGCTAGCACTTGTTTGAGTTCCTTCTTGAAATACATGACATTAATTGATGATAAAATGATAAAGGCACTTAGGATTAACCCATATTTCCAAAAATATCCACACCTTGCTTTTGTGATCAATTAGTTAACCCTTTGAGCTTAATCTTATTCTTTCGGTGACACACCACATTACTCGCCTTAGACCTTTTTCTTGTTCAGCCTTACGTAGGGCTGTAAACGAGCCGAGTCGAGCCGAACACTGACCAGGCTCGGCTCGAGCTCGATTAAATAGTTCGGGGTCGAGCTCGGGCTCGAGCTCGACCGAGCCATAAAATTCAAGCTCGAAGCTCGGCTCGACACATATGTGATATGTTCGAGCTCGGCTCGAAAGCTCGAATCAATTTCAATAATTATCAACAAAAGCTCGAATACCTTAAGTTCGGCTCGAGCTCAACTCGATTAATATATAAAAATATTAAATATTTATTTAATAATATATAAATAACATATAAATAATATATAAATAATAAAAAATATATATAAATAATAATATATATATAAGCTCGATTAGGCTCGCGAGCCATACGAATCCAGTAATATGAAGCTCGAGCTCGGCTCGGTCAACTATTCGAATAGCTCGAGCTCGAGCTCGGCTCGATTATTATCGAACCGAATTCGAATATTTTACGACCCGAGCTCGAGTAGCTCACGAACAGTTTGACTCATTTACACCCCTAGCCTTACGTATTCTTGATCCCATTTTGTCAAAGGCTAGTAGGAACTTGAGGGAGCAATAAGGTGTATGAAATAGGGTTTACTATTGTTCATAACTTTTGAGGAAATATTTGTTGTTACCTTGCTAGTCGATGTTCAAGTTAAATCTAAGTGAGGATTATTGTTACATTTATCTTAGCTCTCAAAAAAAAAAATGAAGAAATGAAAAAAAAAAATGGAAAAAAAAAGAAGAAAAAAAATGAAAAAATATACATATGAGAGCATACTTATGTTTTTTGTAATCCTCCTTCATTCAACTAGTCAACTCTTTTTGTTGAAAAATGAAAATAAATTGTGTGGGGAGGAAGTTTGGTGTTGTGCATGTTATTCATGGTGACTACTAGCTTTTGACACTTCACCTTGCTTTGGCCTTTCTTGACATACCTTGTCCCTAGCCCCATTACAACCCTAATAAAGACCTTTTGATTGTCATTATTAATGTATGTTGTGATTTAAGTTGGAATGATACCAAGTGTCAAGCATGCATTTGATTTTGTTGGAATTGAGTGATACACTTACCCTTGTTCTTGAGTGAATATTCTTTTGTGAGTGAAAGGTGAGGTATTGCTTATTTGTTTTTTGCATAAGAGATCTCAAGTTTTGACTCTGAGGTGTGCCCTTGTAGACTTAGCATGATTACCAATAATTTTTGCACTTGACATGAACTTGTGATCACTCTTGCATGGTTCTTTGAGTAGACTATGTGAATCCTTGCACTTTCCACACCAAGACTTTGCAACTTCATTTTGATTCTTAAGTTGATGTATCATGAGAGGACATGTATGTGTGGTGTGCATTGCCATGTGATCTATTTTACAAGCTAGATGGATTTTGTGGGTACATTCACTATAGGCCCTCACGAGACCTCACTCGTCCACTAGGGCTGCCTAGGGGTTTAAAGGGCTTGTTGCATATGCCAAATGCAATCGTCACACCTACGAAAAGGAGTATAGGACTTTTTATCTAGATTTTATTTTTCTTTTTGTTTTACTCGAGGATGAGCAAAAGATAGGTATGGGGGCATTTGATAAGTGCATATTTTTGCATATTTTATTTACCTATTTATTGCTTGAACTCGTGTTTTAATAATTTATTTTGTTGCATTTCAGGTAAATCGTAAATAAATAAAGAAATGACAAAATAAATAAATAAAGTGCAAGGAAGGGAAAAAGGAGGAAGAAAAAGGACCAAAATGAAACAAGGAAAAGAATTAGGAGCTTGGAGCAAAAGGAATATTTCAAGACAAGTGGAAGGTGGAGATCATCCCAACACATTAGAAAAGTGTATGGCCAAGATCAACTCTTCAAAGCTTAAGGGGGAAGGAAACAAATAGATGGCTAGGATTTCACCACCACACAACCCAAATGTATGGTGGGGATTTACCCAACACCCCCCTTAACCCTAATTCCTATCCTATAAATACCCCCTCACCCCCCTTGTATTTAGTAACTTAGATTTTAGGGTAGTTTTATTTTCTTGTTTTTCTTTAGTTTTATATCTTGTAAACACTCTTATTATAATTAATGAAATTTTTATTTTCTTTACTTCTTGTCTTGCTCTTTCGTTATTGTTGCCTTGTTTCGTTATTTTCATAAACCCGTTGCTAATCACTTGGGGTTGAAAGTAACGAAATTTTAATCTCGTGTTCTTAGTTGCTAATTTAATTATGCCCCTTTAAAAATTCATTTTATTGTGGGTCATTTAATTCCAAATGTTCGTTTTAGTGTAATTTTAAATTTTGTAAATATTTTCTTTGTCTCGTATTTAATTTTCAAAAAAAAAAATCCACAAAAATAGTAGTTTCATAAATTTTCGGTATTTTGATTTTCTGTCTCTTTAGTGTCAATTCAAATCTATTTTGCCTTTCCCTGTTTCCTTTTTATTCGAAGTTAAAATCCAACTCAAACACAGCTCTGTTTTCTTTTCTCTTAATTAGTGTTTCATTTCGTTTTTTTTCCTCACATCTTGCAAATTCAATCGAGACCCACCTTACATTTCCTCTCCCTGCGCACACATCTCCCCTTCTTTTTTTTCTTTTCACTGTAAAACTCATTCCCCTCTCATCTCTCTCTCTCTCTCTCTCTCTCTCTCTCTCTCTCTCTCTCCCTCTCTCCCTCTCTCTCTCTCTCTCTCTCTCTCTCTCTCTCTCTCTCTCTTTCCAACTCTCTTTCTTTCCCCACGAGAACCACACAAATCCCCAGCCCTTCTTCTTTTTTTTTTCTTTCGAATCAAAGAACCCATCTCCCTTTTCTGTTCGATTTTTAATTCTGATCTCGAGTTGTTGTTTTTAGTTTGCTGCGCTTCTGTGTGAGTTACCGGGCTGTTGATTCAAAGCTGTTCATTGGGTTAATTTTTATAATCTTGGGTGGTTGTTCGACATCTTTGCTTTATTGGGTTTTGTAGTTCGCAGTGGTTTTTTGAATTGAATTAACTCGTGCTTGCTGTCGAAACTTGAGTCTGTTCAGCGTTGCTGGGATCGTTGTTATTCTTTCCGAGTTGCTAGCCGAATTTCTGTATCTCTTGCGTTTGTTTGATTCTGAGTTTTGGTTGCGAGCAGTACTAAGTCGTGCATTTTGTTCTTATGTCAGTTTGAGTCATTGAGTTTGGGATGAGTTTGTGTGAGTTTGTGAGCTCCTGTATTTTGATTGTAAAATGAAACTACCGAGTTAACTCGGAAGTATTGATGTGCTGGTTTGTCCGAGTTTGTTTTAATATTAAGTCGAATAGGAACTTGTATTGTTCGTTGCTGTGGAGTTATTGAATTTACTAGGTTGCGGTTTAATTGTTATGCATTTTCCCGAGTTGCAGTTTTGTCTTGTGCTGAAACTATTCGTTGATTTATTGTGTTGGTTCTTCAATTTTTGGATTGCTGGCTAGTTAATGTTACGAATTAATCATGCCAAATTTTCGTTAAATTTTCTAAACAAATTTTAATTCGATCTAAATAAGTTTTAGGATAAAATCAAATTTGAGTAATTTGAGAATTTTTAGAATAATTTAGAATTTAGATTTTTTTTATTTTTAGAATAATTCTAAAATAATTAGTTTGTAGAATAATTTAGAATAATTCAGTTTTTTTTTATTATAGATTTTTTTTAGTATAAAAATCCAAAAATCTCAAAAATCGAACTTGTTCTAATTTGATTAAATTAGAAATTAAGGAATGCGAAAACATTAGTCCCTGTGGAACGAATCATTAAATTTTACAACGAAACGAATTGTGCGCTTGCGATTCAAATGTAAATCTTTATTTTTAGCACAACACGGGGTCCTTAGAATAATGAAATATAATTTATTTAGTGTTGGTTTCTAGTTTTTATTTTAACTTTGGTTTCTATTTGATCACTAGCTTTTATATATATATATATATAGGGTCTTGTTCTAATAGAAACTAAATTAGAATAGAAACCAAACCCAAATTTAACATTTCAAGCTAATCTAATGATCAACTAGGGGTACCCCAATATAAAAAAAGTATAATAATCTACCCTCTATTCAGTAAAAAAAAAATTTACTGTTCACGCTGATGACGTGGCAGTGACGTAATCGCGTGAACAGTATTTTTTTTTTTTGCTGAGCATTGGGTAGTTAATTTATGATATTTTTTGTGAAGGTGCCCTTGACGGGGCCCTTAGAATGAATGAAATATAATTTATATAGTGTTAGTTTCTAGTTTCTATTCTAACTTTGATTTCTTTTTGAACGCTAGCCTATATATATATATATATATATATTGTTTATATTTATATTGTTTCTTAGTTTTTTTACAAAATATAAAACACCTATGAATCGAATTACATGATTTAAATTTTTTACAAAAATAATAGAATCGTCGTGATCTTATTATAAATCCAATTTTTATATTATAATCATAGGAAATTGCACTTCTCTAACTTTTATTAATAAGCGAGACTTCTTTTAATAATACATATTAAAGTCTTATTGTATAGTTCATACCAAATTTAATTTCATGTTCTACCCCTAAAATCATATTACATAAAGTTTAAAAAAAAAATCATAAAATTTGGTTCATATTGTTGTTCCCCATCCCTATAATTTTTATATTGATTTTCAATAAAATTAATTGTATTTTGAAATTGTGTTGTAGTTATAATTCTTTCATCATAACCATATTTAGTTGCACAAATAACACAATTTTATATTGATTTAATTATAACTTTATATATTATTTATTTGACCTTCTTAATATTGATTTTTTATTTTAAACAATGTTGTCGATATAACTATTGCATTATGTTATAAATAAATAATATGTAATATTTTCATATCATTGGATAACACTAATGATGTTTTATTAAGTTAAATACGTGAAAACATAAACGTAATATAACTATAATTAAAAAAGTATGAATTTTAATATTATAATATAAAAAAATAAAAGATTAATCAAAATAATAACTTATTGATTAAATTAAATAATTTTTCTTGTATCCGTGCTTCGTACGAATTACCAACTAACAAATTTAATTTCTGAAACGGTCATCATTTTCGTAAAAATATTACCAAAGATACCTGAAAATTCGAAAACGAAACTCCATGTATGGTATATACAAACCAACATTAGTACCACTTTATTAACTCTCAAGGCACAAAATAAATTAACATTTGTGATTTTAAATTTTCTCTCAAGACACAAAATAAGCTATCACTTATGGATCCCAACGAACATATAAATTCATGGTACAATTTTACTAATTTAAGTATCGACATTCATAATAAAATATATACATTTTTTTTGTGAGAAATAAAATATAATCAATTTGGCAAAAACTATTATAGCGAAAATAGATTCAGCAAAATTCAAACCAAATTCAACTTAACAAAATCAAATTCGAAGTCCTCAACAACACAAGGTTATGCAAAAATAACACGATTTGAAACTCATTCAAAATGATCCAATTCCAAACTACAAATAAATTAACTCCTAAACTCGAACCAATTAATTCGGTGTTTAAGTGAATCATACAACACAAATTTGATCCAAATCTCGATAATACAAATCAAATAAGCATAATACAAGGTATTGAAAGTATCGTTTCTCCAAAATAGATTCATGCTATATATCATATTCACAAAACATAGCGTAGGCTATATGTTGTATTTGAACAAGAAGATAGGATTTATTATTTTGTGAGGTGAGTTGGGTGGATTAAGTTATGAGGCATCAAAGTGATTGTACTATACTACTATGGATGATGATATGGAGAGGGAGAGAGTAGGCATGTGAAGGAAGGAGAAGGACCCTATTTTAACTAGTATTTGAGCCCGCCTTGCTGGGCTTTACAATTTTATAGGGCTGTTCATGGGTCGGTTTGGGCCGGTTATACCCGTTTTAGTGACCCAACCCAATTAGTTCGGTTTGATAAAAAATCAACCCATTAATTAAAAAAAAATTATGTAACCCAACCCTGACCCAACCCAATGAATTCGGTTTGGTTCGGGTTGGTTCGGGTTAAATACTAAAAGTCTGAAATTCATAAAACTTAGAAATCTGATATCAAGTCTTAAATAAAAATATTACAGTCTTCCAAAATATTACAATCATAGTCTTAAGTCTTAAGAACAAGTCTGAAACATGCTAGAAAATAGTTAAAATACTAGTCTTTTCTTGCTTCAAATAGTGGCGCCACTGGAACTGGACAATCAGTCATCAATAACATCGATTGTCTTGGTCTTCTCATTTGTACTCAATATAGAATTCACAAAAACAAAAACAAGATTCCTATTAATTTAAAGCATGTTATTATCTTTCTGATTATGTATAGTCTCAATTTCAATTTGCAGATACGATTAAGTGTCTAGATGACCACTTAGAAACAAATAAATAATCTAAAAAGGTGGACAAAGACTAGTAATTAGACTTACACGAATAATATATTGCACGAGTAGGGATTTAGGGTATAATCCTAAATGGGCTGGGCCTATTATTAATTAATCGGGTCGGGTTGGTTTAGGGTTTTAAATAGGTAAACTCTAACCCAACCCATCATATTCGGCCCAACAGAAAATAAACCCAATCGGGTTTCGGTTTTGAACGATCCGGTTAGTTCGGCCCAAATCAGGGTCGGGTTGGGTTGGTTATTTCGGGTTGGCACACCCATGAGCAGCCCTACAATTTTATTATGTTCTTATTTTTAAAATTTATGTTTTAGTTTGTTAATATATTATCTATAATAAAACTCTGAAATATTACGTTAAATTTTAAATTTTAAAAAAATATATACATACTAAAGGACTAAAAGACATATGTGACACTAAAAGACATATGAAACAGAAACAATTACTTTAACTTGTAGCAAATCATATATCATCACAATAATTATAATTAATAATTTAAATTAACATAATAGAAATATTTTTTTATATTTCAAAAATAAATATCTAATAACCATCCTTCTCGGCCCCGTCTCCGACGGTGCCTCGAATCCTATATAAAATAAATTTAAATTAAATTTACAAAAATTATTAATTTTTTAAAAATATTTTTCTTGTTAAATGTCGAATTCCATATAATCCAAAATAAAAATTCATATTTCTATATAACAAAACTCCAATTTAATATATTATTATATTACAATAAAATTTTTAATATTTAATAAGGATAAAACATAAAAATGACAAAAACATACTAATAGAAATATATTTTTATAATTGAAAATTTAAATATTTAATAAGCATCCTCCTCGGCCCCGTCCTACAATCCTTTCTAATGAGCCGTCTTCTCGTTAAACATGTTTCGAGTCACTCTTTTTTTGTGCGGCAAAAAGGGCACTTCATTAATCAAAAGCCATACGGCATCTACACATACAATCGAAATTTGAAACTGAAATTTAACTTCATTACATATTATTGATAACTCTTATCTTATAAATTAACTTTTTTCCTTAAAAATTAATACCTTAAAAGTGAATAAATTCCATTTTTTCCATTTTTAAACTTTCTAATATTTATGGAGTTATTTTCTTTTTAAATACGAATACTTTTTTTTATGAAATTAGTATTTTCTTTTTAAATACGAATACTTTTATTTATGGAGTTGTATTTGAACAAGAAGATAGGATTTATTATTTTGTGAGGTGAGTTGGGTGGATTAAGTTATGAGGCATCAAAGTGATTGTACTATACTACTATGGATGATGATATGGAGAGGGAGAGAGATGTAGGCATGTGAAGGAAGGAGAAGGACCCTATTTTAATTCGAATAGTGTCAAGCCGTGTACGTGTGTATTGAATTTGAATGTGAACCTGCGAGTTGTAACCAAATTGATAAGAGTGGTGCACATTTGAAATGTGCATATTAGACGGATATTAATGGGTCCGTTTGAGAAATCTTATTTTTTAGAAATAAGTTACTTATATGACAAGATCCTGTTCATTTCTATTCCAAAATAAGTAACTTATAAATTGGCAGATTTGCCAAACCCCCATTAATGATCCAGTACCAAGAATCGTTCTTTTAATAATAAAAATCTAAAAAGTCGGTAAATATGTTTGTTTAATGTTTCTTAGAATTTTCATCCAATATTCTATGTTAATCCGAGTTTTAGATTTTAGCCATGAACAAAATCATCTCTTTAACAATTACTCATATTAAAAAATGGATAATGTTAAACATAATCCTTAAAGATATGGATGGTTAAGAATTAATATAAATAGATAAATGTATTTAATATATCAATTTTGCATTTAATACATTAATCTTACACGAATATCAATATAATTAATTAGCAATCTGAAATGATTTTATTAATGAAAATTAATGTGAATATATGAGGGTCCACTATTATTACTTGAAAAACTAAATTAATATTATAAAAAAACTTTGAAAAACCAAAAATAATTAATTAAAAATAAATATTAAAAATATGAAAATATTTAATGTTTAATCCTATCATCATCTCGAAGTTATCTTCCAGATTATCTTCAGGTAAACCGTCCATCCAGTCAAGTGCAAAAAATACAGTAGAATCACGAATTCATCTTTTTAGATATATTATTATCTGAAACTGTTTTTATAAATAACTTCTATATGCATATACAAGCTGACATGGCAAGATCCTGTCCATCTCTATTCACAAGAACAGGCAGATGAAATAGACACCAACATACACAATCCTGATCTTCCTAAGCCTACTTGTAGCAGACCCGCCTGAGTTCTGTCTGCTCATATCAGTAACTGGTATTGACCCCTTCTCTTTCTTTCTTTTTCTGACTCAACACCCATTCTGAAAATTCCCAGATTCTCCTCATTTAATTAGCATTCACCTATACATACAAACCCAAAAATATACACACAACACCAATGGCCTTGCTCCAGTACACCTCCCCACTCACCCCTTGTGCTCATACAAGCCTGAAGTACCCAAAAATTCACCTGCCCAATTGTTTACTTTCTGTACCAAATAGTATTATACAGCTTAAAAAGTCAAAGTCTTTGGTTTATAGTCAGTCTAATAGTAATGGTTTTAGCAATTCAAGCTCCTCTCCAGGGTCTTTTAGTGAGGTGAGTCTCCATTTCTTGATTTTCTTGATTGTTTTATGATTTTTTTTTCATGTGAAGAAAATGTTATTGATTCAAAGATGAGATTTTTAGGTGATGTTTGTGTTGTTAAAAATGTTATTGATATAAAGATAAGATTTTTAGGTGATGTTGGTGTTCTTGTTATTGTTATGTAGTTAATTGAATCATTGATTGCTGGTGTGGATTTATCGGAATCCGAAGCGGAGTCTTCTCTTGATTTTTTACTGAATGATGCTAATGAGGCTTTGATCAGTGCTTTTCTTGTTCTTTTAAGAGCTAAAGGAGAGACTTATGAAGAGGTAAAGACTCTTTTTATTATGTATTATGTTTGTGTTGTAGAGGTGGTGTAATGTGTTATGTTTTCGTGTAATAAATAGTATCGAAAAAGTGTTCATTTTGATATTATTTGAATTGGAGTAGGTGGTTGGACTGGCAAGGACAATGATTAAACATTGTCTCAAGGTTGATGGTTTGAGTGACGGGGTTGACATAGTTGGGACCGGTGGGGATGGTGCAAATACTGTCAATATTTCGACAGGTGCTTCGATACTCACTGCGGCCTGTGGTGCAAAAGTTGCAAAGGTAGGGTGATAGATATTTTATGCGATATTTCTTTATTCAGTTTAATGAATGTGAAGTGATTTTTTTGCACACATGACTTGTATTTCAGCAAGGGAATAGATCGAGCTCTTCTGCTTGTGGAAGTGCAGATGTACTGGAAGAATTAGGGGTTGTACTAGACTTAGAACCCGAGGTTAGTGAATTTGTGAACTTGACATGCTCCTGAAATTGATTGGACTTTTTTGTTTTTCTTATCATAATTATTAGTTTTGCTTGGTGGTCTAGGATGTAGCCTGTTTTTGGAAACTGTGCACTAAACTAATGCCATTAGAGACTCCGTATTTGTGTGAAATACTCAACTCTGCTTTCCTATATGCTTTCTGAGGAAATTTAAAGATTTTGAATCACTATAAAGTGTTTAACTTCTAGCTAAGTTTCTGTGAGTTTGAATGAAAGATTCTTACAAGCTTGCCATTTGTACAGATCATCTAAACTGATACAGTAGAACCGAAGCTTTTATCAATCGTAGCAGTAGCTGAACATGAATCTAATGTTGTTTTGTTTGGTAAAAGTGACATGTCATGTCAACTATTGTCTGTCACTATTCTTTGGATATCATATTGTTGTTTAGGTACAATGTTCTTCAGTTATCTGTGACTCTGTCTGGCCGAATATTTTTTGCATATAGCTAAAAGATTTATTTATAGATGCTCACATCCCATTTCTGCATCTTCCTACTTAAGAGTGGTTTGTAGAGGTAATAGGCTCTGATAAACAAAGCCATAGGGTTCCTTTGAGTATTCTTTTCATAGTTCGTGAGTTTGAACCAGTGGATAGTGGATGAACAAAGATACCTGCATAGTAAAAACCAGGCATCCTTAGTGAAGTCTTAAAGATGAGATGTACATACAGTTTTAGTTTGGATTTACCTTATATTAATGTTGAAAAGTCTTTTCTGGTGGAAGTAGGGAGTGAGAAGATGTGTGAATGAAGCTGGAATTGGTTTTATGATGTCTCCAATTTACCATCCAGCAATGAAGATTGTTAGACCTGTGAGGAGTAAACTGAAAGTGAAGACCGTATTCAACATCCTCGGACCATTGTTAAATCCTGCACGAGTACCTTTTGCAGTTGTTGGGGTATATAAGGAAGAGCTTGTAAGTGGTTTCATTCACCTGGTTTCTTTTAATGTTGTTTTCCATTACATCGAAGATAACAAGCTAAATAACGATGATATCAAGCAAAATAATGGTATTATCGATCTGAAACAAGCATTTGCATTTAATACTCGTGAATATCCTCACTAATGAATTATTTTTGAGTTATAATTGGTGCCAGTCTATTCATGTACGGTAATCATACCTGTTTAATGTTTTGGTTTGACAGGTCATGAAAATGGCAAAAGCACTTCAAAGTTTTGGCATGAAAAGAGCATTAGTTGTCCACTCAGAGGGCCTAGACGAAATGAGTCCCCTTGGTATGATGCTCTTCTAAACAGGATATCTGTATGGTTTTCTATTGAAATGTGGATGCCGGACGCTGTCTTGGTTGATTTGCAATCATCCTATCCTTCTTTCTTCATGTGCTCATAGTTTGTGATATTTTGCATGTCATCTTTGAACTTTCAGGGCCTGGGCTAGTCCTCGATGTCACCTCGGATAAGATTGAGAAGTTTCCATTTGATCCATGTAATTTCCTTTACCTCTATCTTGATAAGTTTCGAAAGATAAATTTGTTAGCTTTAGGGTAGAGTCAGTTACAGTCCTTTGTGGAGTCTAGTATTACTTATATTTAAAGCATTCAAGTGAAAAGTCATGGTGGTGATTGAAAGTCATAATTCCTACATTTCTTTTACTTTCTCCCAAAGCTAAAATTGATAGTACTGTAAAGATCTTTTGACGTGTTATTTTGTAGAACTTGTTTTGAAGTATTAGAATTTGACAGTGGACTTTGGGATGCCTCGCTGTACACTGGATAGTTTGCGAGGTGGAGGACCAGAATACAATGCAGAGATTTTAAGGAAAGTTCTCTCTGGTGAAAAGGGCTCGATAGCTGATGCATTTGTGAGTATAGGCAAATCAACTAGCTTCTTCATTTTGATAGAGAAAAAGCATTAGCAATAATCTTGCTATATATGCCCTCTGATTTCGCGTTGTAGGCACTTTAGCTCTTAGAACAGTAGAACACATATAATGATTACTTACCGATTCAAATGGTAAAGATTCTTCCTGTTATATACAAGGTAATTCGGGAAAGCAAATCAATAAAAATCGAAAATCCCTACCTAAAACCAAAGCAGTCTATCATATAAATCTGGGAGAAGATTCTGATTCCACAGCATTTGTAGTCATTATATTTACATGTTATTTTTCGTTTCAGTTTCGAGTTATTTGCCTCATCTTACTGTCAAATCTGACTCTTGGCTTGAGCAACTCTAGTCGATGATAACCGCACACAGAAAGATTTTAATATTGTTATTCCTTTCTTGAATTTGAATTCTATAATCAGCGGGACAAATATGCAGGTGCTTAATGCAGCAGCAGCGCTCTTAGTTTGTGGACATGTAAAGTCTCTGGCTGCTGGGGTGGATCTTGCGCGTGAAACACAATTATCAGGCAGGGCTGTAAAAACTCTAGATTTATGGATAGCTGTCTCCAAGGTAAATAATATATTGCTTCAACTTGTTAATATATATACACTACCAACACTCACTCAACCTCGCTGTATCAATATTTCAGAAGGCCAAAGAAGCTGCTTCTGGGTACTGCCTGTCTGCCTAAATATTACTTGGGCAAAGGCGGCCTCTGGGTATTGCCTGTTCGCTTAAATTTCACTTGTGCAAAGGGGGAATCAGAGCACTGAAAATATATTGGAGAAAGTCTCCTATACAAGATATGAGCTAATAATAAATGTGACAGGTTAAAGTGATTTTACGGCAAGATGGAGAAGTAATCTTTTAATTTAACTATCTCGGGGATTCAAATTTTGTAGAACCAGTTTTCATGATAGTTGGAATTTCAATTTCCATATGTTGTGCCATACTTTTACTTGTGTTGTGACATAGGTGAAAATGTATTATGTTGCAACATATCAAAGAATTCATCATGCAGATATGTTTTTACAAGTTCAATACAGTTGACTGATAATAACGAGCTCATTGAGTCTAGCTTAGTTGTATCGAGTAGAAGATATATAGTTTTATAGTCGCAACTCTATCCAAACGAGCTCCTGATAGTCAAGATGTTATTTTGTCTCACTTTGATGGAGAAATAGCCTCTAAATCTTAGTACAATCTCTTCGGTCGTAATTTTGGATCTCCAGAGGAAGTCAAGGATGAGCATGGGGTCCTCGGCTCCTCCTATACTATAACACCATAACTTGCCCCATCTTTTATTCCTACTGGTAGAAGGATTTTTCTGAAGTAATTCCACTTCTTTGCCAAATCTTGAAATTGCCACTTGTAGTTATTTATTCTTGGATTCTCATTTGTGCTTGAGCTTCCACATCCAGTACCAAAGCCCCTATTCCTATCACCGGAGGGATCCAAAGGCTCACCAGTTGTCCCTGTGAAGCTGCTGCACAGGTTTATTATAAGCCTGTCCTGTCTGCGAGACAAGAGAAATTCATCCGGAACAATTTATCTGCGCTAAAAACTTAGAACCTTATCCCAGCCGGTAGTCTTTTAACCATCAATTTCCACAGATGCATTCATACTTTCAAAAATTGACATGGATTCTTGGCTTTCTTTTTTAACCAAACGTCTCTATTTATTTTTTTTTTTATTTTTATTTTTTTTTTTTTTACAAAACATAGAATCCACGTCTATTTTTGAAAACATGAATGTATCCATATTTCGGTTCGGTAAAATAACCGAAATTATTTAACCAAACAGTTATTTTACCGAAATGTCGATTTAGTAAAATAATTGAAATTATTTCGGTTTACTAATCGGTTATGATTTTTGTTCTTATTCGGTATTTGGTAACCGAATTATATTTCGGTTCGGTTACCGAATAACTGAATACTCATAGACTCGTTAGTGATCCATATAGACGATACTTGTGAGTTGCAATGTTAAGTTATAATTTGCGTGCAAACAGAACATGCCAATGCAAATCTTGACATCAAATTTTTTTTCTTTATTATAAAATTAGACATAGAAGGAGTACATCATATGTTCCAGATCAGTTACTGGACCTGTCATTTAAGCTCAACACGAAAGGACTACGCACTCTGTATTTGTCATTGCTCCAAGTTATCCAACCAAAAACATCACTCTTCAATGTATATTTCGTCGAAAAAATCACATCATAACTTAGCTTCTGATACTCCTTTGTAAAATGTAAGTTGTGTGGTATCACTTGCACCTTGATATGTTCAGGAGCATCAACTCTTACCTCATATGCTGTCTCCTCTTCATCACCGACATTTGTAAGAGTTCTTGTTACTTTCCTATCTATATTTTCCTTAAAATTCGCAATGGCAATCGATGGATAATTCATATTAGGGATCAACTCTGTGTTTGCATTCTTCGGACAAGAAAATCCTTCTGGAATATTCTTTGCAATAAGCTTGATTGTTGACAGATTATATCCTAGATTGCAAAGAAAAACATAGTAATCTGTGGTAGTAGTCTCGTAAACTAGTCCTGGATTCATTACTTGTTCTATGTTCACTTCCCCTGCCCCAAAATCATATGGTGTTGCTACTTCTAGTCCTGGAAGTTTTAAAACAGGAGATCCATCGCTACACGTTTGAACAGCTGTAAATTGCAATTACATGTATAATTGTTAAAAAAAATTATTCATGTCATTAATATAATTAAAATGCACAAATTCGAAGTAATAACTGACCTGAAGTCATAATAGCTGATCTGATGGCTGAAGGATCCCAAGTGGGGTGTTGGGACTTGATTAAGGCAGCTACTCCAGAAATGTGTGGGGTTGCCATTGATGTTCCAGAGACTATCACGTAATCAGGTGGAGCCTGTCCTGGGAGTGCAAATTCCGAGTCAATTTTACTCCATGCTGCAATAATATTCACTCCCGGTGCTGTAATATCCGGCTGTAGAAGTACAGATTAATATGTTATACCAGTGCCCAGACATATATGTATTAGTGTGTATGGTGGTCCAATCAGTTCTTGCAGAAAACACTCACTAATGCTAGTAGAGAAGTACTTTGCTAACTGCATTTATCTGTTGTGAAAAAAAAATGTGCTTGCCTTGAGAAGATTATGAGATAAATATGATGGGCCTCTTGATGAGAATATGGCGACCATAGGTGCTGGCTTGTAGTCTATAGATGTTGCAGACCTTCGAATAGTTGCAGTCGGATTCCTGAAGATTATATTCGATTAGTTAGCATTGCAACTTAAAGATACTTTGAATTTAATCATCAAACATTTCACATTACCTATTTGATTGTATATACGAGAGAGTTTCATTCCCATCCTTGGAACCGATATAAGTAAACGGAAACGTCAAAGCCAAAGTAAGTATCACATGACTTTCAATTTTGTAATTATCGTCAACCAAAATCAATCCACGTGCACCTTGAGTTATTATCTCCCGTATCTTATCAAAACCGCTGTTTTTCTCGTTGAAACATAGAACAATACGTCCTTTGACCTTGCTTATATCTAATGAACCTGGCACACAATCTCTGGACACATTCCACGTGATAAGTTAACGAAACATGGGGTTTGCATGTGTGTGCACTTTTGTATGCCTTGTTCCTGAGTGTGTTTTTATGATTGTGAAATTGATGCTAAGTTAGTGATCAACATATTGTTGGATTACCTTGCTAAATCGTCGCTGATGTTGTGAGCTCGAACCTTGGCTGAGACACCATCTATTAGTGGATATTTTGGAGAGTCACTTAAACCAGAAAACTGAATGCCTCCACCCTGAGTATAAAATATTTCTACACATGATTTATTATTCTTCTAATAAGATGAACTAAAGAAATTTTATCAAGCAAAATAAATTACATAATTACTATGCATGCATGCTTTTGGTTCAACTTCTAACGAACAATGTATCTAAATCTAACAATGTACCTCTTACATTTTAATCTAGAAAGCATATCCTATATATATACTTGCATATGCACATTATAATAATTTTACCTTGATAACTTGATTAGTACCCAACACAACATTAGCATAGACGTGTCTGTCAATAGTTGAAGCACCAACGGTTGTTATCCAAGGTGCAAAATTCATCACACTAGAAGGCAAAGGACCCGCATTTCCAGCAGCACAAACAACCATAATTCCATGTTCGACGGCATGAAATGCACCAATGGCTATTGAATCAGTCCATAAATTAACAGGAGCAGAGGGATCGCCTAGTGATAACGACATTATATCAATGCCATCATGAATCGCAGTATCCATTGCTGCTAGAATTGCTGAGTCGTAACAGCCACCTGCATAACATGCTTTGTACATTGCTATTCTGGAAGTCGGTGAACCGCCAATGGCTGTTCCAGAAGCTAAGCCGTAATATGAAACTCCGGGCACAGATGCTCCCCCAGCTGTTGATGCTGTGTGGCTGCCATGTCCATCAGCATCTCTAGATGTTTGATTGCGGTTGTTAAAATATTTTGCACCAATTAATTTCCTAACAGAAATCAATTTGAAAGAGAATTTTATGTCAAGATAGGCATACATCACAATTTAGGAATAGAAATCCTATTGTTACACTATGTGCATCTGATGTGATACACTGTGTATACCAGAAGTATTTCATTTACACTTGTAAACACTGAGATTCATGCTTACTTATTGCAACTGGAAGCGGGAAAATCTTCTGTTGATTGGCAAGTTCCTTTCCAATGTTTTGGGATCGGACCCATACCTTTATCATTAAAGCTCTTAGACTCTGGCCAAATCCCTGATAATTACTCCCCAAACAAAAAAGTAAGATTAATTTCTACAAAAACTTAATATATATTTACCATGACAATAACAGAGTGCATAAATAATTTTATTTGCTTGCAGATAGTTATAAGTCGCGCACCTGTATCTATCACACCAATGATAGTGTCAGCTCCATTCACAGTGGAACTGTGGAGCTCTGTTGCCGGGATAGAATTATCAAGGTAATGTTGACTCTTGAGAAAAGACCACGACCTTGTTGTACGTAGTTTTAACTCTTTATCAGGAAAGACGGACACAACTCCTGGTTCTTGAGCTATTAAATTTGCTTCCTCCTTAGACATATGAGCGGCAAATCCTGTGAAGCCATGTTTGAATACCTGCACCACGGCATTTCTGTTCCAACAAAAAAAACAGAGATTAATAATTAAAAGAGGATTCGTAAGTGTAACAAAAAAAAATGAACACATGACATATCATATATGCATGTGTGATGTTCTAAGAATGTCATGTATCATATCATTAATTTGAAACAATGATATACATATTTATATGTCAGCTGACCTTCTCGATAATGAGTTCATAAGCCGAGCTTGATCATCTCTGAAAGTACCAGAAGTTGACGAGCCTTTTCCTCCCATATAAACAACATAAACTCCAGCTTCTTCTGATCGATCAGAAGCTGCATTTGTAATTGAGATGTATAAAAATAGTGGAAAAAAGAAGAAGATTGAAAGCCTTGCCATTGCTTGTGATAATCTGGAAAACTCAAACCATACTGGTGAACAAACCCCTACAATTCTCAAGTTTATATAGCCTAAAAGATTGTCTATTTTGGAAACATCCTCAGCTGCAATGTGATTCCTCCTCCTTCAAGTTTCCAACCATTTTAAGGTTGTAGTTCCTACTTCATTAGCACAACTATATATAATGACTAGGTTTGGAAAAAGGATTATATTCCAGGATGGTGGCCAGTTGTAATGTAAAAAGGGTGCTGAAGTTGATATGATAACCTCTTCTTCAGTTTTTTTTTTTAATCAAATTTAGAAATTTTAATTTTCAGCATTTTTAAATTTTTGGTAATTTCAGTCTTGCACGTATTGTGAATATACTACATATGTGCGAAAGTACATGCTACACTCATTACCATTTGGCATTTTTATAATATGATTGGAGCTTATAATGGCTGATCCTAACAAAATTCTTAGTACCCTTCCTAAATATTCAATCCACGACAGAAAATTTCACATAGCAAGTTTCAACATTGTTTGAACTTGCTAAATTGTTTGAACATTGTTTGAAGTAATATCATATAGAGTATAGACGATGGGCCCTTGGCTAATCTAACAACTGAATCATAATATTATGTAGCCTCAGTATATATCTTGGGAGGAATATAAATGAATTGAACTGAGTCTTGCATAAATGAATCGAGCGCGTCAAACTTTCAAATCGAACAAAAGCTCGTGTTCAAATTCTGCTCGATAATGAACAAGCTGAACACTGGTTTATTTGCAAACACGCACCGAAAACTTGGACTAATTGCTTACCAGATAGATTGTTGACACAGTAAAAATGGAACTTTTTATCATTCTAAAAGCACCAATTGATTCAAGGCTTGCAACTTGCAACAGTAAGCAGCACTAAAACTTAGGCTGTAATGGCAGACTGGCAGTGGCAAAGCAGGAAAGTACCAACGATATTTGAAAGAAATCATGACAGAAGCAAGCATTATTATGTGTTTTTACAGTCTCACTTGCTTATATAATATATTACGTATGTTAATATCATTATCTGCTACAATATCTACAACATATGTTATATGCTCTTATATCTCGAATCTGACCAAATACCTGTTTGGTGGATATTGGAAAATACTAAATTTAAAAGAATATTGAGTATTTGCTGCGACAAAACAGAGACTGGTTTCACCTTGACATTTGGAGAAATTACAAAAAATAAACTAAGAAAAACATGAAGTAGTAGAGAATGGGCTCGTTCTTTCCTTACTGAACATGAGCTCAGCATTGGGTTTATCATAAAGTTGAAAGTTCGCTGGCAGTGATAAGTGTAACTTCGGAATTAGTTCCTCGATGATCGAAGGAACATTCCGCATCAAATGAATGATTACTTATATAATAAAGGCAATTCAAGTAGAGCACAATACAGACAACTTATAAGATATGGACTATAATTCCACCCTAATTAAAGTTTATGGATGTCAGTCTTCAAGAAACAAAATTCTACTAAAATCAAGCAACATTTTATGGTTGGCACAAATAGCAAGAGTTGTCTTACCTGTAATCCTTTCGTAAATCAAATCATCAAATAACTTGACCAGAAAACACCAAATACAAGTAAGATTATCTGCTTCGCTCTAGCACGTCTGTTACATCCTTAGCCCCATTAAGAAAAATTATCATGTCGCAATAGTGCTCTCAGGGACCCATATCCTAAGGCACCGATCATAAATTGAGCAAGTAGCTACTGCAGTACTCTTCTTTTCACCTTCATGAGATAAGCTCGTCTTCTGCCAATCTGCTCCATATGCAAGGGATTCATGCTTACTGTATGTTTCAATTACTTCAGCTCCATCTCCTTTAAACTTGACAACTGCAAAGCCATTGTGCATGCAAGCTGCCAAGACTATGCCTGGTACGAAAGGATGCTGTTTGATTCTCCAAACTCCTCCTCCTAAACAGACTGACGTTTCATTTACAGGTTTTGAGATTGATCTAACATCCCATATTCTTAAGTAACATATGAGGATCATTGAGACTCTTTGATATACAACATACCCCCATCTTATGAGCTCTTGAATTTTGAAATACCAAGTCCGACGAACACCGTAAATCCCAGCCACTGAATTTGCAGTCATCTGAACCAGTGTACACAAGATTTGGCAGGTGATGATCAAAGCAAGTAGCCCAGACTTCAAATTCATGTGCTTTCCATTCATGTACTATCTCTAGTTGAGACTCGAGAAAGGAGACAATCAATATTGACCCGTTGGAGAGTCCCACTGAGATAGATGTTGCCAAGGGATTCCAGTCCAAGCATAAGCACATAGATGAACTGATTTCTTCATCATTCACCTCCGTCAGTAAATTACCTGCATCCAGCATATGTTGTGAATTATTTAATAGAATATCAACTTACAAATATCTCAATTTGTTTATTCTACGTGGTAATGGCCACAACTACTTATTTAAGCCATTCACTAGCAGTTCACAAGATGGTGTGGATTGACGTATGGAACTAATCAAGCAGTTGGTCAAAACCAGAAATAATACCCACGATAGTAAAGCACTAAAATTTGAAATAAATAACCAGAAATCAAGAAAATGACAACCGAACTCACCCTTGGCTGCTGTTCCATCTCCTGCATTTTCGATACGATGAAGCCTCAAGTGACCATCGGCATCAGCTTGTGCAAGCAAGGGACATACATTATCGCCAACAGGATTCCATTTCATATCAAAGATGCCGCAGTTTCGACTTTATGAAGCAAGTTAAGACCAACACCACCTGCATCAGCATTAACATCAAATATGGAAATGCTACCAGAACGGCTGGGGTGATCACCCTCTTCAAGTGTGTAAGTTGCAGCAGCTAGCAAGTGTTGAAATGATCTGTGCGGACAGAACTCCACCACGTCTGCGTTGCCGTCTAGAAAGCAATCCGCCACGTCCATTTCTAACAAAAAAAAGAAGTTAAATCTATGAGAAAAAACTAGTTTTGTAGATCCAGCTGGGCATTTGGTCTAACAGCTTACAAACACAATCAACACATTATACAAATAGAGATGACTTTAAGGACTAAATAAAAAAGCTGGGCAAGTTGATAGTTTGCATATATATAATTTACATTGCTGAAATATAAGAAGCGAAACAAATGACTGATTGCTTGATTGAAATTATATGTGTAATGTTGACATATGTGCATGGTGTGTACCCATTGGATGAATAGATACAGTGTATGTTTGGACTGCTGACGGCAATAGAAACGACTTTACCAAAGTTGCTCGAATCGGCCAGGAGCGAGAAAGAGTTTACCAAATTTAAGTCGTTTGGTTCAGTCAGGAATTATTTTAATTTATAAATAGAAATAAAAATTTTAAAAATTGAAAATTTAACTTTAACATTGAATACGGATAATTATTTTAAGACAAATGTAAACAAATGCATGGTTATCTTCGATTAATTACGGTAGACAAATGTATAGTCTGATTTAATAAGAATACGTATGCATAGCAGGTAGCATTGATTAATAAACAGCCTGTTTATATTTATACAAACGTATAAAAAACGAAACTTACTCAGTTATAATACCACTAAAAGTGGTGTCTGAGGAGGGTAGATGTACGCAGACCATGCCCCTATACAATAGGGATGCTGTTTCCGAAGGACCCCCGGCCATTACAAATATAGAAATACAAATACAGAAAGGAAACCTAATACAAACTAAGAAACTCACACACACGCAGGAGTCGAGCCCCTGACCTCCTTCAAAGAAGGCTACGTTTGTATAAATATAATATTTATATATTATTTGATCTTAATGGTCGGGTAGGTTAAATTGGGTGGAAAAATTAGTAAAACCAAACCCAACCCAAAATTTTCGAAAAAAAACATAAACTTTCGGTTTGGTCGGTTTAAGCGGTTTTCGGAAAACCATGCTCACCCCTATAAACAGGCTTTGAAAATTGGCTCAACATACATGGCAACTCAGCTAGAATAGTCTGATATCTGAACAACAAAACAGTATTCAGACCGGATTCAACTCAATGACAACAAGTACTAGTTCAGTACCGGATTCAACTCAATCACAACAAGTACTAGTTCAGTACTTCAGTACAGCATATTTATTCACAACAGCCACTGCAAGGCTTCCAAACTCTGTAACTGTAAGCTAACAGCAGCAACAAGGTAGCCGACAAATTAGCCACATAACATCTTTCATTAACCTAATAGGCTTGCTTTAATTGTTCAACATTAAAAAATGAGATACATTTTTAACTTAGCAACTACTGTTTACAATGTTAAAAGCCAAATCTACCTTTACACTGTTTTAAAATGTAGTATGGATGGTGTGACAGTTTTCAATCTACCTCTAAGGTTATAGTACAAGTATCGGTATACTTAATTTCAGAATTAGTGGTAAGATAGAACAGAACTCAGAGACAAAAACTCACAGATTATGTAATGAAGAACCATGTCTGTAACTCTACCACAATGTATAAAACGAGCTTAAAAGGAAAAAAAGATAACGTAAACAATGATCACCGTTGTCCCATTTTTGATTCCCCAAAACACAAAGTTCCTAGAAAAATCAACAGTTACTGCTCACAACAGGCCTACAAAAAACTCCTAAGTGTTTCCACACCGACATGTAGAATTTGGGCTTATAAACGTCGTGACATTGTGTTCGCTATTTTTTCTACGCAAGTATACGCAGTCCAAAAGCAATATAGGGAAATAAGGATCGTTCCCACGAAGACTTGGTGTATTTAAGTAAACATGTTTATTCAACAACGTTCGGTTAATTATAGAAGCCTGAACAACGAAATGGTTGGTTTGTTCAAATCACAATTAATTAATGAAATAACGACTAAAAATAATATGATAAAGATTATATATATGAGATAAACATGGGATTCTAATTTCATTATTTATTTCATTCAGAATTGATGCCTTAATTTAAAGTGATTCTGATAATTATGAAAGCTAGCCGGGAACACGAAACTAATATAAGCGCCTTTCAGCCTTAACTTATATCAAACCATACAAACATCTACTTAAAAAGATAGAAGTTGTGTGGACACCATTTATGTCTAGACCCTATATGTCTATAAGATTTGAAAACATAACTGGTTTACGAATAAATTCCTTATTTTTGGCTACACAGGGCGATGCGATCCAAAACCCTACCACTAATCGTAATTAAATATGAAAATTACGAACTTGTGCTAACATGGCAAATTCTAAATTCTCAAATCCACTTTTCGCATTCATTAAGAATTAATAAATTAGATGATAGCTACGCATCTAATAAATTAAGCACAACCATGTTAGGCAATCGGAAATTTTTATCATAACACAATTTATTAAGGCATCGAATTACTAAATTACGTAAAATAAATCCATTAGAATCCCATGACGGCGATTAGTTCATAATTAAACGAATCGTCATCATGGGATTAATTGAAATCATAATAATAATAATAATAATAATAATAATAATAATAATAATAATAATAATAATAATAATAATAACAATAATAATAATAATAATACTACTAATAACAACAATAATAAAACTAAAAAATAATTACGATAAATTAAATATGAAAATTATAAGAGTTTAGAAACTAAAACCGAAATAGCTTCCACCGAAAGAGAAGAGCACTCCAAATAATTCCCGTAATTTCTTCAACCAAAATAACACTTATACTAAAATTTGCCAAAAATTAAAGTGTTTAAAATAAAAATAAAATTACAAGAAGCTAGAGAATAAAACTGAATTTTTAGAAACTACAAGAGAGAATTCAGCTCTCAAATTTTTTGTGTCCAAAACCGAATGAAAACACTCCTATTTATAGGAGAAAACAGCAGGCCTTGAGCAATAAAAATAAATCAGCCGGCCATAGCACTAGCCGAAAGCAAGATGCACCAATAAAAAAAATTCTGGAAAGCAGCCGCCTATGACCTGCTAACATTTTTATTTTTACAACAATGAAACAGGTGAGTAAAGGCCAGATGCAGGACTAGCGCGTGCAAGCCACGCGCGGCCTTTTTCTTTAATAACACGGGCGCGTGTATGTCACCATGGCTCAGGCGCGTGAACAGAATAATAAACACTGGCCGACAGCTTTTGTTTGCAATTTGACACCATTCCTTTATTAGTTATTAATGCCGACACAGCACTAGTATTACTTTAGTTTTGTTTTCTCATCACATGCATTGACTTTGATTACCACCTGCACAATTCGTTTCCCTTTTTTTTTGTTTTCCTTTTTTTTCTAACTTATAATTTTTAATTAACAAATATTTAAATTAATTCAGAAATTATAAAAATAAATATCTAATATTATTAGATATTTATAATTATAATTTTCTAATTAAATAAAATATTTATTAATATAAATGAATCATTAGGTTCTGAGCTGCGGTTAATTGAGGATCTGAAACCGGACTCCTTTTCCTTAACGGAAAATATATCAATTCCAATCGGGCTTTTCTCTTTAAGAATATATCACTTTCCATCTTTTTGTGATAATTCTATTTTCTCATTGCTCGCCCCGGTGCGAATTACGGCCTCTTGAGGATCTAAAACTGGATTCCTTTTGCGAAACGAAAAATATATCAATTCCAACCGGGGTTCCAGATTTAAGAATATATCATTCAGGATTCCTTTATGATAATTCTTTTTCCTCGTAACCAGTCCACTTGATAAAATTTAGACAGAAATCCACTGTTTTTAGCCTTTTATCGCCTTGATACCTAAAGTTCCGAGTTCTGCACAACAAATCCTGAAACACAACAAAAATGAATTAAAAGACACAACATACTTAAGGACAAACCACCAATCTAGGCCAAAATAGCGCATAATAAGTGGATATAAAATCCACTTATCACACCCCCAAACTTAAACTGATGCTTGTCCTCAAGCGAAAACAGACTCAACTACCTCTAAATGCATGAATGCAACTGAATCAAGGATCCCATAAGCAAAGCAGTAACCAACTTAGCAGAGTGTCTCAGAGAATGTGATAACTCCAAATAGAGATCGACTAAATATCAGCATATTAACATTTACAAGTACAGAAACGTTCGTGTGTGCAATACTCATCAGAATTACTCTTAGCACTAGATCAAAACCATACATATTCTTCGTCAAAATAATCACAAGTTTATAATTAGAATGGACGCTAGACACTACATAACCTAGAAACACCTCCATCATCATTTGAGTTAGACAGGAATTCATGCTTTATTAACAACTATGACGTATAATACTATACACAACACACATGCTTATTTGACCGTGCAATGGATGAGACCCCAAAAGGCTTATACAATAATACCCATGTAGCGAGCGTTAGGTCAGTGGATCCCAGACTATAAAAGCCTTAGGTCACTAGGCTTGAGTCCCCTAAAACTTAATTGCTCGAGTATTAAAGAGCTCACCCTGATCAATTATGCATACACACACTATCATAACACTCTTTTTTTTTCCTTTTTTTTTCTACTCAATCTGGAATGAGAATTCTCAATTCCAACCCTAGACTACTCATATAAATATGAGCTGGCTACTGGCCAATTGACACCTATCAATTATTAACAAATACACACAAACTAGCATGAACCCTGGTTTCCCCCAAACTTATATTTAGTGATTCTACGCTATCAAGGGAATAAAGAAAATTCCAAATATAATCAGGTGATTAAATTTCTACAACCAAACAAGCATGACCTTAACCTAGCCCAAAAGCAACCGATGAGTTGTGTAAGATTGTGTTCTGCAACATGCACGTCAATTCATAAGAGTATTTAAATCAGCCCTCTATCCATCATTATCACACTCAAATTCATCATTGACTACTAAACGGAATCGCCAAGCGCTACGGGATCAAGGAAAATATGATATGCAACTAATCATGAATATGCAATTTTTTTTTTACACAATATGAATTAAATGAAATAAAACTAGCATGGTATATTATGAACTACATGAATGAGTATGACTCGATTAATTAATTATCCTAAATCACCCCCAAACTTAAAATATTCAATGTCCTCATTGAAGGTATAGATAAAGGATAACAGAGAACTCCCCTAACTGTCGGCATCGTCACCCTTCTCGGGTGGTGAATCAAGTGGTGGAAATGAGCTCCAACCTGAGGCTAATCCTGCAACTCGCCAATGACCTGCAAACTGAAAAAAATCACACAAAATCAAACCACACATAAAAACCAAACCTATGGGTTGCCTCCCATGAAGCGCTTGTTTATTGTCGCTAGCTTGACGATTATACTGAGAATCATGTGGTGGCCAACTTGGTGGTATCAGCCTCACGGTTCACCGTGTCACCAAAATAGGGTTTCAATATCTGCCCATTCACTTTGAACGATTGATCGGGTGATTTCTCAAAGATTTCCACCGCTCCGTGTGGAAACACAGTTTTGACAACAAATGGCCCTGACCATCTCGATTTGAGCTTCCCTGGAAACAATCGAAGACGAGAGTTATATAATAAGATCGACTGACCAGGAACGAATACCTTTTGAATAAGACGACGATCATGCCATCGTTTCACTTTCTCCTTATAGAGCTTATTGTTCTCATATGCCTGCAATCGAAACTCGTCCATCTCGTTGAGTTGCACCATCCTTTTCTCACCTGCGGCCTTAAGATCGAAATTTAGCTTCTTCAAAGCCCAATAAGCTTTGTGTTCCAATTCTGCCGGTAAATGGCAAGCTTTCCCATAGACGAGCTGATATGGTGACATGCCCAAGGGTGTTTTATATGCTGTACGATAAGCCCATGCTGCTTCATCGAGTTTTAAAGACTAATCCTTTCTCGAAGGATTCACCACTTTTTCCAGAATGCGCTTAATCTCGCGATTAGATACCTCGGCTTGGCCATTGGTTTGCGGGTGGTATGCCGTAGCTACCCGGTGGTTGATGTTGTACCTGGCCATAAGATTAGTAAATTTGCGATTGCAAAAGTGAGTACCTTCATCGCTTATGATTACTCGAGGAGTGCCGAATCTTGTGAAGATGTTCTTGTGAAGGAAATTGAGCACGACATTGGCATCATTGGTCGGAAGTGCCTTGACTTCAACCCATTTGGAAACATAATCAACGGCCAGCAAGATGTATTGGTTGCTACATGAGGAAATGAATGGTCCCATGAAATCGATGCCCCAAACATCGAAGATTTCCACTTCTAGCATTATATTGAGGGGCATCTCATCCCTCCTAGATATGTTACCAACACGCTGACAACGATCACACTTCAGCACAAACTGATGGGCATCCTTAAAAAGGGATGGCCAATAAAATCCCGCTTGAAGAATTCGAGTTGCGGTTTTTTCACTTCCATAATGGCCACCATATGTCGTGGCGTGATAATCCCTTAGAATAGCCTCTGTTTCACTGTATGGCACACATCTCCTAATCACCTGATCGGATCCTTGTTTAAACAGATATGGTTCATCCCAACGATACCATTTGACTTCATGCAAGAATTTCTTTCTTTGTGCAAAAGAGAGCCCGGGAGGAATCACTCGACTCACCAGAAAGTTCACAATGTCTGCAAACCAAGGTTCTTCTTCTTGTACCCCAAACAACTGTTCATCAGGAAAGAATTCATTAATGACGGTTTTGTCTTGGGATGTCTTCCCAAGGTCTTCCAATCGTGAGAGATGGTCGGCTACTTGGTTTTCTGTCCCTTTTCTATCCTTGATCTCCACATCGAATTCTTGCAGCAGAAGAATCCATCGAATCAACCTAGGTTTAGAGTCCTTTTTAGAGAGCAGATATCTGATAGCCGCGTGATCAGTGTACACAGTCACCTTCGTGCCAAGCAAGTATGAACGGAATTTTTCAAAACCATAAACTATGGCTAACAACTCCTTCTCAGTGGTAGTGTAGTTTAATTGAGCATCGCTGAGGGTTTTACTTGCATAGTAGATGACATGAAACATTTTATTTTTCTTTTTGGCCAAGAACGGCCCCAACTGCGTAATCGCTAGCATCACACATCATAGCGAAAGGTTCACTCCAATCTGGAGCAATGATCACGGGCACTGAAATCAATTTCTTCTTCAGAGTCTCGAACGCTGTAAGACATGCTTGGTCAAATTTGAAATGAATATCTTTTTCCAGTAGCTGACACAAAGGTTTGGAAATTTTTGCGAAGTCCTTGTTGAAACGCCTGTAGAAACCTGCGTGCCCAAGGAAACTACGATTCCCTCGCACTGAATTAGGTGGCGGCAGCTTTTCAATAGCTTCTATCTTTGCTCTGTCCACTTCTAGACCTTTCCTTGACACCTTGTGCCCGAGAATAGTTCCTTCTTGTACCATGAAGTGGCACTTCTCCCAATTGAGCACTAGGTTAGTTTCCACGCATCTTTTCAGCACTGAGCCAAGATTTTGCAAGCATTCATCAAAAGATAGATCGAATACCGAGAAGTTATCCATGAAGACTTCCACAGTCTTGCCAATCATGTCTGAGAAGATGGCCATCATGCACCTTTGAAAAGTACCAGGTGCTCCACACAAGCCAAAAGAAACCCGCCGAAAGGCGAAAGTGCCGAACGGGCATGTAAATGTTGTTTTCTCCTGATCCTCAGGAGCAATGCAAATTTGATTATATCCAGAATACCCATCCAAGAGGCAGTAATAATTATGGCCGGCTAGTCTATCTAGCATCTGATCAATGAAAGGAAGGGGAAAATGATCCTTCCTTGTGGCTTTATTCAACTTCCGGTAGTCCATGCAGATTCGCCAACCGGTGACTGTGCGAATAGAGATGAGTTCATTCTTTTCATTGGTAATCACAGTCATGCCTCCTTTCTTCGGTACACATTGCACTGGACTCACCCATGCACTGTCAGAAATGGGATAGATAATCCCTGCATCCAGCCACTTGATGATTTCTTTCTTCACTACCTCTTTCATAAGAGGATTTAGCCGCCTTTGATGCTCCACTGTTGGTTTACTACCTTCTTCCAGTGGAATTTTATGTTGACAATAAGCTGGGCTGATGCCTTTGATATCCGCTAGGGTCCAACCAATGGCTGTTTTGAATTCCCTCAGGACTCTTAAAAGCTTGTCTTCCTCAGAGTCTGAAAGGTTAGCAGATATAATCACAGGTAAGGTAGATGATTCACCAAGAGAAGCATACTTTAAGTGATTAGGAAGTGGTTTGAGCTCTAGAGTTGGAGCTTCCTCGATAGATGGTTTCATTTGCTGATGCGGCCCTTTTAGTTCTGGTAGATCCAATGATTCAACTGGTCTTTCAAATTTTCTTTGCCACGGCAAAGCATCCAGATATTTCAATTGTTCATCTATGTCATCTTCATCTAATGAATACCTTCCACTAAGGGCCTTTTCCAAAGTGTCATTCATGAACATGTGATCCAACTTTTCTTGTACCGTAGACTCAATCAAGTCTACCTTCAGACACTGTTCTTCTTCTGTTGGAAACTTCATGGCTTTAAAAATGTTGAAAGTGACATTTTGATCATGCACCCTCATTGTAAGTTCCCCCTATTGGACGTCAATCAATGTTTGTCCTGTCGCCAAGAATGGTCTACCAAGAATGATCGGAATCTTCTTGTCCTCTTCGAAATCAAGTATGACAAAATCAGCTGGGAAGATAAGCTTGTCTACTTTCACTAGGACATCTTCAACAACTCCCCGAGGATAAGTGATAGAGCGATCAGCTAACTGAAGTGACATGTTCGTCGGGGTTGGCTCAGGAAGGCCAAGTTGTAAGAAAACTGAGTATGGCATGAGGTTGATGCTTGCTCCTAAATCACATAAACATTTGTCAAAAGACAAATTCCCAATGGTGCATGGTATGGTGAAACTTCCAGGATCTTTTAGCTTAAGCGGTAACTTTTGTTGCAATACCGCACTACACTCCTCTGTCAAAGCAACAGTTTCTAAGTCCTCAAGTTTTACTTTTCTCGATAGAATGCCCTTCATGAACTTGGCATAACTCGGCATTTGTTCCAGGGCTTCAACAAATGGAATGTTGATATGTAATTTCTTAAAGACTTCAAGAAATTTGCCAAACTGCTTGTCCATTTTCTGTTTTTGTAAACGTCGAGGAAATGGCGGAGGTGGATAGACATGCTCTTCTGCTTCTTTCTGTGCAAGGATTGATTGTTTAGGAGGTGGTACACTTTCTTCTACCTCCGTGCTTGAAATTGGAGCCTTACCCTTGTCCTCGGTGTCTCCCAAGTTCACTGTTTCCGTTTCTTCATCGGACAGAATTTTATTTGCTCTTTCCAATTCAATGCCTTCTGTGACTTTCCCCGATCTTAAAGTGATGGCTTTAATGTGCTCTTGGTTGTTCTTTCTCCCTGGATTAGATTCAGTATCACTGGGGAGTGTTCCTTGTGGTCGGCTCATCATGAAACTAGCGAGTTGTCCCATTTGAGTTTCCAGATTTTTAATAGAAGCCGCTTGGCTTTTGGACGCCAACCTCAACTCCTCCAATTCTGCCTTTTCACTAGAAGATGATTGCCCAGAATTCCCATAGGATTGTTGTTGAAATCCTGGGGGTTGAAATTGTCGTGGGGCATATTGTTGCTGATATTGGTGCCCCTGCTGTTGCTGGAATCCAGATGGATTATATGGCCTAGCTCCAAACTGCTGATTTTGAAATTGTTGGTAGGGCTGATTTGATTGTTGTGCTCCTCCTTGATTATTGTTCCAACTGAAATTTGGATGATTTCGGTTGTTCGGATGGTAGGAATTTGGAGCTGGCTGTTGCTGTCTTTGGAAATTGCTTACGAATTGAACCGACTCGTTTGAGATGGCACATTGGTTTGATTCATGTGCGCCCGCACACAACTCACAAACACTAGCAACTTGATGAAATCCTTTTGCTGTCAAAGAGTCTATTTTCAAGTTCAAAGCCTCTATCTGAGCTGCTAAGGAAGTGGCCTTGTCGAAATTAAGAATTCCTGCTACCTTCTGTTGTGGCATCCTCTGAGTTGGATTTTGATATTCATTAGCTGCCATCATCTCGATAAGATCGTAGGCCTCCTCATAACTTTTAGCCCATAATGCTCCCCCTGAAGCTGCATCTACCATTGGCCTTGATTGTATTCCTAGTCCATTATAGAAGCAATTTATGACCATCCAATTTGGCATGCCATGATGAGGGCATTGCTGAAGCATTTCCTTGTATCTTTCCCACGCTTCACATAGAGATTCACCAGACTGTTGAGAAAATTGCGTGATAGCATTCCTTATAGCTGCAGTCTTTGCCATGGGGAAGAATTTGCTAAGAAACTTTTGAGCTAGATCAGCCCAAGTGGTGATAGATCCCGGTGGCAGAGAGTGCAACCAACTCTTGGCCTTGTCTCTTAAGGAAAACGGGAAGAGTCTCAACTTCACAGCATCATCTGACACATTGTTGAATCTAAATGTGTCGCATATTTCTATGAAGTTCCTGATGTGTAAGTTAGGATCTTCCGTTGCAGTTCCTCCGTACTGTACTTGATTCTGCACCATCTGAATAGTGCTGGATTTAATTTCAAATGTAGGAGCCGCAATTGCTGGACGAATGATACTTGACTGAATGTCATCAATCTTCGGTTGTGAGTAGTCCATTAAAGCCCTTGCTGCTGCAGGTGCAACTACTTCGGCTTCTTCGTCCATCTTGTGAGTATTTGCTAGTTTAAGTACTTGCTTGGCTTTTAATGCTTTAGCACGTGTTAGCATAAAAATCCAAGTATCTGAACACAAATAATCACTTCAAAATATAAGATCAAATGTTCAAGTCAAACAAATTAACTTCTATTGTAGTAAAACACATAAACAAAATAACACCGAGTCCCCGACAGCGGCGCCAAAAACTTGTTCGCTATTTTCTCTACGCAAGTATACGCAGTCCAAAAGCAATATAGGGAAATAAGGATCGTTCCCACGAAGACTTAGTGTATTTAAGTAAACATGTTTATTCAACAACGTTCGGTTAATTATAGAAGCCTGAACAACGAAATGGTTGGTTTGTTCAAATCACAATTAATTAATGAAATAACGACTAAAAAATAATATGATAAAGATTATATATATGAGATAAACATGGGATTCTAATTTCATTATTTATTTCATTCAGAATTGATGCCTTAATTTAAAGTGATTCTGATAATTATGAAAGCTAGCCGGGAACACGAAACTAATATAAGCGCCTTTCAGCCTTAACTTATATCAAACCATACAAACATCTACTTAAAAAGATAGAAGTTGTGTGGACACCATTTATGTCTAGACCCTATATGTCTATAAGATTTGAAAACATAACTGGTTTACGAATAAATTCCTTATTTTTGGCTACACAGGGCGATGCGATCCAAAACCCTACCACTAATCGTAATTAAATATGAAAATTACGAACCTGTGCTAACATGGCAAATTCTAAATTCTCAAATCCACTTTCGCATTCATTAAGAATTAATAAATTAGATGATAGCTACGCATCTAATAAATTAAGCACAACCATGTTAGGCAATCGGAAATTTTTATCATAACACAATTTATTAAGGCATCGAATTACTAAATTACGTAAAATAAATCCATTAGAATCCCATGACGGCGATTAGTTCATAATTAAACGAATCGTCATCATGGGATTAATTGAAATCATAAGAATAATAATAATAATAATAATAATAATAATAATAATAATAATAATAATAATAATAATAATAATAATAATAATAACAACAATAACAATAATAATAATAATACTAATAACAACAATAATAAAACTAAAAAAAATTTACGATAAATTAAATATGAAAATTATAAGAGTTTAGAAACTAAAACCGAAATAGCTTCCACCGAAAGAGAAGAGCACTCCAAATAATTCCCGTAATTTCTTCCACCAAAATAACACTTATACTAAAATTTGCCAAAAATTAAATTGTTTAAAATAAAAATAAAATTACAAGAAGCTAGAGAATAAAACTGAATTTTTAGAAACTACAATAGAGAATTCAGCTCTCAAATTTTTTGTGTCCAAAACCGAATGAAAACAGTCCTATTTATAGGAGAAAACAGCAGGCCTTGAGCAATAAAAATAAATCAGCCGGCCATAGCACTAGCCGAAAGCAAGATGCACCAATAAAAAAAATTCTGGAAAGCAGCCGCCTATGACCTGCTAACATTTTTATTTTTACAACAATGAAACAGGTGAGTAAAGGCCAGATGCAGGACTAGCGCGTGCAAGCCACGCGCGGCCTTTTTCTTTAATAACACGGGCGCGTGTATGTCACCATGGCTCAGGCGCGTGAACAGAATAATAAACACTGGCCGACAGCTTTTGTTTGCAATTTGACACCATTCCTTTATTAGTTATTAATGCCGACACAGCACTAGTATTACTTTAGTTTTGTTTTCTCATCACATGCATTGACTTTGATTACCACCTGCACAATTCGTTTCCCATTTTTTTGTTTTCCTTTTTTTTTCTAACTTATAATTTTTAATTAACAAATATTTAAATTAATTCAGAAATTATAAAAATAAATATCTAATATTATTAGATATTTATAATTATAATTTTCTAATTAAATAAAATATTTATTAATATAAATGAATCATTAGGTTCTGAGCTGCGGTTAATTGAGGATCTGAAACCGGACTCCTTTTCCTTAACGGAAAATATATCAATTCCAATCGGGCTTTTCTCTTTAAGAATATATCACTTTCCATCTTTTTGTGATAATTCTATTTTCTCATTTCTCGCCCCGGTGCGAATTACGGCCTCTTGAGGATCTAAAACTGGATTCCTTTTGCGAAACGAAAAATATATCAATTCCAACCGGGGTTCCAGATTTAAGAATATATCATTCAGGATTCCTTTATGATAATTCTTTTACCTCGTAACCAGTCCACTTGATAAAATTTAGACAGAAATCCACTGTTTTTAGCCTTTTATTGCCATGATACCTAAAGTTCCGAGTTCTGCACAACAAATCCTGAAACACAACAAAAATGAATTAAAAGACACAACATACTTAAGGACAAACCACCAATCTAGGCCAAAACAGCGCATAATAAGTGGATATAAAATCCACTTATCACATTGCTTGATGTTAAATACAACTTGAAAAGGCCAGTCAAATATGCAATTCGACAAGTACTAGTACTGTAGTACACAAGGAGTCACAGGACAATATTGGTCCAACAATAATAGCTGCTGGCATTGGCATAGGGCAGACGTAATTCCCCTCGACAAACCTGCTAAAGATATAAGCTAAGCATTCGAAACACTTCGAAAATGATTCAACTCAAACAAAAACAGCGTATAATATAACTCATTCAACTTAACAACAATGTACGTCACTCAAAAACTGCATTGCTCATCTGAGTTTGATGAGTTCTGTAAGAATGAAGGGATTTCTAGGCATCATACAGTAAGGGATACACCACAGCAGAATGGTGCAGCAGAGCGTATGAATCAGACACTTCTGAAGAGAGCTAGGTGTATGCTTTCTAATGCTGGACTAACTAGAAGATTCTGGGCAGAGGCAGTTAGTACAACATGTTATCTGATAAATCGTGGACCTCATACAGAAAGTGGTGGTGTTGAGAAACAGGTGGAGATATTCAGAAGATTTTGTCAAGGTTTGGCATGTCTACAGCAAAATCCATAGATACTCCTAGTACTGCAAATGTACATATGTCCGTCGCCTTTGCACCTAAGTCTGCTGAGGAAAAGGAGTACATGTCTCGAGTTCCCTATGTTAGTGCAGTAGGAAGCTTGATGTATGCAATGGTCTGCACTAGGCCCGATCTTGCACAGTCTGTCAGTGTTATTAGTAGGTTCATGGGTGATCCAGGCAAGGAGCATTGGCAAGCTGTGAATAGGGTTTTTCGTACTTAAAAGGTACATCTGATATTGGTCTCATTTATGGAGGTGATACTGAGTGTTTGATGACAGGGTTTTCAGACTCTGATTATGATGGAGATGTTGACAGTAGAAGGTCTATGACTGGTTATGCTTTCACTCTGAGTGGTTCGATTGTCAGTTGGAAAGCTACTCTGCAACCTACAGTGACTTTGTCTACTACAGAAGCAGAGTACATGACATTGACAGAAGCCGCAAAAGAAGGAATCTGGTTGAAAGGATTGATCAGTGATCTAGGTCTACATCATGATCCGGCTACAGTATTTTGTGACAGTCTCAGTGCAATCTGTTTAGCCAAGAATCCATAATGAGCGGACTAAGCGCATAGATGTGAGATATCATTTTCTAAGAAGTGAGAAGAGAATCAAGGTGAGCAAAGTGGGTACTGCTGATAACCCAGCTGATATGCTCACCAAGCCGGTTCCACATAGCAAGTTTCAACATTGTTTGAACTTGTTAAATTTTCGGAGTTGTTGATTGCCCTTTTGAGGGCAAAATCTGAGGCAGAAGAGTTTTATCTGGTACATCTGGCATTATTATGATGCGCCTGGTACATCTGTTATCTATTATTTGTGAGAGGATTCAAGTCAAGGTGAAGTGTTTTACTGGTACATCTGGCATTATTATGATGCGTCTGGTACATCTGTTATCTATTTTTTGTGAGAGGATTCAAGTCAAGGTGGAGATTTGTTAGATGCCTTGAATCTAGAAGCCGCCGAATGTGACTTATGTAGCCGCCGCCGGCGGCACTGTAGCCGCCGGACTTGACTTTTGACACCACCTACCACACCACCTAATGATAAGATATATTTATATATATATTTTAGATAATTTGATTCCCGTATTTAATTGCATTTTGCATTAATTTGGATATTTATTTAATAAATCTTAATGTTTTATTGTAGAAGACAAGAATTCCTAAGTTTGGGAGAATTTGGGCTTAAAGAGCTATTTTGGAGCTTAAAATGAAAGAAAAAGAATTTCTAAAATGGTGCAATGATGAAAGGATATGATGAAATTGTTGTGGAAGACAAGAGAAACACTTTCGGCAAAAAGAATTGGTAGAATTGCAAAGAAGAGAAAGTGGGTTCATCATTCACAATAATGTGGTCTAATTTAGCTTTCATTTTTTAGACCATAAATATGACACCAAGCTACACATTACCAAGATATACAATTCATTCTACACGCACTCTGCATTAGGCAAACACCACAAATTCTACATATTACTACACTTTGTACATTCATTCAATTTCGGCTAGTGCATCTGCAAGGTTTTATTTTGGAGCCAGGGGATTGATTTTCTTCTCTTTTATGTCCACTTTAGCTTAATTCTCCATTTTATTGCAAATTTAAGGTACTCCTTAATTTTATCTTATTTGTTAATATATGTTTTACATGTCTTGTTTAATTATTTTTGTCAATTTTATTAATAGCATGAGTGAGTAGTTTATTTCCAGGGTGTAAGGGGGAGCCATGTTTACACCACATTAATGCTTTAAACTTATTAGTTGTTTAACGGATATAAAATAATTCTAATCGATATGTTATGAAATTTAATTTGTGTTATCGGCCGGTATCATTAATTAATTATTTGTGAATAGGAATAATAGATCGAGAGATTTTATTCACTAGAGGCATACATACGATTAGCGGAATTGAATTTTAGTGCGAGAGCATAATTGGATTTCTGAGAGCGTTAATACTTGAGAGAGATTAACATGCTCTAATTATTTAAATCCGTTAAATTACTATATCCGTATAATTTGTTTCGGTGTAAACATGGTGAACCCGGTCGCCCTAGACTTTTAGTTAATCGTTTTTAAAACACATTTATTTGCGTTATTTAGTTATATTAAAATTCTTAATAATTGTTTTTAATATAAAATTCGTGACAATTAAATTGAATTTGATAAAACCTGTCTCCCTGCGAACGAACTTAAATATATACCACATCAAATTTGGCGCCGCTGCCGGGGAGGCGGTTAGTTTTTATAAATTTTAGTTTAATTGTCCGAGATTTATAATTTTCAGTTGTAGATTTAATTTTTAGATTTTATGTGTTAGAGTAATATAAAAAAACAAAAATATTAGTTTTATTTTTTATTTCTGCATCGTTTTATTCGAAGCTAAGTAGCCTCCCCTGTTTGTTTCGTTTAATTCGCATTCCCCTGTTTTTATTTTAACACCCAGCCCTCATTTTTCCTTTCGATTAAAACATTCAACTCCTTCCATTCCTCCGCTACTCCGCCTGCAACAACACGCCACACCCCTTCTTTCCTTTACCGATCCCCTCCACCCACTCGCCCCTCTAAAACCAAGTCTCTCTCTACCCCTCTTCTTCCTGTTTGATTCACAAATCCGACTCCCCTCCCCTCCTCCTTTTCGTCTCACTACAATCACAAACCTCCACTGCAAACACACCATACCCCCTTTCAAACAGCCACAGTCACCACTCCATCTGTCTTCCCCTCCCCTCCTTCGAACTCACAAACCCAGCCTGTTCTGTCGTCGCATTCCATCCACTCTGCCTCAATCCTCCTTTAACACCTACTCCATCTCACCACTCCCACAACCCCCTCCTCTCCTTTCTTCTTTCCCCACCTTCCTTCTCCTTCTCCTCCACCGCGCACAACAACCTCCCCTGTTTTTCAATCGAACCCAGCAGTCCCAAGTTCTTCCCTTTACTACGTTTTTTTTATTATTATTTTTATTTCGTTGTTGATTACTAAATTTGGTGGCGTCCGAGTCGCTTTGTCTGAATTCTGGTCGTCGAAAACAAGTTGTTGAGTTTGTGTGTGTTTTCCGAGTACAGGCCGCGTTTTTCTTGCTGCGTGTTTGTTGTTTTGCCGAGTTAACTTTGTGTTGTTGTGTTGAGTCCGTTGCTGTTGGTTTGTGTTGTAGCCGAGTTGAAGTTCTAAGTTGGATTACGAGTTTTGTACTGAGTTTTCTTGTATCGTTGAGTTTTGTTCTGGGTTTGTTAAATTTATCTCAGAGTCTTGTTTTTGGTTTTGCTGAGTTTGTGTCAAATTATGCTGTGTAGCTAAGTCAATTTATGAGCCAAGTAGTTGTGTGTGCTGTTTAGTCGAAGTTTCTTGTTTTGTTAATTGTTGGTTGGTTTTAGTTCGTTAAATGCTATTCATGTCAAAATTCATAAAAAAAATTCTGTAAATAAATCTTTAAATAAAAAAAATAAAAAAAATAAAAAAAATAAAAAAAATAAAAAAATAAATAAAATACATATTTTTTATTTAGTTTAAATTATTAAATTTTGTTAAATTTTTCCATTGTCTCATTGGAACTTTAGTTCCAATTGAGACCGGTTTTATTGCTTTTCTTGTTTTTGTTGTTGATGCACAGGTCTACAGAAGACGCATTTATAACTCCTGATTCTACTCGGAATCTTGATTCCGGAGAACCTCTGCAACAATATATCGATAAACAGAGAAATAAAACGCAGCGAAAGATCCATTTCTCAGAGATTAAAATGGCCAACCCTCCTGTTAAATCTTTGAAGAACTATTCACAGCCTTCTCCGAGTGGGGTACCAGTTGGTCTCGCTATGCCAGCTATTCAAGCAGCAAACTTTGAGATCAAACCGGCGTTGCTCAGTATGATCCAACATAATCAGTTTGCTGGTCTTCCATCCGAAGACCCTACACTTCATCTGCAAAGGTTTCAACAGCTCTGTTCTACCATTAAACATCAGGGAGTCACTCCAGACCAGTTGAAAGTCATGTTGTTCGGTTTCTCTCTTCGTGACAAAGCTCAAAAATGGTTGAATGATATTGACTTGACCAAGTGGGAAGAGATTGCTCAGGCTTTCTTAACTGAGTTCTTCCCTCCTAACAGAACCGACGAATTGATCGACAAGATGATGGGTTTTAAGCAAGATTATGGCGAATCTCTTCGGGATGCTTGGGACAGATTCAAGGATTATCAACGTGCATGCCCTCACCATGGTCTTGAGAAGTGGTTTCTGCTTAAACGCTTCTACAATGGTCTTGATCCTGAAACAAAAGGTACAGTTGATAACGCTACAGGTGGCGTGTTTTTAGACAAAGGAGTTGATGATGCACATGCTTTTCTTTCAAATTTGGCTGCCAATCACTTCAGTAACCCGAGAGCAGCCAAGAAAGGGGGTAAACTTGAAGTGGATGCATATTCTCTATTATCATCTCAACTCGCTGCATTGACTCAGGAGATCCACTCATTGAAGACATCTCATCCATCTACTCCACCTATGAGTATCAATGCATTGTCATCCATGGCTCCTATGAATTATCCTGTTTGTGAAGTCTGTGGCATCCAAGGCCACTATGGTAACGATTGCCAATACAATGCTCAAAATTCACAAAATTTCCAGATGGAGCAAGCAAATGTTTTCCAACAGAGGCAGCAGTACAATCCGTATTCCAACACTTACAATCCTGGTTGGAAAGATCATCCTAACTTCTCATATAGGAACAATAATGCTCAGAATTCAAATGTTCCTAATCAGCAGCAGCAATATCAGCAGTCGTATCAGCCTCCTCCACAGCAGCAGTATAGGCCCCCGCAAGGACCTATGAATCCCCCTGGATTTCAGAAGCCCTATCAGAATTATGCTCCTCAAGCTAATCAAGCTGCACATGCTGATAATCAAGGTGATATGATGAAGATATTGTTGAAAATGTAAAAGAATATGGAGGATACCAATAGGAAGATGAACCAGATGGAGATTCATAATAAGATGCTAGAAACTCAGATTGCTCAAATGGCTAGTTCTTCGTATACAAGGCAACAAGGCTCTCTACCAGCACAACCAACTCAGCCAAAGGAAAATGTGAATGCCATTACTCTTAGGAGTGGTCATACATATGATGCTCCTCCAATGCCTACTGACGATATTCCTACTAAGAAAGGAAAAGAGAATTCTGAGGAAGACAAGGTAGAGAAAGTTGTTGAAGACACAAACGAAGGTGAAACTGAGGAAAGCAAGGAAAAAGACAGAGAAAAGACTGCAGTCACCCCTCCACCATTTATGCCAAAGCTCCCATTCCCTAGCAGGATGAACAGAACTAAGGTGGACCGGCAGTTTGGTAAGTTCATGACACTTGTCAAGAACCTTGAGGTAACAGTTCCTTTCACTGATTTAATTTCTCAAGTTCCATCATATGCAAAGTTTCTCAAGGATATTCTCACTAAGAAAAGGTCCTTTGGTGAGGTAGAGACAGTAGCTTTTACTGAGGAGTGTAGTGCTGTTTTACAGAATAAGTCTCCACCTAAGCTTAAAGATCCTGGTAGTTTTTCGATCCCGTGTCATTTAGGTGCATTGTTTATTGATAAAGCTTTATGTGATTTAGGCGCTAGCGTCTCAGTCATGCCTCTCTTGATTTTTCAAAAATTAAACATGGGAGAATTAAAATGTACACAGATGACTTTGCAAATGGCAGACCGTTCGATAAAATATCCTCTTGGAATTTTAGAGGATGTGCCTGTTAGGGTTGGAAAATTCTATATTCCTGTAGACTTTGTAGTTCTAGATATGGAAGAGGATAGCCAAATACCTATTATTTTAGGTAGACCATTTCTCTGTACTGCAGGTGCTGTAATTGATGTTAAAAGTGGGACTCTCACATTGAGCGTTAGTGATGATAAAATTACTTTTACTCTAACCTCTGCTCTTAAATCCCCTTTGCTTGAGAATTCATGCTACAGGATTGATGTTATAGATGAAATTGTCCAAGATGAGACGCCTCAGATTCTATTGAATGATGCATTGGAAGCAGTGCTCATGCTTGAAGCATACGAAGGAGAAGGACATGCTGTAGTCGATTCATTGATTCTTGAGTTAGATGGTGTAGCTGATCCGAATTGTGAGGTAACCAACACTGTCACTTCTTGTGGTCAGCCTTAGGTAAAAAAGTTAGAGTTAAAGCCTTTGCCATCTAATCTTAAATATGTGTTTCTTGATGATGAAAAGACTTGTCCTGTGATTGTTAGCTCTAGTCTTGATGATAACCAGGTTTTTAAGATTCTTACTGTTTTACGTGTGCATAGAAAAGCTATTGGGTATAGTATTAATGATCTTACAGGGATTAGCCCAGACTTTTGCATGCATAGAATTCACTTAGATGATGACCATAAGCCTTGTATACAGGGACAACGTCGCTTGAACCCTAACATGCAAGAGGTTGTTGAAAAAGAAGTTTTGAAGTTGTTAGATGCGGGCATCATTTACCCGATTTCCGATTCTAAATGGGTAAGCCCAGTTCAGGTAGTTCCTAAGAAAGGAGGAACAACGGTAATTAAGAATGATAAAGATGAATTAATTCCCACTCGAATTGTCACTGATTGGCGAATGTGCATTGATTACCGTAAGTTAAACACTGTTACTAGAAAAGATCATTACCCTCTCCCATTTATTGATCAGATGCTTGAAAGACTTGCTAAGCATAAGTACTTTTGCTATTTAGATGGATATTCAGGGTTCTTTCAGATCCCTATACATCTTGATGACCAAGAAAAGACTACATTTACTTGCCCATATGGTACTTTTGCATATCGTAGAGTGCCTTTTGGATTGTGCAATGCCCCTGCTACTTTTCAGCGTTGCATGACTGCCATATTTTCTGATTTCATAGAGTCTATCATGGAAGTATTTATGGATGATTTCAGTGTTTATGGGTCTGATTTTGATGTATGTCTGCATAATCTTTCTAAAGTGCTTAAACGTTGTGAAGAGGTGAATTTGGTTTTGAATTGGGAAAAGTGCCACTTCATGGTAAATGAAGGAGTGGTACTTGGTCACTTGATTTCTGAACGTGGCATCCAGGTTGACAAAGTAAAAATTGAGGTGATTGAGAAGCTTCCTCCTCCTATTAATGTCAAGGGAGTGAGGAGTTTCCTTGGTCATGCGGGTTTTTATCGTTGTTTTATAAAAGATTTTTCAAAAATTGCAAAACCCCTCACTCAATTGTTGCTTAAGGATGCCACCTTTGTGTTTACTGACGCTTGTTTGGAGTCTTTCTGCAGGATCAAGGAAGCTTTGATTAGTGCACCAATCATACAACCTCCAGATTGGAGCCTTCCATTCGAAATCATGTGTGATGCAAGTGACTATGCTGTGGGAGCCGTTCTCGGTCAAAGGAAAGACAAGGTATTGCACGCCATCTACTATGCAAGTAAAACCTTGGATTAAGCTCAGGTCAATTATGCTACTACCGAGAAGGAGCTTCTAGCTGTGGTCTACGCTCTTGACAAATTCCGAGCCTATCTCATTGGCTCCAAAGTCATTATTCACACTGATCATTCAGCACTGAAATATCTGTTGGCCAAGAAAGAAGCAAAACCAAGGCTTATTCGTTGGATTCTGTTACTCCAGGAATTTGACTTGGAAATCAAAGACAAGAAGGGTGCTGAGAACGTGGTTGCAGATCATCTTTCACGACCGCGTTTCACATCAGATGTTGCATCTGATACTCCTATTGACGACTCTTTTCCTGATGATCATTTATTTTCTGTTGCCACTAAAACTCCATGGTATGCAGACTTTGCAAATTTTTGTGTGAGTGGCTCTCATCCTCCAGACTTGACCTATCAACAACGGAAGCGGTTCCATCATGATGCTAAACAATATTTTTGGGATGACCCTTTCTTGTATCGAAAGTGTGCTGATGGGATCTTTCGTAAATGTGTCCCTGAGTTTGAAGTAAATGACATTCTCAAACATTGTCATTCTCTTGCATGTGGAGGGCACCATGGTCCTTCTAAAACTGCTGCTAAGGTACTTCAATCCGGTTTCTTTTGGCCTTCTCTATTTAAAGATGCTCGTGCTTTCTGTTTGGCTTGTGATGCATGTCAAAGAACGGGTAATATTTCTAAACGCAATGAGATGCCTCAGACCGGTATTCTTGAGGTAGAGATATTTGATGTATGGGGTATTGATTTTATGGGACCGTTCCCAACTTCTTGTGGGATGAAATACATCTTAGTTGCAGTTGATTATGTTTCCAAATGGGTTGAAGCAATTGGATCGCGCACCAATGATTCTAAAGTTGTTATGAATCTCTTTAAGAAAATCATCTTCCCGCGCTTTGGAGTTCCAAGAACCGTGATAAGTGATGGTGGTTCTCATTTTCACCACCGACAATTTGAAACTTTGTTGAAGAAGTATGGTGTCACTCACAAGGTTGGTCTTGCTTATCATCCTCAAACAAGTGGCCAAGTGGAGGTTTTAAATCGTCAAATTAAAAGCATTCTAGAGAAGGTGGTTGCAAAATCTAGAAAAGATTGGTACTTGAAGCTAGATGATGCTTTGTGGGCTTATCGGACAGCATATAAGACCCCTATTGGAACTACCCCATATCGGGTAGTATATGGCAAGGCATGCCACTTGCCAGTTGAGTTGGAACATCGTGCTTTGTGGGCTATAAAAGAACTCAACATGGATTTAAAGGTTGCGGGACAAGCAAGACTTCTTCAATTAAATGAATTAGATGAGCTTCGATTTGATGCTTATGATAATTCCCGGATTTACAAAGAGAGAACGAAGAAAATGCATGATAAGATGATCCAGCGAAGAGATTTTCAAGTTGGTGACAAGGTATTGTTATTTAACTCAAGGCTCCGACTCTTTCCTAGGAAGCTTAAATCTAGATGGTCTGGACCTTTCACTGTAACTGGAGTTAAATTTCATGGTGCTATTGAAATCATGGGGCAAGATGGAGAAAAATTTAAGGTAAATGGTCAACGCCTTAAATTATATGTGGACGGTGCATTTGTTGGAAAAATGGAGACGATTCGGCTCGACAATCTCTCCATGGAACCTTGATTCGAAGACAGAAGTCAAGCTAATGACGGTAAAAGAGCGCTTATTGGGAGGCAACCCAATGGTTTGAGCAGGCTTTTAGGGGAGTATTTCTTACTTTTCTTTATATATAATTGTTCATTGAGGACAATGAACCACTTAAGTGTGGGGATGAGTTCTCGATGATTAAAAAAATCCAAAAAAATTAAAAATTTAAAAATTCCAAAAAAATCAGAAAACTAGAAAATTAATTGCCTCGTCTCGTAGTGTGTTAACAAGGATAGGTACACATCTTGTGAGCTTATTTTGCATGATTATTTGACATGTCATATCTCTAGAAAATCATTTGTTACTTGATGATTCCTTGTTTGTGCTTGCGAAAATTATAAAACTTGAGATGTGTCTTTGTCAATTTTAGTGAGTACTGAAGCATGCTTTCACCTTGTGAGATCTTGAGCCTAATTTGTGATTGGTACATTTTATATCGATCAAATTTTTATTGTTGTGTGTTGTTCATCATTAAGTATGTCGCTCTAGAACTTGTTTCAAACCATTTTGAGATTACATGATATCTGTATGCATGAAAATGATAAAGGCACTAGGATTAACCGTATTTATCCAAACAGTACCCTTGAAGCATATATCCTTAGTGAACCCCTTTGAACTTTTTATCCGTTCTTTTCGTATATCACCAATCTAAATTCTTGAGCCTACTTGTTTATTCTTCTCTTGATTTACTAGTAGAGCATTGTGATTCATTTGGAGGTTGGTGAGTGCATAGTGTGGGGATTTCTTTGTTAAAGTGTGAAAATTTAGTGGGAATTTCTAAAAAAAAAAAGAAAAAAAAAAGAAAAATAAAATAAAATAAAATAAAAGATCGAATAGAGTTGTGTTCATTGGTTTGTGCAATATGAAAGTGGAAAAGTACATGGTAATATGTACTTAGAGTTTAATGCTTGTGAGAGTCTGATCAGCTTTTACATGATCGAAATTTCATGTTGAGTGTTTTAATTAGAAATGAACATTGTGCTCTATTAGTTTGTCGAGTTAGCCACTTGTTAGCCTTTTTCTTGATTCCCTACCCTTCACCTTAGCCACGTTACAACCTTTAACAAAGACCTTTTGATTTGTGCATGCATGTATACAAAGTAGTGGAGATTTGGTGGACAACCAAGCATATGGTAGCACATGACTTTATTGATTGAACTTGAGCGAATACACTTCACCTATACACTTGTGTGATTTGAGAGTTTTGTGAGCTTCATTTATATCCATAGCATGTTACTCACTGAATGCGGCATTGATATATATTTCATGATCTTTTTGTCTATCTAGACTGTGTGCTTACTTGGATAGTCTTGTACAAATGATGCGTAAATTGAAAGACTTTTCTTTTCTATATTGTGTAATTAAGTTTTGCATGTGTGGAGTACTATGATAGGTTGCATACTTGAGACTTGGCAGAGAAAAAAAATGAATTTTGTGGGTATATTCACTATAAACCCTCACGAGACAACACTCGTCCTACTAGGGCTGCCTAGGGGTTTAACGGCTTGTTGCATATGCTCAATGCAATCGTGTCATCTACGAAAGTGATATTAGGATTTAGTTTTTATTTCGCTTATTTGCCCGAGGACGTGCAAATGCTTAGTGTGGGGATATTTGATAAGATATATTTTTATATATATTTTAGATAATTTTATTCCCGTATTTAATTGCATTTTGCATTAATTTGGATATTTATTTAATAAATCTTAATGTTTTATTGTAGAAGACAAGAATTCCTAAGTTTGGGAGAATTTGGGCTTAAAGAGCTATTTTGGAGCTTAAAATGAAAGAAAAAGAATTTCTAAAATGGTGCAATGATGAAAGGATATGATGAAGTTGTTGTGGAAGACAAGAGAAACACTTTCGGCAAAAAGAATTGGTAGAATTGCAAAGAAGAGAAAGTGGGTTCATCATTCACAATAATGTGGTCTAATTTAGCTTTCATTTTTTAGACCATAAATATGACACCAAGCTACACATTACCAAGATATACAATTCATTCTACACGCACTCTGCATTAGGCAAACACCACAAATTCTACATATTACTACACTTTGTACATTCATTCAATTTCGGCTAGTGCATCTGCAAGGTTTTATTTTGGAGCCAGGGGATTGATTTTCTTCTCTTTTATGTACACTTTAGCTTAAATCTCCATTTTATTGCAAATTTAAGGTACTCCTTAATTTTATCTTATTTGTTAATATATGTTTTACATGTCTTGTTTAATTATTTTTGTCAATTTTATTAATAGCATGAGTGAGTAGTTTATTTCTAGGGTGTAAGGGGGAGCCATGTTTACACCACATTAATGCTTTAAACTTATTAGTTGTTTAACAGATATAAAATAATTCTAATCGATATGTTATAAAATTTAATTTGTGTTATCGGCCGGTATCATTAATTAATTATTTGCGAATAGGAATAATAGATCGAGAGATTTTATTCACTAGAGGCATACATACGATTAGCGGAATTGAATATTAGTGCGAGAGCATAATTGGATTTTTGAGAGCGTTAATATTTGAGAGAGATTAACATGCTCTAATTATTTAAATCCGTTAAATTACTATATCCGTATAATTTGTTTCGGTGTAAACATGGTGAACCCGGTCGCCCTAGACTTTTAGTTAATCATTTTTAAAACACATTTATTTGCGTTATTTAGTTATATTAAAATTCTTAATAATTGTTTTTAATATAAAATTCGTGACAATTAAATTGAATTTGATAAAACCTGTCTCCCTGCGAACGAACTTAAAAATATACCACATCACCTAACCCCTTATATTTGTCTATAAATAGAAATGTTGGTGCAGTGGTTAAGCCACTGGCCTCCTTTGAAGGAGGTCAGGGGTTCGACTCCTGCGTGTGCGTGAGTTTCTTAGTTTGTATTAGGTTTCCTTTCTGTATTTGTATTTCTGTATTTGTAATGGTCGGGGGTCCTTCGGAAACAGCCTCCCTATTGTATAGGGGCATGGTCTGCGTACAGCTACCCTCCTCAGACACCACTTTGAGTGGTATTATAACTGAGTAAGCTAAGTTTTTAAGTTTTTTTCTTGTAAATCATCTGAAAATCTGAAAAAATCTGTAATCTGTTTATCCTCAAGATCAGATCAATATAAATTATTTCTCTTCTGCATATATCATCTTTCTTGCTTCCGTTATAACACGAAGGGCCAGAGGATCGAATGGAGACCCAGGTAATCCTCATCTTAACATCTTTCGGGTGAAAGGTATTATAAGTGATGTGATCCACGGAGTGCAGAGGTAAAAGCTCAACGAGACGAGGGTACTACAATTAGCTTTGTAGTACATGCATACTAAAATGATTTATTAGCAGTCCATGTAGACTTATTACTAAGTTGGCAATCGATTACTTAATTGCAACGATAACTGCTTAGGCATGAAGGCATAAACTCAATACCAAATCTATTGTATGTACTGATGTACTGTAATAAAGTACCAATCGTAACAAAAGTATAATAGTTTTGTTTAAATTATAAAGTTTAACATGGAAGGAGTACATCATATGTGTTGGTTTTTAGGTTTATGGGTGTAGGTGTATCAGCATGATAGAAAACAAATGAAACATGAATTTGTTAGAAATAAGACCCTAGCTAAGCTAAGGAATGAACAACAGAAGGAACAATAAACTGTTCTATGTTATATTACAATACATATGGCAGCCTTATTTATAGGCTTAAGGAATCGACCACATACATCACTGCTTACATAAGCTATCCTACCAAAAGAGACTTTGATAATTAACACACAATATTTGACACGCCCCCTCACTCGAAATCCCATCTTCGGACGAAAGACCTTTCTTGGGATTGAAGAGTGGACACTAGTAGCCCTTGAGCTTAATGAGCGTCCAACTATACCCATTTTTAAGATTGACCGATCTTGAGTTTATTGAGTCTTTTGGGATACCGGGACTCGAACTTGCGACCACACGGTATATTTTAGGCCATGTCAAAAACATAAAAAAGTACTGCTTTTCAGCATAACGGTGGATGACCACCAATCAGTCCTTGAACTGATTATTTTGAAGGAAATGAGACTCGACTTTGTGATCACTCAGTATTAACAAGATATAGCAGTGAACTGTGTATATGTCTGTATACATACTACTACTTCTGCTGCTTTGTCGTCATGGCAGTGAACTGTGTGTACATCTGCACATACACTACTTCTGCTGCTTACTTTTTCATTTGTGGCAGTGAACTGTGTGTACACCTTTATATACACTACTTCTGCTGCTTTGTCATTTGTGGCAGTGAACTGTGTGTACATCTGTATATACACTACTTCTGTTGCTTCGTCGGAATAACGCCCCCTGAACTATTTAATTTGCAGTATCGTAAAAAATTGAGAGATACCGTAATATCAACAACCACTTGAATACTACACAATTAAATCTATAACCGGGCAAACTCTTAAATCAAAGTGATACATCTTCAAAAGATCCCGATTTTTTATTTTTAATATTAACACTACTTTCCCTTAACAAAATAAATGTAAATTTTTTTTATCGGATCTATAATTGTAAAATCACTGTTTTTAAGGTTCTGACCTTCCTTTTTTTAATCCCTTTTCTTTTCTTCTTTTGTTTTTCTTTGCTTTCTTTGTTTTTTTTATTGCTGCCAGCCTCATGGACCATGGTCGACAACATTTTTTTCCTTTAGCATCTTTCCCTTTTTTTTAGTGGATGCTTTTGCTTTGTTTGCTTCTTTTTTTTTCTTTAGCACCTCCACTTTCTTTAACTCCTCCATCTTAGTTTCTAACTTGTGCAACTGCTTCTTTCTTACACCAAACTGAACACCAAAGCAGAGCTTTTTGGTTTAAAGATTTTGGCATAATATTCAACTTCATGCAGCTAGGCAATCCTTTCGGAGCTCTTCTTTTTTTCCTGGCTTGCTTGCTGGTTATGTTTATGATTCTGAGGCAGCTAAGCAATTAAGTTCCCCGTGCTTGGGTTTTTTTTCCAGAAAAAACACATGTATATACGCATATATACATAAAATTTTTTATCAGAAAAATAAAACTTCACAGAACTGAAAAATGATACCACTGCTGGAATCGGAAGGATGGGGCGAACAAGAATGCCTTCTGCAACTTCGCCGGAAAAGGACGGTAGGCTGCCACACGCGCCGGCGCGTGGGCGTGTCTGGCGGCGTCTGGCAGATTGTGGCGGCGCGTGGGAGCGCGTTAGGCGGCAGATGGCGACCGGATTTCTGGGTTTGTCTTGTCTACGGCTCTTCTTTACTGGTATGTAAGTTTGGTTTGGTTCTGATTTGGACAGAAAAATCATGAAACTGGGCAGTTTGGTTTTTTGCTTCTGCAACTTCGTTTTCTTCTGCAAATGTGTTTCCCTAGGATATAACCTGCTCTGATACCATGTTAGAAATAAGACCCTAGCTAAGCTAAGGAATGAACAACAGAAGGAACAATAAACTGTTCTGTGTTATATTACAATACATATGGCAGCCTTATTTATAGGCTTAAGGAATCGACCACATACATCACTGCTTACATAAGCTAGCCTACCAAAAGAGACTTTGATACTTAGCACACAATATTTGACAGAATTGCATATTTTATTATCTGAGTGGGCTTGGGCTTGGGCTTATATAAGCCAATATATAACAGAAATATTTTATCTCCTAAAAACACTACAATTCAAAAATATTCAAAACTAAATCATAACTAATCCTAAACTATTATCCTAGAAATTTGGTCAACATCAACCAATTATTAAAATATATTCAAATTAAAATATTAAAACATATTTCTAACAATATGTTCCAGATCAGTTACTGGACCTATCATTTAGGCTCACCACAAAAGGATCATTTAGGCTCAACACAAAAGGAGTACGCACTCTGTACTTGTCATTGCTCCAAGTGATCCAACCAAAAACATCACTCTTCAATGAATATTTTGTCGAAAAATTCACATCAAAACTTCGCTTCTTACACTCCTTTGTAAAATGTAACTTGTGTGGTATCACTTGCACCTTGATATGTTCAGGAGCATCAACTGTTACCTCATATACTGTCTCGTCTTCATCACCAACATTTGTAACAGTTCTTGTCACTTTCCTATCTGTATTTTCCTTGAACTTCGCGACGGCAATTGATGGATAATTCATATTGGAGATCAACTCTGTATTTGCATTCTTCGGACAAGAAAATCCTTCTAGAATATTCTTTGCAATAAGCTTGATTGTTGAGAGATTATATCCTAAGTTGCAAAGAAAAACGTAGGGTGTGTTCACTTGGAAAGAATGGAATGAGGTAGGAATGGAATGAAAATTGTAAACAAAATTTATGAAGAAAATGGGATGTTGGGGGAGATAATGAACAAATATGAGGGAGAAGAAGTTTTTTATGATTGAAGATTGCAAGAAAAATGATGAAGATTGTGAATGGAGCATTCCTTCCAAAATATATGTTCACTTAGCCCATTACTTGTTCTATGTTCACTTCCCCTGCACCAAAATCATATGGCGTAGCTTCTTGTAATCCTGGTAATCTTAAAATAGGAGATCCATCGCTACACGTTTGAACAGCTGTAAATTGCAACTACATGTATAATTGTTAAAAAATTTGTATCATGTAATTAATATAATTAAAATGCACAAATTCGATATTAACTAATAACTGACCTGGAGTCATAATGGCTGATCTGATGGCCGAAGGATCCCAAGTGGGATGTTGGGACTTGATTAAGGCAGCTACTCCAGAAATGTGTGGGGTGGCCATTGATGTTCCAGAGATTAGGACGTATTCTACTGGAGCCTGTCCTGGTAGGAACGGGTCCATTTTAGTCCATGCCGCAATAATATTCACTCCTGGTGCCGTAATATCTGGCTGTAATAAAAGTTCAGATTAACATTTTATTCCAATGCGCACACATATTTATGTATTTAGTAGATAAATAATTTGCTACATGTATTTATATATTTGTGAAATAATATGTAAAATGTGCTTGCCTTGAGAAGGTTTTGAGATAAATATGAAGGGCCTCTGGATGAGAAATCGGCGACGATAGGTGCTGGCTTGTAGTCTATAGATGTTGCAGACCTTCGAATAGTTGCAGTCGGAGTCCTGAAGATTATATTCGATTAGTTAGCATTGCAACTTAAAGATACTTTTAATGTAATCATCAAACATTTCACATGTTAGGAGTTGTCCCACATCGGTTGTGGGAGGGGCAGATAGCTAGTTTATAAGCAGCCAGATTAACTCCATTAGCATGAGGCCTTTTGGGAGGTGCCCAAAAACAAATCCGTGCGGGCTCAGCCCAAAGCGGACAATATCATACTAATGTGGAGTTAAGGCTCGCTTAGCAAGCCCAACAAGTGGTATCAGAGCTATGGTTATAACGATCCAGAACGATCTCAATGGGCTCCAGAATGGATCCAAGGAAAAAAGGCAGATAGGCTATCCCAGGTTGGACTTAAGGGGGAGCAGGTGGGCTTTCCAGTATGGGCCTAGGGGGAGCCAGTTAGCCCGAAGGAGGCAGATTCGACAGGTGTCGAGCCCGATGTGTGAAGGGGGAGATTGTTAGGAGTTGTCCCACATCGGTTGTGGGAGGGGCAGATAGCTAGTTTATAAGCAGCCAGATTAACTCCATTAGTATGAGGCCTTTTGGGAGGTGCCCAAAAACAAATCCGTGCGGGCTCAGCCCAAAGCGGACAATATCATACTAATGTGGAGTTAAGGCTCGCTTAGCAAGCCCAACATCACATTACCTATTTGATTGTATATAAGAGAGAGTTGCATTCCCATCCTTGGAACCGATAAGTATAAGGAAACGTCAAATCCCCACTAACAGAACAAATTGATTAATTTCAACAGATACTTATTATAATTACCATGACCGTGTAACAGAGTACATTAATTTTATTATTTGCTTGCAGTTGCAGATTGACATGATTCGCGCACCTGTATCTATCATACCAATGATAGTGTCAGCTCCATTTGCAGTGGAAGTATGGAGCTCTGTTGCGGGGATAGGATTAGCAAGGTAATGTTGGAGTTTGAGGAAAGACCACGACCTTGTTGTACGTAGTTTTAACTCTTTATCAGGATACACGGACACAACTCCTGGTTCTTGAGCTATTAAATCTGCTTCCTCCTTGGACATATGAGCGGCAAATCCTGTGAAGGCATGCTTGTATACCTGTACCCCAGCATTTCTGTTGCAGAAAAAAGAACAGAGATATATAGTTAGAAGAGGGCTCAAATGTGTAACATGGACTTATCATATTGTTTTTAAAATGACATGCATTATATATTTATATCATTAATGCAAATTTATATATCAGTTGACCTGTTTGATAATGAGTTCATAAGCCGAGCTTGATCATCCCTCAAAGTTCCAGGAGTTGACGAGCCTTTTCCGCCCATATAAACAATATAAACTCCGGATTCTTCTGATCGACCAGAAGCTGCATTTGTAACTGAGATGAATAAAAATAGTGAAAAAAGTAAGAAGATAGAAAGCTGCCTTCCCATTGCTTGTAATAATCTCGAACTATATCGGTGAGATGGTGATCAAACCCCTACATTTCTCAAGTTTATGTAGCCTAATAAATTGTCTATTTTGGAAACATCCTCAACTGCAATGTGTTTGTTCCTCATTTAAGTTTAACCATTCAAAGGATGTAACAACTAAATGTAATTGATTTGTATTATAGTAAATAAGTACCTCTACTTAATACAGAATTATCACATTTGTAATTTTAGGGGGGCATATAAATTTAAGTAGCTGAAACTTTTGGATGGTATAAAATCCAGCTACGGAAAAAGGATCATATTCCAGAATATTGGCCAGTTGTAATGTGAAAAGGGTGCTGAAGTTGATATAGTAACCTCTTCTTCAGCTCATTGTTTAATCAATTTAAGAAATTTTAATTTTCAGCATTTTTAGAATTATTGGTAATTTCAGTCTTGCACGTATTGTGTACTACATGTGTGAGAAAGCATATACACTCTTAACCATTTAACAGTGTGATTGGAGCTTATAATGTCTGATCCTAAGGAAATTCTTATACTTTTGCTAAATATTCAATTCAGGACATAAAGCCAAAGTAGCCTATACAAGCAATAACAAAATCAAATCACTTAAAACAAAAAACAGACAATGGACCTGTTCTTCTGAAATTTCTTGATAGAATAAAAGTTTTTCTCTAACCATCGTCTTGATTTTGTTAATTATATGAGATGCTAATTGCCTTCTTGATGTGTGAACACGAGAAGTAAGCTCACTCCAAATACCATGCACTGCTATGGCTAGATATGGATAAAAGATCTAGGCATTAAAATTTGAGTCCAGGGAGATGGTACTCAATCTAATTGATATTCATTGGACATGGACTGAAAACTAGTTTGATATAAGCACAAGAGTTGAAAATATGCTTATTCGATTCTGCTTCAATATTGCATAACGGACATGTTGGTCTACATTCATGCCATAACGAGTTAATCTATCTTTAGTAAGCAAGCTCTTCTTGATGGCGGATAAAATGAGCATTTCAGAATGTGCAAGGTATGCCAAACTGCAATATACCAGTTACACGACGGGCCAGAGGATTGATCGGGGTCCCGACCTAATGCTTAAGTCCAATGGCTTTAACATGGGAAAAAAAAACAAATTTTACACATTCCCTTCAAGAACAGAGCTGATACGAGCCATTGAATTTGACTCAGGGATGTTCATTTTCCTGGGTAAAACTGAGCAATAATGGGAGACTGGTTTAGCCATGGCCTAATTTGCAGCATTCTGTGGACGCTCCAAGATTATATGAGATATCACAAGTCCTGAAAGCCTTACTTTTTTAACATGGTTTCTTTGTAATTACCAAATAATCGAAAATATTTTGAAAAGTTTTTGATTCCGTCATTAATAATTGAGATAGAACCCAGAGTCATCTTTAGAGAAGATCAACACATCGTCTGCAAATTACATATTAAAACCAGTTACTTGGTTGCAACTCTAATTGCTGAAGCATGAAGCCATAAACTGTGTAGGAAATCGGTTAAATGTACCGACGTACTGTACTATAATAAAGTACCAACCGTAACAAAAGTATGATAGTTTTGTTTGAATTATAAAGCTAATTAAAAGGAGTACATCTTATGTTCCAGATCAGTTACTGGACCTATCATTTAGGCTCAACACAAAAGGACTGCGCACTCTGTACTTGTCATTGCTCCAAGTGATCCAACCAAAAACATCACTCTTCAATGTATATTTTGTCGAAAAATTCACATCAAAACTTCGCTTCTGACACTCCTTTGTAAAATGTAACTTGTGTGGTATCACTTGCACCTTGATATGTTCAGGAGCATCAACTGTTACCACATATACTGTCTCGACTTCATCACCAACATTTGTAACAGTTCTTGTCACTTTCCTATCTGTATATTCCTTGAACTTCGCAATGGAAATTGATGGATAATTCATATTGGAGATCAACTCTGTATTTGCATTCTTCGGACAAGAAAATCCTTCTGGAATATTCTTTGCAATAAGCTTGATTGTTGAGAGATTATATCCTAAATTGCAAAGAAAAACATAGTGATCTGTGGTAGTAGTCTCGTAAACTAGCCCTGGATTCATTGCTTGTTCTATGTTTACTTCCCCTGCACCAAAATCATATGGTGTTGCTACTTGTAGTCCTGGAAGTTTTAAAACAGGAGATCCATCGCTACACGTTTGAACAGCTGTAAATTGCAATTACATGTATAATTGTTAAAAAAAAATTATTCATGTCATTAATATAATTAAAATGCACAAATTCGAAGTAATAACTGACCTGAAGTCATAATAGCTGATCTGATGGCTGAAGGATCCCAAGTGGGGTGTTGGGACTTGATTAAGGCAGCTACTCCAGAAATGTGTGGGGTTGCCATTGATGTTCCAGAGACTATCACGTAATCTGGTGGAGCCTGTCCTGGGAGTGCAAATTCCGAGTCAATTTTACTCCATGCTGCAATAATATTCACTCCCGGTGCTGTGATATCCGGCTGTAGAAGTACAGATTAATATGTTATACCAGTGCCCACACATATATGTATTAGTGTGTACGGTGGTCCAATCAGTTTTTGCAGAAAACACTCACTAATACTAGAAGTACTTTTCTAACTGTATATTTGTGTAAAAAAATATGTAATGTGCTTGCCTTGAGAAGGTTATGAGATAAATATGAAGGGCCTCTGGATGAGAAATCGGCGACGATAGGTGCTGGCTTGTAGTCTATAGATGTTGCAGACCTTCGAATAGTTGCAGTCGGATTCCTGAAGATTATATTCGATTAGTTAGCATTGCAACTTAAAGATACTTTTAATGTAATCATCAAACATTTTGCATTACCTATTTGATTGTATATACGAGAGAGTTTCATTCCCATCCTTGGAACCGATATAAGTAAACGGAAACGTCAAAGCCGAAGTAAGTATCACATCACCTTCAATTTTGTAATTATCGTCAACCAAAATCAATCCACGTGCACCTTGAGTTATTATCTCCGGTATCTTATCAAAACCGCTGTTTTTCTCGTTGAAACATAGAACAATACGTCCTTTGACCTTGCTTATATCTAATGAACCTGGCACACAATCTCTGGACACATTCCACGTGATAAGTTAACGAAACATGGGGTTTGCATGTGTGTGCACTTTTGTATGCCTTGTTCCTGAGTGTGTTTTTATGATTGTGAAATTGATGCTAAGTTAGTGATCAACATATTGTTGGATTACCTTGCTAAATCGTCGCTGATGTTGTGAGCTCGAACCTTGGCTGAGACACCATCTATTAGTGGATATTTTGGAGAGTCACTTAAACCAGAAAACTGAATGCCTCCACCCTGAGTATAAAATATTTCTACACATGATTTATTATTCTTCTAATAAGATGAACTAAAGAAATTTTATCAAGCAAAATAAATTACATAATTACTATGCATGCATGCTTTTGGTTCAACTTCTAGCGAACAATGTATCTAAATCTAACAATGTACCTCTTACATTTTAATCTAGAAAGCATATCCTATATACATGCATATGCACATTATAATAATTTTACCTTGATAACTTGATTAGTACCCAACACAACATTAGCATAGACGTGTCTGTCAATAGTTGAAGCACCAACGGTTGTTATCCAAGGTGCAAAATTCACCACACTAGAAGGCAAAGGACCCGCATTTCCAGCAGCACAAACAACCATAATTCCATGTTCGACGGCATGAAATGCACCAATGGCTATTGTATCAGTCCATAAATTGACAGTGGGACCACCACCTAATGATAACGACATTATATCAACGCCATCATGTATGGCAGTATCCATTGCTGCTAGAATTGCTGAGCTGTAACAGCCACCTGCATAACATGCTTTGTACATTGCTATTCTGGAAGTCGGTGAACCGCCAACAGCTGTTCCAGAAGCTAAGCCGTAATATGAAACTCCAGGCACAGATGCTCCCCCAGCTGTTGATGCTGTGTGGCTGCCATGTCCATCTGCATCTCTAGATGTTTGATTGCGGTTGTCAAAATATTTTGCACCAATTAATTTCCTAACAGAAATCAATTTGAAAGAGAATTTTATGTCAAGATAGGCATACATCACAATTTAGGAATAGAAATCCTATTGTTACACTATGTGCATCTGATGTGATACACTGTGTATACCAGAAGTATTTCATTTACACTTGTAAACACTGAGATTCATGCTTACTTATTGCAACTGGAAGCGGGAAAATCTTCTGTTGATTGGCAAGTTCCTTTCCAATGTTTTGGGATCGGACCCATACTTTTATCATTAAAGCTCTTAGACTCTGGCCAAATCCCTGATAATTACTCCCCAAACAAAAAAGTAAGATTAATTTCTACAAAAACTTAATATATATTTACCATGACAATAACAGAGTGCATAAATAATTTTATTTGCTTGCAGATAGTTATAAGTCGCGCACCTGTATCTATCACACCAATGATAGTGTCAGCTCCATTCGCAGTGGAACTGTGGAGCTCTGTTGCCGGGATAGAATTATCAAGGTAATGTTGACTCTTGAGAAAAGACCACGACCTTGTTGTACGTAGTTTTAACTCTTTATCAGGAAAGACGGACACAACTCCTGGTTCTTGAGCTATTAAATTTGCTTCCTCCTTAGACATATGAGCGGCAAATCCTGTGAAGCCATGTTTGAATACCTGCACCACGGCATTTCTGTTCCAACAAAAAAAACAGAGATTAATAATTAAAAGAGGATTCGTAAGTGTAACAAAAAAAAATGAACACATGACATATCATATATGCATGTGTGATGTTCTAAGAATGTCATGTATCATATCATTAATTTGAAACAATGATATACATATTTATATGCCAGCTGACCTTCTCGATAATGAGTTCATAAGCCGAGCTTGATCATCTCTGAAAGTACCAGAAGTTGACGAGCCTTTTCCTCCCATATAAACAACATAAACTCCAGCTTCTTCTGATCGATCAGAAGCTGCATTTGTAATTGAGATGTATAAAAATAGTGGAAAAAAGAAGAAGATTGAAAGCCTTGCCATTGCTTGTGATAATCTGGAAAACTCAAACCATACTGGTGAACAAACCCCTACAATTCTCAAGTTTATATAGCCTAAAAGATTGTCTATTTTGGAAACATCCTCAGCTGCAATGTGATTCCTCCTCCTTCAAGTTTCCAACCATTTTAAGGTTGTAGTTCCTACTTCATTAGCACAACTATATATAATTAATTTGTATTTTTGTTAATAAAACTTTTAGATGGGATAATGACTAGGTTTGGAAAAAGGATTATATTCCAGGATGGTGGCCAGTTGTAATGTAAAAAGGGTGCTGAAGTTGATATGATAACCTCTTCTTCAGTTTTTTTTTTAATCAAATTTAGAAATTTTAATTTTCAGCATTTTTAAATTTTTGGTAATTTCAGTCTTGCACGTATTGTGAATATACTACATATGTGCGAAAGTGCATGCTACACTCATTACCATGTGGCATTTTTATAATATGATTGGAGCTTATAATGGCTGATCCTAACAAAATTCTTAGTACCCTTCCTAAATATTCAATCCACGACAGAAAATTCTTGGTACTCTGTTACTGGCCTTTCTTTTTCAGCTATGCTCTTTCTTCATTTACAACCTGGCACATAGTTATGGCTCTTTATAATAAATATACTCTCATAAATTTAAGTATGAAATACTCCAATAATTATAGAATTCGTCTCTGAAATCCAGAAACTCTGGAATGCCCCACGGCCATGTCATATTTATTTAAACTTTACGGAATTTATTTCGGAAATAACAAACGAGACGAGGATAAGGGAAGAAATTACGCTTCTTGCTTGAACTGCGTTAAGTAACTGTTTTCGTCGTAGGTTGGTGTTCAAACAAAACTCTGAAACAAATTCGTTACCGACATTATTCCAGATGAGGTTTGACAGATAGTCTACCTCATAGGCAAGTCACTCGGACTATATAAAGAGTAGAAACAGGGCAAACCCGAGAGATCTAGTTATTACGATGGGGAGGAACGGAGAAGTAATATCATATAGAGTATAGACGATGGGCCCTTGGCTAATCTAACAACTGAATCACAATATTATGTAGCCTCAGTATATATCTTGGGAGGAATATAAATGAATTGAACTGAGTCTTGCATAAATGAATCGAGCGCGTCAAACTTTCAAATCGAACAAAAGCTCGTGTTCAAATTCTGCTCGATAATGAACAAGCTGAACACTGGTTTATTTGCAAACACGCACCGAAAACTTGGACTAATTGCTTACCAGATAGATTGTTTTTTTTTTTTGACAGAAAATAAATTCATTATCACATCCTCACAAGGAGGTATAAATACAAAAATGTAAAAAATCTCCTAAAAAGGAGAAAATTTACATTTTGGATATTACACTTCAAGGGAAGGGGGAATCCCTGACAAAGCACAGGTGAAAAACAGTGGAAAGTCTGAAAATCTAATAATTATTCGAAAAATTCGAACAAATCACCTTAAGATCGGGGGGAAACCGACTAGTGACCTCGAAAATATCTCGAATCAATATGTTAGAAAATCAGATAACCAAGAAAGATCGGTGCATGAAGCGACACAGTAAAAATGGAACTTTTTATCATTCTAAAAGCACCAATTGATTCAAGGCTTGCAACTTGCAACAGTAAGCAGCACTACAACTTAGGCTGTAATGGCAGACTGGCAGTGGCAAAGCAGGAAAGTACCAACGATAAAGCAGGAAGTAGACATGCCCTCGCATATATTTGAAAGAAATCATGACAGAAGCAAGCATTATTATGTGTTTTTACAGTCTCACTTGCTTATATAATATATTACGTATGTTAATATCATTATATGCTCTTATATCTCGAATCTGACCGAATACCTGTTTGGTGGATATTGGAAAATACTAGATTTAAAAGAATATTGAGTATTTGCTGCGACAAAACAGAGACTGGTTTCACCTTGACATTTGGAGAAATTACAAAAAATAAACTAAGAAAAACATGAAGTAGTAGAGAATGGGCTCGTTCTTTCCTTACTGAACATGAGCTCAGCATTGAGTTTATCATAAAGTTGAAAGTTCGGTTTTTTGATAATAGCACTTCGCTGGCAGTGATAAGTGTAACTTCGGAATTAGTTCCTCGATGATCGAAGGAACATTCCGCATCAAATGAATGATTACTTATATAATAAAGGTAATTCAAGTAGAGCACAATACAGACAACTTATAAGATATGGACTATAATTCCACCCTTATTAAAGTTTATGGATGTCAGTCTTCAAGAAACAAAATTCTACTAAAATCAAGCAACATTTTATGGTTGGCACAAATAGCAAGAGTTGTCTTACCTGTAATCCTTTCGTAAATCAAATCATCAAATAACTTGACCAGAAAACACCAAATACAAGTAAGATTATCTGCTTCGCTCTAGCACGTCTGTTACATCCTTAGCCCCATTAAGAAAAATTATCATGTCGCAATAGTGCTCTCAGGGACCCATATCCTAAGGCACCGATCATAAAATGAGCAAGTAGCTACTGCAGTACTCTTCTTTTCACCTTCATGAGATAAGCTCGTCTTCTGCCAATCTGCTCCATATGCAAGGGATTCATGCTTACTGTATGTTTCAATTACTTCAGCTCCATCTCCTTTAAACTTGACAACTGCAAAGCCATTGTGCATGCAAGCTGCCAAGACTATGCCTGGTACGAAAGGATGCTGTTTGATTCTCCAAACTCCTCCTCCTAAACAGACTGACGTTTCATTTACAGGTTTTGAGATTGATCTAACATCCCATATTCTTAGATACTCATCGTAGCTACCAGTAAGTAACATATGAGGATCATTGAGACTCTTTGATATACAACATACCCCCATCTTATGAGCTCTTGAATTTTGAAATACCAAGTCCGACGAACACCGTAAATCCCAGCCACTGAATTTGCAGTCATCTGAACCAGTGTACACAAGATTTGGCTGGTGATGATCAAAGCAAGTAGCCCAGACTTCAAATTCATGTGCTTTCCATTCATGTACTATCTCTAGTTGAGACTCGAGAAAGGAGACAATCGATATTGACCCGTTGGAGAGTCCCACTGAGATAGATGTTGCCAAGGGATTCCAGTCCAAGCATAAGCACATAGATGAACTGATTTCTTCATCATTCACCTCCGTCAGTAAATTACCTGCATCCAGCATATGTTGTGAATTATTTAATAGAATATCAACTTACAAATATCTCAATTTGTTTATTCTACGTGGTAATGGCCACAACTACTTATTTAAGCTATTCACTAGCAGTTCACAAGATGGTGTGGATTGACGTATGGAACTAATCAAGCAGTTGGTCAAAACCAGAAATAATACCCACGATAGTAAAGCACTAAAATTTGAAATAAATAACCAGAAATCAAGAAAATGACAACCGAACTCACCCTTGGCTGCTGTTCCATCTCCTGCATTTTCAATACGATGAAGCCTCAAGTGACCATCGGCATCAGCTTGTGCAAGCAAGGGACATACATTATCACCAACAGGATTCCATTTCATATCAAAGATGCCCGCAGTTTCGACTTTATGAAGCAAGTTAAGACCAACACCACCTGCATCAGCATTAACATCAAATATGGAAATGCTACCAGAACGGCTGGGGTGATCACCCTCTTCAAGTGTGTAAGTTGCAGCAGCTAGCAAGTGTTGAAATGATCTGTGCGGACAGAACTCCACCACGTCTGCATTGCCGTCTAGAAAGCAATCCGCCACGTCCATTTCTAACAAAAAAAGAAGTTAAATCTATGTGAAAAAACTAGTTTTGTAGATTCAGCTGGGCATTTGGTCTAACAGCTTACAAACACAATCAACACATTATACAAATAGAGATGACTTTAAGGAGTAAATAAAAAAGCTGGCCAAGTTGATAGTTTGCATATATATAATTTACATTGCTGAAATATAAGAAGCGAAACAAATGACTGATTGCTTGATTGAAATTATATGTGTAATGTTGACAATGGTGTGTACCCATTGGATGAATAGATACAGTGTATGCTTGGACTGCTGACGGCAATAGAAACGACTTTACCAAAGTTGCTCGAATCGGCCAGGAGCGAGAAAGAGTTTACCAAATTTAAGTCGTTTGGTTCAGTCAGGAATTATTTTAATTTATAAATAGAAATAAAAATTTTAAAAATTGAAAATTTAACTTTAACATTGAATACGGATAATTATTTTAAGACAAATGTAAACAAATGCATGGTTATCTTCGATTAATTACAGTAGACAAATGTGTAGTCTGATTTAATAAGAATACATATGCATAGCAGGTAGCAGTAATTAATAAACAGGCTTTGAAAATTGGCTCAACATACATGGCAACTCAGCTAGAATAGTCTGATATCTGAACAACAAAACAGTACTCAGACCGGATCAACTCAATCACAACAAGTACTACTTCAGTACTTCAGTACAGCATATTTATTCACAACAGCCACTGCAAGGCTCACAAACTCTGTAACTGTAAGCTAACAGCAGCAACAAGGTAGCCGACAAAAAAGCCACATAACATCTTTCATTAACCTAATAGGCTTGCTTTAATTGTTCAAAATTAAAAAATGAGATACATTTTTAACTTAGCAACTACTGTTTACAATGTTAAAAGTCAAATCTACCTTTACACTGTTTTAAAATGTAGTATGGATGGTGTGACAGTTTTCAATCTACCTCTAAGGTTATAGTACAAGTACCGGTATCCTTAATTTCAGAATAAGTGGTAAGATAGAATAGAACTCAGAAACAAAAACTCACAGATTATGTAATGAAGAACCATGTCTGTAACTTTACCACAATATCTAAAAAGAGCTTAAAAAAAGTTAGCGTACAATGATCACGTTGTCCCGTTTGTGATTCCCCAAAACACAAAGTTCCTAGAATAATCAACAGTTACTGCTCACAATAACAGCTGCTGGCATTGGCAAAGGGCTGACGTGATTCCCCTCGACAAACCTACTAAAGATATAAGCTAAGCATTCGAAACACTTCGAAAATGATTCAACTCAAACAAAAACAGCGTATAATATAACTCATTCAACTTAACAACAATGTACGTCACTCAAACATTTTATCGAACACTTACAGCGCATAATGTAAAAAATTAACACACACAAAAACAGAGACACAGACAAATATACACATAACAGACACACATCTATTGAACTTTCTTCCAGTAGTTTAAAATTCTTTAATTGCAAGTTTTAAATTACGGTAAACCAGGAACGACAACGGATAAGCCGTTTATCACTTAGTCTATCTCATCGCGCTAAAAACACATTTATATATGAGACATATACATATGGTGAAGCATCTGCAGGGAAAATTACCTTATTGAAGAATCTCTACAAAAAAGGGAAGGATGAATATATGAGCAATGAGCTTTATGTATGTAGTTATGTTCATATAGTAGCATCATTAACAGCAATGATGAATGATAATGCTGAGAAAGGAAGAGAATAAAAACAAAGGATGAAAAAGGATAGGTTCTACCGAGAATTGAACTCGGGTTACTGGATTCAGAGTCCAATGTCCTAACCGCTAGACCATAGAACCGTGTTGTGTTCATTTGGTTAAATTAAAGTATACTAGCTATATACCCGTACGATGAATGGATAACTTTAATCAATATTTTGTAATATAATTTTGATTATAATTTTTTTCATGAAAAATTAGTTTGATAGCATTTTGAAAATTTTGTTTTTACTTTTAATGATAATAGTATATACGTATGTTATATGATTTGTAAGTATACATTTGTTTTTTCCTTATAAATGGTTTTTCTTTAATTTATATTTCAAAGTTTAGGTTAACATATTTTTTAGTATCTCATAATTATTTTTGAATTTTTTTATTTTATTAGATTACATATGATATATTTGAAACATATAGGTACTATATTCGTGTAACAATTTATTATTATTATTTTATCTTTTTAATTATGTAATTTAATGGTTATCTTAAAATTTTTAGATCTTTTGTTATAGTATATTTATAGTTTTTAAAGGCATTTTTTTTTAACTTTTTTGGAAATATGTAGATTATATTTTAAGGTTTAGCCTAACATATATTTTAATATTTCATATTTTTGGGGAGTTTTCTTCAATATTATTAGAATATATATAATATAGTTCAGATATGTGGGAATTTATTGGTTTAACTATTCTTTATATATGAAGAAATTTTGTACTATCTTTTTATGTTTTTGTGTTGGTATATATTTGTTTTAAGTGCATTATATTAAAATTTATTGTTGATTTTAGTTTTCTACATTTAGATTTTTTTTAATTGGCGTTTGTTTTGTAGATTATATTTTGTTAAATTTTGGTGTCATTTCCAATTATGACATATTTTTTGATTATTTTTTTATTATCTTATTTTACCATATATTTTCTTAAAAACTTTTTTTTGTTTTGTAATTAAATGTACATTCTTGCTTTTTAGAAAAGTATTTTTTTTAATTGAAATTCTGATAATATGCTTTGTTTACTTGTTTATTATATATAAAAATTAGTAATTATCAAAATATGAATCTTTTACCGAAAAATTTCATAGCCAAACAGGCCAATAACCAGAGAACTGTTAGTAATGCATTCTTTTTGGCAGGGTGGTAATCCTGTGGACTTTAGACCAGCCAATTCTGCTTCACATAGTGTTCAGTATATTTCCTTCTCAGATCTACAACCTGAGCAGTTCGTGATCAGGTATTGCATCTAGCTCAAGGAAGGACTTATTTGATCATACAAACTGTTATGCCCAAATCTGGCATAATGGCTAAATTGATTTGATTAGCTAAATTGATTTGATTAGCTAAATTGATGGTTCATAATCTATGATGGGCCTAGAAGATGAAGATTGGGTCACTAAAGCCCATTATTAGAATCAGCCCAGCATGCCTTGGCAATAATATTTCTATCACAAGAGCACCTCGCTCGCTTCATAATTGCGCCTCGCTTCTTTGCGCCTCGCTTTGTGGCGCCTCGTTTTTGTATCACATCTGTCACTTACAACGAGATCATCATCTCTCCTCTGGAAGGCTCATCTCTCCTCTGGAAGGTCGCATGAGTAGCTAAGCACAGGGGTCGCTTCGCATGGCCAGGCCTCATGGTCGCATGCAAGGGCCCTGTTGGATCTTTCATTCCAAACCTATCCATTCGAGGCCATGGGTTTCTACAGCTAGACCATGGATCATGGATAGGATTGATGACTCATTGCCACGTCAGACCTAGCTACATGGGCTTGGACTTTGGCTTATCTCTTAAAACCCTAGCCCGCCTAGGTAACTTGTGGCCCAAGAACTACGTCAGGCTTGATCCCTATAAATAGGGTACGTAGGCACCTTGATACGGATGAGAAACAGTTTACCTGAAACACACCTATCAAGCTCAGCCACATTCATACACACAAACCCTAATCCTTGTTCTTCTTTTGTTAGCAAAATATCCGTATTTTGCTCCGATAATCCAGCAAACCTCCAAAATATTGTTATACAATATTCTCCCTGTAACATTTGGCGCTAGAAGGAGGGGCTAGTAGTCATTGAATTGGGAGAACGATGACTAAATCACACAAAAAGAGGAACGATGGTGAGACCCCGGGATCGCATAAGGTGAACAAGGACGATCCCCTGACGAGAGACCCCTCAGAGGACGAAGCGTCCAAGGACAACTCTAAGACTGGGAACAGGGAGGAGCACACCCCCCCAGCACAGAGGGTGACATTGAACAGCGAGGTCATGTCTTTTCTAAAAGGCCTCGGTGAGCAGGTGACCGCTGTGCATGAAAGGGTCGCAAAGGTAGAGAGGCGCTATAGTTCTAGAGGATCGAAGAGGAATGCAAGGACAGGCGGTAGAGCACCTGGGGAAGGAAGCAAACTCCCCCCTAAGAAACTCGTTAATGACTTCGAGGACGTCCTAACAGATCAAACCAACCCTGACTGGAATGAGGGGGAGGACTCGCTCGGACAGAAAGGGGGATCGCATGACAAGGTCGCCTCATCTGAGGGGAGATCGGTCAGTGTTTTTGACCGTCTCGGAAAGAAGCTGACTGAGCATGACCTTCGTCTAAAATTGGAAAAGGTTAATGCGCCTCGTCATGAGGGATCTAAGAACAGAAGTAAGGGTACACATCGACAATTGTCTCCTCGAGATCGCGAGCGGTCATATCGTCGTGATGACAGACCCCCCTCTCCCCGTAGAGAGCGTGAGCGGTCCCATCGTCGCGATGACAGACCCCCGTCTCATCGAGACTAGGAACGATCTCAATATCTTGAAGAGGATCGTAGAAAGAAGGATCGCAGGAATGACCAGGAGGAGTCCAGTGTCCTAAAAAAGACCCAGTCTCATCATGGAAGTACTGGAGGTAAAAAGGAGGCTGAAAAGGAGGTCAAGGTAGGAGACTATAAGCTGGAGGAGTTGAAGAAGGCCCTGGACGCGATGAACAATGAGAAAGGAATCTTTAGCACCATGGGCTCGTCATCGCCATTTACTCATGAAATTCGAACCGCTCCGCTTCCTGCAGTGTTTCGAGGCCATCAGCATGATATGACCTATACTGGCGACACTGATCCAGCGGAGTTCGTGATTCGATTCAACAATGAGATGGATGTTTATCAGGTCTCATTACTAGCGAGGTGCAGACTATTCGCGGCCTCGCTGAGGGGAAGTGCTCAGCAGTGGTTTTCGAAGCTAGGGGCATTGATTGTCATCGATTCTTGGGAACAATTCGTGGACATCTTCATCAAACAGTTCCAGTCCTCGATGCTCTACGCACCCCCTGTTTCCACCTTGGCGAACAAAAAACAGAAGGAAGGTGAAACCCTTCACGATTACTCAAGAGATTCAATGCTGAGGTGCCTCGCGTGCGAGGTGCAAATGACGAAGCTGTGAAAAATTTCCTCATCGCTGGAGTGAGGGAAGGTACGGAATTTTGGAAGAAGCTACAAGAACAGACCCCTAGCACTCTCTCTGAATTGCACAAGGTCGCTGAGCCTTTCAAGCGTGTTGAGAAGTCACTCGCAGATCTGAAGAAGAATAATGAAAGGAGTGGCAGTTGGAATAGGAACCGGGGGGTAAAAAGAAAGGACTCCAAGAGTCCGAGGCGAAGACGGGATCGAAGTCGAAGCCCCAGCCCAAAAAGGAGAGACCGTGATCCTTTGAGGCGATCCCCACCGAGATCCCGCCCCGCGAGGGATGAAGACAAGTATATTCCTCTGGTCGCCCCAATTGATCACATTTACGCAGTCAATGAAAGCAAGGGGATATTCAGGAAGCCTACACCGATGGGTCTGAAGGGGACCGCAAACACTAGCAGGTATTGTGCCTTTCATGAACAAACAGGGCATGATACATCAACCTGCCGAGAGCTGAAGCAGCAAGTGGATCAGTTAATTCGTGAGGGAAAGTTAACTGAGTGGGCAGTTCGCGAGGTGAAGAAGCATAATCCCAAGTCTGGCCTTGGGTATAATCAAGCCCCCCCACCTGAACAGAATCCAATCATTAAGGAAAGGGAAGCGCGAGGCGGAAGTATTCACGTAATAATTGGGGGACCCCACATCGGGGGAGACAGCAATAAAGCCAGAGAGAGGTATGCTCGCGAGGCCAGGGAGCGACCCCTCACTAATGTACATCACTTGCAAGAGCGACCCCCAAAGCTCTTTAAGGGGGAAGATACAAACATCATGTTCACTGAGGAGGACGCGAAGTGGGTTCATCACCCTCATTCTGATGCCCTCGTTGTTCGAATTCGTATTGGATCGCAGAATGTCTACAGAGTTCTGGTTGATAATGGGAGTGCTGTGAATCTCCTGACATACGAGGTCTACCAAAAAATGGGCTACGTGGACAAAGATCTTATCCCAACTGTGGGACACTTGTATGGTTTTACTGGAGCCTCAGTGAGTGTCAAGGGTCTCATACGACTTCCTGTGACTTTAGGAGACGAGCCCTGCATCACTACCCAGATCGCAGACTTCATGGTGGTGGATCAACCTTCAGCATACAATGCTATTGTAGGGAGGACCATACTTAAGGAAATGAGGGTGGTTACTTCTATCTATCATCTTTCCATGAAGTTTCCTACCCCAAATGGAGTGGGATGTGTCAAGGGAGCGCAGCATGAATCACGAGAATGTTACAACAAGGCCCTTAAGTCCGCTGAAAAGGGTGGCATATCTATGGTAGACAGGATGGAAAGCGAGGAGGAAGATAGGGCTCACAAATCGGCCTCGCGACCCCCAAATGAATGCAACATTATATCAATTTAGGAACTCCCAGCTGGTTATTTTGATGATTTGGGAATTCAGGTAGAACCAGTACCAGGTGCTTTGATGATGGGAACCTCGCAGCCAGTAATGGTTTTCCAGGAAGGGATTGTTGAAGAGGCTACAGATAGTGATAACGAGGAGAGCCCAGAGCAGGCCGCTGTGCGAGCCCGGAAGGGAAAATGGGTTCGCAAAGAGACATCTACACTGACAGAACTGCCAAATGGTATCACGCAGACAACAACTATTGTTAAGGAATATGGGCACGCAGGTGTCAACCCCTGCGAGGCAGAATCGAGTCAGGCTCGTGAATATGATCTAGACCTGGATCCTCGCATCCCAGAGCATGTGGAGCGAGCTGGGGCAGCTGAAGACACGATCTCTATTCTTGTTGATGTGCAGGACCCTTCAAAGGTGTTGAAAATAGGGTCGCAACTCAACCCTGATCTGAGAGAAAGATTGGTCATTTTTCTGAAGGCTAACCTTGATGTGTTCGCCTGGTCGCATGAAGACATGGTTGGGATCGATCCTAATGTGATGTGTCATAGGCTCAACTTGGATCCAAGTAAAAAAGGTGTTAGGCAGAAAAGGCGACCCATAAGTGGAGAGCGAGCCGAGGCTCTCAAAGAAGAGGTGGATAGACTACTTAAGGTCGGGCTCGTTAGGGAATCATTCTACCCTGACTGGCTCGCGAACCCTGTTCTTGTGAAGAAGCCAAACGGGAAATGGAGAACATGTGTGGATTTCACTAATCTCAATAAGCATTGCCCAAAGGATAGTTTCCCATTGCCGAGGATCGATCAGCTAGTGGATGCAACAGCGGGGCATGCACTTCTCTCCTTCATGGATGCTTATTCTGGGTACAATCAGATACCCATGTACGGTCCTGATCAAGAGCACACCTCGTTTATCACGGATAGAGGTCTTTATTGCTACATAGGGATGCCCTTCGGTCTCCTTAATGCTGGGGCTACCTACCAACGGCTCGTTAATATGATGTTTGAGAAGCAGATTGGGAAGACAATGGAAGTTTATGTAGATGACATGCTGGTAAAATCCAAAGAGGCTGGGGATCACATCGCCCACCTCGCTGAAATGTTTGGTATACTGAGGAAGTACAAAATGAAGCTCAATCCACAGAAGTGTGTCTTTGGAGTTGAGTCTGGAAAGTTCTTGGGGTTCATTGTCAATCACAGGGGAATTGAAGCGAACCCTGCAAAAATAAAGGCCTTGGTGGACATGCGATCCCCAAGAAGTATGAAGGAAGTTCAGAGTCTAACGGGACGGATCGCAGCCCTTAACCGGTTCGTCTCTAAATCATCAGATAAATGCCATGAGTTCTTCAAGGCAATTAAGAAGGTTGGAAAAAACTTTGATTGGACCCCTCAATGCGAGGAGGCTTTTCAGAACATCAAGGAGCAACTTGGCTCGCCCAAGAACGGGGAGACGCTCATTGTCTACCTCGCGGTGTCAGAACATGCGGTCAGTGCAGTGCTAGTTCGCGAGGAGGGGAAAGTTCAGTATCCTGTGTACTATGTTATCAAAAGGATGTTAGATGCTGAGACTCGCTACACAAACATGGAGAAGCTAGCCTATGCCCTGGTGCTTGCCTCGCGGAAATTGAGACCCTACTTTCAGGCCCATAGCATTGAGGTTCGCACAGCCTATCCATTGAGGCAGGTAATGCATAAGCCAGAATCCTCAGGAAGATTGTTGAAGTGGACAGTGGAACTCAGCCAATTTGATATTGAGTTCAAGCCTCGTGGTCCCATTAAAGGTCAGGCACTTGCAGACTTCATTCTGGAATTCCCTCTTCAGTCTGAGGAAGATAAGTTGGCTATCATAGCGATCCCAGAGACCGCATCTAGCGAGGCCAAGAAAGAAAATTCCGCCTCGTGGTGGGAATTATATGTTGATGGAGCATCAAATAAGGAAGGAGCTGGGGCTGGCATCGAGTTGGTAACACCAGAGGGTCGCAAAATAAAAAGTGCAGTGCATTTTGCTTTTGAAGCCTCTAATAATGCAGCAGAGTACGAGGCCCTCATCATTGGTCTTAAACTTGCATTGGAGATGAAGGTGGAGAATCTGACTGCATACAGCGATTCTATGTTGGTAGCATATCAGCTGTGGTGTGGATGGCAAGCTAGGGGTGAGCAGATTGAGCTGTATCTGCGATGTGCACAAAGATTGGTTAAAAAATTCAACAATATCAAAGTGGTTCACATCAGGAGAGAAAAGAATCAGGGGGCTGATGCACTAGCAAAGTTGGGATCGCGTCGCGAGGCCACCCTACTTGGAATTATTCCACTGGAAATTCAAACAAAGCCCAGTGTGCCAGAGGAGTTTGTTATGGAGATAGCGACCCCAGGGTCGACCTGGATGACCACTATATGGGAGTATGTTAAAAGTGGAGCCCTGCCTCAAGACAGAAAAGAGGCAAGAAAAATCAAATATCAGGCGGCTCGCTATGTCATCTATGACGAGGTCCTGTATAGAAGAGGGTTCAACACCCCGCTCCTAAGATGTGTGGATGAAGAAGAATGCAATTACATTCTCAGAGAAGTTCATGAAGGAATATGTGGCAATCACTCGGGGGGTAGTTCTCTAGCCCAAAAGGTTCTTCGCCAAGGGTACTACTGGCCTACTTTGAAAAGAGATGCTTTTGAGTTCGATAGAAGGTGTGATAATTGCCAAAGGATCGCTAACTATAGCACCGCTCCTGTCTCCCACCTTACCTCGCTAACGAGCCCATGGCCCTTCGCTATGTGGGGCATTGACTTAATTGGGGAGCTACCTAAAGCTAAAGGAGGTGTCAAGTACGCAGTTGTGGCTGTTGATTACTTCACCAAGTGGGCCGAGGCTGAGCCACTTGCCACTATTACTGCAAAGAAACTCAAGGACTTCGTGTACAGGGCAATTGTGTGTCGCTATGGGATTCCTTATCAGCTCATATCAGATAACGGAAAGCAATTTGACAGCAAGGACATGAAAGAATTTTGTGAGAATTTGGGAATCAAAAAGAGTTTTTCAGCTGTGAGTCACCCCCAGACAAACGGCCAAACTGAGGCCATCAACAAAATTATCAAACATACTTTGAAGGCTAAGTTAGAGGAGAGCAAAGGCAATTGGCCTGAAGAATTACCAAGGGTCTTGTGGTCATACAACACGACCCCAAGGACCACAACTGGAGAGACTCCTTTTTCCCTAACATATGGCTGCGAAGCCATGGTCCCTGTTGAAGTGGGCTCCGGGTCGTTTAGAAGGGAACACTACGATCCCGAAGCAAACGAGGTGAATCATAGATTGTACCTAGACATGAAAGAAGAAACAAGAAGCGAGGCTCAGCTTCGCCTCGCGGCTTACCAACAGAGGACAGCGAGGTACTATAATGGAAAGGTCAAAGCGAGTTCTTTAAAGACAGGTGACCTCGTGCTTAGGAGAGTCATGCCTAACATTAAGGTCCCGGGCCATGGTGTCTTTGGTGCTAATTGGGAAGGGCCTTACAAAATCTATGCTACTCTCTCAGAGGGAACTTACTACCTCACAGACATGAAGGATAAGGTCATTCCGCGAGCTTGGAATGCGGAACATTTGCGCAAATACTATCAGTGAAGGCATCGCTCCTGGTAGTTTCTATCTATTTCGCATGAATAAATTCATACAAAATACTGGGGGGTAGTAGTCGTATTGACACCCTCCCTTTATGATGTAATGACATTGGGCCTCGCCCCACTTAACACTTTTTGGGCCTCGCCCCACTTATCAACTATTGGGCCTCGCCCCATTTTATCATTTATCGGGCCTCGCCCCGCTTGTCAGCTTGTTTGGGCTTCGCCCCGTTTATCAATATAAAAGTTCAATTTCTTTACGAATTACTTTTTATTGTGCACTTAAAATGTACTTGCTTGTTTGTTAACATTAACATACTAAGGTCCAAGCCATGTCAACGATGCAAGGATCGCATCTGAAGTTACTGCTACAACAATCTAAGGAATCTAAGCAAAGGCATGCAAATCTTAACATGCAAAGATGGAATAAAGATATAATCTCGAAGTCAAAGTATTAAGGAAGCGAGGCTAAACTACTTGTGCAAATATGTTATGTGCAAAAATAAACAACACATGATGGAAAAGTAAAAAGCAATTTCAATCCATAATCAGAGGGTCGCTACGCGATCCCAACGCAGTTGGCAGAGTTAAGCTGTTATCAAAGTTAAACAAAATAATATTACATGTTGCGAGACATTCAAGGGGTGTCCGCATCCCCAGTTCGATATTTAGAAACAAAAGGAATAATTTAAGGCCTTGCGGCTTCAGCTGCTTTGGCTTGTGTGGCTTCGCTAGCGAGCCTGGCTGTCTTCTTCGCATCCTCTTATTCGATCTCCTTGCGAAGAGACTCTGCGAACTCAGCATTTCTAGGCCCGAGCTTCTCCCAGTCAAAGTCAGGAACTCTTCGGATAAAGGTCTTCATAAATTCAACCTGGGCAGCCTCCACTACAGCATCGTGATCAAGCTTAGCAGCCTCGAGCTCCTTCTTCAGCTTACCGACCTCTTCCCCATGCTCTCTCCGAAGAGTCTCCTCGAGCTCCTCTGCTTCCTTCAGGGATTTGCTGAATGTATTCCTCTCATCAGTTATTTTCTTAAGCTCGGATCGCAGAGTAGCAGTTTCTGTTTCGAGGGCGAGTCTGTGAGTCTTCATCAGCGATCTCTTGTCCTCTTCCTTCTGAAACTTGAGGACTGCGACCTCCTTCTCCAGTTTGATTTTAACGGAAGCAAGGGTCTTCAGCTCCTTAAGATGAGAAGTTTGACGGATGAACGATTCAGACAAGCATTTGGACAGAGACTCGGCATTATCAATCAGCTCGGCCCCCACCCAGCTCGTACATTCATCTTCGGTAGCATGATTATACCCATTCTTCGCAAAGAGGTCATGAACAGGGGTAGCAGTGGCTGGGTGTTTAGGAGCAGGGAGCACAGATTCATCTTTCCTGGCCTTCTTGGAGACGTGATCCTCAGGGGTACCCTGGGTTCACTGAACGATCTCGGTGTTCTGCGACAAAGGTGGAGGAGGTGGCAGTTCAGCTGTTTTTGGCTTAGGAGGGATTGGAGCAGTCTTTGCGACGGGGATGGCCCCGCTCTTTTGGAGGAAAGGAGGTCTGTGGCCGCTCTTACCCGACATACCTGAAAAATGGAAGTAAAATAACATTAGAAGCATAATAATAATACAAGTTATGCAAATGCAAGAGCAGTAAGGATGAATGCAGTTTTAAAGTTAACGAGGACGGAGTAATGATCGTGTTATAACGAAGAGAATACCCTCGCTTGTGGTAACAACAACTCGAGAGGACGAGGCCTCCTCGCGAGCCTTTCTTTTCAAGGAGGTCTTCTTCGCTCATGAGGGCCTCGTTTTCGAAGGAAGACCAACTCCTTCTTTCAAAAAACCGCACTCAATTAGGTTCTCTAGGGAAAGAAGAGTTATAATGTTGCGGGCCTCTCGCGGGGTCTTCAGCACGTCGTCAGCACGTTGCTTCTCTTCGCCCTTCAGGACGGTTCGCACTTGACCAACTGCGATCTCAGGAAGGACAATTTAGTGTATGGATCGAATGAAAGGAGGATGAAGTTAAAAGGATAAGTTCCATACCTGGAAGATAGTTAAAAGAAGTTTTGACTCTAGGCACGTCGTGGACATAGAAATAAGGACCTTTCCACGAGCCGGCATTACTTGGAGCACTGTGATATAGTTCTTTTTTGTTAAACTCTGGCCACATGGAGAAATAAACGTAGCCAAAGTCTGATGCCCCGCATCGCTTCAGTTGCAAAAAATAGCCCATGGTCCTCGCATCCAACTCAGGATAGCCGAGCTTGTGGTAAAGGATGTAAAGGGCAATCATAGCTCTGTAGCCATTGGGATTTATTTGAATCGGGGCAAGATGGTACATTTCATAAACATCCCTAATAAAAGGGTGAAGGGGAGAGGATACGCCTATCTTCATCATTGCCGAAGTCAGAACCATTCGAGGCACTCTGCCACCATTCTCTTGATGATCGAAGCGGTAGCATCGCATCGCAGACTTAGGGAGAATAATTTTGCCTTCTGGCCTGAAAATGTCGACCGCCTTAGCCAAAGATTCTGTATCTAGGGTCGTTGACAGATCCCTGAAGCCTAAGACGCGAGGTTGGCCGGGTTTCACTTTCGAACCTGGTTCGATGTCTTCAGGACGAGGACCGCCAACATATATGGTCCCTTCTAGCTCAGGCTGGGGAGTTGGTTCGTAAGGCTCGGGAGAAGCTTCTGGTATGTAATTGTAATCAGTGAAATTGACGACCTTGGCTACTTCATCGAGGCCGCCATCATCAGAGGAAGGCTCTTCGTAGTCAGAGTCATCAGAGTTGGCTTCGTTATCAGCACCACCCTCGATGTCATAATAGGCATCGCCTAATGAATCTGTTGGAGAATCACTTATGTGAATGGGCGATACGGTTTGTGATGGAGGCATGGTTCGTGGTGGAGGCACTTTGGAGACAATTTCCGCTGCCCTAGCGCTGAGTTCATTTCCTTTCTTTGTCAAAGTTTCTAGGTCATGTTCGATGTCAGTCATGGTGTGAGGCTCGTTCTCAGCTGGGAGCACATCCAGGGATTGATCCCGCGAGCTTGAAGGGTGTTTTGTTCTCCACGAAGTTAGAGGCACTTCGCGGGTATATTCTTCGTTAGACCATAGAGGGTCGAAGTATAACTTGAATGAACTTTCGCTGGTGCTCGTAGCTTTTGCGATGTTGGCTGTTGCAGCATCGCTGATTTGTATATGAGGCATGGTAGAAGGTGTCCTTGAACTATCGTCTTGAGACATCTGAAAAGGGTGAAATGATTAAGTGTGTGCCCTTACAGAAAACAAATGAAGGAGGAAAGAAACAAGCGAACCGAAAGGCTCTATGTGTTCTCGCATCGTTCACAGAGAATATGAGGGGTCGCAATCCTAAGGGGAAGGCTAACGTTCTTAACCTATGTTTCTATCTAAGTAATTACGGATCGCACTCCTACAATAGCGAGGATGGGTCGCATCATAAAATTGGCATTTTGGGATCGCAGTTATTTGGGTTCGCATCGCATGCAATTTAAGCTATTTAATCATGCAATTGCAATGAAGAACAGTAATTTAAATGCAAGAATAGAAAAAAGACTTACTTTTTCTTGAAGAAGGTTGAAGAAATCGAAAGAAACTCGGGATCGCTGGTGAAAGAGCTTGAAAATTCTTTGCGTTTGATCTTGGAGCAAACTGACAGCACTTCGACAATGTGTTTGTGAGAATAAAAAAGGAAATGATAGTGACAGGGGTATATATAGCCATCAGGAGAGAGAAAGACATGGGACACGTGTTGAAATCTCGTCCGTTGGACACACATCTCGAGACACAACAGCTGTCAAAACCTTTCAAATTCTTGGGCTCGCGACTACTCCAACGGTTATATCTGTTCTTGGGCTCGCTTCGCGGTGACAACTTGTATTCTTTGAGTCCACATCGCATCACCAATGGCAATATGGACTCGGGGGGTAGTTGTTATGCCCAAATCTGGCATAATGGCTAAATTGATTTGATTAGCTCAATTGATGGTTTATAATCTATGATGGGCCTAGAAGATGAAGATTGGGTCACTAAAGCCCATTATTGGAATCAGCCCAGCATGCCTTGGCAATAATATTTATATCACAGGAGCACCTCGCTCGCTTCATAATTGCGCCTCGCTTCTTTGCGCCTCGCTTTGTGGCGCCTCGCTTTTGTATCACATCTGTCACTTACAACGAGATCATCATCTCTCCTCTGGAAGGCTCATCTCTCCTCTGGAAGGTCGCATGAGTAGCTAAGCACAGGGGTCGCTTCGCATGGCCAGGCCTCTCATGGTCGCATGCAAGGGCCCTGTTGGATCTTTCATTCCAAACCTATCCATTCGAGGCCATGGGTTTCTACAGCTAGACCATGGATCATGGATAGGATTGATGACTCATTGCCACGTCAGCCCTAGCTACATGGGCTTGGACTTTGGCTTATCTCTTAAAACCCTAGCCCGCCTAGGTAACTTGTGGCCCAAGAACTACGTCAGGCTTGATCCCTATAAATAGGGTACGTAGGCACCTTGATACGGATGAGAAACAGTTTACCTGAAACACACCTATCAAGCTCAGCCACATTCATACACACAAACCCTAATCCTTGTTCTTCTTTTGTTAGCAAAATATCCGTATTTTGCTCCGATAATCCAGCAAACCTCCAAAATATTGTTATACAATATTCTCCCTATAACACAAACCACAAAGGGTCTTGTTGCAATTGTTATTATTTTTTTTTCTTACTAATATGTGCATTATTGTTTCAAACAGGTGGGTTGTAAAAATAAAAGTGGGATCAGGAGATGAAATTCCTTACATTTTGAAACCCAGGGTACTCTCACAATGGTTGGTAAGTAACAATTAAATGCCTTTAGAAAAAACGATTGAATGGGTATTAAATTTAGGAAAACTTGGTTCAATGTAACTACACTTTTATTAAATTTAGGAAAGCTTCGTTTGATGTATCAAATCTATTATTCAAGTATGTTGTAATGTGTTATGCCCAAATCTGGCATAATGGCTAAATTGATTTGATTAGCTAAAATGATGGTTCATAATCTATGATGGGCCTAGAAGATGAAGATTGGGTCACTAAAGTCCATTATTGGAATCAGCCCAGCATGCCTTGGCAATAATATTTCTATCACATGAGCACCTCGCTCGCTTCATAATTGCGCCTCGCTTCTTTGCGCCTCGCTTTGTGGCGCCTCGCTTTTGTATCACATCTGTCACTTACAACGAGATCATCATCTCTCCTCTGGAAGGCTCATCTCTCCTCTGGAAGGTCGCATGAGTAGCTAAGCACAGGGGACGCTTCGCATGGCCAGGCCTCTCATGGTCGCATGCAAGGGCCCTGTTGGATCTTTCATTCCAAACCTATCCATTCGAGGCCATGGGTTTCTACAGCTAGACCATGGATCATGGATAGGATTGATGACTCATTGCCACGTCAGACCTAGCTACATGGGCTTGGACTTTGGCTTATCTCTTAAAACCCTAGCCCGCCTAGGTAACTTGTGGCCCAAGAACTACGTCAGGCTTGATCCCTATAAATAGGGTACGTAGGCACCTTGATACGGATGAGAAACAGTTTACCTGAAACACACCTATCAAGCTCAGCCACATTCATACACACAAACCCTAATCCTTGTTCTTCTTTTGTTAGCAAAATATCCGTATTTTGCTCCGATAATCCAGCAAACCTCCAAAATATTGTTATACAATATTCTCCCTGTAACATTTGGCGCTAGAAGGAGGGGCTAGTAGTCATTGAATTGGGAGAACGATGACTAAATCACACAAAAAGAGGAACGATGGTGAGACCCCGGGATCGCATAAGGTGAACAAGGACGATCCCCTGACGAGAGACCCCTCAGAAGACGAAGCGTCCAAGGACAACTCTAAGACTGGGAACAGGGAGGAGCACACCCCCCCAGCACAGAGGGTGACATTGAACAGCGAGGTCATGTCTTTTCTAAAAGGCCTCGGTGAGCAGGTGACCGCTGTGCATGAAAGGGTCGCAAAGGTAGAGAGGCGCTATAGTTCTAGAGGATCGAAGAGGAATGCAAGGACAGGCGGTAGAGCACCTGGGGAAGGAAGCAAACTCCCCCCTAAGAAACTCGTTGATGACTTCGAGGACGTCCTAACAGATCAAACCAACCCTGACTGGAATGAGGGGGAGGACTTGCTCGGACAGAAAGGGGGATCGCATGACAAGGTCGCCTCATCTGAGGGGAGATCGGTCAGTGTTTTTGACCGTCTCGGAAAGAAGCTGACTGAGCATGACCTTCGTCTAAAATTGGAAAAGGTTAATGCGCCTCGTCATGAGGGACCTAAGAACAGAAGTAAGGGTACACATCGACAATTGTCTCCTCGAGATCGCGAGCGGTCATATCGTCGTGATGACAGACCCCCCTCTCCCCGTAGAGAGCGTGAGCGGTCCCATCGTCGTGATGACAGACCCCCGTCTCATCAAGACCAGGAACGATCTCAATATCTTGAAGAGGATCGTAGAAAGAAGGATCGCAGAAATGACAAGGAGGAGTCCAGTGTCCTAAAAAAGACCCAGTCTCATCATGGAAGTACTGGAGGTAAAAAGGAGGCTGAAAAGGAGGTCAAGGTAGGAGACTATAAGCTGGAGGAGTTGAAGAAGGCCCTGGACGCGATGAACAATGAGAAAGGAATCTTTAGCACCATGGGCTCGTCATCGCCCTTTACTCATGAAATTCGAACCGCACCGCTTCCTGCAGTGTTTCGAGGCCATCAGCATGATATGACCTATAATGGCGACACTGATCCAGCGGAGTTCGTGATTCGATTCAACAATGAGATGGATGTTTATCAGGTCTCATTACTAGCGAGGTGCAGACTATTCGCGGCCTCGCTGAGGGGAAGTGCTCAGCAGTGGTTTTCGAAGCTAGGGGCATTGATTGTCATCGATTCTTGGGAACAATTCGTGGACATCTTCATCAAACAGTTCCAGTCCTCGATGCTCTACGCACCCCCTGCTTCCACCTTGGCGAACATAAAACAGAAAGAAGGTGAAACCCTTCACGATTACTCAAGAGATTCAATGCTGAGGTGCCTCGCGTGCGAGGTGCAAATGACGAAGCTGTGAAAAATTTCCTCATCGCTGGAGTGAGGGAAGGTACAGAATTTTGGAAGAAGCTACAAGAACAGACCCCTAGCACTCTCTCTGAATTGCACAAGGTCGCTGAGCCTTTCAAGCGTGTTGAGAAGTCACTCGCAGATCTGAAGAAGAATAATGAAAGGAGTGGCAGTTGGAATAGGAACCGGGGGGTAAAAAGAAAGGACTCCAGGAGTTCGAGGTGAAGACGGGATCGAAGTCGAAGCCCCAGCCCAAAATGGAGAGACCGCGATCCTTTGAGACGATCCCCACCGAGATCCTGCCCCGCGAGGGATGAAGACAAGTATATTCCTCTGGTCGCCCCAATTGATCACATTTACGCAGTCAATGAAAGCAAGGGGATATTCAGGAAGCCTACACCGATGGGTCTGAAGGGGACCGCAAACACTAGCATGTATTGTGCCTTTCATGAACAAACAGGGCATGATACATCAACCTGCCGAGAGCTGAAGCAGCAAGTGGATCAGTTAATTCGTGAGGGAAAGTTAACTGAGTGGGCAGTTCGCGAGGTGAAGAAGCATAATCCCAAGTCTGGCCTTGGGTATAATCAAGCCCCCCAACCTGAACAGAATCCAGTCATTAAGGAAAGGGAAGCGCGAGGCAGAAGTATTCACGTAATAATTGGGGGACCCCACATCGGGGGAGATAGCAATAAAGCCAGAGAGAGGTATGTTCGTGAGGCCAGGGAGCGACCCCTCACTAATGTACATCACTTGCAAGAGCGACCCCCAAAGCTCTTTAAGGGGGAAGATACAAACATCATGTTCACTGAGGAGGACGCGAAGTGGGTTCATCACCCTCATTCTGATGCCCTCGTTGTTCGAATTCGTATTGGATCGCAGAATGTCTACAGAGTTCTGGGTGATAATGGGAGTGCTGTGAATCTCCTGACATACGAGGTCTACCAAAAGATGGGCTACGTGGACAAAGATCTTATCCCAACTGTGCGACACTTGTATGGTTTTACTGGAGCCTCAGTGAGTGTCAAGGGTCTCATACGACTTCCTGTGACTTTAGGAGACGAGCCCTGCATCACTACCCAGATCGCAGACTTCATGGTGGTGGATCAACCTTCAGCATACAATGCTATTGTAGGGAGGCCCATACTTAAGGAAATGAGGGTGGTTACTTCTATCTATCATTTTTCCATGAAGTTTCCTACCCCAAATGGAGTGGGATGTGTCAAGGGAGCGCAGCATGAATCACGAGAATGTTACAACAAGGCCCTTAAGTCCGCTGAAAAGGGTGGCATATCTATGGTAGACAGGATGGAAAGCGAGGAGGAAGATAGGGCTCACAAATCGGCCTCGCGACCCCCAAATGAATGCAACATTATATCAATTGAGGAACTCCCAGCTGGTTATTTTGATAATTTGGGAATTCAGGTAGAACCAGTACCAGGTGCTTTGATGATGGGAACCTCGCAGCCAGTAATGGTTTTCTAGGAAGGGATTGTTGAAGAGGCTACAGATAGTGATAACGAGGAGAGCCCAGAGCAGGCCGCTGTGCGAGCCCGGAAGGGAAAATGGGTTCGCAAAGAGACATCTACACTGACAGAACTGCCAAATGGTATCATGCAGACAACAACTGTTGTTAAGGAATATGGGCACGCAGGTGTCAACCCCTGCGAGGCAGAATCGAGTAAGGCTCGTGAATATGATCTAGACCTGGATCCTCGCATCCCAGAGCATGTGGAGCGAGCTGGGGCAGCTGAAGACACGATCTCTATTCTTGTTGATGTGCAGGACCCTTCAAAGGTGTTGAAAATAGGGTCGCAACTCAACCCTGATCTGAGAGAAAGATTGGTCATTTTTCTGAAGGCTAACCTTGATGTGTTCGCCTGGTCGCATGAAGACATGGTTGGGATCGATCCTAATATGATGTGTCATAGGCTCAACTTGGATCCAAGTAAAAAAGGTGTTAGGCAGAAAAGGCGACCCATAAGTGGAGAGCGAGCCGAGGCTCTCAAAGAAGAGGTGGATAGACTACTTAAGGTCGGGCTCGTTAGGGAATCATTCTACCCTGACTGGCTCGCGAACCCTGTTCTTGTGAAGAAGCCAAACGGGAAATGGAGAACATGTGTGGATTTCACTGATCTCAATAAGCATTGCCCAAAGGATAGTTTCCCATTGCCGAGGATCGATCAGCTAGTGGATGCAACAGCGGGGCATGCACTTCTCTCCTTCATGGATGCTTATTCTGGGTACAATCAGATACCCATGTACGGTCCTGATCAAGAGCACACCTCGTTTATCACGGATAGAGGTCTTTATTGCTACATAGGGATGCCCTTCGGTCTCCTTAATGCTGGGGCTACCTACCAACGGCTCGTTAATATGATGTTTGAGAAGCAGATTGGGAAGACAATGGAAGTTTATGTAGATGACATGCTGGTAAAATCCAAAGAGGCTGGGGATCACATCGCCTACCTCGCTGAAATGTTTGGTATACTGAGGAAGTACAAAATGAAGCTCAATCCACAGAAGTGTGTCTTTGGAGTTGAGTCTGGAAAGTTCTTAGGGTTCATTGTCAATCACAGGGGAATTGAAGCGAACCCTGCAAAAATAAAGGCCTTGGTGGACATGCGATCCCCAAGAAGTATGAAGGAAGTTCAGAGTCTAACGGGACGGATCGCAGCCCTTAACCGGTTCGTCTCTAAATCATCAGATAAATGCCATGAGTTCTTCAAGGCAATTAAGAAGGTTGGAAAAAACTTTGAGTGGACCCCTCAATGCGAGGAGGCTTTTCAGAACATCAAGGAGCAACTTGGCTCGCCACCAGTATTATCTAAACCCAAGAACGGGGAGACGCTCATTGTCTACCTCGCGGTGTCAGAACATGCGGTCAGTGCAGTGCTAGTTCGCGAGGAGGGGAAAGTTCAGTATCCTGTGTACTATGTTAGCAAAAGGATGTTAGATGCTGAGACTCGCTACACAAACATGGAGAAGCTAGCCTATGCCCTGGTGCTTGCCTCGTGGAAATTGAGACCCTACTTTCAGGCCCATAGCATTGAGGTTCGCACAGCCTATCCATTGAGGCAGGTAATGCATAAGCCAGAATCCTCAGGAAGATTGTTGAAGTGGACAGTGGAACTCAGCCAATTTGATATTGAGTTCAAGACTCGTGGTCCCATTAAAGGTCAGGCACTTGCAGACTTCATTCTGGAATTCCCTCTTCAGTCTGAGGAAGATAAGTTGGCTATCATAGCGATCCCAGAGACCGCATCTAGCGAGGCCAAGAAAGAAAATTCTGCCTCGTGGTGGGAATTATATGTTGATGGAGCATCAAATAAGGAAGGAGCTGGGGCTGGCATCGAGTTGGTAACACCAGAGGGTCGCAAAATAAAAAGTGCAGTGCATTTTGCTTTTGAAGCCTCTAATAATGCAGCAGAGTACGAGGCCCTCATCATTGGTCTTAAACTTGCATTGGAGATGAAGGTGGAGAATCTGACTGCATACAGCGATTCTATGTTGGTAGCATATCAGCTGTGGTGTGGATGGCAAGCTAGGGGTGAGCAGATTGAGCTGTATCTGCGATGTGCACGAAGATTGGTTAAAAAATTCAACAATATCAAAGTGGTTCACATCAGGAGAGAAAAGAATCAGGGGGCTGATGCACTAGCAAAGTTGGGATCGCGTCGCGAGGCCACCCTACTTGGAATTATTCCACTGGAAATTCAAACAAAGCCCAGTGTGCCAGAGGAGTTTGTTATGGAGATAGCGACCCTAGGGTCGACCTGGATGACCCCTATATGGGAGTATGTGAAAAGTGGAGCCCTGCCTCAAGACAAAAAAGAGGCAAGAAAAATCAAATATCAGGCGGCTCGCTATGTCATCTATGACGAGGTCCTGTATAGAAGAGGGTTCAACACCCCGCTCCTAAGATGTATGGATGGAGAAGAATGCAATTACATTCTCAGAGAAGTTCATGAAGGAATATGTGGCAATCACTCGGGGGGTAGTTCTCTAGCCCAAAAGGTTCTTCGCCAAGGGTACTACTGGCCTACTTTGAAAAGAGATGCTTTTGAGTTCGCTAGAAGGTGTGATAATTGCCAAAGGATCGCTAACTATAGCACCGCTCCTGTCTCCCACCTTACCTCGCTAACGAGCCCATGGCCCTTCGCTATGTGGGGCATTGACTTAATTGGGGAGCTACCTAAAGCTAAAGGAGGTGTCAAGTACGCAGTTGTGGCTGTTGATTACTTCACCAAGTGGGCCGAGGCTGAGCCACCTGCCACTATTACTGCAAAGAAACTCAAGGACTTCGTGTACAGGGCAATTGTGTGTCGCTATGGGATTCCTTATCAGCTCATATCAGATAACGGAAAGCAATTTGACAGCAAGGACATGAAAGAATTTTGTGAGAATTTGGGAATCAAAAAGAGTTTTTCAGCTGTGAGTCACCCCCAGACAAACGGCCAAACTGAGGCCATCAACAAAATTATCAAACATACTTTGAAGGCTAAGTTAGAGGATAGCAAAGGCAATTGGCCTGAAGAATTACCAAGGGTCTTGTGGTCATACAACACGACCCCAAGGACCACAACTGGAGAGACTCCTTTTTCCCTAACATATGGCTGCGAAGCCATGGTCCCTGTTGAAGTGGGCTCCTGGTCGTTTAGAAGGGAACACTACGATCCCGAAGCAAACGAGGTGAATCATAGATTGTACCTAGACATGATAGAAGAAATAAGAAGCGAGGCTCAGCTTCGCCTCGCGGCTTACCAACAGAGGACAGCGAGGTACTATAATGGAAAGGTCAAAGCGAGTTCTTTAAAGACAGGTGACCTCGTGCTTAGGAGAGTCATGCCTAACATTAAGGTCCCGGGCCATGGTGTCTTTGGTGCTAATTGGGAAGGGCCTTACAAAATCTATGCTACTCTCTCAGAGGGAACTTACTACCTCACAAACATGAAGGATAAGGTCATTCCGCGAGCTTGGAATGCGGAACATTTGCGCAAATACTATCAGTGAAGGCATCGCTCCTAGTAGTTTCTATCTATTTCGCATGAATAAATTCATACAAAATACTGGGGGGTAGTAGTCGTATTGACAGCCTCCCTTTATGATGTAATGACATTGGGCCTCGCCCCACTTAACACTTTTTGGGCCTCGCCCCACTTATCAACTATTGGGCCTCGCCCCATTTTATCATTTATCGGGCCTCGCCCCGCTTGTCAGCTTGTTTGGGCTTCGCCCCGTTTATCAATATAAAAGTTCAATTTCTTTACGAATTACTTTTTATTGTGCACTTAAAATGTACTTGCTTGTTTGTTAACATTAACATACTAAGGTCCAAGCCATCTCAACGATGCAAGGATCGCATCTGAAGTTACTGCTACAACAATCTAAGGAATCTAAGCAAAGGCATGCAAATCTAGCACTATTCAAGACAACTTAACATGCAAAGATGGAATAAAGATATAATCTCGAAGTCAAAGTATTAAGGAAGCGAAGCTAAACTACTTGTCAAATATGTTATGTGCAAAAATAAACAACACAGGATGGAAAGGTAAAAAGCGATTTCAATCCATAATTAGAGGGTCGCTACGCGATCCCAATGCAGTTGGCAGAGTTAAGGTGTTATCAAAGTTAAACAAAATAATATTACAAGTTGCGAGACATTTAAGGGGTGTCCGCATCCCCAGTTCGATATTTAAAAACAAAGGAATAATTCAAGGCTTTGCGGCTTCAGCTGCTTTGGCTTGTGTGGCATCGCTAGCGAGCCTGGCTGCCTCCTTCGCATCCTCTTCTTCGATCTCTTTTCGAAGAGACTCTGCGAACTCAGCATTTCAAGGCCCGAGCTTCTCCCAGTCGAAGTCAGGAACTCTTCGGATAAAGGTCTTCATAAATTCAACCTGGGCAGCCTCCACTACAGCATCGTGATCAAGCTTGGCAGCCTCGAGCTCCTTCTTCACCTTGCCGACCTCTTCCCCATGCTCTCTCCGAAGAGTCTCCTCGAGCTCCTCTGCTTCCTTCAGGGATTTGCTGAATGTATTCCTCTCATCAGTTATTTTCTTGAGCTCGGATCGCAGAGTAGCAGTTTCTGTTTCAAGGGCGAGCCTGTGATTCTTCATCAGCGATCTCTTGTCCTCTTCCTTCTGGAACTTGAGGACTGCGACCTCCTTCTCCAGTTTGGTTTTAACGGATGCAAGGGTCTTCAGCTCCTTAAGATGAGAAGTTTGACGGATGAACGCTTCAGACAAGCACTTGGACAGAGACTCGGCATTATCAATCAGCTCGGCCCCCACCCAGCTCGTACACTCCTCTTCGGTAGCGTGATTATACCCATGCTTCGCAAAGAGGTGATGAACAGGGGTAGCAGTGGCTGGGTGCTTAGGAGCAGGAAGCACAGATTCATCTTTCCTGGCCTTCTTGGAGACGTGATCCTCAGAGGTACCCTGGGTTCGCTGAACGATCTCGGTGTTCTGCGACAAAGGAGGAGGAGGTGGCAGCTCAGCAGTTTTTGGCTTAGGAGGGATTGGAGCAGTCTTGGCGACGGGGATGGCCCCGCTTTTTTGGAGGAAAGGAGGTCTGCGGCCGCTCTTACCCGACATACCTGAAAAATGGAAGTAAAATAACATTAGAAGCATAATAATAATACAAGTTATGCAAATGCAAGAGCAGTAAGGATGAATGCAGTGTTAAAGTTAACGAGGACGGAGTAATGATCGTGTTATGACGAGGAGAATACCCTCGCTTGTGGTTACAACAACTCGAGAGGACGAGGCCTCCTCGCGAGCCTTTCTTTTCAAGAAGGTCTTCTTCGCTCCTGAGGGCCTCGCTTTCGAAGGAAGACCAACCCCTTCTTTCAAAAAACCGCACTCAATTAGGTTCTCTAGGGAAAGAAGAGTTCTAATGTTGCGGGCCTCTCGCGGGGTCTTCAGCACGTCGTCAGCACGTTGCTTCTCTTCGCCCTTCAGGACGGTTCGCACTTGACCAACTGCGATCTCAGGAAGGACGATTTAGTGTATGGATCGAATGAAAGGAGGATGAAGTTAAAAGGATAAGTTCCATACCTGGAAGATAGTTAAAAGAAGTTTTGACTCTAGGCACGTCGTGGACATAGAAATAAGGACCTTTCCACGAGCCGGCATTACTTGGAGCACTGTTATATAGTTCTTTTTTGTTAAACTCTGGCCACATGGAGAAATAAACGTAGCCAAAGGCTGATGCCCCGCATCGCTTCAGTTGCAAAAAATAGCCCATGGTCCTCGCATCCAACTCAGGATAGCCGAGCTTGTGGTAAAGGATGTAAAGGGCAATCATAGCTCTGTAGCCATTGGGATTTATTTGAATCGGGGCAAGATGGTACGTTTCACAAACATCCCTAATAAAAGGGTGAAGGGGAGAGGATACGCCTATCTTCATCATTGCCGAAGTCAGAACCATTCGAGGCACTCTGCCACCATTCTCTTGATGATCGGAGCGGTAGCATCGCATCGCAGACTTAGGGAGAATAATTTTGCCTTCTGTCCTGAAAATGTCGACCGCCTTAGCCAAAGATTCTGTATCTAGGGTCGTTGACAGATCCCTGCAGCCTAAGACGCGAGGTTGGCCGGGTTTCACTTTCGAACCTGGTTTGATGTCTTCAGGACGAGGACCGCTAACATATATGGTCCCTTCTAGCTCAGGCTGGGGAGTTGGTTCATAAGGCTCGGGAGAAGCTTCTGGTATGTAATTGTAATCAGTGAAATTGACGACCTTGGCTACTTCATCGAGGCCGCCATCATCAGAGGAAGGCTCTTCGTAGTCAGAGTCATCAGAGTTGGCTTCATTATCAGCACCTCCCTCGATGTCATAATAGGCATCGCCTAATGAATCTGTTGGAGAATCACTTATGTGAATGGGCGATACAGTTTGTGATGGAGGCATGGTTCGTGGTGGAGGCACTTTGGAGAGAATTTCCGCTGCCCTAGCGCTGAGTTCATCTCCTTTCTTTGTCAAAGTTTCTAGGTCATGTTCGATGTCAGTCATGGTGTGAGGCTCGTTCTCAGCCGGGAGCACATCCAGGGATTGATCCCGCGAGCTTGAAGGGTGTTTTGTTCTCCACGAAATCAGAGGCACTTCGCGGGTATATTCTTCGTTAGACCATAGAGGGTCGAAGTATAACTTGAATGAACTTTCGCTGGTGCTCGTAGTTTTTGCGATGTTGGCTGCTGCAGCATCGCTGATTTGTATATGAGGCATGGGAGAAGGTGTCCTTGAACTATCGTCTTGAGACATCTGAAAAGGGTTAAATGATTAAGTGTGTGCCCTTACAGAAAACAAATGAAGGAGGAAAGAAACAAGCGAACAGAAAGGCTCTATGTGTTCTCGCATCGTTCACAGAGAATATGAGGGGTCGCAATCCTAAGAGGAAGGCTAGCGTTCTTAACCTATGTTTCTATCTAAGTAATTACGGATCGCACTCCTACAATAGCGAGGACGGGTCGCATCATAAAATTGGCATTTTGGGATCGCAGTTATTTGGGTTCGCATCGCATGAAATTTAAGCTATCTAATCATGCAATTATAATGAAGAACAGTAATTTGAATGCAAGAAGAGAAAAAAGACTTACTTTTTCTTGAAGAAGGTTGAAGAAATCGGAAGAAATTCGGGATCGCTGGTGATAGAGCCTGAAAATTCTTTGCGTTTGATCTGGGAGCAAACTGACGGCACTTCGACAATGTATTTGTGAGAATAAAAAAAAAGGAAATGATAGTGACAGGGGTATATATAGCCATCAGGAGAGAGAAAGACATGGGACACGTGTTGAAATCTCGTCCGTTGGACACACATCTCGAGACACAACAGCTGTCAAAACCTTTCAAATTCTTGGGGTCGCGACTACTCCAATGGTTATATCTGTTCTTGGGCTCGCTTCGCGGTGACAACTCGTATTCTTTGAGTCCACATCGCATCACCAATGGCAATATGGACTCGGGGGTAGTTGTTATGCCCAAATCTGGCATAATGGCTAAATTGATTTGATTAGCTAAATTGATGGTTCATAATCTATGATGGGCCTAGAAGATGAAGATTGGGTCACTAAAGCCCATTATTGGAATCAGCCCAGCATGCCTTGGCAATAATATTTCTATCACAGGAGCATCTCGCTCGCTTCATAATTGCGCCTCGCTTCTTTGCGCCTCGCTTTGTGGCGCCTCGCTTTTGTATCACATCTGTCACTTACAACGAGATCATCATCTCTCCTCTGGAAGGCTCATCTCTCCTCTGGAAGGTCGCATGAGTAGCTAAGCACAGGGGTCGCTTCGCATGGCCAGGCCTCTCATGGTCGCATGCAAGGGCCCTGTTGGATCTTTCATTCCAAACCTATCCATTCGAGGCCATGGGTTTCTACAGCTAGACCATGGATCATGGATAAGATTGATGACTCATTGCCACGTCAGCCATAGCTACATGGGCTTGGACTTTGGCTTATCTCTTAAAACCCTAGCCCGCCTAGGTAACTTGTGGCCCAAGAACTACGTCAGGCTTGATCCCTATAAATAGGGTACGTAGGCACCTTGATACGGATGAGAAACAGTTTACCTGAAACACACCTATCAAGCTCAGCCACATTCATACACACAAACCCTAATCCTTGTTCTTCTTTTGTTAGCAAAATATCCGTATTTTGCTCCGATAATCCAGCAAACCTCCAAAATATTGTTATACAATATTCTCCCTATAACATAATGAAATCTGCCCATTATTTGATTTGCTTATGCAGGTGGTAGTTTGCTCCTGGGATATATATTAAAACATTAAACTTAAAAACATAAATTGCACAAATGAATCACTCCATCTATACATTATTCAGGTGTCAATAAGAACCAGACTCTCTGAAAAAGAATCTACACGCAAAGATAGCTGTCTACCAGGTTCAAACCACTTATCCCATGAGTCTGCAAAATCCTTTTCCTCATCCTTTTCTCGACATCATATGAAACCAATCCATTTTCAGACGATTCATGTAATACTATTTCTCCATTGCTCCTTATACCAAAGACCTCCCAATCTTTATTAATTCCACCCAAATTAACATTTTTCTTCTTCTCCCAGCAAAACTTGTTTGTGTTGCCGCCTTGTTTTAGTACCCACATGTCAAAACTAGTCTCATCTGGCTTCCCAGTGAAATAAACAAGTGAATCATTAAGTACTCGAATGGAACGACGAAAGAGATAATTTGTCCTGGTTTCTGGTGATGGAATCTCTCTCATTATATCTTTATCTGTGTCATAAGACACAATTATTGATTTACCTGGTTCATCTTCATTCCAATTCAAGCTTGAACCCCAAAAATATGCCTTACCATCTAAAAACACCCAATCATCTTCAGACAGATGAATACTAGTGCCGATAAGATTATCATCACTAATCGTTTTCCAAGAATTGGTGTTCAAACTATACACCTCAACCTCAATTTTCTGGTTGGTATAGTTGTCTTCACTAGATTCTAATATCTTTACCACTTTGAAATCATTAGCCTTTTGACAATATCCAAAAGCTAGAGTTATCCATATAACACCACCACGATGCCGGGGAGGACTGGGAAGAATTTTTAGTTTTCTAATAGCCGGATTCCATAAGAATATGTCGCGCTCCCACTGCAATTCTTCGTTGGTATAACATATCAACCCATGTGATGCAGCACCATACCAGTGTATATGTGAGCACCACTTTGCATCATCCGGACGCATTTTATAGTATTCTTCAAACTCTTGGGCCATGTTTGTTTTAGTGGATTATAATCCTTAAATTATTACCTTATAAATCTCAAATGTAAGGGATTATAATCCCATGAATTCACATTTTGATCATTGTTTTAGTTCACTCCCATGGGATTATAATACCTTGTGAAAGAAGGTATTATAATCCCATAGAAATGAATCAAAAAGATGATAGCAATATACTTCCATGGGATTATAATCCTTTAAATTTAAGAAAGATAGTGTAATTTTCCAAGGATTATAATCCCCTAAAACAAACATGACCTTGATGTATTCTATAGTATTCTTTACACTGCACCTCATCAAAACGCAATGACAAAGAGGAAAAATGAATACAATTTGACATTTCGTAGTCATCAAAATAAGTTGATCCAACAAGAAGATATTTTCTTTGACAATTTGAGTGAGCATAACAAAGGAAGGACTCTGTATAAGATGATACCAAGATTTTTTAACACACTTGAACCTAAGCAGAGACTTTACTGGAAGTCTTTCAAGTACTAGAGTAATGATTTCTTCTGGGATGTGCCTCCGGAGCTTTTTCATCTTTTGCTGCATTGCTGTTTTAAAAAGGCAACTAGTTGATAAAGCCGTGTTTCGCGGCGATGTTACAATATTTTTAAAAAAATTTAATACATTTACGTTATATTATAATATTAATATTAAATTTTTATAATTAAATAATCTTCTCTAATGAATCAATTTCTTATTAAATACGATTCTTTCGATTGAGCCACTCTCTCGTTAAAACGGAAATCCCAATTTTTAACATATATTATAAAGACTTATATAATATTTTTTATCTATAAAATCAAACCGTAAAAATAAAAAAAAAATTATGGCTTCAGTATCAAATTCTTAAAGCTAATACAATCTTTTCTAGCGAGCCGTCTTCCCGTTAAATACGTTTCGAGCCGCTCTTATTTGAAACCGAAATTCTAATTTCATTATATAAAGAGAGTAAATTCCAATTTTTATATTCTTTAAACTTTCTAATATTTATGAAGTTTTAAAAGATGAAAATACATCTTATATTTACTGTATATTATAGATATTCTTGTATTTATTTACAGTTTTCGCATGAGAATGTCTTTCTGTTATGTTAACATATCAAAAAAAGATTAAAATACTAAGACTTTTCGTTACGGGAATAATATTACATTTATGGATATATTTTTGTAATGCAAGTATAATTAAATTGTATAAAGAAGCTAAAATAAAGGATTTTTAGGAAAAAAGATGTATAGTTTTAAAAAATCGTACGACTATATATAAGATTGGGGCACTGGAAAACGAATTAGATTAGGGTTCGGATTGGAGCAATGGAAAACCACAATTAGATGAGGATTCGGTTCGGTCTTCAATAAATCTTATTTTAAAAAGGAATTAGAATTATCTTTTATTATTTTACGTATTAAAACTAATATGAACAAAAATTGATGATTTAAAATCTTAGATTCTCAGTGCTACACATCCTCTATCTATCTATTATTCTATTTATACTATTATATAAAAGTCGATTGGTCGGTCGGTACGGTACTTATTGATTTTACTTAGTTACCCTTACTCAATCATCAATCATCAATAAATCAATCATCAATATATATATATAAAGGAGGATAGCGGGAGTTTAGGTGGCGCTCTAAGAGCATCTAAATCTATTTTTCTAATTTTCTAGAATTTTAGAATTTTAAACACTAATAAAATATACATAAAATTCTAAAATAGAATTTTAGAATTTTAAACACTAATAATTTTCTAGAATCAATTATACATAAAATTCATCCTACTAACTAATCAATTTTCTTTTTCAGGTTAAACATATTATATTTTCCATTTTTCAACAACTAAATAGTTTACTTTTTCAGGTAAAATACAATATCTTTTATATTTTATCTAACTAAAATTCCTACTAATTAATCAATTTCCTTTGGTACCTGTTGATTTTACTTAGTTACCCTTACTCAATTACATATAAATTTTTTTTTTCAAGTTAAACATATTATCTTTTCCATTTTTCAACAACTAAATAATTTTCTTTTTCAGGTAAAATACAATATCTTTTATATTTTATCTAACTAAAATTCCTACTAGCTAATCAATTTCCTTTTTCAGGTTAAACATATTATCTTTTCCATTTTTCAATAACTAAATAATTTCCTTTTTCAACTAAAATACAATATCTTTTATATTTTATCTAACTAAAATTTCTCCTATATTAATCAATTTCAAACATATTATCTTTTCCTTTTTTCAATAACTAAATATTTTCATTTTTCAAGTAAAATACACTATCTTTTATATATTATCTTACTAAAATTTATTTTATTAATCAATTTCCTTTTTCAGGTTAAACATATTACCTTTTCTATTTTTCAATAACTAAATAATTTTCTTTTTAGGTAAAATACAATATCTTTTACATTTTATCTAACTAAAATTTCTCTTTTTTTTTTGCTAATTAAAATTTCTCCTTTTTTAAAAACACTACGAGCAATTTTCTTTATAAAATAACATAATTATATTATAATTACTATTAACTAATCATTTACCTTTTTCAACCAAAACACGTAACCTTTTCTCTTTTCTCTAACTAAAATCTATCTTTTTCCAATTATATCATGCATTTTTCAGCCAAAACACGTTACCTTTTTATTTTCTCTTACTAAAACCTCTCTTTTTCCAATTATATCATGGGTGTTTCTATTTAATAAAAATAAAATAATAATATTATGATACTCATAATTAACCGATTACCTTTTCAGCTAAAACGTATCATATTTTCTATTTTTTCTAATTAAATTCCCTTTTTTCTAGAAATATCACGGGCAACATTAATTTCTCATTTTCTAAAAACACTATGAGCAATTTTATTTAGTAAAACAACATAATTAAATTATACTTACTATAAAATACTCCCTCCGTCCCAACGATTTGTTATCGTTTGCTTTTAACACGGAGACCAAGAATTAAGATTAAAATAAGTGAAGTAGTGGGTGTAATAGTGATTTTATTGTTAAAATAAATGAAGTATTGAGTGTAATATTGATTTTATTGTTAAAATAAGTGAAGTAGTGGGTGTAATAGTGTAAAGTATTGTTAAAATAAGTGAAGTAGTGGGTGTAATAGTGTTAAAACTTACTATTTTAGGAAACGTAAAGAATTGGTTGGGACGTCCCAAAAAGGAAAGTGTAAACAATTGGTTGGGACAGAGGGAGTAATCAATTACCATTTCATAAATCATGTCACCTTTTTAATTTTCACGTTACCTTTCTATTTTCTCTTACTAAAATCTTTTTTTTTTCCAATTATATCACGGGTGGTTCTATTTAATACAATAAACTAATAATATTATAATATTAATAATTAATCGATTACCTTTTTCAGCTAAAATGTATCATCTTTTCTATATCACAAGCGGTTCTATTTAATACAATAAACTAATAATACTAGCTTATAACCAGTACGATGCACGGATTTTTTTTATATGTAATAAATTTATTTTATGTTATAATTATACTTTTATATAATCATTATTTACAATTTTTTATTTTAATTTTAATATTAATAATTTAATATAAATTTAATTAATGATATACATGGTTTAAAACTTATATTATAAAATTTTAAAATAAATATGTCGTTGATAGAATTCGAACCTTCAATATAATATATTTAATCATTAGATCTAATGATTTTGATTTTTTACTAAAAATCTAATGGTCATTATTTGTAGTATAGGGATTTTTATTATATTTTGTTAGTGATTAGAAGATATGATGTGATATTTTTGGGTATATATTAATTATTGCTAGATATGATATGATCGATGTTTTTAGGTGTTTATAAAAAGTAATATCTTCAACTAAAAGTAAATGTGAAAAACACAATCGACTAATTAACATAATTATATTATGTTATTATTTATTTTAGGTGCTTTAATAGTATAGATATTGTATATATTTTTCTTTATAATAAAGGTTAAATAAGTAAATTCACGAAATAATAAAAAACATATACCAAAAAATAGGTGCCAAAATTTTGATTATTTAGGCAAATGTTTCCTTATTATAAACAACGTATACATATTTTTAATATATTTTATTAATAATTGAAAAATATGATGTTATATTTTCGGGTATATATTAATGATTGTAAGATTAGTTTTAAATTAAAAAGGTAACGTGTTTTAATTCGAAAGGAAATATTAATAATTGGAAGATATGATACGATTGATGTTTTTAGGTGTTAATAAAAGGTAATATCTTCAATTAAAAGTAAATATGAAAAAAGGCAATTGACTATTTACCATTAATTTATATTATGTTATTATTTATTTTAAGAGTTTTAATAGTATAGATATCATATATATTTTTCTTTATAATTAAGGGTGAATAAGTAAATTCACTACGTACCAAAACTTTTAATGTTTCGGCTTTTATATAATAGTATAGATTATAATATTGATAATAACCGATTACCTTTTTCAGCTAAAACATATAGTCTGTGTTTGATTACTGACTCCCCTAGATTGTGTATATACATGATGTTCAACTTTTGTCTTCTCATATTTATTTACATATCACATTTTGTATTTCCATGGATTGCTTATTCAAGTAAAATACATTATCTTTTATATTTTGTCTAACTAAAATATCTCCTTTTCCAGAAATATCACGGATAACATTTATATAATTATTATTAAATCAGCTCATATAAAAATTTAAGCCTCCAAAATTCATGTTTTAAAAAAATTAATTTAAATTAATGAAAAAAATTCATTTAATATTAAAAAAATCCATGCACCGCACGGGTTTTAAGCTAGTAATATATAATTTTTAAACTTGTTCGAATAACATAAACAAAATTATATCCTTATCTAAGCAAAACAATGCATATTTGCATATTTGGTTAGTTGGTTGGTTAACGGCTTCCAAAAAAATTGTTAACACCTTCCAAAAAATAACAGGTTAAAAAAATTATATTAAAAATATAATTGAAAGAGTATGTAGTTGAATTTTAGTTGAAGTATAACTGATAGAGTATGTATTTATGTAAAATATGTGTTTTTATTTTTTTTAATGAATTTATAGCATGTATTTTAATGGGAAAAAAATTATATTAAAAATATAATTAAAAGAGTGTAGTTCAATCTGAAAAATTGTCCAAAATACCTACTTTTTTGCTCCTCATAAAACCCAAAATATTCGTTTTCAGAATCACCGTCCTATATACCCACGGGTTATGGTCCATTCTAGCACAATTTTGGGTTGATGTGACCAATATAGCACTTTAGGAAAAGGGCCCTCCCTGGCATAGAGATTAAAGTTGGATTACTTATAAGAGATAAAACATGAGATCCTAACTTCATTAAATACTTCGTTTAGAGCTGATGCCTTTAATCAATGTATGTGAAGGTTATGATAACTGATCGGACAACACGAAACAAGTATAGGCTACCTGTCAGTATACGAATACCAAACTACTCAAACATCTACAAATGAGATATAAGTTGGTTATACACCAATTATGTTTAGACCCTATATGTCTATAAGATTTGAAAACATAACGGTTTAAGCACAAGTTATCAATTGAGATCACATAGGGCAGCATAAGATGGTTAAAATTACGCTACAAATCATGATCCCAAAACATACATAATCCTATGCTAGCATGGCAAGTTCTAATCTTTAGATCCACTGTCGCTTCAATAAAGATTAACAATACAATTTAGATGTTAGCTACGAATTTAAAAACATTAACCACAACCATACGAGGATATCACAAATTCACCACATACAAATCTTTAAAGCAATCAAACTACTAAACTACATAGATAAATCCGTTAGAATCCCATTACAACGATTAGTTCATAATCGAACGGCTCGTCATCATGGGATCTAGAGATAACATTGTTAGGTCCCGAAGTATCGTAGAAGGGGGGGTTGAATACGATATTACCAAAATAAAATAATTCCGAGAATATATCTTTATTGATAATAAACTCGAAGGGGGGGTTACAACTTCTAATCCAATGGATTAGCTTCAAAACCAGAACACTCCTAAGGATAGATTAGGCACGAGGACCTTCTACCCGACACTTCCTGAAAGCGGGCTAAGCCGACTTCCCTACTAGATGGACTGTCTAGCAGCTTACATAGAGAAGATATAAGAGAAAGAAGAGAAAGTTGTGTGTTGAGGTGTGTTTTGAAATGAAATACCACAGGCCTATTTATAGGCTACAGAAAGTCACTATGCTGTACTATGATGTACTATTCCACAACCTCTATGGGCCCCACCAGCCACAATTTGAATAGTACCACTATTCATCACCTACCACTATGGGCCCTCACCAGCCACTATTTGCACAGTACAACTATTTGCACAGTAATCACTATTCATCACTACCACTGTGGGCCCCACCTAATCACTATTTGCACAGTAATCACTATTTGCATAGTAACCACTATTTGCACAGTAACCACTATTTGTACAGTACCTGCATAGTAACCGCGCATAGTAATCTTGCATAGTAAATGTGCATATGAACTTTGCATAGTATTACTATTTTTGGCTGCTTCTTTTGGGCTTCTCTCTTCTGTTTCAAATATTCTGCTGAATTAATTCATCTCAGAAAATAGTTCAAGTACCAGATTAATTTAATTATTTTGGTTATAAATAATTAATTAATCTGTTACTTATTTAATTTTTAGAGTAAATTAATTTTTGACAATACATTGAGATATTATGTTAATCCTTGATCGTCAATAGGCTTTGACAATTCTTTCTGTGAATTAATGTGTTGATCATTCTCGTATGTGTTGACACTTAGTGCACTGGTCTGTTCACAAATGACTAGCACTGATCTTGATCTTCACACCTTCGTTACATTCCAATTGATTAGCCTGCAGCAGTATCTTCAATTAATTTGAATACATGGAATCTTTTGGCCTTTCAACAGAATCATCTGTACATCTTATTCTGTCACTGAGGCTTGATCATGTTAATGAACTTCTTTCAGCGACTTGATCCTTGTTGATGTCTGTTCTTCAAATTTCACGATCCCTGTATAGAGTTAATATTATTTATCTTTTATCTTAGTTGAGTTATATATGTCCTCTATTACATATTACATTACATTATGCTTTACAATCTCTTCCTATTTGATTGTTAGGGTTTGACAAGAAAATTCCTAGAGGATAACTCAATTGATACAACAACAAAAAAATAAAGTTCAAAGATAAATAATATTAAAGTGCATTCTGGATCATATATATACATTTTCCAGATTTCTAAAATTAACCAAGTGCAAGACAATTGTTCCTTTAGAATGAACAAATCTTCAAGTTTACCTTTGTTTTCTTTCCACATAGCACTAATACTCCCATTATAGCTTTTCCTTTCCCAAAATAAAGTTAATTCCGTGTCAACAACCTTTTCCTTGCCCTTACGCCTAGTAGATATTTCTTGGTCATCCACCTTCTCCCCCTCAGATGGGTTATCCTCTAGAGTAGTAGGATGTGGAGTTGGTAAATTAGACGAAGATGGCTTTACCAAGGAGTTGATTGCATCATATAACTGGGTTGCCATGGCATTCAATTGAACCTGGAATACATCATGTTGAATAAGTTACAAATTTTTAATTTCTGCAATGGACTTACAGATATTCGGCAACTCCTTCTCCATTGTTTGGACCCGTGTAAGGAGTCTACTGTATTCCTTTCTGGTTACAGGTGCATGTGGTTGAGTAGGTTGTTCACTCGTACGTTCTGCAGGTGTTTCACTCAACACTCTATATTCACTCGGTTTAGTGGTTTGGGTTACACTTACATGTTCTGTTCATTTTTCCCTCAACTCTCCTCCAGAGCTTCCACTGATATGTGTACCTGCAAATGAAATCATTCTAGCCCCTTTTTCAGAGGTCACGGATGGTGCAATGAAAGTTCGTGAGCTTCCATCCTCGCGTGAAGCGAGTTGCCGACCACTGGTAAAGAGTGGTAAATCTCGAAACAGATCCAGAGATTTTCCCTCTGGGAGGTTAAACTTGAATCGATTAAATGGCACAAAACCCAAGTTTCCCTCGTATGTCTGTGAAGACACTTGGTTAAAAAATGAACCACATACCGATGGAACTTTTCGTAAAATGGAAGATTCACCAGCAGTTATTGAGGTAGGTAATTCCAACTCGGATGCCTGTGAAGGCATTTGATCTTGTTAGGCCGAATACACAATTAATAATCAACTTTGTATGAGAGATTAACAAGTAAAAGCGTTTATGCACTTAAAAACTTCTTGTATTTCAAATCCTCTTCGTGATGTAAAATATCACAAAGAGCTGCTAGGTTACAATAATGATAATTCGTTATCGATACCCTTCTAGGGTTAACCTATCTGTATTTATATAACATACAGCTACGATACAATCTCTAATTGATATTCCTAATAATCAGCTATACAATGATATCAATTACAGATTGTCACACATCTCCTATGTCAACTCGATCTCTTTGATAGCTATCCAATCTTCAAATATATCGCTTCCATAATTAATCTTTAATCACTGTTGAACAGTAGACGCGCTTCCTCCAGACAGAGTTTAACAAACTCTGTCGAGCTTCCAACTGTCAGAGTTTACGCAAACTCTGACTGCTTCCAGCTAAACTCTGATAACTCCCTGTAACACTTAAACACTGATTAAAACACATCAATTATATTTAACAATCTCCCCCAACTTGTTCATTAGCAAAAATGTACAAGTTAATGACAGTAATTGATGATGTCAAAACAAATAGATAAATACAGTGTTTATACAGATTCAGAGTTTAAGCTTAAAAACCATAGAGAATAAGAAAATTCTTACAGAACTTAATCTCTAATCATTTCAAGATCTGGCATGGTTCTGAGATAATCAATCAGCAATCTTCTTTCTGCATTTTCAAGTTCAATCTTCATTGCTTCTTTGATTTCTCTGAGTTGAGGATCACTTTCATCTGTTTGGTAAATAGCAGCCCTAAGATCATAAATCTTGTTCCTTCTCATTTCATTACCCAGTCTGATAAATCTAACTTTTTCTGCCTGTGTATTGAAATCAAGTACTGTGATTCCCAAATCAGTTTTTAACTTTGCAGTACCTTTCTTCATTTCAATGAGATTGCCTTGGTAATCCCTGTACTTAGGAATATATCTGCTGTTGTATTTCTGTCCTCTAATTGCCAGATTCTGAGTCATTTTCTGTCTGAGTACATTAGCAACTGATTGAGTCCTTCGACTATTCACCTTGAAAAGATATAGAACATACTCTAGTTCTTCCCAATATTTCAAGCCAATATCATCCTCACCAACTTTGAATACTGTCCCATCAGCCATGAAGTATAAAAGAAAATCCTTGTCTAAACTCTTCTGATGAACCAACTGCACTGATTCCAGTCTATCCAAACTCTCTTGAGGAACACCACGACCTGGAACAGCCAGTGAAGAAGGATCTCTAGGACCAGTATATTGCCTTCTGTCTCTATGTGAACCTAGTCCAGTCTTATTATTTCCAATCTTGCCAGATAAAGCTTTTCCATCAGAAATATTCATTGAGACTCCAGATAACACATTTGGATCAGAAATTGTTCCTTTTCCAAAAACATATTTCAACTGTGAAGAGTGTAAAGGTGTGATCATCGCTTGAGATGCAACAGAAGTTGTAACTTTCTTCTGTGAACTTTCACCTTCAATGCCTTTTAGCTTGAGTTTAGCCTCTGCTGCAATTTCTTCCTTTGAGAACCGAGAACTTTGACTAACATCAGTCTTTTCTCTGATCACAACACCTTTAACAACAGGTCTAGGAGCTTTTCCTCTTTGTACCTTATCAGACTTTAAAGCTTTAAGATGTTTTTCTTGTAAACTCTTTTCCTCAGCTTCAATGTCCTCAATCGTTACTCCTTCCTCATTCTCTTCAATGAACAGCTTAGCAGCCAATTCTTCATCCGTTTGTGGATTTGAAGATAACAGTAAACTCTTGGTCCTTGAAGTTCCTTGAGTATCAGTATTTCTCCCAACAGACTGTGATTTGGATGACTTACTAGTTCTCAGAGTTTGAACCTCTTCAGCCTTTTTCTTTCCTTTGTTACTTGCCCCTCCATCTCCAGCACTATCCCTTCTGACAACTCTCTCCCCCTTTTTGACATCATCAGGCATAAGGATAGAAGTAATTAACTCCAGGGAGGTAGCAATAGAATCAATTTTAGCAGATAAATCAGACTGGTTCTCTTCAACTTTACTCAGCCTGGCAAAAATATTGTCTTGAGCTTTAGAGAATTTTGTAGTCACTAGTTTTGAATGTGTTTCCATTTTCATCTCTCTAGCTACAACCTCATTTCGCAAAGAAGTGATTGCCAAATTAGTATCATCAAATCGTCTATCCAGAGTTTTAACTTGAACTATAGTTGCTTTCAAGCAAGAAAGAATCTCTGGATTTGAGATAGTATCAGCACTTTGCTTAACAAACTTGGCTGCTCTTCCTGGTGGAAAAATACAATCTTCTTTGTACCATTCAGCAGCACTCTTGGCAAATTGTGCTCTCTCAACTTCATGAGAAGTACAAGGTTGAGTAAAAGGTGTATGTTTATCATCAGTTTGTACTGGTGCACTCAGAGAAGTATCAGAGTTTGCACTACTGTCACCTTCAGCTTCAACACTTGTAGCTGTAACTGGTTCATCTTCAGCCATAGGTTTAGCAATATCTTCTGTAGGCTTTTCAGGATTTTCTTCATGTTGCTCAGGCTCAGCAACAGGCACTGAATGAGAAATGACTTTGGTTGCCTGATTAATTTCTTCACCTTCTTCAACAGTGTGATGAGCATCAGATATTATCTCAGTATGAGATGCCACAGCTTCAGACGGAACAGACGTAGGTTGATCAGCTACACCAATATTAGAGATAGGATCAGAGAATGGCATAAATGAATCAGGAACATCATTTATTGGAGAAACACCATCTCTTACATCCTCTTCTGCAGGCATTTTATCCTCTGCATGTATTACATCCTCTGCAGGTATTACATCCTCTGCAGGTATTACATCCTTCTCAACCTCAACAGGAGGTGTTTGCTGTGAAACAACCTCTGGAGCTTCAATATCTTCATCCACAGAATCAGAAAATATCACTTTTCTTCGTTTTGCTAGAGGTACATTATCTGAATCCTCTTCACTAGTTGGTGGAGTTTGTTCTACCACTGAGAGTGACTTAGATATGTTTGCCCGAGCTTTCATTCTTTTCCCCCTTCTAGTGTAAACAGCTTCAGGAGATTTCCGTTTTGATTTGCTTTGAGTCTCTTCTGCCTGCTTTAGACTTGCACGTCGTTTAGTAACTGCCTTCTTAACTCTTTGCATTCTAGACTGTGATGCTGGTGGAGATTGTGACGAATCAGAGTTTGTGTTTGAAGTGGGTGAAGGTTGCTTTGCAGATGATTCAGTGTTTGGTTCTGGTTGAGGTTCAGGGTGTGGTTCAGGTTGTTGTGGTTCTTGTTCAGGTTCATCTTGTTGTGGTGCATCGTGTTGTGGTTCCTGTTGGTCTTGTTGTGGTTCTTGTGGTTGATTTAGAAAATTTCGTAGAGCAAGAGGCATGACAAAAACAGGTAGATTTTCTTTACCAACATCCTTGTTAGTCATATCAGAAAATATGCGCTTATTGACTCTAAAAGGATCAATTTCATCAGTGTCATCAATTTCGAGACCAGGTACACATGCATTGAACAGCATTTGACAAAAACGAGCATAATAGACAGTGGTAGATTCTGACAATTTATCACCTAAGCTCATCAGAACATGTTGCCCAAAATCAAAATTAGTACCATAGAGCAGAGAATACCCGATTTGGAGACTGTCTATAGGAATGGCATCCCAGTTTGTGACTTTCTTCTGAAACGTCCTTGTTATGCAATCAAAGAAGAAGTTCCATTCCTTTATGAGATTTGGTCTCTTTATGCCGCCAATCTTGTCAAGAGATTCCATGTAACCAATCTCTCGTAGCATCTCTCTCAGATAAGTTTCATTGACCAGAGTATAAGAAGTATGTGTCTCAAACCCCATTGTATCTCGTACAGTCTGTGGAGTAATCACATAATCTTGGTCTTCGTAAGTGAAGATAATGGTAGGAGTTCCACTTTCTCCTCCATCCTCATACACTGAATTCTGCCAGAATGAAGCAATTTGAGACGCAGAAAGAGTAGCAGGTCCAATCAGAGCTTGTCCAATCTCTGAATCCCTCAAGAAGTTCTGCATGAGATGAAACGATTCTGGAACGCGTTGATGATAGAGTGGAGCTTCATAGTTGTTAGGAACAAACCGTAAGCCAAGAGCAGTGAATGCCTTAGATGCCATTGAGTTAAGAATTTCCAAGAGATATGTATGTAGAAAGGTGTTTGCGTGAGTGCCCAAGAGAAAAATAAGAAAACTGTGAGAGTAAGAATAAAGCAAAATCGTTTGGACACAAAAGTGATTAAATTAATGAAAAACTCAATCTCTTATGTAACAAACACTCAATCAGTTCCTTGATTAATGTGTAGTGGGACACGATAATAGGTAAGTGGGACACATTAAGGGCGAGTGGGTCATGTGCGCCTATTTTTTTTTTAAAAAAAGAGTATATTAAAATTAAAACATTAAAATATTTGATTTTAACAAAAATCAAATAATACTCTTCTTAAAAATATCTGGACCCAAGTAAAATCAGAATTTGAATCGTTTACCTGTTGCCTTTAATAACCAGAATACGAAGCGATTAAGAACTTTGTTCTTACCCATCTCTATTTAAGGCCTAGAGACTTGCTCAGATTATTTCATTAAATCTTTAACCTTTCAGTCTCCCCTGTAAAATCACAAACCCTGCAAACCAAATACCCTTGAAAAACAATGGCCAATCTTACCATCAAAGAGAAAAACCTTCATCTTGTCGAGAAAAGGGACATCTTCAGCTATACGCGTGAAGAATTTGAAGCGTTCGAATGGGAAAGGCAGCTTGAGACGCTGTGGCTGCAAATGGATGCTGGTCTGGAAGAGCTCGAGAGAGAGAAACCTGCAAGGGTGATCGACATCGATGCTGCCCTCCAAGCAACATTGGCATGGCTCTCCTCGAAGGCATCC